>OX596382.1:198830138-200065403 GCA_951394425.1 Tipula unca | reverse complement strand
GTATCAAATACTATGTCCAATGGTTTGTAGTTGATATCATTTACCACAAATCAGTCTTAGTGGTGTAGACAAGATCCAGAGGAACCTTTCCAAATTATTGACAACTGTGTTAATTTGGTTAAGATTAAAACCAGCAAGAACTCAACAAATAAAGATTCTAAGTCAGTTTTTATATTACATAGAAGAATGCAATTCAATTCCTTGTGATGATTCCAGATGATATTCGGGAAATTGAAGGCACCAACTATACAGGAACCAAATCTGATGATTTTGATGTTTTCACGACTTCATCGATCGTATCGACGCCGCTGGCATAGTAGTCACTACTTGATTGAGGCGATATATACACTGTGACATTCTTTGAAATCTTATGTGTATTTACTAAGTCAATTTGTTTAAATTATAAAATAAAATAAAATAATAAAATTCGATAATTCATAAAATTTAATTTTCAGTATTTTGAATTTTTTCCATTTTCGTTGTTTTAAGTTTCGAAATTCTTATCTTGAATAACTAAACGGACTAAATACATATATGTATTTGTCAGTGATGGGAAATGAAATGTTTTATGCTCGAAGCTGGTAGAATGTAATAACCAAAATTATTTTAAAAAATGGCATCACGAAAATGACTCAATTCCCTGAAAATGACAAATATGGATTTACTAAATTGTTCACGCAGTCGCACTTAAATTAAAGTCTAATCTAAAGTTTAATTTATATAAGATATACATATACCCAACCTAGATTAGCTATATATCTTATAGGTAATATAGAAAAAATGTATTACTGATTACAGAAAAATAAATAAACCAACAAGCTTCACTAACATTCTATTGCGGAAAGTTGGAGACTAAAACAATAAAAAATGATTCAGTATAATTATGGTATAATGGAAATTGCGCCCGAAAAAAGAAGCGTTGTCGAGGAGCCAGACATCATTATTTGAAAGCAAACCAGTAATTTTGTTTGATTTTGTTGCGACTAGACGTGTTTTATCAATATAAAGCCAAATTAAATGATTCTTAAAAATCATCATTGGCCATAACCAAATAACCATTACTAATAACAGTTAACACAAGATTTATTTTTATGGCTTTGTACGAACATATAAAATGATTCAACAGTTTTTATGTCTATACATATACGCAATTCTACCAAGAAATGTAATTACTGCATCATTATTTTTCACTCCCTTAATTTTATATTTCTTTCGTGTTTCCGTTAAATTACTATATGTGAGGTCAACACTTAGGTATATGTGTGTACTTGTATGTACACATTTTTATGGTTTCCAGAACATCATTATATAACTAAAGTTTATGTTCTCAATGATTTAAGATTAACTATCAATACAAATCTTATTTGCATTAAAACTTCATTTCATACAAAACATTAATTTATGTATATGATGTCGCTCTATATACGCATTAACATAAATTTAAATTCAATGAATTTTGTATACAATATAGTACATAAAAGCATAACACAATGTTGTCGTCTGGCTGGTTGTTTTCTTTTAATTTGCTCATTGTGTACATATATGTATGACTAACAAACATACTCGTACATACATATATTGGCTGTTCATATAACTTTGATGATTCACATAACTAACTGGTACACAAAAATATGTATTTGTTTGTTTTTGAAATGGGTGGATCTGTTTCGTATAAATTTTGTCTTTGAACATTGATTAATAAAGGGCGGACATTTTTGATGCTTTCTTCTTAATTAAGCGCACAACTTTTAATACGTTTTTTTGTTGTTTTTTTTTTGGAAAAACGAAAAGTAAATATAAGTTTCAATTTTCCGAAGGTTTTGAATTAAATTAAAATTATGTCAATACAAAACATTTATACCCTTCTCAAATTCACTATATCTATGTATATAGGCTATATATGCACGTTATAATTATTTAGAAACCATACACCCAACTACAATTTCACTCCATTTTTAAAAATTTTAAATTTAATTTTAAAAATTTTAACATATATACTCGTACATAATACCTACCCTTCAAATTATTACTCTTTTTTTTCGGTTATATATAAATTTGATCCCCTTCAGGCAAAAAGGTTGGTATATCTATGTATATACATATATATAGCATAATCAAGCAGAACATACATAAATTGTCAAATAAATTATTTTTCATTAATTCTCGAAATAAAAAGTCAAAATTGGTCGAAAATTGTTTTAACAATTTTTTTTCTTGTGTTAAATTTAAAATTTTCTTTTTTCACCCTTATACTTAGAGCGATATGGAAGACACAAAGAAAATGAAATAAGATCAAAAGAAAATTTTCGGGCAATATATTTCTCGCCTTCTGATGAAAATAAAATAAATTCGATGCCAGAGTGTTTCCTTTGGTTTAAAATTGATCTAAATTTAAATAGAAAAAATTAATTGTCATGTTGTGTATAAGGCACTCGTTGTTGGGTACAAGAAGGCTCTTCAGAATTATTCAAATTCTATATCCATAAGATTAGAGTTAATTATTTTGAGGACGATGTTAGATATGGATTAATTTGAAAATCTCCCGGACTCCTAATGGCTCTCATTTATTGGACTCCTAATGGCTCTCATTAAAAAATATAATTGCTCCTAGGAAATTTAACTTGTAAAATAACTTACCTCGACAGCCTAATCAGCACCTCATTCTCGTATTTCATTGAGATCCACTGAGCCTAATATCTTTTCACGGTTGCACTTTCCGTCGCGAATTCATGCCACTGCGGTCTGGTACCTCGCTCCAACAAAATAAAATAAATAAAATTTGATCATGATGGAATTATCGTGTTGTTGGTCTTCCGTCAATTGCTCTCTGGTTCAGTAATCTTCGGTATCTGCTCTGATCCTCATAATCCTGTCTGGAACAGTGCCTACATTGAATACTACAAGGCCTAACAATCCTCGCCTATGCTCTGTTCTGAATGTGTAGGTCTGTAATCTTTGCATCCATCTCGCAACCTGTCCTTCTGGTTCTTTATACTGCATTAACTATTTAAGAACTGCTTGGTCCGTTCGTAGAAGAAACTCTTGTCCGTACAAGTACTTATGGAAATGTTTGACGCTATCCACCACCGCAAAAATTTATCTCCGGGTGACACAATAGTCTTTTCTGGTTTGGATAGTGCTGTAGTATACAATGCTCGTTCTGTATCGTCTTACTTTTGTGATAGCACTGCTTCTACTCCCGAATTACTGGCGTCGGTATCCAAGATGAAAAGATCTCCTGCACGTAAATACGCCAAACTGAAGAACTTCATAGTTTCTTCTTTAGCTCTTATAGTCCTAGAAAACTCCTTAGCTCGTATTTGTTTCTTTAGTGACCCACATTCCTTGACTCGACACAATGTGGCCCAGATAGTTGACTTCGTTCTTGAACAGACTACATTTTGACATGATCCACTTCAAACCGGCAGATTTAATAGTTTGTAGAACTTGTTGATTTGATTCTCGTTAAATGTGCGTCTTAAAACGATGATATCATCCAGATACACCAAACACGTTCTCCCTGTAGAACGTGCTCCATCAATATCTCAAAGATGGCAGGTGCTTTGCATTGTTCAAATGGCAAGGTGGTTTTCTCTTTGTCGTTCTTATGAATTGCTACTTGACAACACCTACTTCTGAGATCTAGCGTGCTGAAGATGTCGATTCCTGATAACGTGTTCAAGTTGTCATGGATACGTGGGTAAGCTATTTTTTTAGTTACGTCGTTCAGCTTGCGGTAGTCGACACAAAACCTCTTCGAACCGTCCTTCTTTTGAATAATTACCACTGGCGGGCTATACGGGTTGGTAGACTTCTCGACTAGATTATTCCGTTGCGCTCCATTTTCTTAACCAGTATTTCGGCCTCACCAGTTTTATTGCCGCTTTCACCTCTGCTCATGAGCGGATGATCCGTTTCCTAGCCGGGGGTTACCCTTTGTTATATTGTTCTTCCGGTACGCAATTTGTGTTGAAATTGAGAGCTTTGCCAATCACTTCCCCTTCCTTAATCACAGTTACTGTTGTACTCACGTTCATTATACATCACCAGGGTTCTTCAACATAATAGACCATCCTTTACTATTTTGGTTGGCTCCACTATTCCTAGATTGCTACCGCCTGTGTCATCGTTGATTCTGACATAGATAACTTTTTCGGAGATCTAATGTTTGAATCGTACCACTTCCTGTTGCAATCTTTCTGGTTATTTATCGCGACAGTCTATCTGCCCGGTTTTCACATCTAAAACATCTCGACTCAGAGCGAGATCTCCAGCGCCTATTGTTCTGGAAGCTTTGTACTGTTAGCCTTATATTTGCTTATATCATTACCTCTATTTGCGTTATATTTTTTACCTCGAGCGTTCGCAGTTTAACGGAATCAGAGGTTAGGCTGGCTGGCTCTAGTTGCCTCGTATTCTAACTCCGATCCTAAGACATGATATTCGATTCATGCTTTTCTCTTTTGTTGTCATCCTCAAGTAAAGCTTCAGCTGGCCATCCTTTACGGCGTTAATGAATGCATCCACTATATAGCTTCATTCAAAACATCACTCGGAACTTTACAGTAAGCCTGGCGCGCTAGTTTGGTTATGTCTCGTTCCACATCTTGTCGCCACCTCATTGTTGTCGCCTATTAAGCAGCTGGATTTTATATAACTCCTGGATATGGGTCTGTCCGTACGTTAAGTCTAATTCCTTCAGAATTCTTCTGCTCATCCAAGATTAAGCATTAAGCCGTTCCTCTGCACCCCATCCGTTATGTTGCACAACTGATTGAAATTGCAACTTGAAGTTCTCGATAGGAGTTTCGCCATCCAACGATGGAGGTTTTAAACACTCTTTATGGCCTTCAGTAGGCGGATCTATATTACTGTGATTGTGTGGCTTCGTTTTAACTTATCGATGTAGTGTGAGTGAGTGATATTCAGGCGGGCTTCAAACTCCTTCCTTCACCCTGCCCTCCAATTGTTGTACCCCTTTTTGTCATGCCTGTCTCCAATCCTTCCCAGCTTCTTATTTTGTTGATCAACTTTAGAGTTTAGCTAACCAAATTGTTGTGTCTGTTGATCAACTTTAGTGTTTAGATGATCAAATTGTTGGCTCGATTGTTAACGTCTATACTGTATCATTTGTTGAGAACAGCTCCCAATGTGTGTGACTTGGTTGTGCAGTACTATTTTACGTTTGTTCTTGTTTCGCTACTGGGGCTCCGATTTGATTTCGACAGTTAGCCCATCGTTCTTGTTGGATGCGGCTGATGAATCCTTCGTCGATGGTAGTTGGTGACACTAGGGCCCCCCCATTTAACAAGGTGATGATAATCATGATCGTATGACCTGCACTGCCGGTGATAATGGTCACGATCCTACTGTCTCCCTCTATCTCTCTACCTTCATTACCTGTGTCCTCTTGGTTACATTAAACCGCATTTTGAAACCTTAGCCTTAAATATAGCAATTGTGTTATTATTGCTCATTGTGTATTGCAAAATCTTATTTCTGACACCAAATTGTTACGAATTGTATGGAATATAGTGTTCACTGATCGCCACTGGATCGCCGCGCTTTTCATCATTTCTCGCCGACTATGGTTTTTGTGCCCGCCTTGCTTCTTGAACATTGTGAAATGATGGTTAATTCTGCCCTTGGAACTCATCGCATTAACCTCGGTCATCGACTCAAATGAATATCCATCATGAAAACTACAAATATCCTGGTAAGGATCGAACTCTCTGTAGCTTCAACTCTAACCACCAGACTAATGACGATACTTATTTCATTGTGCTTAACGTTAGGCATAATCGTCACAATATGTTTGAATTAATATGAAATAAGAGATGAACTTCTGAGGACACAGAAGTTAGTCAAATATACATATAAATATTTTCTGAAGTATTAAAAGCTTAATGGGCGAATTATATATTACAAATTTCAAAATATTCTAAATTACGTATACATAATATTATGGCCATATGTTTCAAAACCCATAATTACTATCATAAAAAACAATTCCTATAATTTGTATATTAATTTTTTTTTTTCATTGTATTGTAAATCACCACACAATTAATCACGCACCCGCTGCATACACACATATCCACCCCGGTCATATACGTATATCTACCCTCATTTGTCATATACAAAATACAAAATAAAATGTCTTGTAAAACATAAAATAGAAAATTTTCTAAAGTATTTCGTAAAGGTATATTCATTTACTTGACAACAACAAAACTGTCACCCCATAGATCTTTTGCCTATAAACATAAATTTTTTTCTTTAAAAAGATTTAAATTTCATCTTACTTGTATACAAAGATATATTTAACAAAACAGCCTCTCATTAAAAACAACAACTATACTCAAAAAAATCTTTTATGGGAAATTCAAAGGTGTTACATTTTGTTTTTAGTTGTTCCTCCGCGCGCACATCTCTATGAATTAAAAAGAAAAATTTTTAACAACTATAATCATAATAAAAATAATTTTTCTTATTTTATGCTTCTTAAATTCATTATTAAAAGGTGTAAAGAAAATTATTTTCTACAAAAATACTCGCACAAAAGAATTTTCCACGCCAGCAACAAAAAAAGAAACGTGCAAAAGCTTAACACAATATAGACGACGTACAAGAGTAATAAAAATTATGTCACGTGATATTAAAATTCAAATTAAAAATAAAAAAAAATTAAACAAGATAATTAAATTGTATAAAAGACGAATTTTTTGTTTTGTCTTAATTCTTAATCTTACAAAAATTATACATTCATTTTACTACATCTTGTCAACGCGTAATCATTAATCATATTTTCTTGTGTATTATGTACATACTCGTATATACAAGACAACGACAAAAAGATAGAAGATTTTTTATTTTTCTTTCCTAAATCCGATTTATCCCCTGTTTCAGTACTTTTTAGGATATACACAATGGAAATGTGATCCAAGAGAATTAGAATATGCGGCTTAACGACATTTTTTTGTTTTGTTTGCAGGTGTACAGTTTGTCAACGCCACGAAGTTTTCATACCAATACATCTGATCCAAAGGATAAATTGCGACGCGTTGCCGTGCCTCAGGGCACAATACAGTGTCACAAACTGTTAGACGAAGGTACATACGGCCGATTGTATAGCGGGACTCTGCACAGAGCGGTTAGCGATCAACGAGAAATTCTCGTCAAAACAGTGATAGACGGGGCGGCATTATCACAAGTAGCATATTTATTGTCTGAAGGGGCAATGTTATGTTGTGTTGCCCATCCAAACGTGCTCGCACCTATAGCCGCGTACACAGAGCTACCCGGGCTGCCGTTAATCGCGTACACAAAACCTGGTAAAGGGAATTTAAAACATTATCTGCATTCGTGTCGGGATACCGGTGTGCCGCTAAGTACACGTCAATTAGTCGAATTTGGGTTACAGGTGGCCCGCGGGGTGTCGCATTTACATTCATTAGGCATATTACATCGAGACATTGCAACACGAAATTGCGTGTAAGTATTTGAGTTTATTGTATTTGTATATATAAAATTAATACTAAAATCTATTTTTTTTAAAGGATCGAAAGTGATGCCCGTGTCCGAATATGTGACACAGCATTAACACGCGATTTATTTCCAAATGATTATTACTGTTTGGGCGATAATGAGAATCGACCTGTCAAATGGATGGCACTAGAATCATTACAAAATAAATTATATTCAATTGCTAGTGATATTTGGAGTTTAGGTGTTCTGCTATGGGAATTGTCTACGCTAGGCTCGATGCCTTTCGAGGAAGTAGATCCATTTGAATTAGCGGCCTATTTAAGGGATGGTTATCGTCTTGGTCAGCCCGTCAATTGTCCGGATGAATTGTAAGTACATTTTTATTTTTGTAAAGAACACAACTATATACAAATTCCATTTATTTTTATTTGGTGATAATTACGCCTAAGACGTCGATCGAACCATATACGTACATATAGATGTCTTAACCCTTACACATTTTGTCCTACAGCATTTTTAATAACCGGAATGAACTTTTTACACAAAATATACAAATTTATGCGAGTGTACACATTTTCTGAACAGCGCTTATATAAAATAGACCCCTGTGATCGAGTGGCCCTCATATGTCTCGTAAATCTGAATTACACAAACATTTTTTCCAACAAAACCACCACAGTATAGCCTTTACTCAAAGTAAGAGGCGACTAAACGGTTGGATCGCTGGGCTCACGACCCGAAACAAAAGGAAAAATTTATACTGCCTAAAAAACATCGAATCCCCGCTCAAGTACCGGAACACGATATCTAAGATCGACACTTGGAACGTGGAGTCACTTAGGAAACCAGGAGCGTTGGAGGACCCCTTTTCGAGCACAGAGATTTTGTCATATGGACACTAGTATTTCTGAATAGTAGACTCTTGGACTTAATTGGGCTCCGCTCTAGAAGCTAAACAATTGACCTTAATAGTAATTATATGAATTGTATAATTCTTGTCAAATTTTCATGATTGATGATCATCAATTGAGGATTAATATACTATTGCAATTTAGAAAGGTCCAAGTGTCCACTATTCGGAAGTATAAGTGTCTGTATGACACAAAAATTTGGAGATTTTTGTGCTCAAATAAAAGGTGTACATACGATTTTCATAATTCAAATACTTTCGTTAATTTTCCGAGCTTTTTCAGCGGAACCCAACCCTTTTTATAGTAATGTATTGGACAAATTTGGAAACGTCCTGGTGTCCATTATTCCAAATTATGAAGGCCAATATGGCAAAAACTCTAAGATGTTTGTGCTTAAGTGAAACCTTTACATATACAACTTGCACGATTTTTATCAATTTTTGGAGCTTTAAGGTCCAAGGGTCCACTATTCAACAATACTAGTGTCCATTTGGCTAAAATCCATTGGTTTTTATTCTCGAATAATTTATTTTACATATACACTGTTAAAAATAATGTGTACACTCGCATAAATTTATATAATTTGTGTAAAAACTTCCCACCGGATTGTAGAATTCCAGGCCATATCTGCCTGGTTGTTATACACGAACTAGCGTTAGACCATCTGACGTTCATTTCTTTTATGGCTTCTTCCTGAAGCAGCAGTTTAGGTGAAGCAAGCGGTATCTTTATGGCCAGTCTGCTTTGGAATATAAAGCGTGCCCTTGTAGACCAGCTCATCTGCCTTTACATTCCCTGCGATATTGAAGTGCCCTGGCACTCACATCCGGCGGATATAGAACTGATCAGCCATCTCATAGCTACCGTCGACGTCAGGTAGTATGATTATAGCGTTTTAATAGCAGCCTGGCTGTCCGTAAAAATGCGAATATCCCGAATATTCATTACATTAAATTACCGAATGTGAATATATTATGTTACATTACACTTCAACATCTTCATGACTTTCATTATCGCGATAAGTTCAGCTTGAAAAACACTGCAAAACTCGGGAAGACGACCCCTAATGCCTCACAGAATACCCCGCAGCCTACCCCTCTATCCCTTTTTGAGCCATCCGTGAAGAAGCTTATCGCCATATTGTCCATAACCGACTCATTCACCCAGTCCTCTCTGGTGGGAAACTCAGTTTAGAGTCCCACGATGAAAGACAATGTCCAGGTGTGCTCTGGAGAGCCACACTTATACACAAGTAGGCCATTCTTTGAACTTTCATCAATAGTTTAAGGTTGGCCATATAATTTTTAACGCTGGCCACCAAACGACAACCCCATACAGCAGTATAGGTTTGACCACTGAGACGTAGAGCAAATGTACTATGTGAGGCTCCATTCCCCATCTCTCTCCAATGGCATTTTTACAGAAGTAGAGCGCTATAGTAGCTTTCTTTACTCTCTCTAAGATATTCGGTTTCCAGCTTAGCTTGCTGTCCAAAACTAGTTCGAAGTAATTCGTTCTATCCGTATAGATCAAGCGAGTACCATGAGGAAGCTTGTTCTTCTTGGTAAAGAGGGCCAGCTCCATTTTCTGTGGGTTTGCGTTCAATCCGCAACTGCGTGCCCATTCAGAGATATAGCCGAGTGCGTACTGCATGTGCTCACTCAGCGTACAAGGATATTTACCGAAGACCGCAACGTTTATTAATTGGTCTTTAATTACTAGGTTCCAAGAAATAGGGGATAAGACCCCGCCTTGCAATGTCTCTTTGATCCTGCTTTTAAGCATTTGATCTATCCAACCTCTGAGTGACTCCAGGCACGAAAGGGCTCCCTGTCTAACTTTGCTAAAGGCCCCCTCTATATCCAAGAAAATTACCATGGAATATTCCTTATATTCAAGTGATTTCTCAATCGGGCTTATAAAGGAGTGCAGAGGTGTTTCCACCGATCGTCCCTTACAGTATGTGTGTTCAGATCTCGACAGCTCGCCTCGCTTTATTGAGTTTCTAATGTAACCCTCTATATATCTTTCCAGTGATTTTAATTGAAAAGAGGTTAAGAGGAGAGCTTATTCCCGCCTTAGGTATAAATATATTACTTTTACTTCAGTCCATTTGCTAGGAATGTGACAAAATTCTAAGCTGCCTTTGAAGATAACTTCCAGCCAAGGTAGGGTTAAGTCAATAGTTCGCTGGATATTCCCCGGGATAATGCCATCAGGTCCTGCCGTCTTGTAAGGGTTAAAACTGTTTATTGCCCATTTCTTGTTTTCTATTGCCCAGGTTATTCCGCCTATATTTACTATATGACTTACGGGATCTACACCCCTATTTATCATGGGTCTCTCGGGAGCTAGTACCGAGCACTCCGAGAAATGCATTTTTAGTAGTAGCTCCAGGGATTCCTCACTACACGTAGTCCATGAAACATCCGATCGTTGTAAATAACTCAGTATGAAAAGAATAGAACATAGTACTTTGCGTAGCCTGGCCGCCTCCGAGGAGTACTGTATATTACCCCAGTAGAGCCTCCAGGCCCTTGTTTTGGCTACTCTTAGCTCGTACTTGTAGCTTTTGAGGACTTCCTAATAGCAGTCCCAATCTGCAGCAGCATTTGTATTCCTCACTTTCTTGAATAGTCTCCTGCATTTCATACGACTACCTTGGAGTTCTCTCGACCACCACGGTGGCAAGGTCATAAAATAAAATTTAATTTCTAATTTTCTATCATTCTGTAAAATTCAATTTCGAAAAATATTGTTTCTTTGCTACTAAATTACTAAAACCCGCTATGGACTCTGGACTGTTAAAATTCTAAATTTATTAAATTTTTTATCATTTCAGTTATACTGTGATGTCATGTTGTTGGTTAGCTGATCATAAACAACGACCAGCCTTTCCCCAATTAATAGCCTTTATGCACGATTTTCATGAAGATCTTGGGAAATACATTTAAAACCAAATTACTAAATTAAATTAATTATAGTAAAATAATTACCAAATAAATTTAATAAATTTTTTAATTAAAATTATTTTTTAAATGTTACATAAAATATATATTATTGTATAAAATTAAAAATTAAATCTATATTTATTTATTATTTATATATAAGTACATAAGATGGTTCCTTAGGATATTAAATTTAAATTTAAATAAAATTATTAAAAAATTAAAACAAGCGACGCTGTAATTTAATATATAAATAATTAAAATAAAATAACTATTAATTGATAAAAACAAAACAAAACTTATATTGTTTATTTTTTAATTATTTATATAAATTATATTATGTAATAATATAAATAGATAGAATTTAATTATTTTATTTTTATTTTTTTTTATATATTTTTTGTTTATTTAAGTTTTTGTATTATAAATATATTTATTATTTTTTAATTATTATTATTACGTATAATTATAAGAGAAAAGAGATGAAAACCAAAAATCAAAATTATTGTTAATCAAAATAACTAAATTACAAATTATATAGTAATATATATGTATATATAATACATAAATACAAAACAAATATTTTTTTAAAAAAATAAATAATAATAATTTTATAAATATAATTATTTATTTATTATAATATTAATCAAAATATTTAAAACTAGTACATAAATACGACGCACCCACTGCCGATATAAAAATACCGCATTGTATACTACTATTAATAGTTAATTAAAATTAAAAATTGATTGCCAATTTATTTATGTTTTATGCTTTTAATATAGACTATTTAATTGCATGAATATTTATTAATTTGAAATTTTTTATTTTAAACCAACGTGAATTGATTTTGTTCATCTCTGGCACAATAACATTTCTAACTCTTACTAATTTCTTCCCAAAAATTTTTTTAATCTCTGTCCAATCTCATATTTTTAAATTCCTTAACATAAAATAATGTTAAATTTAAAATAAATAAATTGTATCTTTTGGTTCTTAAAATAAAATTCCCAATTTTGGTCATTTTTCAATTAATAAATTTCCAAACTGAATTTCGATCTACTTCACCCCCCTTGAAGTTTTCCCAGGATTTTTTAAAACTACCTCTAATGACACAAGCGTAAATAATCCATACCAGAGTTTTTAAAAACATGTTAGGCCACTATCTTGCTGATGGCGTCTTCATCTGTAAATGCGCCAACGAAGAAACCTAAAAATGGTTTATTAAGGAGGTGCCCAAATTAGATGACATTTGGATTGGTTGTCGGGTTTCAGGTGGGGACCCTCCAAAATTGCTCATCATTCATACTTGGGTCTCTGGTCCTCCAGAGGAACCATGTGTGGTAGTGACAAATATAGGTTTGATGAATCTAAATATTTCGGTCAAGGGATGGCAAATTATCCGACACAGGCTAACCGCCAATCGATTGTGTTCCGTGTCGATCTGAAGTCATTTCACTACATTGCTGGGTTCGGATCGTCTCTGCAGTACGTACTTGAATAAGTACATATAGCATCTATGCACGTCATAAAACAGATTAACTTACAACATAGCATGTCATGGCTTCATTTGAATTTATATCTGAAATAATGTTAACGAAGAGTGTAGCTTGGCTGATCTTGCAGCTGTACGAATTACTATTGACTGATAAATAATACGTGTAGACTCGACTCACTTCGACTTCCCAATGGTGAGCTTACTTTCTCTAAAAGAGAAGTAGGTGACTTCTTTCTACTCATTTCCCGGGCTGTAGCACTCTAGATTCCGACAATATTTTTGAAACCACTAACGTTATTGTGGAAACCCCTGTTTGGAATTTAGCTTGCAGATTATAAATGATAAGATCTTGCGTTGGAGTATATTACACCGTACAAACCTGCCGGTCCTGATGGTATTTGTCCTGCTGAATTACAGCCTGTTCCAGGCTTGCATTGCTTTTAGCTTTGTTCCACAATCTTGGAGCAAGAGTAGAGTTATTTTATTCCGAAAATTGTCAAATCGAACTATACCAATCCCAAGTCTCCGGATATACGGCCTATTTGCCTGTCATCAACCTTTCTCAAATCTTTAGAAAGGATTGTTGATAGATTCATCAGAGATCACCATTTAACTATCGCTTCGCTCAGTAACATGCAACATGCGTACGTGGTTGGCAAATCCTGTGAAACAACACTATACATGAACTTGTAACTAAGATTGAAAGACCACTGTGTAATAGTTAGTTTCTTGTGGGTATTTTTCTGGATAATGCAGGAGCCTTTGATAATACATCGTTCAATACGATCGTTATCTCCGAGCTTTATGATAGTTCGGTTTCAGTCAAAGTTGCCAGTACCTCGATTTTGTTGCCTTTTTGAGACTATGAGACTATGAGACTGCCAAATATTTTGTATACGTACACAGTGTAGGCTATTAAATATTGTTGTTGTGTGTTGTCATTTTTTGTATGTGTATTTGTTTTGAGAGTGTACAATAAGCATCAAAAATTATCGAATCGGTATAAATCGGTATAAAAAACAAAAATAATACAAACATTTTTGGTGCTTACACTCCTTTTTCTCCTGCTATTGCGACGGAGAATTGACGTTTATGTCATTAGTATAGTACATAAATTATTAATACACACATGCGCACAAATACACACATACTCACTAATATTACTATTTTCCGGTAATTTTTACTCTCCTAGTCCCATAGTCTCAAAAAGGCAACAAAATCGAGGTACAGATGTTATCCAAAAAGGGGTGCATTCACCTCTGTTGTGGCTTTTGGTCATTGACGAGCTTCTTTTAAAACTACAGGAATCCGGCGTCATCGCTCAAAGTTACGCTGACGATCTGGTTCTGACAGTTGCTGGTAAGCATTTGAATGTCTTATCTGATTTAACGCAACACGCTCTTCTCAACAGTTCATATTTACATGTGAACCCCTCTAAAACTGACTTAGTTGTATTCACTCGACGTAGGAATACTGATGCATTTTCAGTGCCATCTTTTTTTGGGTGTAAGATTAATAGCTCAGCCTACGTCAAACACCTTGGCATTATTTTAGATAATAAACTCTCTTGGAAGTATCATCTGGATTACAAATTACAAAAATCCAAAGCGATATTTGGTAATGCATAAGAGCTTTTGGTAACTCTCGGGGCTTGTCACCCAAAATGCTTTCCAATATTCAATTTAAAATTATCACTTGCTAAACTCAACAGTTTGCAAAATATTGTGTGTAGGGCTGATACTGGAGACATGTCTTCGACTCCGCTTCTAGCTATGATGAAGTCTATTCTATCTCTGCCCCAGCTACAGTTGCCTGAATTTAACTTTTACAAATCATTCGAGGTGGTTTACGCATCGAGAGATATGTGGTTCTCACCAAACATTCTCAAGCGGATATCTGAATCGCTAGCATTTGTTTCTCGCTGTGCTATTGTACTGACAATAAATCTGTCCACAACTCCTTAAATAATCTTTTGACCAACATAAAACTGAATCTTCTCTGCCGTAATAACAAAGTTACGGTCTTATATCTAATGAAATCGAGGACAATTTGGCAAAAATTGGCTCACGTTCATGTTTCGTTGGACCTGAACCTGCTCCTCCGTTTCCCCCTTTACATTGGTAAAAAATAATCAAAAATGCGGCTTTACTTCACTTAAAGCAAGCGTGGTCATCCACCCCCACCTGCCGTAAGGCGAAATACTTTATTACTGGGCTCAATTCGAAGCTGACTAAGTACGCTCTTTCATTAAAAAAGGATAACTTAAGAATACTAGTATCGATTCTTACTGGCCATAGCCGTTTCAAGGGTCATAGCATAGGACTAGCCAGCAATGCCGCAATGCGACGAATATGCCTTGAAGATGATGATGATAGCATACACTTCATCGGCAGCTGCCCTGCTTTCGAATAATATTCAGTTGGCACCAAAATACTCATCCCAGATTTTTTATTATGTAAAATTTATTTGGTGGAAAATAAATTCTTCTGGACAATTCGTTGAAAGGCTGGCTATTTTCTCACAACGATTGAGTTTGGGACTTTGTCGGCCACCACTGTGCCAGCGTTGATATTTTTTTACCGTTGGAATTACCACAATATAAATAAATGTGTCAACTCTTTGTTTATATTGCGGAATTCCCAACTGTCATAAAATTATCAACGCTGGCACAGTGGAAGCCAACAAGGTCCAAAACTCAATCGTTGTGAGAAAATAGCGTGTCCCTACAAAAGCTTGGGCAAACAGTTTTTTTCGATTTTAGCTTTCTTTGAAAAGTTGGCAAAGGCAATACATTTATTTATCTTGCGAAAGTTCCAATGATCAAAAAATTATCACAGCTGGCATTATGGTTGCTTACAATGTCCGTAACTTAATCGCAAATAGAAAATAGCGGGCCTTTCAACGACTTGTCCAGAGGAATTTATTTTTTTGGATGAGTGATTATTTTGGTACCAAATATGAATGAACGTATAAATGTTAAAAATCCTGTAAAAATTTGTTTTTAAAAAGTCTGGGATGGATTATTCACGCTTGTGTTGTCAAAGGTATTTTTAAAAAATTCTGGGATAACTTCAAGGCAGTAGTTACTTCGGTAAATTTCAAAATCATATTTTTCGTAAACAAACAAGCATCGAGTTTTTAAACAGTTTGGTATTTTAAAAGTATTCAGTTAATTAGATTTGCGGAAACTATACTATGCCATAACTCAGAGATCATTAAATCAATTATTATTGGTTTATCGAACAAAATCATCCGTTTTGTATGTCTACATATAAATATAGGGTTTTCCAATAAGAGGTCACATTTAGAATAGCCTGCTATTTGGGCAGCTGTCAATTTTGAAGCTGTCATCTTTTGACATTTGACAAGTAAAAACTACGCCATTACTAAAAGTGGTACAATACACGCTTCAACAACGCACTGAAATTGTTAAAATTCACTACAAAACTAAAGCACTTTTTGGTCGTCGTGAAGCACCTTCTCGGCCGGCAATAGTGAAACTGGTGGAAAAATTTGAGCTGTTGGTACAAGTTAGTGACGTGAAGAATCGAAACCATGTGTGTCGCTGAAGAACAACTGAGAATATTGCTGCTAGTGTTGAAAGAACCCCAGGTTTGTCGATTCCTCGTCGATCTTTGGAATTAGACATTCCACAAACGACATTACACCGTATTTTGCATAAAGACTTAGGTCTTAAGGCTTTTAAAGTTCAGTTAACACAAGAACTCAAGCCGATCGATCACCATAAACGTCGTATCTTAAAAAAAGTTTCACATTAAGACTTTTTTTCTTTGCGGGGCCACATGAAAGATAAGGTCTATGTCAATGCTGCCCAATCGATTCAAGACCTTAAAGATGAAATTCGTGAAGTTATCGAGGCATATAGCCGCAAATGTGCGAATTGGTCATGGAAATTTTCATGAAAATGATGGTGGCCATTTGGCTGATATTGTTTGCAAATGTTATTGGCACACCTTCCTCTTTACAATGAAATAAACATTCAATGATTTCTCTTAAATAATACTGTTTTTTTTTTATATCAAAATGAAACCTCCTATTGGAAAACCCTTTACAATAGCAAACGCGCACCAATCAAAAAAAAACTAACTAACATATACCAGTCAATTAAAAAACTACCATTCAAAACATATATAAAATTTAAAAAAATTAAATAAAATAAAAACAAATCATTCTCTTTCTCGCTTATTAAATTCTTTAAACTTAAACTAATTTATTGATTATTTTTATTTATTTATGTAAATGTATTTTTATTATTATTATTATTATTATTAAATTGAAATGCGTAACCAGCGTTTCAATAATAAAATTATTGTATGGACTTACAGGGTTTTCTTTTATGTTCTTAAAAAATTGATTTTAGCTTAAAAGAAGTAAAACAAAAATTTTGTTAAAAACTATTAATTATAAAAATATACATAAACTAAATATTAAAAATATATATATTAATTTAGCTAAACACTATTTTAAATTATATATAATCTATATTGACTGTCTCTCTCTCTCTCTCTCTCTCTCTCTCTCTTTTTTATTCTATACGTCATTTATAACTCATATTTATATATGTACAATAATTATTCAAACTTCAAAAGCATAACAAAAACATAATTACATAAATTTCATATATACATAATATACATAATTACCAGAGAGATATTTACGTACACGTGCATATTGAAACATATTTATGTACGCAGCATTTAATAGCTGACTAATTAATTATTTATATATATACGATTTTATTATTATTTTTATATGATTTATTTTTTATTATTAAATTATTCCTAAATAAAATTAAAAACAAAAAAAAAATGAAGATAAATGTTGACAAAAATAAATAATTAATTAATTAATTAAATAAATAAAATTAATGATAAACAAAAAAAAATTTATATATGTTTTTAGTGTTGTTATAATAAAAATGAAATCAATAAAAAAAAAAACAAATCTGATTGATAAAAAAATTATTATGATTATTAAATTAAATGATTTTGTATACAAAATAAAATGCATTTTTATTTATATATCAAAATAACGAAATAGCGCGACTAAATTAATTAAATATGTAAATTATATTTATTTAAAAAAACAAACGAAATTGGATACAAATTATCTATATAATTACAATGTACGTTGAATGCCCGATTCGCTACCAACCCTTAATTATTTGTTAAAGCAAGCCACCGATTTTTTAATTTACTAGACAGGGATGGGCGTTTGAAAAACTTGTTCGCATAATGATGGTTCAATTATATGATGATGTTGTCTTTGAAGGTGTTGAACAGTTTGAGGATTATCCATACTGTTAAAGTTAGCCGATAATTTCCAGCCGAAAGTTATAAAAAAATTACATAGGCGAGAATTTTCAGCCGAAGGTTGCTAGCCAATAGTTTCCAGCCGATATATGTCGATAAAGAAGATTTTTAATTCTTGGATAAAAATAATACGACAAATTGGCTTTTGACACAATTGTAAGACAATTTATAATAATATTCTAAGGAAAAGCTCCATGTAGGGATCCTGGGAAAATTAAATTTTCCAAAATCATTGGGAAATAAATTCAAATTTATCAAAATTCAACCACTAGAGTTTTATGTCTGGAGATGGCTTGATTTGAAGTGTTTTTCCAATAGCTATATTTCTAAGTGTTCCCTGATTTCCGGCAGGTCTATGACATGATCAATCGAGAAATTTTGTGGTCTGCCCAGGGATGGGCGTTTACGCATCATCTATTATTTTCTACATTGGCGTGTCAACAAGCCGTAGATAACGTCAACAACGTAGACAACGTCGATATAGTGTAGACAATTTCTATGAGAGTCCCTAATCTAGCTCAAATACCATGAATCTGCTTCAGGGTCATGTTTATCCATTACAAAATTATTAAATTGACACAAAACGACGATATATAGCGTTATATAGAGTGGGGCTCTGTTTATAACGGTGCAGTATAGAACAGCTCGCACAATAATCGGAAAAAACGGCTCACAAAAAATCAGACAAAAAGGTTATAACTTAATTAAAAATTATCCATTGAACTTTAACTAAGACCGTTATACCATAAAATTTAACACACCCCACTCCATGGCAAAACGAATTCGAGTTCAGGAAGGCTATAAGTGCTACCGATTTATTAAAAAGCCAAATCGTTCAGACCAACCAACACTTGTTCATGTATATAAACCAAAAACTTTCCTATATTATTGTGGCAGGATTGTTCACCAAGACATTCTATTCAAAATAAACAATACTCAGAGTTCTTCAAGCGTCTGGGAAAAAGGGTCATAATATAGGTGGTGACTTCAATGCGAAGAATACTCACTGAGGTTCTAGATTAACTAGAACAAAATTACTGATTTCCATTAAAGAAAATGGATGTGAATCCATTTCCACTGGAAAACCAACATATTGGCCACCTGACCCAGGAAAAATACCTGACCTAATCGATTTTATTATATCCCAAAGTATTTCTGGAATCTGCTTATTTGGCCATCGCATTACATTTCATTGCTGCTACATCCCTCTTTTATACTTGGCAATTAATTTGAAAAATTTGAAAATTTTAGTAGTAGCTGAGTAGAACTAATTTGTAAGATGAAATTAAAGTAAAATAAACGTTAGCCCGGATGCCCCTTGAACTCACGTCCACTAATCAAACGCCCATTAGTTTGCTTACTTGACCACTGCTGTACAATTTCATTACTGATAAATCCATCTTTTATGAATCTGAATTGAATTAATTTGTAAAAAATTAAATTAAATTTTTTTTAGTTTTAATCGAGACTTAAACTCAGCTACACCGCCTAGAAAATTCATCAAGCATCATTGACTGGAACGGAAGTTTTATAATTTTTAAGAACATAAAAATTTCTTCGAAATTCACTGCTGATGGGAATGTCATTGCATTAAATTTTGCACCTGGCACTATGCAGTTCAATAGACAATATTAATGTTGGGATATTTTTGGTTTAACTCAGCTTCTGTTAAAAAATTTCCCCCAAGTTTTTCAATACAATAGGAAAGTATAAAAGATTTGCATAACATCAAATATATATACGGTGGTGGGCGAGGTAGTAGAGTGATTATGCATTAGCGGCGGTACTATTTTAATTTAATTTTTTCTGTATGAAAATTGGTTCTACACACAGCTTCTGTTAAACTTTTTCATATTTTTCAAGTAGTGGCATGTATACAAGATGGGTATTTAGCGATGGTGAAATAAACACAGAGTCCATTGCCTTTGCCAGTTCCAAATGCAACGACTCTGCTTACTGGACCACCGGCATATATAAATTTGATGCTATACAAATCATTTATGTTTGCCAATTCAATAGATAAAATTGAAAATTTTATAGCAACAGGTATGGAACCAATTTTAGAGCAGAAATTAAATTAAAAAAGCATTAGCGCTGACGAGTCATGAACTCGAGTTCATGATTTCAAGAGCATTCACTCTTGATGAACAACGACAGAAATCTTTACATGGAATCTTTACAACTGATAGAAATCTTTACAAAAAGGTTAACCTTCATCAAAAATAATCCGGGGAAATTAATCTATGACCGTGCCATAAAATATAACACACCCCAATCCCTGGTTAAACGAATTCGAGTTCAGGAAGGCTATGAGTACTACCGAGTTATTATAAAGCCAAATCGTTGAGATAACCAACACTTGTTCGATAAAATATGTGCCAGACTGATGACAATATTGTTACAAAATTTAGTGGATGTGTTTTGTTGGTTTTGAAACACTTCAAGTTTGATACATTTACAAAAAAATGTATGATTTGGCCAGCAATTTGCAGTTGTGGAGTCAGGTTTTTGTCACATTTTTCATAACGACGTATTTTGCCGCTAATTCTTCAACACTATTCAGCAGTATAGTTTTGGCCATATCAGACGTTCACACGACTCTAACTCCAACAGAAGCAATAAATTTGTACGAGACTAATCAAAACAATTTTATCTCAAAGAGTCCACAGGATTTCGATGTATCGAAAAATTTTAGAGTATAGTGGATAGAGTGCTGAAGTGCAAAAGTCACACCGGCAGTTATGCCAGAAATAGGGAGCATCAAACAAGTGGAGTAATATTAGGAGTTTTTTTACATTACAAATGGAGTAATGTTAGCATCCAATGCCTCAAATCTAGCTGGTTTATTCACATAGACATGATTTTTCAATAAGTACATTGCTTCGTGCGCTATATGGCAAATAGCGCCGACTTCTTGGAACCAAATGTCATCAAGGTCGGGCTTCAATTTCAGGCAGCAAATATTCCGTTATCATGGCGCAATAACGAGTACTATTCACAGGTACGTCCCCGGCCGCCTTCGTTTTTTCGTAATAACTGAACAATTTGTAGGTGCTATGCCGAGTACAGTCTTTCCATGATGAAATGGCAAACAATACTATATGTTTCATTTCCATGCGTCAATTTGCAAATCCGATCAAAAGATAGAGTTACAAAACGGTCTGTGATATCCATAATTGATGCGGATGGATCACCTTGGACTAGTGGCCCTATAGTTATCATGGTGGAATTAAAACAAGATTGGGATGCCTCTTTACCTATAATGACCTATATACAGTAAATGCAGTAAACATCAGTAACATAGCGACATGAGGTTCTAACATTAAAACAACTACAAACGCCATCTATTTTAACGAGACGTCTAGAACTTCGTTTTATTTAGTCGAATCCTGCCAATCCTGAACTTCAAGATGAGCCATACCATACATTGGACCGATTCTACAATAGTACTACGGGCAACATGATACTATGTCAACGAAATCGATTTATCTGACACTTTTAATTTCCAGCTGCTCCTCATTTTGGTGGCCTAAAAGGAACAATTGCAATGATACATTTTACACGATCAAGCCGATGGGGTCTTGTCCAACAAATTCAACAGTATATTTTTGGTCCAGATGGACGAAGGAATATGCCTATAACTTAACTGTATATGAAATAAATTAATAAACTTTGTTATATACCTATAAGTTTAATAATCTTGATCCACAATAACAGTTAGTTAATTTTAAATAATTAACAAAATTACTAAAATTAAATTGAATCAGTTTTGTGCTGAGCGTATAACACCTCTATCGTGATAGTCTTTGCTGTCATGATAGTATTACTTTAGCTGGTTTTTCGAGGAATCATTACAGATATTTTTTGGTGGAGCTTGAATATGATACGAAAATACTATTTTGGTGTTGCCACTGCGTTTTTCTTCTACTATTTTATATGTTGCAAGAGTATAGTGGACGTTTAAATTTAATGAACATTTCATTGATATCATCAGCCAACTCTAAAATTGACTTAAATAAAATTGTTAAATCATCCCTATTAATGACCGGAATAACCGGTTTAGTACTTGCGTGCAGCTTATATAAAAGTTTTCCTTAACTTTCCCAAAGTTATAGACGTGAACATTTGTGAACGTTCAAATTGGCCAATTAAAGTTACTCCGGAGGTATATGAGTTTGAGAATAACTTCACAAACTTTGATGTTCGCTGAAGTCCTACCCAGTTTGTCCAAGAGTTGTAAAATTCGGAAGTTCAAATATTTGAAAAGGAAGTTCAACCTATACATCAACTTCAGTTTTCAACAAAAATTCGGAATCGGCTGAATTTTGAAAAGTTTCACTGAGTAATTCAGGCAATTAACAACTTCTCAATTAATACGAAGCTACTCCAAATATGTATATCAGAATAATATCGGTATAGCAATATGGATGACTTTTGGCGCGGTGCTAAAATTTTGTTGAAAAGCTTTGCGAAGCAATACAATTTCAACCGTTATCGTTTATTATTAATTTTTCTTATTTCTAAAATCACATGCGTCTATACCATTTCAATTGTCAACTCCTTAAAAAATAAGTTCACAAAGCAAAAAGAGAAATTCAAAATAAAATAAAAAATCTCCATTTTGTGTGTAACTTTTCATTGGATAAAAATAAAGTTTTTCGATTTATAATTCTTTATGAATAGCAGTGTCGTCGTGAGATACATAGCCGAACTACAATTATATACTGACATCTATGTATCGCGATATAAAACGAACATTTATTAAATTCTCCTTTATGATACTAGGACTCGTAGCGGCGATTACTAAAAACAGTTATCGGATTAATACGTCTACAACGACGAATTTACACGAATTGTTTATTTAAAAAAAAAATTGTTTCCATAAATCAAACAATTATGTCATTTCATAAAAATTTGATTTTTATTCCTGTACATACATGTGTATGTTCTTGTATTTCCGAAACTACAGAATCATCATTCATGAATAGCATGATGAATTCAAGAAACCACTTAAAATAAAAAACGCAAAAGAGAAATTGAACATTTACGATATCCCCCTTTTACAGCAAAAAAATACGACAAAACGAAATCGAAAAATCTCATCCCAAACATCCGATGGAAATGGACCAATCACAAACCAATACATTATTTATGTAATTTTTATTGGATATTTTTCAACCAATCCGCGACCAAGCAAAGCTATTACCGTGACAACGCCTAACGCAAGTATGAACAAGTGTTTAATAATACGTAATACAATTATTTCGTAAATATTTAAATAGTTTATAAATAATAATTAATATTTTGATGCGAAACGCTAATTGTATAAAATTAAGCTATTTAAAAAAAATGTTTAAAATAACTGTAGTATCACGTGCAACCCACAAGTATGACTAAGTATTTACGATTTTGACATTATGAAAACTTAAACCAGTAGGGTGGAATAACCTAATTATAATTATAATTTTTATATAATTTTTACCGTAATACTAATTAATTTTTAAGCGTTAACTAATTAACTGGAAAATTTGATATATGTACTAAAGTTTTTTATCGGATAAATTTGTTACATAATATAGGTATACATACTTAGCTAAACAAACATAAATAACTATTAATTAAATTATTAAATAGGCTTAATTAAGGCATAAAACAATTAAAAAATAAAACTACTCAACATGATGCTTATGACGCGACACTTGGATTTACTTAGCCATACGTCATATATTTAATTATGCTTTTATTCACCAAATGATACATAATTATTACATTTTTAAACCGGTACAATACATAACAATGTCCAAACAATAATTATATTCTATTTATTTTAATTAAAATTATAATTTTTACGAATAATTTGGATTTTATATGTCGCGCGAAATACTTGGTCATACGTGCCAACGTAGGAAAATTTCTCCCAATCACAAATATCATATAATGCTCGTGCATTTGTATTGGTTACATAAATAAATGTAACGTGCCTGAGTGTGTATATAAGAAATTATTGTTGTGTGTGCGTTAGCTTTCGTTAATATGTGTACATATACATACATATACGAATAATAAATTAAAGAAGGCTATGTATATAATATAATAGCGGCATGGAAAAAAACATAAAATTGTAAGCGTCGACGCACGATTTTTATTTTATTTTATGATTTCTCTTCTTTTATGTATATATACAACATATATATATATATGTATGTATATAAGTGTTTTAACGAAAACAATTTTTAATGTTATTTAAGACGGCGTTTTAATTTTTTTTTGTTTTAGTTTTGTAATAATCTATACACGTATATTGTGTTTACTTAAGTCATTTGTGTCTATACATACACACACATAAAATGTACATATTTAGTTTTGAATTGAAAATGAAGTTTATGGTAAAACAAAAACAACATTCAAACAAAAGGTCAAGCCACTTTGGAGTTAATATGTAATCAATTGTTTTTTATGGTTTTTTTTTGGAAATTAATTTAAATCGATTAATTTTATGGCATGCGTGTCAAATCCAGAATTTTTGTTTGTACTTATATATACATTATATACAAACATAATATATGATTTATGCGTGTATGCGTGTTGATTATCCCGAATTGTATATATACATATTTCCTTCCCCGTTTTTCATTAGTTTTCCATACGATGTTGTGTCTGTATATATGCGTAAATGTAAATATGTGTATATGCAATACATTTAGGGTAATATCGCAGTTTCAGAGTTAGAGAATTTTCTGGCTTCAATTTAAATTGTATGCGCGTCATATTTGTGGCATTTAACGATTCTGGTTTATAGATTTTTTTTAGTATATATACCCGTACATGTATATATACCTCGCGCGATATTAATTCAGTTGAGTCATCTCACATATACAGTATTTTGTGATAAGAGTTCGCTCAACTTTCTGTATAGATATATACCGCATATATCGCATAATCATATAATTGATTGTATATATATACGGAACCAAACCGCATATATAATTGATTTTTGTGCCAGCGTATATATGTACATACACATATACGGTCTGGAGTGAAACGAAAGTATCATCATCATTAATCATTGTGCGCGCGATAACAGAAAAATAACGCATAGAATCATATTTTACTATACATACATGTATATATACATAAATAGAAGTTATGCTATGAGTAAAAAAAAATTATTTATGTGCGCGCATTATTCTATGTTTCAACTTAACGACTTATATACATATATGTACTGTGATAGTAATTTATAGTTTTTTTATGTTTGAATAATGCATTTGGAATGCTGGTTGGTATATTTGAGCTGACATTCATACATAATTGACATTTGAGTCATAAGGCGGACACATACAATTTGTTGACTTTGTATGTGATCTGTTTTTGTTAAATTTAAACTTTAGAATCTTAATATATTTTAGTGATAATGAAAAATCGTAAACTATCGGAGCAAGCGCGGGAGTCTTCACGGTAAAAAATATAATACTATTTTTTAAACCATAATAAAGATTACAGACATTTTGGCAATATAAATAGAATTAATTATAATATATCCAACTGATTAAAAATTTTATATTCTTTTTTTCGGTTACAATTTAACTATTATGTATTAAAATCAAATATAAAATGTTATTTTTCAATAATTTTGGATTCAAATATACTAAAAATGCAATCGTTATGCAAAGAAATTGATATGTATTTTTCGGCGAAAATCGGTGGATTTTGTTTTTTATTTTATTTACGATCACGCATTTTTCCTTTCGTTTTAATTCTCAATGAGTTGTCTATGAGTGAGTAATCAAGATATAAAAATTTGGTTTTCTCTTTCAGTAAATATAATAAAAAAATTAATTGTACCGTTTTTGGTTTTATATTTTTTTGTAATTTATACAGACATGTTAGAACAGGAAACTGTTATTTAATTATAATATATTACAAATTAAACTAAGTGAAATTATAATATTTGTTAATCCAGGTAATATTTTAGTTGATGCGCAAATTTCGATTACTACATGTCGATCATGTCGAATATTAAATTTTTAAAAATAAAGTATACTTGTGGTTTACAAAATACTAAAAAAATAATTATATTCAATGGTTTTAGTGATGTTTTAGAAAAAAGTAAGTTATATAAATATATATATACATATACACATTGTATTATTGATTTAAAATATATGATTTTTTAGTAATCAACAGCAGTCCCTACGACTTAAGTGAAAATACATTCACAATACAATTTGATAAAATTCAAATTAACAAAGAAAACTTGGAGGACATTATTATACAATTTGGTAATTGTGCTTGTTTTGAGATTGAGGTCGTAGTTTCCGGTACAAATACAACGCCAGTTAGTAGAGCAAATGCTGTAATTGGCCCTGAATTATTGATTAACGCTGAGGTAAGTTCCAGCATGTGCTGTTAATAATTTGAAGTGTAATAATTAAGTGAGGTTAAAATTATTTAAATTAAATTTACTAAGCGATCGCCAATGTTAAAATAAATAATTTTAAAATTTTTATGTTTTCATATTAATTTTGCATCATATAAAAACGAGTGAAACTATCGTGTTTGTCATTTTATTTTTAAAATTCATTACGGTTGTGTATTTCTAGTTATTAATTACCTAAAATAACCGCTTATTATATTATGTTTATAATGGTACCAATTGGAAATCGGAAATACCATATTGTTTCTGTAAATTACAGATTAAAATGACGTAATAAAAGTTATAGGTTAAGTTATTTTTCGATGTCAATTTTAATTTCGATGTAATTACCATAATTGATGAATAAGGAAAATCATATTTACATACACATATTTAATTCAAAATAATAATTAATTTATTTTTTGGTTTCTTTAATATATTCTTGGATTTATCGATTTTTTAAAATTTAATATATTAAATATTTTTCCACAGAGTCTTAAAATATTTTTACAAGAGGATACGGATGGATTGGAGATTCTCAAGGAATATGACGAAAAGAACACTTTGTGCAAATCTAGCAGGAGAACTTTTGTTAAAATTTTGACCAATTATTTAAGAAAATATTTTGGTAATTATCCTAAAAAGGAAGCTAAAATTGCAATTGCAAAAGCAGCAATTACATTATTCCCATCATTTAAGGTTGCTAACAGTAAATTTGAAGGAATTGTAAGTTAATTACAATGTAATAATTATTTGAAAATGTTTGTTATTTTTATATTTTATGGCTGTAGGAAATATTTTACAATCCAGAGGATAATAGTGGCTTTTTGGTATCAAAATTAAAAAATATTAATAACAAACGACATAAAGTGGAAGGTACATTCGGCAATATAAGAAAAAAACAAAAACTAGGAAATATCAAGGAGACAACTGTGACATCAAAACTAAAAATTGAAGATAAAGAGTTTTTTAAAACCTGTGTAGTAGAAACGCAATTAGAACTTTTAAAATTAAAGCTTAAAAATACAATAGATGAGAGAATTGAATTTATAAAGGAAAACATAAATATAAAGCAACATTTTCCTTTCTTTTTTTATAAACCTGAACTGGTATACATACTTACTTACCTTTTATCAGTGATAATTATTTAATTAATTTTAACTATCATTTTTAGATACTGTATGATTTTGAACTTCGGCATCCAAATATTTCGAATAATTTACTTAGCCGCTGGGAAGAATACAGCAATAAAATTGAATCGGTACTGCAAGTTACCATTGGGGAAACCTTTGAAAAGTTAGGAAGTAAGTATCATACAATTATTAAAGTCATTTCACAATTACATCCGATATGTAATATTAATCGTTAATGATTTAACTAATATGTTTACAGGTTGGAGTCACAATATTAAAACATTTTTGGGACTATTAAAACTTTTACCGGCTACAACTTTCGGGAAAAAATCAAAATTCACCAAACGATTGAACTTTGAAGAAGCTTGTAATTTGTTAGTGCAGTTTGAGGATGTAAGTTATGAAAAATATTTAAAAACTTATTTATTACATTGAATTTTTTTTTACAGTTAAATACACCGCCAAATAACTTTGCAACGAATGTAAAAGAACCACATATAGTGGCTGTTGGGCCAAATAGAACTGCAATATCTCAATTTTATCTTCAAATTGATGGAGAAGTAATTCCTTTACCGTTCCATTATAACTTTTTGGACGCGTTTGACATAGTATTTAAGTCTTATTATATTTTTAATATTAATTTTAATCTTAATTTACTACATTTTTTTAATTTTTTTGCTATATATATTTATAATATTAGCAGTGTGAAGCCTTCTAGTAATTTAGTAGAAATTTTTTCCCGGTTCAATTAACAAACCAGTATACAAAATGTTTTTCTGTTTCAAGTGCAATATGCAAAATTTTAAATCAGTAAATCATGTTATTTTTCATTTAAAGTATGATCATTTTATAACTGAAACTAAAAGTAGCAGTTTAAAATGTATATTAAGTACAACTTGCACAAATGAATTTATTACATTTAGTGGTTTAAGGCGACACGTTATAACTTGTAAATCAGTTACACAAACTCTTCCATTAAAGCAAACTGAAGAAATAATTAATGTTAGTAAGATAACGAATAGTACACCTCAAACTTCTTCACAGTCCAACATAAGTGATGATATTTCTGAATAAACTATTGAACAAACTAATTATGATGCAAATTTAGGTTTAAACTTTCATATTATTAAATCAAACATTCAAGTGCTTGTTAATGAACTAATGTCTATGAATATTTGTCAAGATAATATTACCATCATTTTAAAAAGCATTACTAGTTTGTTCAACAAAAATTGTGAATCAATGATTGATTATATAAAGCATATAAATAGTAATTCTCAAATTCTTGAATTTATTTCTAATTTTAATTCATCAGTCTTAAATGAGATTAAAAATCTTTCAACATATTATAAAAGAAAGCAAGCTAAAAGAGATTGTGAATATTATACAGATTTATTAGAAAAAAGTTTGGGTGATAGATGGGATAAAAAATTTGATGTAAATCAAAATATTTATAAAAATGTTTTAATACAATGCACCTTTCAATACATACCAATAAAACAAACTATATATTCCCTATTTAAAAATAATAATTTTTGCAATATGTACTTCAAAAGTGACCATGTTTGTGATAACAATCTATTACAAAATTTTTGTTGTGCTTCAATTTTTAAGGAGAGCAGTTTTTTCACCGAAAACACATTTCCACTTCAAATTCAACTTTTTTTTGATGAGTTTGAAGTTGCAAATCCGTTAGGTAGTAAAAAGGGAGTTCATAAAATAGGTGCTATTTATTTTTCATTGCGAAATGTCCCTTATCCATTTAGTTCAAAATTAGAGAATATATATTTAGTCAGCTTATTTTTTAGTAATGACTTAAAAAATGAAAACATTAATTTTAATAGAGTACTTGAACCTATAGTTTCAGATATAAAAAATTTAGAATCGGACGGAATAAATATAAATTTTGAAACGAAAAATTATAATATAAAAGGAACTTTAGTAGCATTAAGTCACGACAATTTAGGTGCAAATTGTGCATTAGGATTCGTTGAATCATTTCAGGCAAATTTTTTTTGTAGGATATGTACTGCACATAAAGATCAAACACAAATTTTAGCATCGGAAAATGTAGCTGAATTAAGAAATTTTACAGATTACAAAAATATTTTCACAACTACAGAGGTAAATATTAATTATAACACATCTAAAGGTATCAAGCATTATTGTATTTTAAATGATATACTTCATTACAACATATTTGAAAATAGTAATGTAGATATAATGCATGATATTTTAGAAGGTGCCATTCCGTTTATAATTAAACACTTCTTGCAAGTTGCAATTTCTTCAAAACTCATTAAATTAGAAGAAGTCAATGAAAAAATTAAATGGTTTAAATTTGGGTACACGTTCAGAAAGAATTTACCATCAACTATTTATACAGACAAACAGACATTAACATCTATAGGTCTAACAGCTTCGCAAAATTTGTGTTTATTTTTGCATTTTCCTTTTATCTTTTATGAATTAAGTCTGAAGCTTCCAAAGCTTTGGAATGGAATTACTACACTATTCAAAATTGTTTATCTTATTTTATCACCATCTATACCTTTATCAAGAATCGCGCAATTAGAAAATAATATTACTCAGCACCTCAACTGTATTTTGCAAGATTATAAATTAAAGCTATTGCCAAAGCACCATATACTAACACATTATCCTAGAATAATTAGAAAAATAGGTCCTTTATTGCATACGTGGTGTATGAGGTATGAAGCCAAACATCGTTACTTCACCAAAATTAATTCAGCTATAAATAATTATAAAAATATTTGTAAAACATTAGCATTCCGTCATCAATGTTTTATTTCACAATCTATAAACAATCAGACTTTTACTGAAAAGAAACTTTTAGGCAAAACGAAAGAAACATTTTGGTTTTTTTCTTTACCTTTCGAGATGCAAACTAATTTTTTAATAAAATTTCCTCAATATCAAAATAGTATTCATTTGATAGAATGCTTTAGTACAAACTGGTTTGAAGTAGATCCGGGATTTCACTATCGAATAGGTTTATTTTTGTATTTAAATAACCAAAATAAATTTGGTAAAATTACTAATATTTACCATGTAAATCAAGATTCTTATTTTCAAGTTAAACTATTTGCTCTAGTTATTTTCAATGAAAATTTTAACAGTTATCATATTAAAGAAACAGATCATGAACTTTGTATTAACTATGCTGATTTAAATAACAAAAAATCGTTTGAATGTTATACAATTATGGAAAATCAATTTATTTTAGTTCCATATTTATTATAATAATTTTTATTTTTTATTTTTAACTATTATACCAAAAAAATGTTTGAATTAATAATGAATTTTTAATAATAAATGTATGAAATATTTGAATATATTATTTGAAATAAATAATAGATTAAAATGAAGTCTTTTTGTTATTAAAATACTTTAAATCCCGCCAGGTTTACTTGTAATCCGGAGTTATTCAATCAACTGTAATTAATGATACTAAAGTTAAATGCATATTACTTATAATTTTTTTAATAATCAATTATTACAATATAATAATTTTCTTATTAAACTTGTTTTAATCTTTGGTGAGGTTTAGTTTTAATCCTGAGTTACTTAAATCGACTATAAGTAAATGGTCCTAAATTTAAATACATGTAACTTATAATTTTTTTAATAGTAAAATATTACATTATAAGTTTTTTCCTGATTAAACATTTTTTTTAATCTTTGGTGAGGATTATAATGTAATCTGAAATTAGTTTGGACTATTATGTAACCTCAAATAGATTATAAATTAGTACAATTTTTTTTGTCGTGTTGATACTAATCTGTTGACTCTAATATCGCGCACTTTTTTCATAGTGTCAGCAAATGAAGGGTTTTCCAAAAATGTGTAGAATGGATTCGCAGTCAGGACCGCATCATAGAATGCTCCAAAGGGATCCGGGTCTCAGGGCCCAGATACCAAACTATAGTTTATTATTTTTTTATTTTAAGTCAGCAACGTGAACCCAGTAAAGAGCTTCAAGACAACATATATATACATAATAATCGCAGTTTTTAAAGGCCATTATTGAGCCCTTACTAAATCAACTATATATGGCTCCAACGGTTTCGATCCTATGAGCATGGTCTTCATACTGTCCAAGACAATCTGACGAGGCCAAGTCGTTCTGTACATCGTGGAGCCATCGTCGGCTGAAAGAACCTCTGCGCCTACCATATGGTGGTTCTCCTTGACATGTGGGTGCCCCCCCCAACCACGGGGGCCAAGACAACATAACCGTTTGTAACAGGTGTTTTAAAACAGATTGAGTATATGGAACAACCAATGCTATTTCTATAATATAAGGTACCGTGAATCGAGGCATTGAATAAATCTCCTCATGAGGGAACCACAAGTCCTTTAGCAGGATTTAAACAAACAAATAAATGTACAGATAAATATGATTTCTCAAAAAGCATAGTCAAGCTCTGAGCGAGTAAAAGAGATATATGCATCATGGCAAGCTAGCAAAAATGAAAAGACTCACATGAGTGAAATAATCAGTCAACTACAGCAAGAAATCCATATTCTAACACGGACGACGTGCATATAATATACAAAAAAGCTCAAACCAATATGAAAAATGAAAGTGAACCAGAGATTTACTCTATATATACGGACAAAGAGGAATTAACTATTGAAACCGAGTGGATAAAATTTAAATTGAAAATTAAGAAGACTAAATTGTTATATACAGCGCCTATACTACGAATACAAATAAAGCAGCAAAACACCAAGGACAACTAAAAATTGGGAAGCAACCTGCTTCCCCCTCACCAATAGATATTGAAGGGATAAAATCCTAAGAGGGGCCTTAAAATCCTACGAGAGAGAGGCCTTTTGAAAAGTATAAACGCCATAATATATATTAACCATGTTGCGGTGTCAATTTGACAAAAGTTCTGGACCAGATTTTCCTTTATCGCCGCAGTGACAAATTTATTGATTGGTTCTAACAATAATCAAAAAATTTTGTTAGAAGATGGATTTATTGAAAACCATCTTACTAAACAAAACCACGATACATCTTCTGGAAGCTCATCGTTTTCTATTTCTTCCATGCCGGCTGTCGATGAGCTTTGGCCAAATTTGATTCAATCTTCTTGTGCGGGCATAGTTTGAGTTCAAACCTCCAATCACACCATTAAAGCAATAATTGTCAACAATTGCGCATATTGTATATAGCTATAAATAATAGCAAATTAAAATTTGGATCATTTAGTCGAAATATTTTATAATTTTACCCATAACCATATATAGGATTCACTCACATACAAGGTGTGCAATCTAAATTCCAACTTTTGCCTACCATTTTTGTAGTTTTGCAAATTAATTTCAACCTTTTGCAAAAAAAGTTCAACCTTTGGCAAATTCAAAAGTCTCCAGGCTTAGCATTTTATTTACTGGGTTATCAAAAATTTGTTGTTTGCTGTTATTCACATTCAAGAGTATATGGAATAATTCAAATTTACAACAAATTGAAATTCGAATATGGGATTTATTTAAAAGTATACGAAAGTTTCAATTTGGTTCAATTATCAATTTGTTTAGTTGGTGTGCCAACTGTATAGCAATCTGCAATCATTTTTTGGCACGCGCAAGTGCCCTGTTTTAAATCATTTTAAAGATATCCTCCAAATTAAAACAATGATGTATTACTTTGGAAAAATATGTTCCCAAAAACCATAAAACGAAACCAAATTTCTATTAAACAAAATGTTGAAAGAACTCTTGAATCCTTAATACTTGAAAATTGTAAGATTTTTTTTTATATTTCAATTTGAAGAAAGATCTAATTAACTGTTATGAGAACTTTTAAGATAACACCCAGATTTCAAAGGTTTTACGGTGTCAGATCAACTAATACAGATTAAAAACTACTATATGGTATAGGGCTTTCAAATTCTTTTTAAGCGGGTAGCCCTATTTCTTACATTCCGACGCCGGAAACGATGAGGGCAGTGACCCATCAGACTGTGATATGATTTCATTTATATAGTTAAATTATCATTGAAATTGTTAAATTAATGGAGTTAAGACCCATAAACAGGTTGGACTCTAAAGCTCTGATATTCCCGCTGGTTAAACATTTTCTAAGAAATAATTGAATTATTTAAAATAAATGTTTATATCTCAATTATATTTATGTAAATACTTATTACCGATTAGTAATTGGTTGTTAGAAAGTTTCTGTTGAAAGCTTTTAGAAATGCGAGGAGTATTAAACTTAATTGATTACAAGGAAATTTAATAAAATATTTAACAAAATGTTAGAGTGCATTTTGTACGATGCGTCTTAAGAGCTTTTTTGATCAAAAAAACTTTATAAGCTTCATTTATGCGAGAGTATATAGATATTACTGAAACGTGTATTCATCATGCGTATATATATTTACTGTATTTCACCAAAAGCTTTGGTAACTTTTAAAAGCGCACTATATATAACATTTTTACAAAGAATTAGTAAATTATATATATGTTCATTTTTATATACTTAAGTCAATTACGGACTTAAAAATATCGCGCAAAATCTCGTAACAAAATTATAACTTTTATAAAGCTCTAACTTATGTTTTGGAACCAAAAATTAGGCGTAACCCAAATTTAGAAATGTTGGGCTAAAATTAGTTAAATAATCAGGAATTTTAAAATAAAATCTTGTTGCTATGCGCAACATCAATATACGTATACAAAAACTAACATTCATAACTTTGTATATTCAAAAACTAAATTTTTTCTTGTTAGAAAAGCTCCACAATTTCCATATTACACCTAAAACAATCGGATATTCAGCCAAATTTTTGTTATGCATAGGTATATATAGTAATACCTATTTTAGAGACTTACTCTTTGAATCTTAATTGAGCTTCCAACACAACAATTTTAAACTTTACTTCGGATACAGGTCAAATGCTCTTCCCTTAAAAAATGTCTATTCATTTTTGATTATCTTATTTTTAACTAAGTTTCCAAGAGCCATCCCAATAGCAAAATATATGTAACGTTCATTTTGTCAAGTTTGTAGTGTAAACATTTGACACATTTGGCCGATTACTAACACCACTTTTCCCACAAGGTTTTTCTCCCTTTATGTTTAAAAACTAGGCGAAAATTTTCGGTTGGTATAAAATAGGTGAATTTTGTTTTCGCATACGATTACCTTTGTAAAAATTAAATATTACTCATTGAGTAATTATAGTGTTTGTATAACGGCGTTTGTGATAAAAGAAATTAAATTAGTTGTTTTTATTTGTGATTTAGTACTAAGATTTATTTTTAAATTAAAATGGAATCTAAAAAGCAGAGGTTGGGACATATGTATACATATATCAAAGCAATAAAAGGAGGTTTTAATAGATTTTATAGAAGCTAATTCCGATTTAGTCAAACAAAAACTAAATAATAGTTTGACATATATACAAGCAAGCCGCCAAATTATGAGACAATGCCTTAAATAATTTTAATGTTTTATTTAAACCTTGGCAGAGTTGGAGAAAGCTAATGATTTATTTTTATAATTTTGTCAACAATTTTTTTTTAATAGTATTGGCATTAATATCTTGCCAATGTGAACCGATGTGGTCTACCTCTAATAATATATAAATTTTTACCATCAAATGCTTATTTGGTTGTCATCGCTAACGCCTTCCGAAATACCGTGCAATGATTTGGCAGTCATTAGCGCCCGAATTAACGAAACTACAACACAAAATAAAGAAGCAATTGTCGCAGCAGAAGTTACCGAATCCAGCGGTACTACTTTTAACTAAATTTCCGTATATGTGTGTATTTTTTAGTACGTAAACATAATGTTGCTTCTAGCAATGATTGACGCAATACTGCAGATGCAGTCACGAAAAGTATGAGAAGAAGAACCAGTTAAAGTAAAATTAGTATGCCACAAAGCTGGAACCTTCAAAAATTGGTCATCGAGCAATTAAAAAACAAATTAGTGCGTCAAAGGTCCGAATTGCCTAAAGTATAGACAAAATTGTGGAGATACTGAGAAAAACTGCGATTAAAATAATAAATCATCTTAATATTTAAATGTCTGTGTTAGTCCGAAAAACCATCCCGAAATTTTTTTTTTTTATTATGGTGTGTTTCCTTGATAAATTCAATTCTCAGCCCGAAAAAATAAAACAAATGAAAATAATATCTATTTCATCCAGAAAATTGTCTCCCAACCCGAAATTTGTAAAAAGATTACGAATAATTATTTATTTATAAATTAGATGAAAAGACGACTATAAACAATTCAATTAAGTTTCCCACCGATCTCGGAGATGTCTACGTCAAATGGTTAGTGGTCTCATGCTCATAAATCATTTGGTGATATTAAACAGATCAGTCGTCTAACGATATTACGGAGATGAATGAATAAATAATTGAGCCTTTCTACCATTCACATATAAACTATTACAAATGTATGTATAATTTAGGTTGTTTCTATAGCGATATCAAAATCGTTGAAAGTCCACCACTGAATTATTCGAAATGGAATTAATTGATCAGATCGATAATGTATCATCAATTGAATTTATGAACACGTATAAATTCAAAGAGTTTATTTGTATTGGTATAGTCGATCGGATCGGTACTGTATCGTCAATTTTATTTATCAACACGTATATTATTATTATTGGAGAGTTTCATGTACTGAGTGGTTTAATCTGTGGATCTTGTGTAAACTACTATGTGAGGATTCACTTCAATAATATTCGGATTTCTTGCGATAGATATACATATATTTTTGTAGATCGTCGTATCGCCCTCACTGCACATCATTATTTACAAAACCGGCCCATAATGACAAATAAGCCATGTATTTTTTTAATATTAAGTCCTGAAAATTTTGTATTATATATAGAAACTATTAATTCCAGCAACTATTGAAAGATTGTCTTAGGAGGACTTAAACAAACCTCGTCCATATTTTTTTTAAATCTTGAAAGTACGGGCTTTGCACATATATTTTTTTAAATTTCCCTCGACATAAAGCTTGAACGATTTAAGCCATCCCCCAATTGAATCGATATTGTGACACGAACTGACCATGTCAGTTAAAGGAAATGGTGACGCAGCATCAAAGTCACTAGTTTGGGCAGCAATTACCAAAGCGTAATATAAAATAGTTGAGCACGGTTTGAAAGGTGCTCGAACCAAACTGCCTATGGCATCCAAAAATACTGTCAAATCTGTATTTTTTGAGGTTTCGCTCATTTTGAGGTTTCGCTCACTGATTCATCATCAGTGTTATTGTCGTTTGATAGCAATGCCTCCGATCTTATTTTTCTCAACAAACACATCATGAGGTCGTATTATTGTAATATTTCGGCAACTTTCTCTACAGGTTTATCTAATAATTACTTTTTATAGCCGTCTCGCGTATTACCTGATGCAAACCAAAATTTTTTTGTAGGGTGCACAATACGATCATTGGTACTATATGAACTTCGAATATTCCAAGAGATAAGTTCTTATTAATAAGTTTGTACTTCCGACAGGTTGTGTTAAAATTTCGATGACCATCATACGTTCTTATTGTTAAATGTTTTTTTAAAATATCATAACCTTTAATTTTAATCAAACATCCAGTAATTTTTGTTAATTTTCCGATAATTACTGATCTATATACATATACGATTCTAATATTCGTTCTTCAGGTGAAAAAATTTGTTTCCAAACACTATCCGAAATATTTAACGTAAAATCGCGATTATACTATCAACAGGCTTGACACGTTTTTCCTTAATTTCATTTACTTGCCTTTTATTCTGGGCATCATTATTATTATTTGCGATAGGTATGAGTATCTGTTCATTACATGCATTCAATATTACACTGTTAGTTAATCGCGTCGACATATAAGGGTTGTTATTTTGCTAAGGTGAGAGTATTATTTATCACATCCCATATACACAACTATATCTATCAATCCCTGTGAGCTGAGATTCCGTGGTGGACATTCAACGATTTTGATATCGCTAGAAACAACCTAAATTACATACATTTGTAATAGTTTATATGTGAATGGTGGAAAGGCTCAATTATTTATTCATGCATCTCCGTAATATCGTTAGACGACTGATGTGTTTAATATCACCAAATGATTTATCAGCCTGAGACCACTAACCATTTGACGCTGACATCTCTGAGATCGGTGTGAAACTTAATTGAATTGTTTAATAGTCATCTTTTAATCTAATTTATAAATAAATAATTATTCGTGATGAATCACGTAATCTTTTTACAAATTTGGGGTTGAGATACAATTTTCTGGATGAACTAGATATTATTTTCATTTGTTTTATTTTTTCGGGCTGTGAATTGAATTTATCAAGGAAACACACCATAATAAAAAAATAAAAAATTCGGGATGGTTTTTCGGGCTAACTTCACAGACATAATATTTAAGTAAATCTGTTTTATAAATAACAAGCTTTTTACAAAACCATATTGATCGTTGCATTTTAATTTGTGAAATACCGTCAAACTAATATTTACTATGTATTCTTCTATGTATGTATGTATTCTTCTACCAGCAAGTAGAATAGGATTTGCTTGTTTACTGTTAACCTCTTCCCTATCGCTGTTGTATATATATTAAGCTTGCCGTCCACTAAATCGTCATTTTCTTCTGATGCAACATTGTCTAAATTATGACGTGTTATATGTAATGCACAGCATGTGTTTATAATATTTATAATGCAAGACACGATATTTTAATAAACATTCGAATACGCTTTTTTAGTATATCATATACTTGTATACTCCATTCATTCTTTCGATGATGCTTCTCGTTTGCTACTGGCACTCGTTATAATCACTTTATGGAGTTCAATCTTCTGCTCTTCATATAAACGTCATCATCCAAGGTCCTTAGCATATCCAGAGTCGCATCTTAAAAAAATTGCCACATGAGTGCAGTCAATACGTCACCTGGAAGTCTATAATTGTCATAAAATATTCATCTCAATTTCTATGTAATCTCACTTTATCCTCGAAAAATCCGCTAGCGTATAGACCGCATTAATAACTTTATTAATACTTCAATGCATAAATTTAAATATATTTATTTAGGATTTCAAATACAAACATTTAAAATTTCAAAGTATTAAAAGTTAAATACATTTAGAATGTATTTTAAGGAATATTAAAATTATAGTTGTCTATGAAGTGTTGTTTCAATTTGAGGTTGAACTGCCGGTTAGAAAGTCAAAACTCAAATAGGTCCTCGACATTGGAAAGAACTTTAGTATTGATTGGATCATTTTCGCCGTAGTTAGTACGATGTTTTTCAAGTTTTAACAACTTGTATTGGCGAAAATTACGGCTGGGCATGTGCACGTTTATCTTAATATACTCTGAAGAATGAATGGACAGTATATACGTGACCCAAAAGTACATTCCCCAATAAAATTGCGCAATGTTGTATTGCTCGCGTCTTTCCAACGTCGCAATTTTATACACGCATTATATACATAACGTATACAGTGTAAGGTGGTAAAATGCCAGGTTCTCAGGATATGGTAAAAAATCTAAAATTTATTGACAACCAAAATCTGCGGTGACAGTGATGGAACACAACATTTGATTAGTTTGAAACAGCAAGGGGTGTCATCGATTTTATTAGGTAGGTTTTAAAACGAAAAAAAGCATAGACGAGAATTCGGCATCGCAGAATATACCTACACTTTCGTTAAAAGAAAAAAGAAATTTAGTGAAGCATTTGTATGTCAAAATAATTTTCCTTTCCATATTTTCCTTTTCATCATTCCCCGAATCACAGAATACGGGCACAGCTTAAGAGTGCAATACTCAGACGAAAAGGCCTATATAGATAAAAATTCCGCATATATAAGTATATACATATATAGTTGACATTCTTATATATGCTAGATTCTATTATTTATTTAAAAGAATTTAAACCATGAAGTATACGATCGGGAAAAAATCTCTTGATGCCCATACATATATAAATATATAAGTTGGTATGTATATGTATATATGTACATACATTTATGTACATATATACATTCCAGCATTTGTAAAATTATAAGTTATTCGTTTCAATACAATAACCTTTGTTGAAATGGTGCCGTTTCGTTATACCTATTAATACAATAACATTTAATAATAAAGAATTACCCATTTTCTAGGAAGATTTTGTTTCGTAGCCATTTTATAAATTATCAACGAAATCTAAAATTTTAAAATCTTGTTTCACAATAAAACGAAATTATTTGACTAAGCGTACGCAGGTTAGATTACCCTAATGTATTGATACAGTTTCTCAAAAATTTCCACTCATCTTATATATTATGTACATAGTTATATACATGTATGTACATATATTACGGTTATAAACTTGCTATCTATACGAGTATATGTACATAAATAAACATACAATACATATACGATGATGAAATAGCTTTTGTATTTTTCCAAACTTGTATTCGACATTTTGGTTTCTTTTGTGCTCGCAGAGCTCACAAAAATAAATTTTATATTTTTAAATGAGGGGGTTACATTTTGGTGCGTGAAACGAAATTCGAATTAGTTTTTCACGTCACACGCAGTTTTGTCTCGTACATATATACGATTAAAATTTTGCAAAATTCCTTCAAAATGTTTTGATCCCCAAATCCTAGATTTTTTGTGTATATATGTATGTAGATAATCAAAAAGCCAAATTTATAATCCCTAAATTCCCGTTTTTATTTTTCTGTACATTACTGTTATATCCCGTCGTATTAAATTCTAGTAATTTCGAATAATCATCAATAATATACAATTCACAAATACAATATAATCACATTCTACTGTTTTGTATTAGTTCCCAATGTTAAATTTCTAATATGTATAATTATGGTGTATATGTATACAAAAATCTACTACCACATTCAAAACAATAATAATTTTATAGTAAAAATTCAACCAACCAATTCAAATCAATTTATCTTCATGCAACAACAATTCTATTACATTTTTATCAAACAAAAATAAAATAATTGAATGTGACACACATATACTAGTGTGCACAATATTTTATTATACTTATATGTTGTTGGTTTTTATTATCACATGCTCAACACATGACATGAATGATGCTTGCTTGAATTTTTTTATACCGTTTGTTAGTTGTTCGTGTAATATTATTTGTTATTCATTCGGCTATTTTTGGATTTCGTGCGTATATATTGCATTGCATTCCCCCGAGTTCTATATACAGTGGCCTCGTGTCTGCAGTAGTGACTATATATATATATATATATATATATATATATATATATATATATATATATATTTACAATTTCCTTTTGTTTTTAATTTTCATTGAAAAACAAAAAAACATCTCGTATATACTACATACAGTTTTGTTTCCGTTTCCAATATAAATACGTATATGCATACATATAAGATATAACACACATACATATAAATGTGTTCGTGTATTCTGAAGTTTCGAAAATCCAGCATAAATAAATTACAACAATAAAATTGATCTAAAAAACGAGATAAGAAAAATGTACAACGAAACACACGGTATTCGTTGTTGTTGTTGTTGCTCAAAGTTTTCTTTTATAAATAAATTTAATTGAATTTGATTGGATATGGTTTTAGTGCTGTATACAGCATTGAGTGAGATAATCAGTTTTTCTTTTATGTTTTTTTTGTTTATTAATTATTTTTAATTATATTACACATACACATAGTGTATGTACATGTGTACATTATCTGTAGTTTATATATACTATATATATATATGAACATATATGGTAATTTGTGGTTGGTAGTTTTGTTAATAAAATAAATAAATAAAATTATATCGTTTGTCTTTTATTTATTTACAAAATTAACATTAAAAATGTAAAAACTAAAAAAAAAATAAACGAAAATGTTGTTTGCTTTGACCTTTTTCTGCGTTGCCTGTAGAGTATTAAAAAAAAAGTCGAACAGAAAAAAGTTGATATAAATTAATCTTGATTGACGTGTTATCAATGAATTTTATTGTTATACATATCGTATACGTATATATAGTTTTATACATATAAAGAGAAATGTTTTTTTCGAGAAAGGGTATAAAACATACACGTAAAATTTCCTTCCTTCCCATATACATATATTGTCCCAAATTATAATAAAATACCTACCTGATTTTATCTCTGTTTCATTCAACAAAACTCGTCGCACTATCAATATCCTATATATATATATACATATGTAGATGCTAGATGTAAACGGCAAAGTAGAAAAAAATTAAATTAATTAATTTGGTTGTTAGCTATATGAAAATATGTATGTTGTGTGTGGTTTTTAAAGCTGAATCCCAAAATTATATCCGCAATTATCGTTATAGTTATATATTATATTTCTAACTACCAGCTATAACTATAACATTTGTATATATGTATGTATATACATAAGGATGCCCATTGTGTTACATATTTTAAAATTTGTTAACACATTAATTATATGGATTCTTCAACCTAAAAGTTTTGTTAACGAAATCACCATATGGGGCAGTAAATAGTCATATACGACTTTTTTATGAATGTACATACAATTTAAAATGCGATATCCTTATTTTGAACGAATGATTGACAGGAATATTATATTCATATTATATAGCTTATTATGTTACTAATTCCGTTTGGGAAACATTCAAATAACAATCTATACATATGGAGAACATTATGTTGTCTTATGCAAGACCATTTGTATATGGTGTATAAGACTGATAATTTTGTGATAATTAGTGTTAAATTACAATTTTAATTATTAATATTTGTAAATCCCCAAATTCAGTAAACTTCATATAAATTTCTGAAATCCTACAATTCTGAAAAATGTTGATGCTTAAACCTTGAGTGATATATAATTATATAACGTCTGAGCATATTTCGATTATTCGAATTTCCATAGGAACGAAAAGATAATCATTTGTTTACGCAATTCCGCTTCTATAATATTTCATATCCAGCGAATAGACAAATCGGCTACCAAAATCGTGCTAAACAAACTTATCAAACTGTACGACATTTTATCATTTTCAATCGCATATAGTGTGCTTTTGAAAATATTTTGCTATGTGCATATATTTTGACGTTTACTTCAGTTTGAGCGATAATTTTGAAAGTGACAGATAAACTTGTATAAACGCAAGAAAACGAAACGCAAACAAACGAAACAGACAGATAGATAAACTGATATAAACACAAGGAAACGAAGTGAAGTGTCGATAGGTACGCTTAATTAATTTTGTGCAACCGAAGACATTTTCGAGAGAATATTGACGGCTTCGACAACATCCTGTTTGTTTACCTTCGCATACTATTAGTGCCGAATTATGGGTACTACGAGGCCAGGGGTGCGATTCTGGTTCGATCTTAATGAAAAATGATAAAACTATTATCGAGAAAAAACAAAAGGCGATGCCGGTTAGTGATTTATAGTGTTAATATTTTTTCATTTACGTTTTGTAGTTGAAAATTATTTACGACCAATGAACATTTATTTTCTATTGCCTATTCATGTTTTAATGTGTTTAGGTTTCGGTTTATAACTGTGAAATTTTGAACACTCAGTCAAATATTTTTTACGTTCGAAGTGCGTAATTATTTTAATTTAATATATTTAATTCTATATTATTTATTCCAATAATAATAATATGGATTTAAGCTCATCCAAATTAAGAGCGATCCGACCAAATAAAGACCAAAACCTTCATTAGCTTCAATTTTTAGAGGATCATACAGAGTTGGCTGTATAATGATAAGTATATGTAAACAACATAATATATATTTATATATAGAATATATAGAGGACATTTTTAATATTCTAAGGTATGAGTCATCTATTAACGGTGCCCACGATCGAAGCCAGCAGTGGAGTGATTTGGCCGTTCGGCTTAATTCTATGAATGGTTCAAATAAAACCAATTATTGATGAGCTACCTTCGTCAGCGACCATAGTGCCAAATGTTGTAGGCCCAATTCCATTTAATGTACTGAAATCCGCTGCACGTTAGCATTTGTCAAACAACAGCCAACCCCAAATACTAGCCGATCAAATTCCTACAGAAAATGAAAAGCTTCCCGAAATGAAGAAAACAAACAATTTAATAAATGTTTATAATTAGAGGAAAGGAAATTACAATATTGGTTCTATACAATGGGAGAAATTTATTATTTTATTTTATTATTTTCACGAGCAGACAAATCACAAGTTAGTAAAAACAAAAATACAGTTTTTGACATTTATTTTATTCTAACATAATCCACTGAACCGAAAACCATAAACAGTTTGCCCTAACATCACACGTCAATTACTCGAACTAATTTGTTTGATGATATTATTTTTTTCAGTATCATATCATCGAACCAGAAACGCAACCCTGGTGCCATGTATTAAATAAACAGCTTCCTAACAAATTTCTACCAAAAACCATGTTGTTTTTTTCCTACTTGGCCGTCTCAAGGCTCCCCCAAGTCTCTCGCAGTTTTGTTATTCGAAGTTTTGCAATTATTTTACTAATGTACACTGTTGATCTTTATTCAAACTAGAAAATATTAAAATGATTTTTTAAAGCATAACTGTTTGTAACCTCCATTACCAGTCATATAGAAGATGTGGAATAATATATTTAAGTTCAGCCCAAGACCTTTCTCGCCTAACAAACTAGGCATTGGGTTTGGCATATAGCCACCTTAAAAAAATGGCTCCCTCTAAAAAAATTTTTAAAACAAAATCAACTAACAATTTTGAGTTTTCGGGAACTTGAAAAGTTTTCAAATATTTAAAATGAAAGTTCGAAAATTTTTCTAGAATTTATGAAATTTTTTAAATTTCATAAATTTAAACAATTCGAGGGATATTTAATTAAAATTCAAAATATGAAAAATGTTCCAAATTTACTAACTTTATATCTAAATTAGTGAATTTTGAATATTGAGAAAATTGGAGACCAGCTCTAAAATTCAAAATATTCCCCCCATTTATTGAAGATCTCCTCATGAGCGTTTAACATTCAAATTTTAAAAACTTATATATTCGAATTTTAAATTTTATCTTCAGAATCTTTTAAAATTTTAATTAAGAAATTTAAAAGTTTCAACAAGTTTTGGGTTTTTTAAAACCGAGCTAATATTTCGAGTTAAAAGTGAAAATTGTCAAATTTGATTTCAAATCTCGATAATGTATTTAGAATTAGAAATATAGAATTTCCAGAATGTGGAAATTTATATCGAAATTTATAAATTATTGTCTTTTAACTTGTTATGCCCAAAATGCCTGAATCATAAGTGAAATATACACAAAAATAGTTTTATTTGAAAATATATCAGATATGCTGTTTTGGTGTACTAGAATTTAATTCACATAGAGGTGATATCTGCAGATAGTTAGTTTTATTCACAAACAAGATGTTGTTAATTTTTAAGTAAAGATAACTAGTTTTAACAAATGTTTGCATTTATCATTTTTTTTATTTTATAGCAAGTCGTTTATTTTTAATATAAGTTTTAAAATAACATTTATTGTTTCTGATGAAAAATATGGTTTTGCTGCTCAATATTTAAATTTCAATTAAACACACACATTATAGATGATCAAATGATTATCCGGATATTTGGAACTATAATTATCCAGATAGCCAGACGTTTTAATTTGTATTCCGAATATTTATAAATATCATATCTTACCTTATCTTTAAATTGGCCGATATTAGAACTGAAATTTCTATCACATTTTAAAATATCTAAATTCGTAACCTTTAATATTTTCTAATTATATAATTCAAAATTAAATTCAAGACAATTTTTCAATTTTTTCAGATTTTCGATTGTATTCGTAAAAATTCGAATTCACATTTTATATAATTAGTCTTTCATGTGGAACGGTGGTTTCGTATGTACATCGAAATTAAGAATACTTAGTTAAACTAAATTCGCATAAATTTGAACTTCAACAAAATTTAATATTCGCAAAAAATCAAAAAGCTTTAAAAATTCCATTCTCCCTGATTGAATTGGATAAGAAAGCTTGGGATTAAAGATGTAAAATATGTAAAAGTTGTATGTCTATTTAAGATACCTTCAATTAAAATTTCATTTGCCTAGCATATATGCTGTAGCAATTGAAACGATTTCTTACATTAACATTAATATAAATATTACATTTTATTCTACTTAATAATATGGAGCCAAGTTTCTCAAAATATAATATTTATCTTAGACTGTGTGTGGAGCAATTAAAAATGGATAAAAGTGTTAAAAATTAAAATTTGAACATCTATAATAATACTATTTTAAAAATATAACAATTTAAAACGGTATAGAGAACGTATCTAAACTTTGACAACTGATGTTAAAACAAACATAACAAACATAACCTACAATAGTATAATATATTGTTTAGTTGTGATAGGTTTTCACATGATTCTGCAATTTGAAAAACGTTGTTTTCCTATTTGCCACAGTTTCAGTTTTATATAATTTTAAATATTATTCTGTTAAAGATAAAATTAACAATCTAGATTTTTAAATTCTGTGCTTGTGTTTAACTAACATAAAACATTAAATTCTTTGATATTTGTTGGACTACAATTTTAACATATTCCATTTAACAAGTTTTAACTATATATGTATACTATATATATACGAGTACATAATAGAGAATAAATTATTTTGTTTGATGAAATAATGAAACTAAAAATATTCCACCTCAATAATTTTGTTTTTCATCAAAAATATTTTACATGTTCACACAACACATACAGTTTTGTTAAATTTAAAACTCTATTATATACATATATAAACATATAGTGTGTTGTGACTGTCAGTTTAACTTGTATTAAAGTAACAAAATATCGATTTAAAAATCAAACAATTTTAAATAAATTTATAAAATTGAATTCGACTACATAAAAGCATAGGTTGGGTTAATAAAATAAAAATGATTTATATTAAAGACCCTCGTTCTTGCCATAATAAAGTTCAATAACGATAAGGTATGACAATGCTACTGATCCTTTATATATTCTGATTTAGCCTTCACTTTTGGACAAAAGTATATAAATATAAATGCAGAAACATTTACATTAACATAAACATATATACGCGTATATTATACACAAATTATACTTCCATCTATAATTACAAGCATAGCCTATATGTTTACATTTTAATAAAAATCAACGTCAAGAGATTTTTATCTTTAGACAAAATAACATATTGATCATTATTATGCAAACCATGTATCATTTTTTAATCTTGAACGGCAACACAAAAAAATAAAAAAATAGCAAACCACTTCAATATCTGGATCTATATACATATGTACGTACATATAAGTATATACACACATCCAGCAACAAAAAACGAATAGTTCACGTCATAACGAAGCAACGAAAATAACGTCGTCGTCATCTCTATTTTTTTTCCATCGGCTCGTCAAAAATTTTATCGATTTGAAAAGCAGCAAAAAAAAAATAATAAACCAAAACAGCATGCTACTATGTACACAAGAACGGAGAAAATTGTTCTAGTGTTGTTGTTGCCTCGGTTTTTCGAGAAAAATGATTTAAAAAAGGGAGAAAAATTTGTCGAATAGCAACAATAACATCGACTTACTCACAGTGTACATTTATACACAAATTGTGCATGTTGTAACGAAAAAAGTTTCAAATATATGTACTCGGTTCTATATGTTATTTGTATATATATACACACATTACGAGTATATATGTATAGAAATAATATATAAAGAAGGAGGATTGTTAGACACCATAAATTACCAACCCGAACAAAAAAAATATTAAAAAATCACAGTACCTACTAACAAAAAAAAAACAAAAAAACTAATGGCTATTACAAATAGGGTTGGTTTAACGCGCGATAAACATAAAATGTATTTAACATATCATTAAAATGATTACTCGTCGGGTAATTGCAAAATAATCAACCGCACATTCGCACACTCGTACACATATATTCCCTCTTTTAAGTCGTATTGTTTTGTCTTAAATACTTAAGCCTACATGCATATATAAACTAAATCTTTTCATAAAAAAAAAAAAACTTTTATGAATAAAAGATAAAAATTAAAAACATATAAATGTGAAACAATTGATAATCGTGATCAATTAATCAATCGCTTTGTTAAAATAAAAATAAGTTTTTTTTCTTATTTAGTTTGCTTTGGTTTGCTTTTCTTCTCTATTTCTTTTTCTTGTCTTGTGGGTATATAAGTATATATGTATATTTCTTTCTTTCATGTCGATAGTTTATTTGTCGATCATATTGTGAAAATTGGGTCATTTATTTAAAATGCGACGTTTTTATACATATTTATAGATGTACGTATATATGAAAAAGTACAAATAAAGAAAATTGAAAATGTCAAGAATATGTATGTACGCGATTTATTTTTCAATTTTTGGTTTATATAGGTTTTTGGCAAATTACGAGGGCATTGACATTTACGAGGCGAGGTTAAAAATAAATGAAGAAAAGAAAAAACAAGATTGCGGAGATTAATAATTTAATAAGGAGTTTCAAAATACATACATACATATAGCTATATAAGATCTAATCACAAAAGACTGAATTGTTGTTGAAATAGGAACGAATTGCGGTTATGTATATAAGATTATGATCGCAGTTTACAAATCCAAACGGGCATTAATTTTTTAGTCCATGAATTAATTAATTAATAATATGCATATATTGACATCATCATTGATCATATATCAAAATTAATATTTTTTTCGGATTTTATCTAAACGTGATCATTGCGAATTTGGGACATACATAATTTTTTTAAATTAATTTATCCTCTCTCTATGCAAAATGCACGCAATAAAGTTTTACTTAGGCTCTGTGTGAATATGTTAAAAATAATTAGTTATAACTTTGGTGAAATAGAAAATTTTTATGGTGAAATACATTATCTTAACGTGGTGATCAATTTTGCTGCGGGAATCAGTTAAAATTTAGACAGTCAAAAATTAAAATGAATCGCGTTGTAAAAAAATATTTTGCTTTTTTTATAATTTTAATATATACAAGTATTATAAAAGATATAATTTAATAAATGATGCTATGATACGGAAATACCGAAGGAAACTTAGAGAAGTATGCAATTTATAATGGATATTTATTTAATACTTTAGAATTATTTTTCTTTGCAGCCAATCGAATACTGTAAATTAAGGGTGATTTCGGACGATGTTAAAGAGATTTTAAATGGAAGTGAGATAAAAACTCAAGAACACCTTCGAATTAATTCGTATACGCTTAAAAAAATAGTGCAATTAATGCCGAATAAACATCACGGGTGGACTAACGAATATGAATTGAAAGTACTTTTATACTGGATGTAGTTATCGTCTAACTAGCGGGTTTGGGCATCAGGTGGTAAGTACACAAGTATAAATGATAATAGTTTAGAAATACCATAAAAAAAATGTAATTTATAGATTTACTGTTAAATCAATTATCCACAAATCGATGTTAGACCATTTCACGGCACACATGCAGCACATCATAAAACCACCAGCAGATGAAGACCAGATGTAAATTGGGATGAATGTTTGTAGGCGATCTGAAACCGGTATTTTTGCCAATGCAATCGGACCTATAGATGGACGTCACATACAGATCAAATGACCTGTGAACAAACACGATGAATACATCAACTATAAGGGTTTTTATTCAATCCAGACCAATAGTTCTATATATTCAAAAATGGAACATATACCAACAACAACAGATATTTACTAGGTGACTGTGGGAACCTTTGCACATTAAACCCAGTAACATTTAACACGGCACAATGCAAATAGCCGCAATGGAGAAATATTTTTAATAGATCGTTAGAGCTTAGGATCCAAAATAGTATCAAAACCGTTTTTGTTGCTTGTATTTTACATAAAATTTGTGTATCGGGGTGACAACTTTAGCCCAATATCTGAAGCTAATGCTATGTTGGAACACGATAATAATATGATCGACGATAGCACCAACGCAGATGTTACAGACCCCACAGAAGCTCTGAATTTTCGAAATAGCCTTTTGGAACAATAAGCTTAATTTTTTTTTTTTTTTTCAATTTTATTTAAATATTTTAAATAAACAATTGTTACAATCACAATCTCTCATTAGTTACCTGGACTAATGAGCAATTTTATTCTAACTTAATTTACTATGTTGTATTAATCTATGGCTTCTTCCCATTGGTGTTCCATAGTGTCTGATAAATTGAATTAAACCACATCTTTATTGTGGATTTTACAACAGCATTACGCTGTTTACACTAGCAATTACACCAGCTCAAAAGGTTTAGTTCGTTTAAGCCTGCGTACAATATCTGTGTTGTTTAACAGCTTAGTTGCCTCAGTGTTAACATGTTGTTCGAGCCTTTGCCTATGTCTCACTGCATTTTTTTGGATTTCCTTTGAAACAGTGTCTACTTTAAGGTCCCTATATGGAGGTCTCTGTTTCTAACATACCATGGTGCATCAACGATGTTCCTTAATACTTTGTTTTGAAACCTTTGGATGATTTCCACGTTGCTCTGTTTGGTACAACCCCAAAGTTAGATACCATAAGTCCAAACCGGTTTTAATATTTGTTTATATAATAGAAGTTTGTTGTATGTTGATAGAGCGGAGCTCCTTCCTATCAGCCAATACATCTTTCTATATTTAAGCCCCAGTTCTTCACTTTTCTTTTTGACGTGTGCTTTCCATCGTAGTTTTGCATCTAGTGTCATGCCAAGATACTTAGCCGTGTTGGCATACGGTATTATTTCTTGATTAATTGTAACCGGAATATGTTCGAGTCGTTTGTTTGTAAAATTGATGTGAACTGATTTAGTTTCATTAAGTTTAATTCGCCATCTTTTGGTCCAGTTATGTATTTGAGTAATAGCCAACTGTAAACTCTGTGTTGATTCTCCGTTGCTATCTCCAACAGCTAAGATTGCCGTGTCATCAGCAAAGGTCGCCACAGTTTTGTTTTCTAATACAGGGAGATCATTAGTGTACAATAGGTATAGGACAGGACCTAATACGCTGCCCTGCGGTACTCCTGCCTTGATTTCTTTCAATCCAGAATAGGAATCGTCTAATTTTACTCTAAAGAATCTATCTTTCAAGTATGATTCTAATATTGTAGTGAATTGCATTGGTAGTACAGTTCTTAACTTATAGTTAAGTCCTTCGTGCCAAACTTTATCAAAGGCCTGTGCAACGTCTAAGAATATCGTTGAGCAGACTTTTTTCTCCTCTAATGCTCTTTCAATAATATTAGTTATTCTGTGTACTTGATCTAATGTTGAGTGTTGGTTGCGAAAACCGAACTGATGATTTGGAATCAGGTTTTTCCTCTCAATTATCCTCTTATAACTAAAAAATTTAAGATAAATTCCCTAAAAAAAATTAAGTTAATCACATTACTATCTGATTTATTTAAATATTCGCGCAACGTTTAATCAGAATCGTCTGAACCCGATGATATGAGCATTGAGCAAACCGCACTAACATTAATATTGGGGTAATCGGTTTTCACCATCTGGCCATATACTCCCATTAGAATATTTATTTATTTTTCAAGTCGTTTGTCTCGTCTCTTGAGTTTTTCCATACATTTGTCATGTGGACTCATTCTGTAGAGGAACCAAGCGCAAATTTTAGCAAAAAAGAAATTCGATATAATTTTTTCTAATTTGCTAGAAAAACATATAATTTACATACATAGTATAGGCTTTTAACAAACTAATTTAATTTATTTTATCGGTATACCTCAGAATGTACCGCTAAAAATTATTTTTATATACATGGATAGCTTTCCAAGTTTCGTTATGACGAAACAATAAATCTAGACGTTTTGGTTGCATACTGAGTTTACTTTACAAAAATTATTTTCCTATATCGAGTTGTTTTTTCGCTCAATTTTGCGCTTGGTTCCTATACTGATCTTATTGTCTAGAGCAGAGCTCGACATAGACGTAGATGTCGTTGAAGAATATCCTGAGCTAGCCGGTACAGTCTCAGGAAATAAATCGTCAACTGCAGTGATGCCGTTTTCTATGTATGTCCTAGTGGAATTCATATATTCTCCATTACTGTTGAAAATATACGTTCTCAAAATTACCAAAATTAATTAGTTAAAATTTTAATTTTTATCACTTTTTAACAGCTTTTAATCGTTTCACACAGAGCCTTAAAATGTGTATATGCATATAAAGTTACTTTTGACGTTCATGTTGAGGAGTCGCGTTTTATCTACAGTTTTCAAACGCGGTGGACAAAAATGTTTATATAAGAAAAACCTATCGCGACAAACACCGTTGTGTCAAGCATTTTGGTTACTATATGTGCCATATACTCGATGGTAAAGTAAGCAGAAAAGCAAGGGAAATCAAGTAAGTTGCGGGAATTGATATACTCGAAATTGTTTTATACGCTAGCAAGCAAGCAAATTATTCAACTCCTGCGGACGATTTAAATTAACCGCAACTTTTGGTAATGTCAAATTGTTGAACTTTTGTTTTGGGAAAACTTTAATAAATGTAAGTTCATGGATAAATTTAATATAATAATTAATAAAATTGTTATTTAAAATAACTAATAATTTAGAACCAAATGGAATCAACTAAATGTCGACGCAGAAGTTGTTATAGAATACCGCGAAAGTCATTTGTTGATCAGAAAGACCTATTTGATTGCAGCGATGATGAATTTTTCGAGCGGTATAGGTTTTCAAAGAAGTTTGCAAACGAGCTCGTAGGAGAATTTAGAGAGGACTTAACAAGAAGCACAACACGTGGCAAGTCAATTCTTAGATTTCTAATCGTAAGTTTATATTGATTGTATTTACCCTACATATTACCATTACAATATTTTGGTCTTAACCAGCCTAACCACGCAGCTTCCAATTTTACGGTGGACAAATGTTGTTCCATAATTTGCTCCAACCAATAGTTTGTTGAATTTTTGGTGAATTCCTTAAAGCGATCTGTTTAATTTTAATAAATAGTTTAACATTAATTTTGTATATTTAGGTATATGCCGACTATTTATTCACCGATTTAGTTTGTTGCTAGCCGGCGTTAACTCATGAAGTCATGACTCCATATTTATAAATCAAGTGCATTGTATAATCATCGGCACTCTCAATCTTTTCCGCCCTCACTTTTCTCTTAGGTGCGACAATTGAATCCTGTAAGTATAGGCTTGCCACTCGTCCTCCTTTGGGGAGGACAGTTCTTCTTTCATTTGATATTACCTCCATCCTCCACGAGGCCAACAATGTCCTCCACCAGGAAAATAAATTATGTTTCCAAAAATATTTATAAATTATTTACGCTTTATGTTAAATTAGTTTCATCGATTTATTTATTTAAATTTTTCCGACGATACGGAAATATAATATCACTTTTCAAACAGTGTATTCCGCATTTACACAATTTGTTTATCTTATCTTCATCTCTGAAGTTATTATCATTATACAATGTAAGTATTTTAGGGGTGATTAATTTTGAGCGAAAGATCGTCCTTGAGGAGAACGTTCAAATTGTACGAATTCGTAACATTGGTATTTTTGAATACGAATTCGAATTATTCTAATACGAATCGTGTCTACTTGATATACGTTGCAAAATTTCTCTTATTCCGCAATACGAATTCGAACCAATTTTATTCGATTATGAACGGATTTCTGTACGTTGATGAATTAGTTTTAGTGATTTTTTTTTTATTACCATAATTTAAGTAATTAAATTACTTGAATGAGGGAATTAAATATATTTTTTTTTATTGGATCGGCCACGACATTTGATCTCAAATCAAGCTATAGTTAGGAAGATATGTATATGAATAATAATAATAATAACAGTGTTAAAGGGTGTTTAATATGAAAGAAGTTTGAATAAAATCTTTTATTTTAAACTAAAATTACAGAAGTTTTCTTCAAAATTACTTATCTTAATTTTGAATATCTTGTATCGTAATTCGTAACTGAGGTGATTTATTGTTTCTACAAAAAAATGGTGATCAAACGTCACCCAATGAATACATGACAGTGTAAAAATATTTGATTCAATCGAATTCAGGAATACCATTTTATTTTCGTTTCGTATAGCATTTCCGTATCGAGCAACGTTACGTAGCGTATTCAGGAATAGGGATTCAGGAAAATAATAGAAATTGCATTTGGAGTTCTAAAAAGCCGATTCCGAATAATACACGAACCTATCGGAAACCTATTGTATCAACCAAAAAAATGTGTACCAATAATAACTACGTACTTCATCCTACACAACATTGCCACAATTAACCGTTGGTATGTACCATCAGATGAATTTCATCAGAGAGAGGGAACCGAATCGGATGAAGAATCTGGTGAGAGCCTTGAATTGATGATTGAATATTTCACAAATAATTGTTAAACCAAGTTATACAAATAAATTAATTTAAATAAATTCATGGTGTCAAAATAGTACTGTGAAAATTATTTTCTATCTTTTATTGCAGAAATTAGTTTCTCTAACAAATTGTTCAATCAATCGACTCTTAGAGAATTAATCAAGCATTCCTTATCATAATCATATATATAAAAAAAGATTATACATTAATCATTTAAATATAGATTTTAAAATTAAATCTGACCTACATGTTTTCTCTTCCTAGAGTTATATTTAGTTGGATCTGATTCAATGCCAGTCAGAACAAAATACACCTGATACACTTGCCATCTCGTACATTCATATGATTGTTCTGTAGCACAATCCAGTATCAATTTCTATTTATAACAAAATCATTATTCATTCATAAAGCTTAGCTTAACCAAAATAGAATGCATTTATTTATCTCTGATATCAGTGCCGAAGTGTCTATAGATGTACTTAATCTTAGATTTGTACTTTCCCCTGTTAACCGCAATATAAATTTCTCGGGTTATGTGAAATCTTTTGCTGGAGCTCCACCAGTTTCATTAACATGCTTGTTTCAGATTAGTTCGTGACTTTATATCAGCGAACTTCATTTTAATTTCTTCTGAACTTCATTTCATCTGGCTGATAGAAGATATTGTGGTAGAAATGCCGTTTTATCTCGCTAGCCGCGAACTCAATTATGCGTTCACTGTGCAACAAAATGTTATAATAAGTTACATTTTTTGACAATTTGTCGTTCACTGAGCACCAAGGTGTGATAGTATATTACGGCAACTAGGCGTGCACTGCATATATCTATAATTGTCGTCGACACAAAGTGATATTTTTAAATTGCAGTCGCGAGTGGTGTTAGTTAATGTTTAGTTAGTTGATGTTGACTTGTTAATTGTCAAACTATGTACAATAACTATTAAATTACTAAGGAAATTGGCGTTGATAGAACCTTTAAAAAAATTAAGTGGGAATTCGCACAAGGGAGTCTAAAGAACAAACTATTTAATAAAAAAAATCTCGACACAACTTAGCGAACAACAACTTAAGCCAAAATTCACGAAATACAAAGATGCTCCTTTGTTTATATCTGCCTTATTTAAATCAGAAAAAACTATCAATTTTTTTAATATCTTAATCTTCGGAAGTGACCAAAGCGTATAGCTCTCTCAATAACTTGCCTTAAATAATTTAAAAAAAAATAAGTCTACCAAAGCCTCGGAGTTGCGTCATTAATGCGTTCTAGGAAACCGCGACGCAACTCAAAATGATGCAAGTCGAAAACAAAAATAGTATTAGAGGGGAATTCCATTTTTATATTTAACTGTATACGTTTTCTTATATTACGTCGCAAGTCGAATCGATGCAACTCGTGTGTTGGTACAGTGATTACTAAAAATAAAAGGTAAATAAGAATTAGTTACCTACATGAAGCGCGTTCTATTAGATCTATTAAAGTTTTTTTGGGGTCTGCTAAATTTTCACGATAAATAAATGGCGGGAAACACCACGATTCCACTGGATAAGCCTTATAGCCTAAAGTTTAATGATCGCGCTGTCAAAATATATAACATATTTTATTGCACATTTTTATAGTATTCTGAATTTCTAAAGATAAAACAATCAAAGTATACGGTTTTGTTCCGTAGGTACCGTACATGAAATCAAATCTCTCGCCAAAGGATCAATATGAATCAGGAGTAACCAAGATCCAAATCTCATCCGGAAGCAATTGCTTCTGTGATGATATTTTTAAATTATTCTCATTTTATTTTTATTTTTAATCATGCACTAAATGCAAATTTGCATTGTAAAACTATACAATTTATCAAACTTTCTGTTGGATCTCGATGCTGTTATAATTCGCAACGAGCCTTTCCACATATAAATTAACCCGCGATGATGTTTCTTTTATGCATATGCAATTAAAATAATTGCATCGTCCTAAGAGTCCGACAACTCATATTCGAAAATGTATCTGTATTTTTTAAAATCACTTAAAAATCTATTGCCATAGTCCAACGCATTGGAACACTAACTTTTATTTTTTATCAGCGCTTAAATGTTACTTCGACTAACACTGTTTGTCTATTTAACATTTTGGACATTATACACCACACCGAGATCACTTTTTGACATATAAAAATGCCGAAATGTGTTTATACAAACAGTGCTTAGTCCTCCATTATAGCCGGACAGCTACAACTATTATTAAATTATTAATTTATTAAATAAAAAAGTTTGTTCTTTCTTTTCTCCAGCGGATGTTTTCTTTCACGGAACCAACCAGAAATCATTGAAGCACCCAGCCACTGAGAGCTATCCGAATCGCGACGTATAAGCAATTTGTGTCTGAAAACTATATACTGCCGACAGCACTTTTTTTCAGTAAAATCCAGATAAATTTAATTTTTTATCAATAGATATGATACATTTAATGTTAAAGTACATATTTTAATTCAATATTAACAACATAAAATTAAATTTAACTTTATTTTTCAATTTTCTCGATAAAATCATAGTGCACGAACTCGAGAAAAACGGAAATTTTAAAAAGTTTAAGAAGTTTAAGAAATTGAAATTATTCAAGATAAATAAATTTCCCAGTATTATTCCCGATGTTCTAACGGGTGATCCAATAACAGCTTCCGGAAGTTTCGTTTTTAAATAAAATGCATTAAAATCAATTTATTAATCAAAAATTGTATTTGTGACATAAGTTCGGTTTATGACATTTAATGTTTAAGAATAATTTCTTTCAAATGTTGTCCGCGACTGGCTCTTAGATGATCCATTCTATGGGTACAATTATCGAGCACTCTCTCGACCATTTCGGCCGATATTCCGTTAACTACGCGTGTTATGCTCGCTTGTAATGCAGGAATCGATTGTGGTTTATCGATAAAAACAAGTGATTTCAGATATCCCCATAAAAAGTAATCTAACGGCGTCAAATCAGAAGATCTTGGGGGCTAATTCACGGGTCCCTTTCTTTATATGATGTTCTCATTAAAATTTTCTTTCAATAAATCGATGGTTTGGCCTGCTGTGTGGCACGTTGCACCATCCTGTTGAAACCACAAATCGGCTACACCAATATCTTGAATTTTTGGCAATAAAATGGAAACAATTCACTGATCATTTCTCTGCAGTTTGCGCCATTGACGTTTACACGCTGTCACATTAGATCGACTTGTACGCACTCTAGTCAGGTAATGAATATCCAATAATGATAACGTGGTTCGAAATGTATTGATCGTTTAGTGCGTTCAGTTGCACGATTATGAACACCATAAAATCGTCGAAGAGCACGAAAAAATTTTTTTACTGAACATTGATTTTTGAAATAAATTTCCACAATTTGTAAACGTTGTTCTCGCGTTAGTCTATTCATGCGCATACTGAACACAAATGCCATATGAACACGACAGTTGTCACGCATGAATCCCAATTGGAAAAAGTATCTCCTATATTGGATCACTCTTTACATATAGGACTTGAAATTCTGTTAATCGTATTTGAAAACGCAGCTCCTATCAAATTGAACCGCAATTTAAATTTTACAAAAATTTATTTTTTGGCCACTTGGACTGTGTCCGAAACCTGTGATAAATATTTTTTAGTACAGAATTTTGACATTTACATGCAAAAACCTAAGACACCCAAATTATTATAGTCTATCGCTATCATAATTTTTGACAGATACGAACAAATATTAAATTATATCATTGTGTTGTAGGCAGAGCAATAGAAAAAAATGTGTATATAATCGAAATTTTATGATGTTTTTGGCGGGATGATACTATTTATATACATACGAGCATATATATAATTTATATGAACACACACACTGAATTAATGTAAAATGAAATGATTAAAAGATAAATAAAAATAAATAAAAGTTCGAATATACAAAAATGATTTTTTTAATAAATAAAAGCTTTACAATTTAATATATTTAATGTTATTAATTTAATTATAAGAGTAAATCATCTACAATACTGCACATAAGTCTGTCGTGAGGATAAATCCCATCTTCACCCGCCCCATTATTCTGTGAATCGTTATCCATATCGAGAAAATTATCAGGCAACATGAGTTTATTGTCCAAATGTATATTGTCTGGTAATGCTGCGAATGGATTTTTGACAATCTCTCTCACCTTCTCTAAATGTCTTTGCAATCGTTCAGCAGTCTCAACTCGTTGCCTCTTTTGCATCTCCATAATGGCGCGAAAGGTTTCACGCGCCTGATGTGGCCGAAATTCATTTAGCAGGTGGTGGTGGATGTGGACGAATAGAAGATTTTAATCTTCAATCTAAATGAAATATACTTTTAGAAATATGATCATGATTTATATAAACTAAAGGAGTCCTTCATACCTTTTCTGTTTGCCTCGGGCTGTCCGGGTAGTGCATGAGTAGGTTGGATTCGGCTTCTTTAATTCTTTCCGTCGATCACATAATGCTGTGGATTTAATCGCTTGAACTTTTGACTTTCAAGAGGTCTGATTATAGTGTCATCGTTGTTAAACGAATTGCATAGAGTATGTTTCATGGATGGGTGGTGGAGGTCGCGTAGCACAATTTTTACGTATATTTTCCTCTGTGAAAAATAAATAAATTCACATACTGGGCCGGAGGTAATGGTAGTGCTATTACTTGGGCTGTTTCAGCATTAGCCATTTTTTTAAACTAATTAATTCAGGTTTTAATTGTATATAAATATTTTGATGCTTGGTTTTGCATTGCTATTTCTGGATCCATTTTATTGTAAAAAAAATTCAATGTCACTTTCAAATTTATTTTTTTATTTATCACAAACACAATTTTACACCCAACACAAAAACATTTGTATTAATAAAAATAATTATTATAATAAAAATAATAATAAATACTATTAATAAAACTTTATTTAAATTAGTTTTTATTTTATAAAAATATCGACACGAATTTATTAATTACAAGAAAAACACGACTGAATAATGGCGTTCATTTTCACAAAAATTTGACGTTTAAAAAAAAAACATATAACGTGGTGAGGCATTTGAGGTGGGGAGATTTATTATACATTTCGGACGGCATAATAAAAATTTGTGAATCTAGGGGAATAATTATCAAATAATGTCAAAATTCTGTACTAAAAAATATTTATCACAGGTTTCGGACGCAGGAAATAAAATCAAAAATAAATTAGAAAATAAGAATCAGACTAATATTTAAAAAATAGTTTTGTCTTTTTTTGTCGCTACTGTAAATAATTTTGTTTCGCAAAATAATCTTGTTGACGTTAATTCATGGATGAACTGATGTGTTAAAAAAAAATTAAAAAACTAGTTGCAAGGAAAATGCGTTGTATTCTTTTTATATCTAAATTTATTGTATAAATAAATAAGATAATCATAAGATGAATATTTAAATAAGTGATTGTTGTAAATTAATTTTTGACCATAAAAAAAAAAATCAGTATATGTATATTAAAGTAAAGGCATACATATTAGCAAAGTTCGTAGGAAAGGGAATGGAATGTGATAAACGTGGATCGTTTATTTTACTTCATGACAACTATTTGTTTTCCTCGACACAATTTGGATTTTTTTAAGATCCCACTTGTTTTATTGATGCTGCTTCTTACAAATAATTGAACAGAGTATGCGCCTGTTGAAATTATTTCAGGTCTTCTTTAAACATAACTGTTTTCAGTTTACAGAACACTTGATAGTCTATTGATAAAATCATTCAAAACAAAATTTAACATACGTTAAAAAAAATTAAAATGCCTTCGCCTTTCAACGCCTCAAGGTGATGTATCTAGGCACTAACTTTTTACCACTAACTTTCTATCTTTAGACTACAATTTAGAAAACCTCCTTTTTTAATTCAATTTAAATATATATTAAGAAAATCATTCGTAACTTGAGAAAAAATCCTTTAGAAAATTGGGGTCGTCCAAAACCTTCAGTACCTAGGCCTCCACGCAGCTCTGCAAGGCTCTGCTGTATATTTGTAAATATTTTATTATTAATTAAATTTTGGTCCTTGTCATTGTCTTTCTCAGCCTTAGGCGCGAAGGGACTTCGGTAATATATTGGTACAAAAGAATATAATTTTGCAATACACTAGCCTATACGGTAAAATCCGCCTCTGCAACCATCAGTTCTTCTATTAGCTCATTGCAAATGTTACAAAATTTCGTTCAGATTGTCAAATTTTCACAAATGTGCAACAGAATTAACCATATATATTTGGTTAATGACCCGAAAATGCTTTAGGCATATGAATCACTATCATTTAGAGAGATTTTCAAAATATCAAAATCCGAGCCAAGGTAGCAAACAGTTCATTGGAACTGAAATAGTTCGAGGATTTCGCCAAACAAATTCGCAGCCGAAGTTATTTATAGAAATATTGCACTACTTTTGTGATATCGAGAATAATATTTTATTTTTCTTATTTTCGGAATTTTATAAAAAACTTTAATTTTAGTCCACCATACCAAGCACTCACATAGTGAAACAGACGAAAAATTATATGGCACTGAAGCAAAACAATTTTGTGTTTTAATACTCGCATATTGTGGGAAAGTTCGACTAAAAGTTGGTATCGATAAATTTTTGACATTTTAATTTTTTTGTAAGATAGTTATTTATGTTATTTAGTTGATATTACTTTTGTATATCGTTTTGGCTACTATATTCCTAACACTCAGGCGTCAGAGAGAGAGAGAGAGAGAAAGTAAAGAGTACCCTATAGTTCAAGTAATGTTAATTATTTCCTGAATTAAATGTCCCCGCTGAATATAAATTAATGTTATTTTATTACCAACCTATTAAAACTTTACTTATCTTACGTTATCTTATATGTACATGAAGGACAAAACGTCCACATAAAGATATAAATTCGAATATAACTGTTAAAGTTTTCAAACAAGTTTCCCCCAACTATATGTATACATATTTTATAAAGAATTTATGATTTTTCTTTTGAACATAAAAGAACATTATAAACTGTAATTGAAGCATAATTTATGAATCCTATATACGAGTTTAGAGCAAAATACAATTCGATTTTAGAGACCCAACATAAAACAACGTCTAACGATCATATTATGAATTTGCAGATAATAATTGTTAATTACGTAGAATATTTCTGATACATATACAAACGAGTATTTGGCACGCTAATGAATTGGTTAATAGCGCACTCGATAAGTTATGTATAAAAATCCACTTAAAAACAAATTTCGACCGAACCGCGTATACTTTAACAATGTTGATGTACATATGTATAATGTGTGTAAAGAACAAAACCAAGTGTTCATTTTTCTAACCCTTTTTTTTTACTTCTATTAAGAATCAATTATTTTTATATTATTGCTCACGTCTCTGTACATAAAAGAATTTTTCATTTTTTCATTGCTGCGCATTGTATAACTATTTTGTATATGTACGTATGCGAGTATAAAATACGAATCAGCTGGGGTCGAAATTAAACACACAAATACATACATATATGTATATATACAAATATATGTATGTACGTTTATTCATTATCTTAAATTTTGTGACGATTACAAATTCTTATAAAAATATTCTTGTATATAAACGAGTATATGCGATATTGAAAAGCGTTAATCTTTATTTGGTAACACTGCATGAGTCACTCGTATAATATAATACTAAGTCGTTTGGCTTATGACTTCAAATAATATATGATTCACTGTTACAAATAGATATTCGATTGTTTCTGATAATTAATATAAATTTCAAGTCAATTTATATAATCTTTAAACAGGTGTTATTATCTTTAACACCCTCATCTGTATTTTGTTTTATATATCGATAGACAAAACCCAAAAATTAAAAAAACAAATTTTCATTCTATTCAGCTGTCAACAAAAAAAAAAAAAAAAAACACAAAAAAATCAATTATTCTAAACATATTCATTCCTAGTCTCCTAAACCAGCTAAACCAATAAAATTGAAACGTTTACTTTTTTTGTTAGTTTTTCCCCGAAGGTAAACTACATAGTTTTCATTGTGTGTACTGTGTATATAGTACACAGACGTGCAAGGAGACGGCAACATTTGACTTTTTGTTTCGCTCTGTCAACAAAATCAATAAAATTTTAATTAAAATAAAAAATAAATAAAATTCTTTTGTTTTATTAATTTAATAATAGAAAATAAAGTTTTTAAAATCTGTAATATACTATTACATAAAAATGTCTATAAAAAATTACTTAAGTATTTTAGTATACAGTGACGCAAAGAAATACAAGACTAAGCATTCGATAGCACTGTAAATCGCAACGCAGCTATCCCACGTTTCAATTAATTGTTATGTTTTTCCCCCCACTGTATATAATAAGCAATCTTATAAATTTCTCTTTTATAATCTGTCTTATATACACAACTAAAGTAAATATACACACATATATACCACCAGACTCTCAGTACTTTGATTTTTTCAGTTTTTCCTGAAAAGAAAATTTTTCTGACATTTTATTTCCTCTTTGTATATGTACTATGTATCAAAATTGTTGTTGCTGTGTTGTTATGTTTATTTTATGTAAAATATAATGATGCTGAAATTGATGGTATGAACACGTGACTTATGGTTTATATATACAAATATAAAATCATTTGGAACAAGAATTAGTTGATGGGTTTGATTCGAGGAATCAAATATTATTTTTACAGTATACAGTAATGTTTAGGTACGGATCCAAGAATAAAAATGTTATGTCTAGGCTATAATGTTCTTTTCAAATACTTTTTTATATTCTTGATGACAAATATGGGTTCTTTCAAAATAATGTTAGTTCAGTAAAGATAAGGTTTCCAAATTTCTTATTTCGGCACAAATGCTGTCTAGCTGAATGGTTTGAAGTTTGTTCATTTACAGCTCCCTATATATTGGCGCAGACTCATATATAGCTCAATTGGATAGCACGTCGACGTCATTGAATTTTAGCCATAGAATGTTTTATAGATGTATATCCTGCGAACAATATAGATGTATATCCTGCGAGTCTAATTGGATTATCGAAAATAGATTCATTTGTTCCAACTCATAATTTTTTTTCTTTAATCAATAAACACTAACAAAAGCTGGTGGGTGTTACCGCAATGAGGTCTGTCATATTCAACCAAAAAATTATATAATCATAAATCCATTGACATCAAACAAATATTATTTATAAATTATAGAATGAATTTTCACAATGGGCATATGGGCGTCGCGGCTGTTCTTGACGAAACGCATTCTAGACGTCCAATTTTAGGCCACTTTTTCGAGCACTGCTGGCCGTATGTTACGAATAACACGAACAATGCTGGCCTCCAAGGCGTCACTATTGTCGCTGGTTTATCAGCATAAATCAGTGACTTCACTTAGTCCCACAGGAAATAATCGAGAGGTCCATTTCTCAAAGTCAACTTATCGCCAAATTTTGATTTTAATAAGTCGATGGTTGCGGTCGCCGTATGGCACGTAGCACCTTCCTGTTGAAACCACAACACGTCCGGATCAATGTCATTCATTTTTCAAACAAAAAATCATTGATCATGGTGCCGTAACGATCACCATTGACCGTAACGCGATTTCCCGGCCTCATTTTTGAAGAAATAAGGTTCGATTATGCCACCGCGTGTAAACCACACCAAACGGTTCATTTTTCTGGATGTAATGGAGTCTGTAGGGTCTCTTGTGGATTGGTCTCACTCCATATGCGGCAATTTTGTTTATGAACAAACCCGTTAAGCCAAACATGAGCCTCATCGCTGAACACAATTTGACGATAAAAGTCGTCATATAAGTTGCGCGAATCGTCGACTGATTTTCAGAGTAAATTTTAATAATTTCGTAGCGTTGTTCAAGCGTGAAACCATTCAAGATGATTTGCCAGAGTATACTGAGATCTGCTACAGTATATTTTTCATAAAAATTTAATTTTTTGTTTTATTTTTTACAATTTCAAGTTCTATCAGGCTAAAAAAAACACCCTTTATTACCCAATTTCATGAAAGTTTACGGGAGATCTAAATTTCACAATCTAGAATTTGACAACTAATATTTTAAACAGTAAGGTATTAAAGTTAGTTCAAATTAAAAACCACAAATCGTATAAATTTCGATGACACATTAATCAAAAAGATACAAGATTTGAAGCTACTTGGATATCTAAGTTTAGGCTGCATTGTACAGATAATATTCCATAGGTGTGGGACTAAAATGGAGCCCTGCGAATAGTTTTTATTTAACTCTTTTGGAGTGTGCGATAGAGAGTTAGTACAGTTACAACCAGGGTTGTAAGCCTTTGAGTCTGAGAAGAAATATTCGATTCCAGCGCCGGCTCCATGAATTTATAGAATTAAATAAGTTTCCGTCTTCAGCTCCTGCACCGGGTCCGACTCCAACTTAAACCTCATTTCAAACTTCGTAATTTTATTTATAAATGTCTTTTATATCATTATAAAAAGAATCTTTCTTTTTTCAAGTGAAAATGTAAACCACTATTTCCATTTCAATGTTTGGAAACAAACGTATATCTTCAAACATCACCAAAGATTTGTTTTTTGTTTCTCTCAATCTTTAGTTTAGTTTAGATCTATTTTTAGTACGTCATATACTTTTTATATTCCCTCATTTATATAATTATATTTGTTTACGTAAGACATTTAGTATTGAGCTCTGTAGGGATGGGAAAATTAGAAAGAGCAAAAAATCGAAACCGAAGTCAGTTGATTTCTCAGAGCTCCGGTGCCGACTCTATAAAAATACAGAAATAATCAGAAACTCCTGCGGCTTCGACTCCGACTTCACAGTCCTTCAACTATGTCAGAGAAATAGCGGTTCGAATTTTTCTGTGCTAGCTTTATATACGAAGCCCGACGATTCCACATTTTCATGCTCTGTAGTGAACTTTTTCTAGCTCATACTTTCATACTAAATTTTCTTATCGGTTAAGTACGAAGACCACCAAGGTTATTTATATCTGTGCGAGCAAGTTTACGCGATATACTACCGCAACATACTTTGATGATTGAAATTATTAAAATTAAATTCAATCAAATCGTTATCCACCTCAATTTTGTTCGTCATTCAGGTTATCTTCCAGGCTTTATCAGGTGACATGCAATAAACTCGAGAACTTCCCCCAGTTGGCATACTTAATGAGAATTGATTCTCCCAATTGTAGGCGAGTACAATTTTCCACGGAATATCCAAGGACTAACCGACAAATTGATCAGAACGGCTTTTTCTCAACAGACCGTTCTTCCTTAGAATCAGATCAATATTCAACTCGCCATTGTGACAATAATGTGTTTGGCTAATCTTCATCGTTAATCATAAAAAGACCATCAAAATGCTATAAATTCACAAACGAGTAGCATTATGAAATCACCAGTTGATATATATAATTGGATGATTTTTTTCAGTTCAATGAGATTGTGAATACTTCAAGTCACGATTATCGTAACGAAAGCCAATACTTGATTTTACGTTACCGTCCTTTCCTTTGATAAATAACGCTTTTTGATATAACTAGATAATAAAGGGTGTTTTTTTAGGGATTCACAACTTTGAGTTGGCAGCACTGCTTTATTTGATAACCCATTTAACAGCTGATAGTTGCTTTTTGTTTAGTTTGGTTTGACATTTCATTATGGATAGACTTACATCAGAGCAACGCTTGCAAATTGTTGATTTTTTTATCAAAATAATGGTTCTGTTCGTCAAACTTCGTCCTTCAGAGCGGGTAATTCGAATAACAATAGATTGTTTTCGGACCACGTTTACTCTTAATGATAATGTGCATCCCGTGAGACGCCGAACAGTGCGCACTGAAGATGCTATAGCCGCTGTACAGGAAAGCATTGCGGAAGATCCAAATCAATCAATTCGTCGTCGTTCTCAGCAACTGGCGTTGTATCCTTCCACTTTATGGAAGATTCAACTTGTGCAGGAATTAAAGTCAAACGACCATCGTATGCCCGGCCAATTCGGCGAATGGGCTGAAACACAAATCGGTATTGATGTTGAATTTCCATTCAAAATTTTGCTCTTCGATGAAGCCCATTTTTGGATGAATGGGTACGTAAATAAGCAGAATTGTCGCATTTGGAGTGAGAATAATCCACAAGCTTTCGTCGAAACATCATTACATTCACAGGAAATTACTGTTTGGTGCGCTTTATGGGCTGACGGAGTCATTGGTCCATATGTATTCAAAAACGATGATGGTCAGAATGTTACTGTCAATGGTGAGCGATATAGGGACAAGATTAGAAATTTTTTCGTATCTCGATTAGCTGACATTAATCTTGCTGACATGTGGTTCTAACAGGACAGAGTCACATGCCACACAGCGCGCGCTACAATTGATTTACTCAAAGAAAATTTTGATGAAAGAATAATTTCGCGTAATGGTCCAATTAATTGGCCACCAAAATCGTGTGATTTAACCCCATTGGATTATTTCCTTTGGGGTTGTGTAAAGTCACTTGTCTACGTCAATAAACCAGAGACAATTGAACCCCTGCAAATCAACATTCGAAGAGTTATTGGCGAAATACCGCTGCAAATGCCAAAAAGTTTGTAGAAATTGTTGTTCCAGTTTGCACCTTGTAAGCGCCAGCCGTGGCGGCCACATGGCCGAAATCATATTTAAACATTAATGTCATAAAGTTTTCTATCCAATAAAATCCGTTTCATTGATATTAAAAATATATTTCTTTGTTTTATTATGATTTAAACTTGTGTAACTCTATAAAAAACACCCTTTATATGTCCAATACCTACACTTTTATTGTCGTGTGATCTTGCAGAGTTTGATTTCATGGACAATTTTGCATATTTTGCTATGCGAGCAGTGATTTTTTTACTTCTATTTACTCTCACAGCAATGGCCCTAAATGTGATCTTCTTCATTACAGAACTTGGCAATTTGCCAAAACGCTTGCATTTGTAACCCAGTCGACAAAATAAATTACTCTACATGAAAAGTGATCCTTTTGGCCCTGTGATAAATCAACGGTTTATTTCGTCGGTCTTTATATTGCAGGCAGAGCTCTGTTTAATAATTGCCTTTTTGTCATTGTCAAATCATATTTAAAATTCGCTTATGTAAGTTGGACGATGCTTATAATAATCTGCAGGTTAAAAACCTTGCGTTCTGCTTGTAAAATGTTAGTGATCTCAATTCCTTACGTAATTAATTCCTAGCTTCGTCGGCTAGGATACAAGGCTTCTTCTCTTTTTCTTATAATTTACAACTCGTTCATTTAGTAATAAGAAATTTGAACAGAGATAAAGAATATTATGAATTAGATATGATTATATTTAGTAATACGCTTCTATCCAATTTGCATCACATTTTATTGCAATCATCATTCAAGCAGGTTCAGTTTTATTTATATTCACTATGGAATTTCAGTGAAAACGTTTGACGTGGTGTTAAAAACCCGGGCAAAAACATTGTAAAAATCAATTCTCTGTTTATCGTAAAATTTTAAACCTGACTCATTACGAATTTTGATTTACAATCACAACGCACCTTCAATTTTTAATGAAACAAAATGAATACAATAATAATTATCCTATCTACGAGCATTACGATCCCACCTAAAACAAGTTTATCTCCCGAGATATAATTACATTACGATCGTCTATATATATTTAGGCCAGCCTCCAACAAATAAATATTTATGGCGGTATTCTGCAAAACCTCTCTGTAGCTGTGAGTATAAAACTAACCGATGACTAACGTTTATTTTACCTACATACCTAAGATTTTATTAGTGGTTTGTAATATTTACTATATTGTCCATTAACGTATAATCATTTAGTGATTCGGGCGAAAAATGTACTAACAAGAGAAATTTAATACCGAAAATACCTCACACAAAAAATGAATATTCCATTCTCTTGTTATACATTTTCTATTCAATCCGCAACCTTTTTCGATTTTTATATTTAGAATAAAATACCAACCATGTTCAACATTTTTGCATCTGCAATTAAATTCTATACCTACTTCTCACTATATATACATATACTCGTATATGTGCATAAGTATGTTGTAATTCGATTACTATTATAGTATATATACGTATAAAATAGTAATCGATATATCAAATTGCATTGTATACATTTAAATAAAATACAAAAATTTATTTTTAAAGTAAAAATTTTAATTTTCTGATTTTTAAATCTTATATACGGCTATACAAAAATTTATATTTAAAAATAATTAATAGTAATATAGTAATATAATATAATATGTGCTTAAATTATTATAGTATACTAGGTTTAGTTGTTTTTTTAAATTATTATTTTCCCCGATACATATACATACATATGTACGTATGTAGTATGTACAGTGTATAAAATTAATAATAAATAGTTTTAGATTATAATTTATAGAATTTTTTTAAAGGATATAAAATTATTGTTTTTAAATATAGTTTGTCATTACAATAACAAAAATAATTTTATGTATATATACATATTTTTTATTGTGTGATAAAAGACTTTTATACAATTGAATAATGACGCGAGAATAAGAACGAAACGAAAAAAGAAATAAAATTTCCGTTTTTACGATACTGACAAAAGTAAATAAGGATGCGAATGAGAGCAAACTCAAACAGCATTTTTGAGAATGATTTTTAGAAATTCGCTTAGTTCGCATTTCCAACTATATAATATATACAGACATACACACACACACACACCCATACAAATTTCAACCATAATAAATCAATTTCTTTTTCTTATCAGTGTACGTCTATTGTTCTTGCGGTTTCCCAGATAGCTATACGTACGCATATTTTGACAAATATAATTAGTTTTTAAAACATTTATCAACTTAATAACAATAAAAAAAAAAACATAATTTTATAGTAATAATAATAATATAATAAATAATAAAAATTATAACAAATTTTACCTTCAAAAATGTATAATATACACACATGGGATATGTATAATTGACATGTGCGAACGACTTTGAATATTTAAATTATAAATGTATGTGGTGAATGAGCACACATAAGCACCTGAACTAGGTACTTTCGGTTGGATTATCTTTACTATTCTCACTAGATAATTGTTTATTGTTGTTGTAATAGTAATTTTCATATGCTTTACGTTCCCACAGGGCACGGTTTGCTATTTGAGATGCCAGCTGACTTGCAAATGCACGTCTTGATGCCTCATTTAAGTACGCAGGTAATTGGGGCAATGAATAAAACAAATTATCTAAATTGTTATTATTGTTGTTCAGTGATGGCATATGAGCAGTGTGGGAATGCAAATCCTGGGCTTGTTGTAACGATAACATTTGCTCCATAGATGATGTAGGAGTTGGAGGTGTTTGTGGTTGAATTAGATGTGATTGCTGCTGTTGTATTTGTAACATTAATTGTTGTTGTTGTTTAGCCGCCCCAGTTACTTTAATCCTTGGCTTACCGTTTCCTGCACTACTCGTCGAACCATTTGTTTTTTTCGTTCCCAAGTTAGCATTTTTATTATTCAAATTGGCCAGTTCATCAGCCGACTTAAGTTTTTTATTTAAATTAATTTTAATGTTTTCCATCGCTTGAATATAGCAGTCCTGGTACGATGGAATATTTTTTCCAACCTTTTGATTTGACGCTGGTTCAGGAGACGTAGGTACAGAATTATTCGAAGTTTTAATCATAGGCGTTAGATTCGGAATCGGTTTCAATAACTTTTTCTCTTCGACTAACGATTTTAATGATTCGCTAAAACTTCGCTCCTCGTCGTTATTTTCTGACAGCTTTAAAATTTCAATATAATTATTGACAGGACTAGAATTTGTTTTATTAAACAACTGACTGGCAGGCTGATCCTCCTTATCGTTTGTTAACGTAATGCTGAGCGATGAGGGAAGACTGATTTTACACGAGTCTAGCAGCGATTGGACTTTTGCTTGTTTTTCGGGTGGCGGCGATGTATTATCCGGTTTTTCATGTTTTGGACTTTTTTTACTGGTCGACGGATACAACGATAAAGGTGACAGCTGTCGTTTCATTCCGGGTTTTAAATTATGATCCTGGCTGTTCGAAGTACTTTGCACACTTGGATGCGTCGTCGGGGCATTTGATGTACTTGATGATTTTTTTGGTCCCATCACATTTTGTAGAAAATTTGGCGAGGCATACACAGGCGGTTTCATATATTTATACTGTGGCTGCGTCGGAATATTATAATTGGGAGCGTATTGTGGGGAATTTGGTGAATAAATAGGTGAATTTGGAACATAACGCGGTGATTTCATGCCAGCATAGTGTGATGCAGGTGTCATACGCGAAAGTGGAATGTGGTTAGGATGTGGCGAGTCACCTCCATTTCCACCCCCGTTAATCATTTTCGTTTTATTCGATTTACTTGAATTCATGAGGGCATAATTTAAAAATCCACCAGACATTGAATTCCGCATCTGGCCACCCGTAAAAGATAGTAGCGGTGGTGCCATTTTATCACTTTTATTACTTGATTTACTTTCGGTGGGCCCATAAACTTTGACATGTTTATTCTTCTCATTATTTTCGAGCTTCTTAATTTCAGTTCCGGTCAGATTCATCATTTTATTATGATACTGTGCATCGATTGGTTGTTTAGGTAGTATTGGTTGTGGTCGTTTTACTGATGGTGGTGGTAATTGGGGTGGTTTCATCAATCCTTCTGAATTATTTAATTTGGTACCAGCCAGTTTCACCACTTCAGGAGGCGCTGGTGGTAATGGTGTTGGCATTTTATTAGAAACAATCACATTTTTATTCTCAACCTTCTTTTCATCTTTTGACTTTGCAGGACTGATCGATTTTGGTTTTTCAACCACTTTTGATTCTTGATTTGGTGCTGAACTGGTCTGTACTTCGGCCGGTTTCTGATCCGATGGTGCCGTTGTAGTCACACTAGAATTTATTTTAGGCGGTGATGCACTATTCGAAGTACCAATAGGATATGGTGCTAAATTAAATGAAATCGATTTGGCTGCTTCAGTCGTCTCAGAACTTGATCGATTCGTATCCTTTGAAGTTGAACACATCAATAGAGGTGGTGATACCGAACACGATTTTTTGTCTTTAATTTTGTATGATACTTTTGAATTGCTACCATTTGGTGAGGACATACGCTTACGTTTTAACATATTCGATAGTGTCATTTGTTTTGGCTTATTTTTCGATAAAGTTATCTTAATTTTTGGCTGATCTGGAGTTGGAGCATTCGATGAGAACGTTGCATGATGCACCGACGAAGTTGTAGGAATGGTGAACAGTTTGGCCGCACTATTTGTCGTTGTAACTGATGGAGTTGGTTTTGCTTCGCTGATCGATTTTTTAGCGGTTAACTCGAATGAATTTAAAAATTCGAATTTTTTCACTTCAATTACCTTTTCAGGATCTTGCGGTTTACCAACATGTATTTTAGGCGTTTTTTCGACCGACGTCTCCGATCTAGTGGGTGTTTGTGGCTCCTTAATTTTTGGTGATTTATCCTTAGGCGATGGCGTTTTCGGGGAAGGAAGTGATGATGAATGGATTTTCGTAATTTTTAGTTTAAGCTCGTCTTTATTATCACATTTTTCACTATTATAACTACTTTTACAACTATTATTATTTACACTCGGACTTTCTTTCACTTTCTGATTGGCCAAATCAATAACAAGCTTTAATGAATCATTTTTTTCATTATCATTGTTACCATTTCGTTCTTTTTTGGGTTTCTTCTTAACCTCACTATTACTTGTATTAGCACTATGATTATCACTGTTTTTACTACTAGTTATCGTATGAGTAGACTTTACTGGTTTATTTTCAACTTTAATAGGGTCGCTATTATTATTTGATATAATTGTTGTAGTAACACTTTCATTTACAACACTTTTAAGCGGTGTACTATCATCCTCCGACTGAACTGGTGGTGATCTACGTAAAGGCACTTCAGGAACTTCTTCTGTTTCAACATGATGTGACCGTACACGATAAAAATATCGCATTGGTGCATCACGTTTCCACGTATAAATATAAGCAACATCCATCAGGGTGAAATGATCCGGTAGCACAATCGTTTTCACTTTATACATAATTTCAACATAAAAGTCTTTCATGTTAATATTAAATTTATTAATCACAAATTTTTTTAGATATGCTACCGGAAAATTGGCGGGACATTGCAAATATTTGGGATGTTTTAATTCCATGATATTTTCATTCTCATCATCTTCGGGTGTAATCTCTCTGTTGAATAAAGAAGGGCAAACAGAACAAAAAATTAAAATTAAAAGTTTGGTATTTTTTAAACATACATATGTATATGAATTGTATGTTTCAAACATTAGACTTACTCTAAATCAGCGTATTCCAATGAAAGCGATATTTGCTCATTAGGGCTGAATATTAGATGTTCGGTATCATCGCCGCGTTGTTCTGGAGTGGCAAGCATTGCCTCATAGGGATGTTCTCGATAAAAAGCACGCTTTCGTTTAAGTTCCTTTTCGTAGAGACCAGCAACCAATTTGTAAACGATTGCCTGAAGGGTTGCGTCCGGTCTAAAAATGGAAGAACGACGATTATTAATATTTTTCCAATTCTAATTAAAATATTTTGATGTAATGCGGGGTAAACTAAAATATTCGTTGTTGATCGAGATGTATTTACGCTTAAGAGATCATGTGTTCTAATAAAACCATATACGAAATTATAAAATGGAATTTATTCTATTAATTTAAATTGTTCAACGTGATTTTTGATATTATGTACCATCATCTTCAAGTTAACTGAATTTAATTCGACGATATAGACGAAATACAAGACACGCGATTAACTAAATGATGGATCGATTCCATGCTCTCATAGTCTTAAGGAAATCTCTAAATTGTAAAATAAATTTCATAACTATACTGTTGAATTTTTTTACTTTCTCCCTTGTATATTTTTTCTCTTCGTATATAAAACACATAATATAAAAACACTCGTATATACAAATATCTTGTTTTCTCAACCAAAAGTCCAAAAAGTATTCGACTATATACTCTTGTTCTCCCAACAAGCATTTCTGTTATTTTCTTATGCCATATACTCTTAGAGAATTTTTTTTTTTTTTATTAGTTTATTTGAAGGCAAGCAAGCAAAACCACAGCAGTGACGTACAATTGACAGGCTATACATAATGGACGTTAAAAAAAAAATTTAGTGGCCTAATGTGCCTACTTTTAATCTGTGCAGCTCAACACATCTTATCTAAAAACTCAAAAATTATAAAAATTATCCCTAAATTGGGACGACGCTGAACACAATACTGTTTATATATCTGTACATGTATTCGTATATATAATCCATATATTATGATTAAATTTTTTTTCTTTATACAAAGTGTTAAATTAGGATCAAAAATATTCTACTAAAAGGGAAATGTTTTAGGGAAATGATCGAACCACGTGGAAAATATTTTGACAGGTCAGACTATCAACGCGCACAATTAAAATAAAATTTACGTAAATTCCCAGGTGATTTGAAAAATGTTTTTTTCGGCACTGTGATTATATAAAAACACATATGAGAATCGGGCAGATGTCATCATAATCGGTACGTATTTTATATATTTAGGGTGCGATTCAGACATACAACATATAAAAAGAAATAATTCTTGAATATATTTTTTTACTTTTTTGTCTATTTTACAATTTTCACAGAACTTTAAAGACAAACCGTAAAAAAGGAATTTATATGCAAATCAATTATAATACATATATGTATATGACCTTGATGTAACAAGATTGTACATGATTTAGGGATGAAACATTAAACATATATTTGTACTTACTTGATATTTGGTTTTGCTTTGTTTATCAACATTTCACATCGCGGACAGTAATTTTCCAATTGAAGATGTTTCATGATGCAACTGTGGCAGACTGTAATAAGCATATAAATTATATACAAAAATTATTCATAAGAATATATTAAATATTTTAAATAAACACTTACATGAATGAAGACATTCCACTATTGTTGTTGCATCAACTAAATATCCTTTGCACAAGTGGCATATGATATGAGGATTTATTGATTTGACTAAGATTTTTGGTGGTTTCTTTAAAGCTGATGGACTGACCAACTGAAGTTTTGCGGGTAGTGGGGCGACTGGATGAGGGGCCATTTCTGTATTTGATTTTTGTATATCGACAAAAATGAACAATTAATTCGTATAATTGATTTCCTGAAAAGAAAATATGATTTCGTTTGTTACTGACATGCCATCATGTTTATGCAATTTTTATTCCAAATTGTGTATATATATATATATGTATATATATAAATTGTAAGGGGTGTTTCCTAGCAATACAAGAAGATATAATAAGGATTGGCATTTGCAGTGAAGTAGATTATGGTTTATTTTCATGCTGCGGTTAACGGTTTACCCAAAGATAAAATAAAATTTTAAAAATCTTTCTCATAATATCGTTTAAGAAAAACAAATTATATTAATTAAAAATGCTTAAACCCTACCAAATAAATCCTTTTCTACGTTACTGCGCTAAATAAATTAATAATCCATCACAATTTTTGGAGGTAAAACGAGATAAGTACGTCATGGCTGTACAAAAACTACTTATTACTATGTATCCCAAAATAACAGTTATATTCCAAACTGTCAACAATACAATACTCTTATTTCAAAATAATAAGGGATCGTTTTAAAAATATACAAGATGTACATAAAAAAAAGATAAAAATATCTTTTTCTTTTGATAAATTTCCGTTTGACTAATTTTTTCCAAAGAACATAATACATAAATGTACATACCTATATATAAGAGAATCTATATATACATATCACTTATATGTATTCTATAACCTACACAACTATATAATACGATCCGATAAAATATAAAATTTATTTCTAATTATACAAGTATATAACAAATCGAATACATACCATTTGTATATAAATTTTCTTTACGTTCTCTCTATTTTATGTTCGCTTTAAAGTATATAAAAGAAAAAAAAACTCCGAACCATATTCGGGTTCTTCTTTTTTATATACACGAAGTTTATTTTTTGTGCACTTTTCACTTATTTTTTTTTATTTATTAGAAGAGGGTCGACATATTATATTATTATATACTAACACATACTTATAAGTATATAACGTTTATTTAAGTATATAATTAATATTTCGTAATTTATAATTAATATCCAATTTTTAATTATAAATTATTTTAGTTTTATTATTATAGTAATTAATTGTAAATAATTTATTATTTAACGCCTTTTGTAATAGTTTATACAGAGATAAAATTCACGACACGTCCTAACACGTCGAAAGTTCTGTTGAAACTAAATTTTATTTATTTCAAATTTACTTTAATTCGCTTTTGTTAAAAGAGCACACAACACACATCTGTCTCATTATATACAATAGGTATATATGATGCCCCCTCTAATGTATTTATGTTATATATCGTTCTCTGTTTTATATGCATGTTTCAAAAATAGATATGAAATGCATAATATAAAACCCCTAACGACGTAAAAAGTATATAAAAATAATATTTTTTTTGTTGTGTTTATTAGTGTTTGTGTGTGTGTGTGTGTGTTATATAAGAAAATATAGTATATAATTTATTTTGTAGAGTTAAAAGAGAAATAGAAATAATTATTTGTTGTTGTTGTTCTGTATTGTACATAATATGAACTTTTTTCGTTGTTTATTCCATGGATACCTATCTAACTGACATATGGATGTGATATAGTGCTTGCGGTGAGTAATGCGACGCTGTTTGTTTAATCATGTTAGTACTTGTTATATCTGGCCGTTTCTTATCATACGGAAAGTACGTGAAAAACCGGCGCTTGTAAACGTATCATTTTAGTATTAGTGGTTTTTATACTGCATTTTCATAGTTATACAAGCTGTTATCAATATTCATGTTATTGTGTATCGCAGATAAACAAAATTAAAGCATCAATTTATACATAAAACGTGATTGAAAACGATACGTTTCTGATAGTCTCGTTTTATTAATGACAGGAATTGTTGTGTACATAATTTAAACCCACGTCATAAACATAGTCGATATGATTATCTATTCAACAATATAAAATAGCTGCACAAAATATACTACCTAGGTCTGTTCATCCCAATTGTATCGTATACGCATATCCTATCCATATATTAATCTACAAACCATGGAACAAAATACAAAAAATAACAAAAAAAAACTAAAAACCTTAGAAAAGTTTTAATAAATAAAACATTTTAGGTTTCCCATCCATACAAGTCTAGCCTGCTTTAAAATACGAAAAAAGAGAACAAAACAAAATATACATATAATCATTTCACACAGTTACGCTCTCTATATACTTTATCTACATATGTATATATAGTTATATACTCGTTTATATTCGTTTATCGGATTTTTCGAGTATATAAGGGTTCATTTAAATTTTTATATATAAACGGCAGATTTTTGTTACAAGGTTCGAGAAAAAACTTTTGTATATGATGGTATTGGTATAACGATATTTATCCAAGTAAATAAGATAAATAAATAACCCGCACCATTATATACACAAAATATTTAAAAAAACAAACACGAGTAGTGCAATAATTATTTAATTTGGAATTTAATATACATTATATACAACACAGTTTTCTTATTTCGTTGTTGTCGTCTTTCTTTACGCAATTCGCTTTTTGATTGTTTTTAAAAGATTTTAAAAAAAAACAAAAAATTCACGATTTATAGTGCTGCTTGTATTTTATTATTTCTTCTTCATTAATTTATTTATGTTGTTGTTGTTTTATGAAATCTTTTTATAAAACAAACTAAACTACAACAAAAACAAAACTACTTTATAGTAAAAAATAAAATAAAATAAAAACAAAAAAGAAACCGTTAATCTTTTGTTTAATTGTAATTTATGAGCGAAATGAGAAAAAACAATAAACTCAAAACATAAAAAAAAACAAAAAATAGAAAGCATAATTTTTGTGTTTTTTTTTTGTTTTCGTATTTTATAATTTGAACTCATTTTATTTTAATTATAGTTTACACTTTATTTATGTATGTAATTAGTAATTAATTTATTAATAATTATGTATACATGTATGTATATGTATGCGTATAAAACCAGAAACATAATCCATAATGATTGCAATACATGTATAGTTATAAAAATGATATACAAAGCTAAGGAATAATAGTTCACTTGCCTAAATATACATACATATTAGTATAGTATTATTGAATAATTGATTGCTCTGATAGTCTGATATACATAATTCATACTCATATATATGTATGTACATATACATATAATTATGATTCTTGTTCCGAATTTATCAAGTAAACCATGTTTTAGTTTATTACGATATGAATGACACCGTGGTTATTTTTTAAATCGCTGATGTATCACGTACGTCAGTGATGATGAACCATTTGAACTTGGTGCCGCAAAAATATGTTAGCTCTCCGCAACTAAATTTTTTAATTTTTTTAATTTAATTTAATATCATTTAAATTTAATTTTAAGATTAAATAACATTTAAATCACCCAAAATTATCACGATTAATTCCGCATCTCTTTGATTTGCGTGGTAAATAAAAACATAAAAGTAAAAATACAAGAAAACTATTAATAGACAATAAATAGCAGATGACAAATATCTAGATAATTAACACAATTACATGTAATTTACAAGATATAGAATGTTATTTTAATTTGTAAACATTAAATAACTCGTTATAAATGCAAATTAGACTACTTGTCTATATAGCTTGCGGTAAAGGAAAGCTATATGGATAGTGTCTTGAATATCAAGTTAATCAAGTAATCAATTGAAATTATCGCAAGATAGTTTATTTTGTAGCATTGTGGAGCGTAAATAAATTTGTATGAGTTTTATTTATTTATTTATTATTATCTATATACAGTACAAAGTGATACAATCGGTAAAAGAAGAAAAACTATCAAGACGCAAGTCAATTAGTTCTAAACAATTTAACCAACTCGACTCTGAATGAATCTCTAGATATATTAAAATCAAAAAAAAATCTAAAGCGCAATTGAAACAACGCGACGTGTTCAAGACAGGTTCTGATTGACTGAGGTTTGTAGATGCACTATATGCATACAAATCCATCACCGACGACGCAAACGGCGCTCGGGAGCATACTAATTTAGACGAATAAGTAACTCGGAGCGATATGGTTTGAGTTCGTATACGTTAGTACGCGTGGATGGTAGACGTCAGAGGGCAAACAGAACAAACTGCTTTTGAACGGACTCAATCCTGGCCGAGTAGCACAGGCGACCAAACCTGGGTGGCGTATTCCAGAACAGGACGAACAAATTACCCTTACAAAGATTTTAATGTTAACGGATCAGTAAAATCATAACAATTTCGCTTGATAAAACCCAACATAAGGTAAGCTTTAGAAATATAGCAGAGTCAATGTGCCTATAGTATAAATGTTAGATCGGAAGAGAACGTCACTCCAACATCAGTCATAAATTCGACTTGATATAATAAATACTGGTAAAATACAAAAGTAGTTTAAATCGCTTTGTCTGATAAATTGGAAACTGGAGCAAAAATGTTCATGTCATCAGCGTAGAGCAGACATCTTACAAATTTGAAACAGTTCACCACATCGTTTACGAAGAGTGAGAACAACAATGATCCCAAGTGGTTGCAGCAACCCCGAATATTGCACAAACGAGAACAGGAATCGTATAACTTGAAAAAAAAGCCAACGATCTGATAGGTAAGAGTGCAACTATCTGACTGGGATGAAGTTGGAGTCTAATTTCACTAGCTTGTCGAGCAGAATTGAGTATGAATTTTCAAAAACCATGTTGCACAAGCGGAATATACCTTTTTGTATGAAAAAACAAAAAACCATGAACCACTGATTCAAAGAGCTTTCGAATGATAGAAAGTATGGCAATATGAAGGATATTTTCCACGGATCTGGAAAAACTTGCGTTCGAAGGCTTTCATTAAAAATAACAGTATAAATGTGATCACACACGCTCTCCGTGGAATTTCTAATCAGGATGGGAGGAAAACCATCATGGCCTGCACCCTTATTAACAATGTTGGATACACAATCAAAGACTTCTTCTCAGGTAAACGATAGTTGAGTGAATTCCTGATTATTTCCAACATCAAAAGGTTTGACATTTGGTGTTTGATACACGGCTTCGAAGAAATTAGCAAATAAATTGCACATACCTACGGTAAGCCTATAGCAGAGCAGTTCTGAAAGGGCATAGGAGAGGGGATTCCGACAACCTTCCTTCCATAGTGTTGATGAAATGCCAAAAATCTTGTGCAGAACGTAATTATGATATAGGAAACCATTAAAATTTTAAATTCATTACAAGCCTTAGTGGAAGCAGGATAATACTGATTGCCATGTAACCTATATATAGCATGTGGAACTTATTACGACGATTCTCTAATCTCTAGGCGTGTCAACTTTACATTATACCATGGTTCTCGAAATTGAGGTTTAGTAGTCCTCGACGGAACATATACCTTTCGATACCTGTCTTGAGTCGTTCATTGAACTGTGAAACCATGTTATTCAAATCTCGAAGAAAATTCCAATCCGAATTGTAGAAATATTCATTCAGAGAAACATACTCAGCATTTCGAAAATCAAAAAACAAATTTGTGTGTGGTAGAAGCTCGAGCAGCCGGTAAAATCGTCGTATGCTAAAACTTCTGAGAGCATATGGTCACTTGTGAATACTAGACACAGAAATTTCCCTCGACTTTTACACATGCGGTTAACTTGTGTTGCTTCAACCAAGTAATATTCGGAAGATTAAAAACGTCACGTATTGCTGGCAGCACCTCCAAATCGATGAACTTGAAGATCTTGAGATAGAGGTCCAGGTTTGAGCCGAAAGGAATATACAGCGCGATCATGAGAACGGTGGATCGTGTAATTTTGACACGGGCAGCTATCACGTCCAGGCTAGGGTGGCACACAATTACCTCGTTCGGAATTGTATTTTTAACTGCGATCAGTACTCCGCCGCCTTTAGAGATATATGCTGAAACCATGCTTGTCCTTTCTATGAACGACGGAAAATATTATTTTAATTTATAGAAAAAGACCAATCCGTATAGACTTATATAGACACAACTGACAGAATTTTCGATAAACTGTGGTTCATTCAAATCAATAAATTGTGCGATTTGCCTTGTAAAGTCTGTCTTGTTTCATGGTTGGAAACTTTAATTTAGAAAAACTGCGTGCTTACCAAATTTGTTACACAAACAATTGCATTTTAAAACGTTTCGTATAGAGAGCTGATTTTTCAATTCGCGTACATATTCTCAATTGGGCTTAAATCCGGACTTTGCGGTGGTCAATCAACTGTTTGTTGATTTATTGATCTAAATCTCTTATAGACCTCGGGGTCATTCAATTCACTTTTGTGAATTGAAGCGTTGTCTTGCTGCGATATAAAATGCTGGCCGACCAATTCACATCCGGAAATTAATGCGTGCTCGTTCAACAGTTACAAGTACGTACTTGAAGTTACCTTTTGACGTAGTACTATAACATTACCAACACCATTGTAGCACAAACACCCCCTTACCATTATTTTACCGTCAACACTATGACGAATTAGCATAATAACGGTGTGATATTTTTTTGTTCGGGAGTCGAATAAAAATATTTTTTTACCGTAGGTGTGTGCAAATTTAAGTCGCTTCCTCTTATTTGTTTGGCTTATATGAACGGCTTCTTTTGAATAGTATAGGCTTTGACATTTGCTTCGTGTACTCGCCTTAGTACAGTCATCTGACAGATTTTGAATTTTCGATTGATATATATTTCATTCTGAACTTGTTTCATTTTTTCCTGAGGGTTGCATTATACGAGATTCACTATTCTTTTGGGGTTCTTATTTCGATATCAGTTGTTCATCCGTGCTAATTCTTTTATAGCTAACCCGGCAAAATAGCCCCCTATACAATCGCGGCTCTGATATCCAAAGACAATTCCTTTGTTTTACCCATTTTAAAAAATATCGACTACAAACTTGTAATAGAAAATAATAACTAAAAGGATAACCTGTATCAGTTTTGTCAAAACATTAAAAAAAAAATCGGGATTCCCGTTATGAGAGAATTTATTCTTGCGAATGCGATTCACAAATAATTTTGTGAGAGAATAACAACGCACAAATAGTTTTGTGATTTTATTGTGCTTTTATTTTTAATGAAATAATGAATCTTTATTAATTTTTTTAAATCAAATCCAGAATAAATGTCATTTCGAGTAACAAATAAATTAGTTTTTTATTTAAGTTAATTTTTGGGTCAAAATTTTAAATTTACTCGAGTGATTTGAATGTGAATATTTAGAATATTGTAATTATGTATATATGTTAATTAAATATACATAATTAAAATATTCTAAAAATTATTAATTTGTTGACCCGACCAGTTGAATTGATTTTCATGTTAGTTTAAATTGTAATCAAATAAAATAGAACCTTGAACAAAATGGTACGAACTTAACTAATTTTAATACAATGTTTTCTGACATATTATATTATTGTTACAGGTCAAACAACTTACTAATTAATGCACATACTTATCCTTTTTATAATTATTTATCCCAATCCGCTAGCTTGCATTTCAAGAAAAAAAATCATATAATGTTGTAAGTCTATAGTGCGGTGTTTAAATTAAAACTATCATAAATCAAGATATGCTTATATTAAACAATTATTAATTTTTTCAGACTCATTTAACCCATTGGTAATAAATGAAATGAACACTAAAAGTGATAAAACTTGAATTGGGAATATCATAATGACTCTGCTGTAGTATAACAATGACTCTGCTTTGTACATTTTAGTTAAAATTTTGTAAACGAATACAGTAAAATTTACAGAGCTGCGTGTAAATATTACAAATAATTTTACTATTTTTACTTTCGAAATAATTATCTTTAAACGATACGCACGTGAACATTGTATGTTGCCAACCAAACAAAAATTATTAGCTTGAGTAGATTATGTATGATTCCAGATTTTTTGCGCTATATGTCGAAATATTTTGAAAGAGTTTTCGCCAGCACTAACGAGACAGCAAATAAAAATATACAATTTGCCGACAAACAACATTGCCGCCCAACACATTCGAGCCAAACTTTACATCTGTCACACCAGATTTTAGTAGTGGCCACTACACGTTTGGGGGAGTGAGGAGCTTCAAATATTTGGGCTCTCTTATCACTCACGATAACAGTGTTGGTGAGGATATTAAAGTCTGGCAGCCGGCAGTCGTGCTTTGTGCGTTGATCAGGCCCGTTGTTATGTTTGGATGTGAATCCGTTGGAGCCATATTGTTGACGCAGTAAGGAGCCAGTAATGGCCTTTATACACTGCTTATTTTTATTATTATTAATTAAGATCTAAATTTAGCAAATGTGGCATACCCACAAAAAAAAATTAAATTACTAAGCATAATGTTTTATTTGAATTGGTATATTTCCAATAATTGAAAGCGCTTAGTTGGTCTAGCAATTACGCAATTTTTTGGTAATAATTACTAAGCTTTTTGATAAATATCACATATCTTTTTTTCAGAGTATGACAAGTATCTTTGTTTTAAAAATCTGTGAAAATCTTGAACCGATTTAAAAAATGCCGAAGTGTGTAGCAATATCTTTTAGTTGTTTCATAATAAATTTATAAACACTTTCAAATCGCGATTACTATATAGACTCGGCCCCCACATCCTTCAGCATATTCAACACCTGTTTCACCATTCTTCTATTCTCTGCATTCGAGACGGTTTCATCGAAAAATGAGAATGCGATGCTTTCGTCTAACAAATACAAATTATACGAAATTTTACGAGAAAATTGCATATTTCCCGTACTTTTTCCCCTTCTTATGCTGTCAACTTAAATTCTTCAGTAAATATAATTTCAATGCATATAAATGGGTTTAGACATCCATAGCAAGCATGGTGCATTATAGTTTCTGCGATCGACCGAAACGGACATTTTCATTTGGTATGCCAATTTTTCAATTAGAGTGATTTCCAATAACTCGTTGTAATCATCTCGATTCAATATTTCAACTCCTCGCACGGGCAATCCATATTTTCGACCCTCTTATCGTTAACAGATTTATCAATTTTATTTATTTATGTATTATTTTGTAATTTTGAATATAAATCCATGATTTACAAAAAATCGTTTATTATTCGGATTTTTTTAGTTTTGGAAATTTCACAATAAAATCGTTATTTGGTAACTAATTTTCGATACCTTTGATATTTTAGAAAGGTAATTATCTCCTCTATTTACAACAATTTTTAAATAATGTTTCTGTTTGATTAAAGTTAAATTAAAATTAAATTGAGGAAACAAACATTTTTTTCAAACATCATGCTCAAGTCGATAACAACCAGTACTCGTATATAATTTAAACTATTGTTTAGTACATATTTTGAAATGAAAATGCATTTTGTGTATTAGATTCGAACGAGAAACTTATTAAATGTAAAACAATAAATGAAAGTAGAGAGATTTTTTATAAGATTCCATTTACTATAATTTACAAATAATAATAAAAAATAAAAAATCTCGATATCAAATTTTAATCGAACTTGCAAGAACTCACACAGTAAAACACACGAAAGTTGTCCCGCACTGATGCAAGCCAATTTTCGGTGTGTTTTACTATGTGAGTTTGGCAAGGTCGACGAAAACTTGGTGTCCAACATTTTTTTAAATATTATTATTTATAAATTATAGTAAGAAATTTATTTCGATACCAAATTTCAGTTGAACTTGCTAAGTACGAATAGAAAAACACGGAAAATTTCCTAGCACTGATGCAAGTCAATTTTTCAGATGTTTTACTATGTGAGTGCTTGGGAAAGTTGACTAATATTTGGTATTGAGGAATTTTAATATTTTTTTCATATTATTATGTTATTTTTAGATATCGTTTTGGCCACTGGATTTCTTCTACTCAGGCGAGGCGATACTACAGTCAGAACAGTTTTTAATTTCTACATATGAATTTGAAAATTCTCACTGATTGATATAAAATTAAAATTGTTAATTGCTGCTTACAAAGTATTTCTTTAATGATTTTTTTAACATTCAATATTAAAATGTTGCGCACTCTTATTACCTTCGTATTATTATAGGTTGCACCTAAAGAGTGAGCATCAAATTCATTGTTAGATGACTGGTGTACATTCTATATACATATATGTTGTTAAAGTGAATTGTATTTGGACAAGAGATTGGGTTTGATTACATAAAGCGCTCTATATACCCATGGCAATCTATATACTAGGAGCAATGAATATTCCAACAAAAAATTATATTAAAATAATTTAATTAATTATAAATTGTTTGATTGTAATAATTATGTACTTGGTCCAAATTCTAATAAAATTAATATAGTAACAAGTAAATTTTCTTTCAATCAAGTTATCTTAGATTTTGTTTATTGTTAATTTTTTTGACAATTTGTTTTAGTTTTTGGGCAAACATTTAAGAATATTGAGCAAACTAAATAAAATAAATATAATTTGAAATGGTGATATTTTATTTCGGGTTTTAACAATAACTAATTAAAAATATATTCTAAATATTTTAAACATTACATATACTTAAGTGTTTTGGTGTTAAAATTAGAAATAATAATAAATAATTGTTAAATTGTGCATTGTGACTGTGATTGACCATCTCAATTGTGAATTTGAATGATGTATAAACGATTGTAAATAAGCTCGTCCATAACATTTAAATCCAAATTGATATGAATTACCGTGACGCCTTAATCCAATAATCTTATTCAATTCAATTACTATATATACTTGTGTTTGGTTTCTTCGCGTTCTAAAGGTTTACCATCACTGATAAATTATTTTCTGTTCACCAAGCTCGTGTATATATTTTACGTATATAATTGGAGTTCGCAGTAAAACATAATGATAATTCCACATTATATTATTGTATAGTATACATTTTATTGCATTTTGTTCGAAAATTAGTTTCATTTAAACATTAAAATATATATTATATACGGTTTAAAATTAAACCAAATGTACATAAAACTTCTATATATAAGAATGAAAAGATATATTAATGGAAAAATGCAAGCGCATACATACGAGTATATATGTATACATATATGTTAAAAAAAAAGATAGAATATATTCGAATTGCCGATATTTTAATGATATCCTGCCATAACATCTTTAACATTAAATCGCGAGTGCACATCTCATCAATAAGTATATACGTAACAATTCAAAATACTATAGTATCTATAGTAAAAAGCGTTTTTTTAAAATAGAAAAGAATCAGCTTTAATTTAAGTTGTTTTTGGTCCCTGTTTATTTACGATAAAATGTTTACGATCAAAATGTCCATACATCCATTTTAATTTTTAATATAAGTATAGAAACACGCTTAATTTCGAAACGTACTGTCTTTCATCATCATTTTATTTTCTATATTTACTGTGGTTAATTAATTATAGAAGTAGGAAGTAAATAGTCTAATGAATAATTTGTAACGTATTAACGAATTGTGTATGCATTTTATTTTTCCAGGACTGGAACGAAATGGAAATTATTGCACAAATTCAATTTATTAAAAACTATATGAATAAGAAACTATATATAACATTATTATGTATAAGAAAGAAAAGCATACTGAAGCAAAAGTTAAATTCATTCAAGTACTGCGCGAAACCTTAAATAATGAATTTACAAATTTTTTTATTTCAATGCGCATATATAAATAAACTAAATTATAAATTTGGTCGACAAGTTCATATCAATATAAGGTTAAAATGTAACTAAAATAACTGAGAAAAGTTGAAATATTTGGATTCATGTCACTTGCGCAATATTGAAAAATATCTTCTGACTAAGCGAATAATTTCCATTTATGGGTCACAGTATACCCTCCAATCCTATCCTATATACAACATTTCTTATGATATATATATGGTGTGCGTATACGTCTGTGAAAAAAACAAAGGCCCGAATTCAATTATCCACCCCTATTGCGAATGTCGTATCGTTATAGCGACTGCGTTGTGTCCTAATAATTTTCAAAATGTAAGTAGCGGTTATTATAAAAAAATTCAAATAAACCATAAAATCTTTTATTTTTATAATTATTAACTTACATATTAGGCACAAAATCACAAACAAGCACCAGTTTGAATATATTGTACGTTTAATGCTAGAAAATGTGGACATAGCTAGAGGAATTACCAAACAGGGAGGAGATTATAGAGTTGAAATTAAAAAAAAAATGGGAATTGTTTAATACCGAACTAACAGTTTGGGGCCACCAATACGACATGTAGATGGATGGGTAAAAGTAAGTTGGTGTAAAATAAATTTTATGTGAATACTACAATTTTTTTTTCTAGGTTTGGACTGATTTGAAATTTAAAGTTCGTAAAAAATTAACACGAAACAAAACAGAGTTGAAGGCAACAGGTGGTGGTCCTAACAAATTTTGAGCTTTTCAGATCTAGAAGAAGACATCATAAATTTACTCAATTTGAATACAGTGGTAAATTCATCTGATTGCGAGCAATGGAAATTGACGTAGATGAACCAGAAATCCGAGCCAGCAGTAATGTTAAAGCCATTCCTTCAGGTTCAAGGAATAAAGAGAATCCAATAAAAAAAAAACCGTGATAAGTGACAAACGACTTGAACTTTTGAAAAAACAAACTACGACGCATGAAAAAATGTTAAAAGTTAAGGAAGAGTGCATGCATTATATAAAAATATAGTATTATTTAAAAAAAGATAAATTAAGCATTCTAAAAGAAATAGCAGAAATTAAAAAAATCAAATTAGAGTTGTCTAAAAATGAACTGGTCGATCAAGAAACGAAAAGCACAAATTAAAACTTCAAATATTACAACTCCAAAAGGAACAACTAGAGATGTCAAGTGTCAACAATTCAATTGAATAATTTTAAAACAATTTTATTATGTGATGTTTATAAGGTGCTTTGCCTTATTGAAATTAATTATTTTTCTTATCTTACTGAAATCTACATTTTTATTTTTTATTGAAAAGAACTGATTATTCTGTTTCGTACTCTCACGGCTTCGTTTGAGGTTTCCATTTCAGATACATCATCTAAATCGTTCTCTGCAGCATTGGAGTTAAGGTCAACCGAAGGTTATCTTGAGAACACCAATAGTTATTTTGACTATATTTCTACCTTTTGAATGGTTGTCGTTAAATCGTGACGGAGTGTTGTATCCAGGATCGCGAACTAGTGGAATAAAAAATGGCTCTAGTGGGTAGCCTGTATCCCCTGTAATAATATACTCGTATTAAGTAAGATACTTTTTATAATTATTTGGACTAATTACCAAGAAGCCTGTAATTAGTATCACTGTTTTCATATGCATTTTTAATCATTCCTTTGGCCCCATAAAAATGTTCCACGCGAGCGCGTCGTGGCAAGAACCAGGGTATTTGGCACTGATAAATTTAATTTTTAGCTCATGATCGCATACCTATAAATGCACATTGATTTAATTATTAATGAAATTTAACAAATATCTCAATAATGTAAATACTTACTATCATCGCATTCACACTATGATATCCTTTCCGGTTATATAGTATAAATGGTGAATTTCTGGATTTGGCTTTATTATCCGGATATGCGTGCCATCGATACATCCAATTATGCTAGGTCTCCTCGATTTTTCGAAAAAATACAATTTTGCGGCTCTTATATCACTTTCCGTATAATTTAAGCTGATCCATTTTCGACATGTGTGTGTTTCCATTAGTGATATGATATCTTTTAAAACTAGCGAAAAGGTTGATTGTCCCATGGCAATGTTGAAATCATTGCCTGCTCCTCGCTAATACCAGCCTTCGGCGACAAACCTAAGCAAAGCAGCAATTTTCAAAATATTTGGTATTTCTGTGAATCGTTTCATGACTGACATGTGAGGATTAAGGTCATCCGCAACAATTGCCGGAAGCACTCTTTCGATAATCGAAAATAAAATCTGAAACTAAACAATTTCTTTTATTTACATTTCAATCTACATTCTACATAATCTTATGATATATTTACGTATGATCATGTAATTCTAAAGGATTGGACAAGTCTCGTAACACTTTACGGCTTCGTTTCAATTCAAGTAATCTTGATTTTTCACAATTCTCTTCTTCAAAAAATTATTCCGTAGAACTCATAATTATTACAATGATTATAAATGTATTTATTTATTATAAATTATTTGCTTTAATTTAATATTTATTTTCACGTAACTTTCAATAATTGATGGTTAGATTTTTGTTTTGACAGATAAAATATATAAAAATATTTCACAATCGTTAAGTTAAGAAAATTTCTTCACAATAAATTATTTTATTTCAATCAGTCATGGCAATACTAGTTAGTCGTTACGATAAAGTTACACAATACAAAAATAAAACCATCACGACAACTAAAACGATTGTCGACTGCCGATTGAGACGACATTCGCAATAGGGGTGATCGTTTATAATCATTTTATAGTTGATCTAATTCTTTTAATTTTTGTTTGTTTTCATTTTAAGTTTAAAATACAGAACTACTTACATTATTGTTTTTGTTATAAAAAATACCATTAATCGGATGTATCACATGAGCCATATTGTAATTAAAACATAATATCCAGCATCCTCGCACCATATATGATCCGCTGAAATAAAATATCTTAAATTTTGCGTTACCATCCAACGAAACCAAAAAATTTAACGATTTTATTACAACAAAAATTTATTTAAATATGCTTTGGATTAAAATTATTTGCAAAACGTTTTAAAGTACTATTTAAAACAGAGCTAAATTAATAATTAAATACTGTAATGACGTAAAATGCGTACCAAACAAGATTACATTTTTTTTTGTTATTTAATTTATTATTTTCATATGTCTTAGACATAGATATATTTGTTATCTCAGTATGTCTCACAAATATCAAATCAATAGATATTATTGCACGTGTTTTTAGCATTATTGTTAATTAAACTCGATAAATGGTATAAAATATTCTATAAAACACCAACTTAGGTCACCATTGTAAATATAATAAAATAAAAACAACGCCCTAATTTTTATTTTCATCTATTTTAAATTAAATATATATTCGTAAACAACATTTTTCCGAATTCATTCTAAATCGACTAAACATATACAAACACAACTGCCACGTTTTTATGCGAATACGATAGAATCAAATTCATTTATTAGAAAAAATTAACCATAATTAAGGTTATGTTTTAATAAAATAAACAGTTTATTTATATTTATGTAACACATTATTTTCTAAGGATATTTTCTAACACGTAACTGGATATTAGTTCATTGACAAATAATACAATAAAATATTCACTAGTGTCAGCCAGGTGCCCCTTGCTTTAAGAAATAAAAATACATATTTCAAAAATTTTAAATCTAAAATAATTTTGAAAGCACATCGGTTTTACGGGCTTGAATGTCGCCTTAAACCAATTCCGCTAGAATAACTCAGTTAAAATACTATTGAATTCAATCATGTAATTATTATTTGTTTTTTATTTAATTAAATAGTAAATTTTTATTTTTATTGTTGTATTAAAAATTTGCTTTTATCGCACTTATTTTTATTTAAATAAATAAAAATTGTTTTAATTATTTTTATTGGGCTATTAATTGTTTAAAAAGTGAATAAAAAATGAAATAAATTCCAATTATCCGATACAAATAAATGTGAAGAGAGGTATCATTTAAAACTATATCAATAAACTTAAAAAGTTGCATTACAACTATTCTCAACTATTAATAAAAATAAACCTTTCTCAATTCTAAAAAATGCAAAACCGCAGCAATACTTTTTAATCCCAAATGCATTAATATTTAAATTTATGTCTGAAAATGGTAAAAAGTGTATAAATCAAAATATAAAATATTACCAACATATATCGCTTAGCTGGACAATTTAATTTGAGCTTCCCCTACTCCGCATAAAATACACACGACGATGCTCAAAACAGAACGAAAAATGTTGCAAATAGCGCATGATTTGCAATAGTCGGGAGATTATTTTTTTATTTTATGCTATTTTTGCAAAATCGATTTTTTGAATTAACTAAAGTTTTTATTATTTTTGTGTACTATATACACATACATTCAATAATCCAATTTGGCGTCAAAATATTACAAACGATATGCTAATAAAGCTGGCACATACATACATATATAGCCGCATGCAAATTTTAAATTATGCAATCGCAGCGCGCACCAAACATAGCAATCAGATTTCGTATTTTTTTTTTAACCTGATTCAAAAAGTCGAAATATTTTGACGCCACATAAATTCTTGTAATATTTTTTTTTTTGTATCTTTCACTGCTATATCTCTATAATAAACACACATATCTATATACGCTTATGTTAAAACCAAACATTTTGCGAATCATGGTGCAATTTTTATTTTTTGTGTGACTCCGCACCAAAATGAAATATTTCTTTTTTATTATTATTATTAATAAAGAAAACAAACCAAACAAAAAAAAACTATCGTTAAATCATTATGAAAATAAAATATATATATATATACATATTTATAAAAGAATTCTGATGTAATCATAAAAATTGAATCATAAAATTATAAAACAAAAAAAAACCAGTGCTGTATACATAAAATCATAATTTACCATGATTATGATTATATGACTTGCGAGCGAACATCAAATACACAGAAATTCATACATCATACATTAAGATAAATTATTAATCGATTCGGCGTCCGTATAAGAAATTGTGTTGCCTAATAAACTCGGCAACTTTATTGTTTTAAATACGAAGATGGCTAATGGGAGACTTTTTTTTATTATATAAATAATAAATAATAATTGATTCTTTAAATTTAAAAAAATAAAAATAAAATAAAAAAGAAACGTGTACACACACAAATACGTATTTTGATTGAATGTTTCCGCTTTAAAATCTACTCTTCTTCAGATAAACTTGCTATATACGTATATATACGGATTGTATATATACATATGTATACCGTCTTCCGGTTAAGTTAAGATCAATGATCCAAACATTTTTATAAATTTATACTCAATTTCTACAATTTTTTTTTTTCAAATGTAATTTAAAATTTATTATTTTGTTTTGTTCCGAATAATAATGTATAATATAATTAGAATAATTATCTATAAAATTTAATTAATACAGTTCACGGTATAGTAAATATATTAAATTGTTATCAATTGTTTCAATCGTATATATATATATATATTTTATAACAATAAAACGAAACACTCCATTTATAAAATATATATGTATATAAAATAAAAATACGCCGAGAGTATCATCAAAATTTTACCACCTGTCATCCTATATCTCAAGCTATATTGATGAAGAAATAAAACGGCAAGAAGCAGTATAAAGAAATATAATATATACGTCTTAGGTGTTTCATTTTATATATACATATATGTACATACGTTTGGTGTATGTTTGTATATATGTACATACATATAACATATAATAGCTGGGTTTTTAAAAATGTGACATAATAACAAAATTAATGATAGTTGGTTGGTTATATCATCACCGTATAATAAAATTAACTTTTTAAGGCACGCGCTCTTTTATATTATTTAACTTCTATATAGAAAGGCCTTAATTTTTATGGTTATATGCGGGATTTTGTTTTCTATAATTATGATTAACCGGAGACGATTAACCTTTAATGTTTATGTAGTTAAATTCGATTATTATATGGAATCCCCAACAAAATAATTGTATGTAAATTATTATACTCAAATTTGGCGTTAAACAAATTTCTTGGTTAAATTAGTAAATTTATTTTCGATTTGATATAGGGTATCGAATTGCAACCCGTTAAATTTGAAAGAGTAAAATCCTTTGATGGAGTAAGTGGATCCAAACCATTCATTTCGTTCCACATCGTTTATTACGCTAACGTGTCTACAAGGTGGTTAATTTTACGTTGCTCAGCAAATATCTAAGGATTATCAGGCGAAAATCACTCTTTGTCAAATGCGAATTTATTAGAGCCGTTAAAGACTAGAAATTGGGAATAATTTAAATAGAAAAACAGTAGCAAATCAATATTTATTGCCTAATACTTTTCATATTTGATAAAAAAATGTGTACCACTAGATTGCTTATAAAAATACGTTTTATTTGATATTTCACATGAAACAATCATAATTAACAATTTGACCCATCATCCATCATTCGTGGTCCAGATTTATGTTGATATGTGAATATTACTAATTTTCTGGGGTTCTTCAGACTTTCATTTTATCGTAAAGATGTTAATTAAATAAAAATTATTTTAAAAATATGAAGTAGATTTTAAGTTTTCGTTGACAGAAATTCAATCACACTCATACGAACAGTTTTCAAAAATGGCCAGTTTGGATTAAGAGCCCAAAGAGGCATGTGAAAAACAAAAAATCTGAGAAAAAAGTTTTAAAATTAATCCTTACTACGTAACTGTGATAAACTGAAAATTAGGGCGATGTTTTTAATTTATAATTACCAATTACATATACTAAAAAAAATTATTATTATTTTCCTCATCCTTATAAAGGGTGTCCCAAAATTAACGCAAGATTTGAATTTGCTGCATTTATGCAGTAAAGTGTTGGCAACTTTAAAAAAAATGGCAAAAAAAAATTAATTTGATAGCTGAGAGGTTAGGGTTAATAAAAATTACACGATTTAACAACGTATTTTCATTATTGAAGAATATCTTAAAAATAATGAAAGTTTCGCAGCCGCAGTTTGAAAATTTCATACAAAATTTCGTCGGAATAGTGTTTTAACTTCGCCAACTGTTTCGCCAAGAGATTAATTGAAAAATTCAAAGAGACTGGATCAGTTTTACTGTTTACCCGCTAGAAGAGACCGCAGGTTTGTTAAATATCTATTCATTCTGAAATATTTACCTGAGATGTGATATTCTACTAAATTGTATCATGAATTTTCAGTGTTAAAATTAGAAAACCTAAAATTTAAATGAGTTTTTTTAAATTTTGAAAATATGTTTAACAATTTTACTTTCAGCATTTAAGCCTAATTTTCTATATACTGTTCGCCGAATTTCATGTGTCTTTTAATTTCTATAAATTTGTTACTATTTCCATAATTTGTAGGAAAATTTGTGAAATTCCGTTATGTTTAAAAAGTGGCATATATTAAAATTCTGTACTATCCAATTCATTAGTATTTGTGATTACGCAATCTAACCAAATTAATTTAAAGATTTCAATTTAAATGTTTATACCTTACTTCTGATAGGTCTTGGCATATTATCGAAAGTTGCGGATGAAGTCTACCGAGACGAGAGTTTGCTCAAAATTTAAACATTTTCATTCCACAATTCACGATTTATAATACCAACTATTTTTTAACATAAGTCCATAAGTCATCGGGGCTTTCTGGCGGCCAATCAAGGTCATTTTAATCCGCTGCAGAATTTTTTTTCACACTTGTTATAGTATTCAAGCTAGGCCATGATTATGATCAGTTATCATAGCCGATCTTTTATCATCCATTTGATCCACCTTAGTTTGATCTACTGCTTGCCAAACCAGATAATTTAGATTGAGTAAACTAATTTAGAATTCGATTGAATCGTATCTGCGTGATCAGAAGCAGGTAGTTTAATAGTTCATTTTACTTACGGGTTTACTTCTAAAATGATTGAAGTTCATTCTAGAGTGCCTCACGGCTCTCACCTCGAACTTGTGTTGTTTAATATTTCCAATTATATCAATGAAATTGCTTCTTTGGTCCAGTTCTGTGATTTTGAATTATATGCAGATGACTTGCAATATCAAAAATTTTCGAAGCGAGCAACAGTGATCTTGATTTGCTGTATATAAATGGTCAATTGCGAATAAATTACACTTAAATTAGGATAAGTACTTTCTTCAGGAAAAAAACAGTTCTTCTTCACCAATATCATATTGGCAATCACCGCAGCTGGATCGATTTAACATATTTAACGATTTGGGAGTAGTGTTTTATATACATTTTGTCGGTGCAAATGTTGTTATTTTATTGTCGCTTTAGTAGTTAACATACACATTTTGCGGTTTTGTGTCGTCATATAATATATATATACTTATATAGTTATATATATAGCTTTATCAAAATACGAAGAAGTATGGCTACATATTGATCTCAAATCACTAAAACCAATATACACGTGATGAATTTATGTACATAATAAAATATTAATTTCAAAGTATGAATATATCCAAGCGAAACCTATAATTATCCAACTCCATTCGACACAATACCTCAAGCCAACAATAATAATATGTCAGTATACATATGTATATGCTCGTTATTTATCCAATCGAGTTTGACTTAATATATAAGAAAACCGCAAAACTTAATACTTTTTGTTTCAATATTAATTACAACCTTTGTTTTAACCTCTAAAATTGTTCAATATAAAAAGCATAAACATAAAAACCGCAAACAAATTAATAAACAACAACAAAACATAAAATAAAATTTTAGCGGCTTAAAATTATAATTATCAATGAATTTTTTATATGCTCGTTTCGTTTCGCGTCGTTTTTTTTTTTTTGCACTTTAATTTTTCCACGCGCAATTTCTCTTCGCCAAAACACAAATCTGTTTTCGCATTAATTTTTCGCAAATGTATAATGTATGTACTGTAATTTTTTACTGCCGTTTTTTTAATTTTATATAAATGTACACCCAACGTACGTTCATATATATATATATATATGTACATATGTAAATAAATGCATAATACATAAGGAGTTGTTGCTGGTATCGTGATGCAAAAATATTACATGTAGAAATAATTTTTGTTGTTGCTTTTGAACGAATGCCATTAAATTTTACTTTTCAAGAGATGCTCGTAAAAATCGACTTTGCTTACAACGACGGCACTAGCATTATATATACTTATACCCCTTATGCGGTGCAGAGACGCGTACGAGTAAATATTTCTCTGTTTTTCAAATGGCAATGAATTCATTTTCCATTCCGTTTACACAATTGTCATTGAACACAGTTCGTTTTTATTTTGTCTGTTATCACTCTAAATAAATAAAAAAAATTGTTTTTTCTTTAAGAAAATAAAACAACAACAAAATATAATGTTTATTACATATATCTTATTATATTTATTATATGATCTAAGACGTACATACATATGTATATACAGAGTGAGAGTGGGATTATTGTATTATCTTGATGTTGTTGGTGTTTTTATGTGTATAATGTTATTGTTGGAGCTCACATACATGCATACAAAAACATAAAATATTTTGATGAAAAGTGCCAACCAAAAGTATTCTATATAAAATCGTACGAAACGCGAATATTGCACGTTTTCTTGTACATTATAAAAACAATACGAAATGACGTAACCGATAATTTTTTTTTATGATAACTTTAGTTCAAATTAATAAATATATATAAGTACATATATACATATGTATATGTATAGTAAAAGAAAATGTAATAAGAAATACAAAATTATTACCTGTGTGTGCGCTAGCGAGTTCGTCGTTTATAATAATGTACTGAGGTAATATACAGTACATATTACAAAAGACGAAACTCAAGCACACCCAAGTAATAATATTTATAATAAACGTAAATTATTACTAGTCACGTGAGATTGTGATTACACAATAATTTTGTTATAATTGCATTGTGAATGAGTTCAAATGTGTGTGTGTATATACCGACTATAAAAATCACCTTAATTGCCACGAACTATATATATCAGTTGTATGAGGTTTTGTCCTAAATAGTTTAGTACCAAAGTATATGTAAATTAAAACTGCAACATGGCCAAATTTAACATAATGCTACGTGCATATGAAGTCATCGCTAACTGTAATATTATATTTGTGGCGCCTTTAAGCATCCAAACTTAGTCAAAATAATTCAAAGATCTTATGATCTAAATATATATTTATTCAGTATATTATTGTCCGCAGAGAGATAAAAAGGCGCCATATAACTAAACAGACAATATAAGTTCATAATTCATAAATATATAATTTAACAAGTGATTTGGTTTTAAAATTATTTGTAATAATTTGTTCAATTTATTGCTTTAATTTATGTGCATGGTACGAGTATTATCGTTTCATTATTTTGAGTGGTGCCGTGTTGAGGTCACGCATCTATAAAAATTTATATGTTTGTAAGAGAAACATATTTTAAACAAAACAGTTCATTGATAAGTGGACAGAGATTACGTTGGAAACAGCTTGAGAGGAATATCATAATCTAGAAATAATTTTTTTAAATTTAATAAATTCAAATATTCTTATATAGAAGTTTATCAAGTGAAGCAATCGAGACAACGTGGATCAAGTTTATTCTAAGTTTGCCCCATAACAAAAAGAAACAAATGTATGATGTGTTAGTGTGAAAGTCTCAAGAATATTTTATTTTGGTGTGTAAAAATAGGAAAACTTTTGCAAATAACTTCGGTCACCAATCATTACTAAACACAAAAGTAAACACGCTTAGATTTTTCGGAATTGAAGAGGAACAGGTACTTCGGATTAGACATGTTTGAATACAAGTACAGGTAAACCTCCTACAACGCGATAGATACGTTTCTGAAAACAACCCTTTCATACGAAAATTGGGGGTTATGGAATATGAAATAAATAAATAAATTTATTTGGATTTAAAAAAATTTCAAAAAACGCAATAAAGTTTAAATTCAAATCGTTAAGTTAAATTTGTTTACTCCCACATTCCGACACTTAATTCTATTATTCCATGTGAACGTTTCCTGGATAACATTGCTCTCTGAACTTGATCCGTCCCTGGATCCAACACCCGAAGGTTTCAAAAAATATGTTATTAAATATTGCCTATAGCTTTGCCTTCTTTATAGGCCGATAAGCAGTTATGTAAACTATTTTTAAATAGTTCAGCTCTCTCTGCTATTGGATCTTTTTCTACAAAGTAATCTTCCATTTTCTGAGGCATATTTTTACTGATAATCGTAATGCGTCGTTGGTTACTGCAACTAAATCTGCTTCGGTCATTTCGTTTTCCTCTACCTACTCTAAAATGTCATCAATTGATAAGTCATCGAATCCTACTAATTTTTTGAGCTAAGTCAGCTATCGTGTTATATTGATGAACTGGTTGAGCTACTTCTGCTTGACTGACCAAATCTGGCAATAATGATTTTCAACATATGCTTAGTGTTGATGGCCGCCAAAAAAGTGAATTGTTTCCAAACTTCGATGGCCGAAATATTTTTTTCAGTCAATTTTCTCTAAAATTAATTCAAACGATTTGCGAATGTAGTACGACATGAATGTAGCAATTGCTCCTTGGTGCAGAAGTTTTAAAATTTAGGTAGTGTAGGATAGTAAAAATTCAACCTATAGAACTTCAACGACCAGTTCTTCTTTTTCATATAAGCTTCCACATCTGAGGCAAAACAGTTATGGAACCAATCCTAAAATAAATTTGACATGGGTTTAGTTAAAAAGTCCTCTAAAGCAAAACGGCATAAAAACAATGTTACCCTATCCTTGCCAACTTTAATTCATGGAGCACTTCTTCCATTTTTCGAAATATAGATTCGAAAAGGCATTTTTTCCACCATAATCCAGTCTCGTCAGCGTTGAAAATTTGATCTGCCGAATAGCCTTTTTCATGAACAATTTTTGCCAATTCTGCAGGACATTTCTCCGGAGCATCTGCATCAGCGGATGCTTTTTCTATCAGAACTTCTGCTGGCAACAAACTGTAGAAGTTTCTTTCAAATGGTTAAATAGTTTAAATGATTTTTGCTTAATCATATTTCCATCTATTGGTACTTTGGTGCCAAAAAAAATGGTTTTTAATCATATCTCCAATCTAATCGACAAGAGCTTTTTCCATCTTTTTGATTATGTCTGCTCTTGGACGAGAAGTAATTTTCGCCAGAACGGATATACCCGATTCGACCAACTTTCGAATTTTTAAATAAAATTATATATTTTAAAACATTTTAAATTATATTATTTTTTAAATCGAAACAACCGGCCAACCAAAATTTCAGATTTAAAATGTGAATTTTTAAATTTAAAAGTAAAATATTTAAAACTTTTGTTTAAGCTTTATTTTTTTAAACTTTTCAATCAATAATTAAGTCAATTAAATTTTAAAATTTCAGGCACTGTAAATTTTGAATTAACAATTTAACCTTCTTTGCTAATTCTATAAAATATATTCCATATTCAAAATTTAACAATTTCATCGGTTCTAAATTCTTTTGATTCAAAATATATTTTTCAAAAATAGAGGAATTTCAGATCTGGTCAGGTTCGTAATTTTGTGTTCCAATATTCTTCATATCACAATTCTATAAACTTAACTTCTACTGTCTAATACCGCTTATTGCATTAAATTAATTAATTCAATAATCAACCTAGTTTATCAATTTATAACCATTTTTAATAGTTTGCTACAATTGTTTGAAAATGAAAGGTGGCGTAGGTGCTAGGTACATTTGCTAAAATTATTAGCCTATGTGGTACGCGCGGCAAGTCATATTGGGCAAGATGGACACTGCTCACACCATTCACCCAACAAATAACATAATCCAAAAAACCAATATATAAAACCAGATACATTGGCTTTAATCAAGCCTTTGGGTCGAGCCTGCCAGACATTCATATAGTAAAACACACGAAAAATTGTTTACAATAATAGTGTAAATTTGTAGTTTCATTGATAATACTTTTCACCGTGAAATACGCGCGTTCCGCATGTCAAGTTTGTTTAGCCAACCTGCACATTACCATTATCATTTTCTACTAAATTCTCCATTCTTGATTCGTTTAAACGCTACAAATTTAGTACGTCACAGCACAAGTGCACTGAGTATCTAGCTTAAGTTTCAATGCTATCCAGTTCAAATTGGAACCTCATGCAAGTTAATGTTTCTTTTAATTGTTAAAATAATAACTCTTTTGAAACTACTCGAGATACTTTGTTTGACTAAATATTAAGATTTGGATACGATTAAGTGTTAATGTAGGCCTAACACACAAAGAGCATATTTTGATGATTTTTACTTAGGGTGTGTCCGAAACCTGTGATAAAAAATCGTGAATTAATTTTTAACATTTGTTTGATAGTTATTCTATAGTTATATATTTATATGATAGTTATATATTTTGATATGCTGTCCGAAATGTGTAATAAATTCCCTCATAAGTTTTTCCCCCCGTCATATATGTCAATTTTAGTTTTCATAACCTCAAATTTTTTGTGACCACTAAAAAATTGCACAGAAAATTTAAAAACATTAATATTAAAATAATGGATCCGATCATCTTTTTAATGTCACGTTATTATTATTTGTATTAATAATTTTAGAATATATTTTTATGTATGTATAAATCACACGTTGCACATGCGTACATCGATAGCTGTCATAAATTATCTTAGTAATAGACTCGAATAATTTGGGTGTGTTTAGTATTTTCAAGTAAATGTCAAAATATTAATTCACGATTTTTTATCACAAGTTTCGGACACAGTCTTAAAAAAAGAGTAAAGAATTAAACGAAACAAAAAGAGTACCAATACTCTTGAAAAGAGTATATCTGGTCACCCTAAAAATTATGTAATTATAATTAGCGATATGACTTTCTCGTTATCATTTCGGATTTGAATCCGAAATTTACATTTTGAAAAATGCGAATTTTTGGATTAAATTCTTTTTCGCTATGATCGTTAAATTAATTAAAATCGGACAACACCAAATAAATAAATCGATAAGGTATGATTTGAACTATAAATTGGCATCACACAAGTGTTGTTGTAAATAAACAAATGAAAACAATTCTAATAGAGCATATAAACGTGTATTTTTTCAAAACAATCGCAAAGCATACTTAGATTATTTTAGATGTAAATAATTTATGATTATATATTATATCAGCTAAGTGTAAATTATGTTAACACGTTCACGAATATATCATTGCGATAACATTGAAAAATATATTCCATTGTAACATAATATATGTTAATCGGTAAAGTTGCGAAAGGTTCTGTAAATTATACAAAGAAGTTAGTGGCTTAGATGATGTAAATAGCTATACGGAGCAGAGTAGAGAGACTTCGAAAAATGATGATTTTTTTTCAGATGATGTTGGTGAATAGAATGAAGATCAAAAGATTCAAAAACTGTTAGCGGAGAAAACTGTAAAACTATATAGTCTAATCCCGCAGACTTCGAACATTTGATTTTGATTTGTGGATGGAAACGAGAAAAATTGACATGCATATTTTTAAATTGTATGGTATATCAAAATTGTTGAAACATTCACCAAAAAATTCATTGTCACAATTGTTTCATCGGCGTTTTCAGCAAATATACAATTTGGTACTCGGAATTCTTCCGCAAAGGAATGAGAGATATTAGATGACATCGCCGGGAGACAAGGGTGTATATATCTTGTTATTTTTATACCTTACTAAATTCGGACAACTAATGATCATTTTAATTTTTGCCAACTCGTGAAAAATGTAATTTGAATACATAATGGATTAAACTTGAAAAATACAACCTCATTTTACACTCGCTGAATTGATGTTTTGTTTAAGTTTCGTATACGTATCTGCTGAATTATAGACACTTTACCCTAAAATTATTATAATTTCTAAGATATAAAAAATATCTGCTTACAGATCGTTGTAGCGAGATTTCAACTGTGGATGGATTCGAACGCGAATTAATCAATTTATCAATAGCAAGAAAATTTGCGTTTAGCAAAACTGAATATGGTTCCTGAAAGTCGATCATGGAATGTATATAGCATGCGTCGAATGCCTTTCAGAGACCAAAGTGATTTAAATTTTAAATCGATAATTATTTAAATCAATCTAAATAACATATCACCCCCACATATTTCTAAATTTATCGATTGTTGTTAATTCCCATTATAATTTATTGATATACTGTACATTTTGAAATAGATAAGATAATTAAAATATTATCAGTTCAAAACACCATTGTTTTTTATTCTATATATCAATCAATATGTTTATGTATCACGAATTAATTCTAAATTAAATTTTTCGCTCGCAATATATATTCTTCAAAATTTATAATATGTTAATTTAATATTGCGCCTTTTTCAAATGTCAAAAACTTAACAAACAAAATAAAAAATTTAAAAAAAATGTGCGAAGACATATTTCAAGATTTGTTGCTGTTTGGTTGTTTGTCATGTTTTTAATATTATCGTGCACGTTTGATTTTTTATTTATTTTTTGCCTGTATACAAGAACAAATTTGTTGACATATTCAAGTGGTCAGTCCGGTTTTAGTTGCTTTATTATAATATATAATATGACTGTATGAATGTACGCATATATACATAAAAAAATAAATTTTATTTTAATGTACGCGTCTATCTAATATTTTATGTAAACATTACAATACGGTTATAGTAAAAATACCATAACTGCTCACTAAACTCTAATTATTGCTGAACACTTACTTGCTGGTATGGAGATTGGTGAATTTATAAAATCCATTTGTAAAAATGTTCACGCATACCTGTGCGTATTAGTACTAGGACAACGTCTTTGAATTTTATTTTAAATAATTTTTATATACTTAGTTGTATTACTTCGATTGCACGGCAACAACAAGTTCTTAAAAGTTATAATGCGTATATAGTGTGATTAGCGTAAACTTGTCGATATACATACATATATTATAGTTATACGAATATGCCGTAGGTGGTGGTTCATGTTAAAATTTCTTTGGATAATATTATAAGATTTGTGTAAGAGGATATATCTTATTTTGCTTGTGTTTGTATTTTAAAGTGAGAGCAGCTCAAGTGTGTAACTGAATACAACTTTCTATCCATATAGAAATTATTTACAAAACCAGAAATATTCGCGAATATACATTCAATGTATACAATAACAGTAAGCAACATAATTTATCTTAATGCTGTTCCACAAACACCATTCCCATTTTGTTAATCCCAAACATTAAAGTATCCAAATTCCAACAGCCAAGCCAAAATTAAAGCAGATCGAAAGCAAAAAAATAAAATACAAATGAAGTCAATTAAATTTATCGTTAATTGTCATTATTAAGAAATACTTTTGGGGAATTTTTTTTTCCTTATGATAACTTTGTCTTTTCTTTTAATCATTTTTCTGATTGCTTTCAATAAATCATTCAAGCCATGAATATACCCCGGCACATCAACAAGTATAATAACAACAGATTGATTTTTTATTCAATGAAGGATGAATGAAAAAGGAAAAACAATTTTGCGCGCATGCCTTCTCTTTATTGAGAGACATTAAGAATGTATATACGAGTATGTATGTATGTATATAACATCGAAATGTCTGGAAATTCTAAAGAAAGTTTGTAATTACATATTTGTTTCACATTGATAAGATTGATTATTTTTAGTATAAAGATTATGTGTAGATATATAATAACCATAAAGCAACTTAGCCGACAATGCTTGATATCACAAAATAAATTTTGGTGGTTCGTCATGAGCAACCAATAAAATTAAACACTTACATTTTATATTAAAAACTTGCTATATGACGTATAAAAAATACAAGTTTTTGTAGCAAATGATAAACCCCGCAACACTTCGGCATAACACTGATTTGGTTTATAGCAGAATTATTACGCTAATATTTTAATATTGTCCCAAAATACTACAAAATCCCAGACATTTTTAATATGTAAGATTTATTTGGTGGAAAAAAAATTCTTCTGGGCAAGCATTGACGATATTCCCCTACACCTATCAGCTTTGAGAATTATTCGTAGAAACTTGTTTTTAATTTTCTGAATTGTCCTGATCTGCCCCTGGTCATCAATCCTAGATATTTGTATTCACTCATTATTTGTATTAAGTGCCCATCTATTAATGTCGCTTGGTCTTAATGTACACCACTTTGAAATGTTAGCATCATGTATTGGAGGTCGCCTTCCCAAGCTTGATCATTCAGGTTTAACACCACCCCGTTCCATGGATGAAGCTGATCGTGAAATAAGTATATCATCAGCGAACATGTTTATTTTGCAATATTGAAGAACTGTTCCCAAAACTGGTACCTTGTGGTACTCCAAGATTATTTCCTAATTTCTCTGAATAAAATAATTCAATTTTTACTCGTCTTCTATTGGTTAAATAGTTTTGAAACCAATCTAGTTCTTTTCCATTTATTCCATTAGCTTTAATGTTTTCTATTATCAAAGTACGATTGTTTCAAACGCTCTTTTGAAGTCCAGAAACAAAACGTTTTGTCATCATCTATTTCTTGTTTCCAATTTAAGAACATTACATTTAATGCTGACTCGCAAGGGTGTTTTTCTCTGAATCGCGATTGGTGTTTTACTATATAAGATTTCATTACTTTTGAAATGCTGAATTAATTTATCTTTTACTATTCGCTCAAGAATCGTTTCATAAACAGGTAATATACTTATTGGTCGAAGCTCCTCCGCCGTCACATTGTACTAAACAATAGTTCAACAATAATCTACATTATACATCGAATCTAAAGCCCTGGTTTCATAATGAAAAAAATATGCCTGGTTGTTTCTGGAATCAGAAATGCTGGATATCAACAAAGACGGAAGGGAGGCTTTGAGGCGAATCAGCTGCGCAGCGTCTATCCAGACTGTATGATTTGTACTTAGATTGAGCTTTAACTTATCATTCGTCATCTTACAACTGACGCAAATTTTTAAAGTGGATTTGCAGTCTTTAATATTATGATTGTCAGCACAGATATATAAGATAACTTTGTTCCTTATGTGAGCACTGATCTGCTCTGTGTGATAATCCGTTGCATTTAAAGCATCTATAAGTATGAATTCTTTAGAGTGCTTTACATCTGTCTTATGTATGTATTCGCATGCCCACCTCCAAAATAGTTTTGTAACTCACAGCATCAACTTCAACAACTGGCTCATATTTATCGTGATTTTTCTTCTTCCAAATCGACTTAACCGATATTATACAATTTACTAAAAAATTGCCATTTTGGATTTTCATAGTTGTAATAATAGCATCATTTTCAATTCGTCCGCTCGTTCCAAGAATTTTAATCCGTGGTTTCATTTCATTAGGGATTTTTACTTCATAGATGTTGTTAAAGTTTTCTTCAATTTATTCCATTCTTTGAGCTTTAACATTTTCCTTGGTAATATTTACATTTTGTTATCTTCTTACATAATAACTGTATATCTGGTAACACAAATATTAAATATGGCGTCATATAAGATCCAAATGCGATTAATTTGACATTAAAATTAGTTGTGTTTTGTGATTCTGCAGCTTTAATTCAAAACGTTTTTTAATAAAAACAAAAATTGCCTTTACCTGGTCAAGTTTTACTAGAACTAAACAAATGAAAAAGTAAATAATTCATATATTATAGAAGACAAACCAAAACCTATAAAAACCATTATTTTGGGTTAATCCTTTTTGGATTAAATTTAGCAAATGTCATTCACATTCAATAAGGTAAATTGTCATTCTATATTACGAAAAGTCAAATTTATGGTATACCATCGAGTTTTGCCATTCTGGTATAACAGAAAGTATTTATAATTCGAGACCTTTAAATTCAACTCTTTTACTAGCTTGGTCGATTTTTCATGACAGTGAAGTTCATACTAAGACTGTTTCCGAAACCTGTGGTAAAAAATCGTGAATTAATTTTTTGACATTTGTTTGATAATTATTCCCCTACATTCACGATTTTTTATTATGCTGTCCGAAATGTGTAATAAATCTCCCCACCTAATAATTTTTTTCCCCACGTAATATATGTCAATTTTAGTTTTCATAACCTCAAATTTTCTGTGACAACTAATAAATTGCACAGAAAATTAAAAAAAAATCAATATTAAAATAATGGATGCGGTAATCCGTTTAATGTCGCGTTATTATTATTATATGTATAAATAATTTTATAATATATTATTATGTATGTATGTATAAATCATATGTTGCACATGCGTACACAAACTATTCGATAGCTGTCAAAAATTATCATAGTAATAGACTCGAATAATTTGGGTGTGTTCGGTATTATCAAGTAAATGTCAAATAATTAATTCACGATTTTTTATCACAGGTTTCGGACACAGTCTAAAAAAGAAACAAACAATACACTGTTAAATTTGGCTATTCGAAAATTTGAATTTGAGGTACGATGATTTCTTTTTTTTACAATAAAAATAAATCTAAGTTTAGTATTTTATTTCGATATATCTAAATCAATAAAGACCTGTGGAGTGTGGACATCTCTAGAATATCGGTTATTTAATTATTTTAATGTACAGATTTTGTCGTCTACTGAAGGATATTACTTGGAAGGGAAGGATGCAACCACACTCGATTTTCGAAACTTTTTATTTTAAAAATGAAATTGAGTGGTTTTCGTATCCATTTTTCATCGACATCAATTTAGTTGATTTAAAACTTCAGCTGGAATTATGGCAACTATCAAATGATATATTGCAGGCATTTTTAGACGGTATAGCTTCGCGACAGTTTCGTCGCAATTTATTTAACTAAGAAAGATTAAATGTTTTTAAAAATAATTACGAAAAGCGGGCTAAGAATTAGTAGTACTATAGTAGAATATAAGGTTCGCAACATATTTTGAATACAAAATCTTAGCATAATTTATACTGTTTCTTTATTTATTTTTTCCGTGCGGCCAGTCATTTTTTTCTTGTAAATTTTTGGCCATCTCTTCCATGAATTCTGGGCACCCCTGTTCTAAATGGTGTAAAAAAAATAGTAAAGTTCATCAGAATTTAATTTTATTGGCCACAAAGATTCTAAATGAAAATCTGAAAATATAGACCAGTACCTGGCAACATTTCTAAGATCAGCAGTACAATATTTTAAAAATCAATCAAAATCAAGTAACTTTTAAATTCTATAATCAAATAGTAAAGTTCATCAAAATTTAATCAGCTTGACCAAAAATATCCTAATTTGTTTAGACAAATTGCTTAGTCCAAATCTAAAAATATACATGAGTACCCGAGGACATCTCTAGGATCGGCAGCAAAAATTATTAAAATTTGTAATCACGAAACTTCAAAATTCTGTGAAAATCTAACCGCTCAATCTAATTTAATTTATACGAACGCAAAGGTGGAAGCTGGTCTAAGCTATCCGAATCGAGAACTTACAAAACACCTTAAAAATAAATTTTTGTATACATAAAATTCCAATTGGAAAATGCATGTTGAAGTAAGGCAGTTGTTTTGTTGAGACTGCTGCAAGGAAGTCCTCAAAACCTACAAATACGAGCAGCCAAAACAGGGGCCTGGAGGCTCTACTGTGGTAATATACAGGAGTCATCGGAGGAGGCCAAGCTACGCAAAGCACTATGTTCTAGTCCTTCCATCCCGAACTATCTATAACGACTGGTTCATTCATGGACTACGTGTAGTGAGGAATCCACGGAGCAACTACTAGAAACGCATTGCCCGCTGTGCTCTGTACCTAGCTCTGGAGAGACCCATGATAAATAGGGGTGTAGACCCCGTAAGTTATATAATTAATTGGCGAAATATCCTGTGGGCTATAAATAGTTTTAAGCTATACAAAGGCCGGCAGGACCTGATGCCATTATCCTGGCTGGAAGATATCTTCAGAGGCAGCTTAGAACTCTGTCACATTCCTACGAAATGGACTGAAGTAAAAGAAATATTTATACCCCATAAGGTGGGAAAAACCTCTCATTGCTATCCCAAGAAATGTAGGTTTAAGTTAGGTTTAAGCCCTATAAGTTTATCCTCTTTTGCATAGGTTTCTGTTAAAATCAATGGAAAGACAGAGAGGCTTTTTTTGTAATAATAGGGCTTGGCATAGACACTTTTTTGGTCTATAGCCTTACCTTACATTCACACAACATTCATTCAATCCATTCATTCATCCCAATCACACAAGTACAGTATATCACCTGCGCATTGCATAGCTCCATGTCACCCTGTATATTGACATGGAAGATGGGTCGACCCATGAGTTCTACATTCCAACAGAGGGTCATAGATGTTTTCAATTTAATCACCGATCGTAATTGGGAGATGAAAAATCACTTTTGCTGGGATTCGGATATTTCTGTTGGGATTCGAACCCGGTACCTCCCGATCCAAACGTCGCAGCTTTAACCACTGCGCTATTTGCTCGGTTATAAAAGAGAGGCTTACATTAGAGGTCTCCCTTATTGGTCCGATTAAAAAATCACTTGAATATAAGGAATATTCAATGGTAACTTTCTTGGATATAGAAGGAGCCTTTAGCAACGTCAAACCGGGAGCAATCACTCGGTCCCTTGCGTGCCTGCGGGTAGACAGGTCACTTCGAGGCTGATAGATCAAATGCTTAGAGGCAGGATTCTGACAGCTTATCTGAGTGGGACGTCTGTCGGCAGATACGTGAGCAGAGGAATACCGCAAGGTGGGGTGTTATTCCCCCTTCTTTGGAACTTGGTCATTAATGACCTGTTACTAAACCTATAGAAGGGCAAGGCTTCAACGTGGTTGCCTACGCGGATGATGTTGCTATTCCGGTCTTCGATAAATATCCTTGTACGCTGAGTGAGCGCATGCAGTGGGCACGCAGTTGCGGACTTAACGCAAACCCACAGAAAATTGAGCTGGTCCTCTTTACCAGGAAGCACAAATTTCCTCAGTATGAACCGCCAATATTAAATGCTACTCGCTTGATCTTTAATGATAGAGCGAAACCAAACATCTTAGCGAGAGTAAAGAAAGTATTCTTGAAGCTGAACTTATTACGATAACTTATGTGTTTTTCAAGCTGAACTTATCGCGATAATGAAAGTCCATGGACTGGTTGAAGTGTAATGTAATATCTACGAGGGATATTCGCATTTTTACGGACAGTCAGGCTGCTAATAAAACATACTCCCTGACGTCGAAAGTAGCTCAGAACTGTTTGGCATCTTTAAATGAGATGGGTGTCCGAGGCACTTCAATATCGCAGGTAATGTAAAGGCAGATGAGCTGGCCCGCAAATATACATCACTCCTTATATCCCGCAAAGCAGGCTGAACATAAAGATATCGCTTGCTTCATGTAAATGCTGCTTCAGGAAGAAGCACTTACGCTATAGTTCGTGTGTAATAACTAGGCAGATCTGATCTGGACTTGACCGGTCCAGATCCGGCCAACTGATACCGCTTCGACGGCACTATATTGGTATGGTCGTGCGAGCTATAAAGGGGCACGGTTTTATTATTTATTTACTGCCCATTATTTCTGGCGCAGATTCGGTGATGAGGAGGAGCAGGGAACTGTGCCCAATCTGGTCTGCACCTGTCCTAGTCTAGCGAACAGCAGAACAAAATTTATGTGAACTTGCCCTTTGGACGACGTGACGTATGATCGATGTCAGGGACTTTCATCTCTTCTTGGTAAGCTCAGGATGGTTCAACGAGTGAAGAGAAGGTAGCTCGAATGTGTTACAGCTACGGACCAATTTTGTGTCTATGCTAGTCCTTTAGGAAGGCCACCCTTACCTAATCATAACCTAACCTATTAAAACTCATAAATTCGCATTAGTTTTATGTTTTATATGATTAATCAGCCTTTTTATGCTTTATATAGATCATAAAACAGACTATATACGATAATCAAAACCATTTTATGTTTTATAGCTCGCATGATTTAAATATAACGAACCAAAATCTCTTTGCCGCAGCTAATAAACAATCGTATGTCAAAATAACAAGGAAGTACATCAAGAGAAATAAAAAATTGTTAGATTGCGCTGGATGGAATCATTATGAAACACTGTACGTACATATAATGAAATGTATTTTTCACAATAATTTTAATTAACCATATGTGTATACCCAACTAAGATATAGATTTTTATTTTCAAATTGTATACATTAGCATCAAAACAATGCACATCACATCGACCGCGTATATATATATATATATATATGTATACATAAAACGAAAACATAAAACAACATAAAAAATTCATTCATTTCATATGTATATACTATACAGATTATATTGCCTTTCATTTCGAAAGAAATCTACTTGCTGTGAAAAAGATTTATTAGTTTTGTTGTTATAAGACGAGAGGTATGTACAGGGAAAACAAATCATTTAAAAGAAATATAATAATTTATACCTAAATAATAATAATAAAATGAATTGCAATTTTTATTTTATTATTATTATTATTAATTTTTGTTTTTATATTCAAATTTAAAGATTTATAGTTTTCTTTTCATAACACAAGATTATATAACACGATATGTACGAGTATATACAAAATAAGAACTTAGATAAAATTTGTGTATCACACTCACTGCATGAAATAATTATTATAGGTCAGATATATTTGTAACACATTTCTTATATTTTTCCCAGCTTTCTATCTTGATTAAACATTATAAGTACATAGATATTATGAATTATGGTTTGATCGAAAAAACAGCATGTCTGCGCACCATTCACCATACTCTATATTGTTTAATAATTATTTGTCGGAGATGATATTTGCGCGCTGTATAATGTCGGTAAATCGATCGCGTCTAATTTTTTTTATAGGAAATAAATAATTAGTCTAACAATATAATAACAAAACAAACGAAATTGTTAATAGGGTTAACAACATTATTATTACTATTTTCCGTACACAACGCTATAACATAAGAACATAGAACGGAAGCTGTTTATCGTTCATATGTATATATATATATATATATATATATATGTATGTATGTACGTATATGTAGTAGCAAATTGGATATCATTAAGATTATACATGAAATACACAAAATATTATGTTCGATCAAGTATATATAATCCATTGAATTAGATATCCAGTTCCGTCTCAACATAGCTATACACACGAATGTTAATCTTTTTTATGGCTTTTGTAAATCTATCCTACTCAAAAAACTTCAAAACAATCGTATACAGACGTAGATTTACATATTTATGTTACAGAATTTGTGTTCTATTTCAACGTCCGTCCGCACGTTTATTTATGAATTAGAGAGAACATGAATGGGAGTTTTATGTATTTTAGTTTTATTTACACTACATAAATTCTAAGAATTCGCATTTAACTGAAAGTGTTTACTATTTTTTTTTTTTTTTTATAAAATCATTCAATTTTTATAAACAACGGGCATTACGTAATCTATCGTTTTACATATGTATGTATAGTTCTATTCAGATCTTAAAATGTTTTATTTGTTCTGCGCAGCTTTCAGTGATGTAGAAAAAAAATTATAAAAATTTTGATGGGTCGCATTTATCTTAGGTAGTAAACCTAAATGAAATAATAAATAACCAATAAAAATAATTATATTTTAGTTTTAATACACAAAACATTCAAAATAATTATGTATTTATGTTATTATACAATCATATTTCAAGTGAAAATTAATAGGCCAAAAAAAAATTGCACGCCTTTTGGAAACATTCGAAACATTGTCAACATTTAATTTTGGTACGGACTAAGGAAAATAAATGACCAAATGACATTCGTATCGAACAAAACCACAATAACATAAAAAGCGAAATCAGTTTTCAATTTAATTCTTAATTTATCGAATTAAATATTAATTTCAAAAATGTCAGTGATTATAAGTTAAATTATAAAAACATTTTGTGATTAAAAACGTTCCTTTTCCATTTAAATACAAATACAACTTAAAAATGTAAACAATAAACATGAATTATTGTACTTAATACATCACTGTGTATCAGCCATATTCTTTCTGCGCGATAACTGTCAGAATTCCAGCAAGATTTGAATACTACTATATATTGAGTTACTGTGTCAATTTGGAAACAAATCGAGAATAAGAAGAATTCCATTTATTTATTTATTCCATTTATTGCTGATTCCGATAAATTTCTAGGTTGAAGTCAATAATTTAAATGATAATTTAGAAAATAGAAAATTTTGAATCGCTTTTTAAATTGTATATCCCATTTGTGAGTGTTGTAGTTAACTGTTTCTAAAAGTGTTATCTTAATATGAGCCTGTGACGTTTCCAACAAAAAACAACACGTATACGTATACGAACGAAAATCCCATTGGAGTCCAATTGAAATTAATAAGTATTGGTAAATTAATAATACAAGACATATACATATAATTAAGCCTGTTTTAAGGTAACATTTCGTAGAAACAAAATGCCAAGCGAATGATTTGAAATCGGGGTTTCTCCATTAACATTTTCACTAACTGGAATCAAATACGAAAATTTATAATTTTTTGTTACCAACTTTATAGATATTGACAAATCCAATTACAAGACACTCGATGTGGGCAAGATTCCGATATATAGGTCTGATAGGCCTATTGTTAGGAAACATTTCATAGAAGAAGATTTTTCCAAACGGAGGATTTGACATGAGTTTTCATTAACTGATTACTAAAAGAATTACTACATTACTAGAGTTTCAGGTTAGAAATCATGATAAATTCCAATTACTTATGTCCCGATGAAATAATGCAGTACTATACTTAGATTTGCTGTGTCATTGTTTCATTTTTTGTTTAAGAATTTGGATAAACTACGCACAAAGAAGATATGAATAAAATGTAGAAGTCAAATTTTGGTTTTAATAAATGCTCTACAATTTGCAAACATTTTGCTTCAAATATAAAAATTCCAAATACTTTTGCCCATGACTGTGTATATAGTGGGCAAATGACTTTATATATAAAATTATTAAAAACATATACATTCTCAACCACGTCATAAATTGCCATCAACGCCAATAAATAAAGACAGCAATTAAGAGAAAAAAAGATGATTACGAAATTTGAAGAAAATAAATGAAAAATTAATTAAACATAACTTTCACCGCATCAACTACATATACATATATGCGCGCGATTATTAATCGTTTCAAACAATTAAATAAAATATACATACTTACGTACTATGTACATTAATTACATAAATTTATGAAATCTGTTTTAAAATTATGTATTCAACTTAAAGATATAAATTTCTATATATATACATAAGTACATAAAGCGAATGTGAAGTGTATCTATAATACCAGTATTTATATAGGTATAGATATAAATCAATCAATCAAATTTACACTTTTGGAAACGTTACTTCATAAATACATAACTGAAAACTCTTTTTATTCCTATATATCGTATATATTTTTGTACATTAGTCGTAAGTAGGTAACAAAACTCTTAAACAAATATATAAATTATAATTCTCTTCACGCAAACCATCATTATGTATTACAACATAGATTAAATATACTTAAAATGTCTTAAATGGTCAAAAATAATTTATTATTATTACTATTACTACTACTATTTATATTCTGTTTACATTTTTAACGATAGAAACTTGATATACAAAATATTATCCGTGATCTTATATTGATTACCAACAACATTGTAAAATGTAAATATGTCCGTCTTAAATATACGTATACCCACGCTTTTTATTAAATCACAAAACAAAATAATTATCATAAAACTTGATGATCTGCTATATACGAGTATGCTCGTATGAGCATATATAAAGTTTTGTGCCACCACATGAAACTTGCAGTTTTGCGGTTAGGCCACCAATATCGTCGCCAAGTTTACGATAATTATTATAAAGAATATATACGACGATATACGCAAGCTCCTCTTTCATATACATACATGCATAATACACATTTTTATCCAGAACATACATTTTTAAGGTCATAGGCTGAAAGTCATTACACAAAAATACTGTGAACGAGATGGAAAAAAAAAATTAAGTTAAATTAAATTAAAGAAAATAGCTGAGCAAGAATGCCAAGCGAACAACAACAACATCAACAGCACTACAAGTATTTCGTCGTTTGTTTTTTAATTTAATTTTTATTTTTTTTCATTTTTAATTCTCTCCTCGACTTTTTTTTATTTTTTTAGTACAGACTTTAATTTTTGTCTGTCTGTCGGTTTTGTTTTTGTTTTATACTGTCGGTCTTTATTGATTTTTGTTATTTTTTTTTGTTTTTTTGTTGATTGCTTGCTTATTTTCGAGAGTTTCACAATGCCTAGCCTACCTAATAAATTCACGGCAATTTGAAAAATTATTAACATTGGCTGCTAATGGTAAATAATTAATCAATAACGCACAGTGTGAATTATTCGATTTGTGGTCTATTAAATTTAGAGATATTGGAATTATATTGATGTTTGACTTTGCAGGTAGCAGGTATAATACTATCGATAATTAGCAATTATGAACAGTGTGGAAAGGTGGCGCGGTAGGTATAGATGTGCGTGCAAATTTTATTTTAATACTAGTTATTGTTTCGGCGATTGGTTACAGATTACAGTTAATATGTTTTAATTAAATTATGTTTAATACGAATTGGTTTAGTTTTAGTTTCAAGCACCTCTATCTATATTTGAAAATACATTTTTGTTGGGAAACAGCGTGTATTAACATTATGTGTATTAATATTCAACTTTTTTATAAAGATTTTTTACCTTTGGAAAAGTTAAAAAGATTTTCTCAAAATAAAAAATTTCTCGCGATTTATCATTTTAATTTTTTGTTGATGTATGGTGCCATCTATGATTACATTGGTATTGGTTTACAGGGCCATTATATCTTAAAATTGGTCCAAACCGAATGGCAAAATTGTATAAACTACGTTATCATCCATTCTCATATCATACAGTTTGTTTGTTCATAAAATATTTTGTGTATACATATTTCGTGGCCTTGATGGAAAAATACATTAAGAAAGTTGTTAAGAAAAAAATTATTATTTTACAAAAAACCGTAAAATTACTTGTTATGGTCGTGTTATAACAAGACAACGTATATAATTTTGGCCATCTTCTTCTAAGAAAATTAAAAATGTTTTGAAATATAAAATCAGTTGGGAAGACGATCCAATATTAAAACCTTAAATGTTAATAGTAACGCACACTAAAACGTACCATATATTTGAATGCTATTGTTATATATACATAAGAAAAGTAGTTTAATTTGAAGTGGAAATCAAAGGCCGTTATTAAGGTCAACTGGAATTAAGTGCATTTTGCGATGAGCACAATATTTCCTTTTCAGCAATGGATCACTTAATTCCAATACTGAAAAATACATTACCGAACTCTCAAATTTAAAAAAACGTGCGGTGTGCGCAAGGTTAAAAACCACAGCAATTGTAAAAATGTGATAGGCTCATCTCGTTTAGAAGGCATTTGTGGATTACTCAAATGCGTACTTATTTATTATGAGTAGATTATTGTCAACAAATATTACAATGACAATTGTGCGAAAGTCATTTAATTATACAAAATTCAAGTTCTTGTTTACGTTATTAAAAGTGGAAGCTTGTGATGCAGATACCATCTATTCAAAAATCGTAGATTTTTTCCGAGTGATGAATTTATTTGTGTAAATTTATTGATGCTTGAGCTAGGGAAATGCATAGTTTCATACAAAATAGTCCCAATCCATCGCAAACTCACTAAGCAGATATCAAGTGCTCCGTTTATTTTTGATTCATTAATATATTGCTAAATTTGAGTCGCTTCAAAGAATTAATAAAAATCTACAAGATCCTCAGGAACTTTATTTGAAATTTTTAAAATTCGTTCTGGGCGCTATAAACAAGCTTAAAATAGGTTTTTCCAAAGGAGTTTCAAAATAACCCGACTATATTCTAAAATTGTTGAGTTTTTAATAAAAGAGGAGTTCCTGCCGATCAACAATTATGCATGCTAAACCTTTAAATAGTCCAGACATTTTGAAGGACTCAAAAAACGAATGAAAAATCGACAATTGGTGTGATGGTTTGTTATGCTTTCAACTTAAAAAAGGTTGACGCAAGGCATGTTAGGCGCAGAACTACTCTACTCATATAAAAGGTAAGTATTTCTTTTTGCGAAAAAATATAATTTTTGAAATATTTTATTATTTTACATCACATTATTATTTTATGTATAATACAAATATTTCTGCTGGCAGCACCCATTTTTAACCCAGCTCAGGACATATCGTAAAATTTAGTTTGTACAATACGTAAGACTAAGACACGTGTGCACTGGCTGTTGCCAATGATACATTTTTGTAGGATGTATTAAATTTACAATTTATTTCTTTGAAATGCATACAAAAACATGAGTCATAGTTTCAAAATTAACGAATTGAAGTTTAACAATCATCGAGTTTCGGTCAAATTTTGTTTGAATTAATTTAAATGACGGCTCGCAATTTTCCATGTCGCAAGGCTTCTATTATTTAAAAGAAACTCACAGTTATAATGATATATTCGAAATGAGAATGGCACACGTTATCAAATTCTCATATTTTAATTAACCACATCATTAAGCTCTGATTCTGATGAAAATCAAAACATACGACTGTTCCAAATAAATTAAGCAGACTATTATATATTATATATACATATACATATACACATTTATGTTTGACTTCCGCTCTAAGTTCTTATCGCGGTCAACCCAATATGGATAAACTTATCATATTTATGTAAACATACAACATAAGATAAATAATTAAGTGCAAATAACTGTTAACTATATAAAATAATATATAGACCAAACATTCTCACTATGGCGTCTACATATATGTATGTACATATTCATAAAAATAACCCCCCAATTATTGTTAAACACTCTATATAAACTATGTACAAAAGTATAATATTGACTTACATCTCATCATCTAAATTCTAAATTATTCCGTTCATTTTCAAGACTATCTATATGTTCCAAAATAAGAAGTAAAGTAACCAAAAACAAAACAAAAATATCTTGTTTCATTTATTTCGTGAAAATTTGTTTTATTTTAAAAGTAAAGATTAATCAATTTCTACATTTATATGTAAGTATGTATGTATACTTTCTGGAATATACAAAACAAAATAAAATTTATAAAATAATTAATGATTTGTTAAATAAAAATGCTATACACAAAAAAAAATAAAAATAAAATCGAAAAACTCACACGAATTTTAATTTAATTTTTTATTTTTGTGATACGCGATGATGGTACGTATAAACGGAACAACAGTACGAAGAATAAGAAACCTAAAAACACTATACAGCGAACATAAGAAAACGCGCGAGATGTATATGTACGTATACATAAATAAGATCGACAGGCATTCAGTGTATATATGTACATATATGTATACAACAATCAAGAAACAATTTATTACACTTAACTACTGGCTACTGGAAATTTTAATTCATTTCTTTGCTTATAATATCATTTTTATTTAAGTATAATAAAAACTACTTGGCTTCATCACATACATATACATATATATATATATATATATATATACTCAAAGTACATAGAAAAAATTTAAAAAACAAATCGGATAACATAATATATAAGACCAAATCAATTTCTTATTATTTTATAAATCTTTTATGTTGTCGTTAGTCGTTGTTGTTTTGTCTTGTGTATATTGTGACTACGATTTATTTAAATATATTTTTTTTTTTCGAATTTAATTTGAATTAAGTAAACCGTAAAAAGAAAACCAAATATAAAAAACAAAACGACAAAACGAATATATTATTACGAATAACCCAAACAAAATAAATAAATAAGTAATTGAATATAATATATTTAACGTATATAGGCTGCTACGAGTATAAAAAATAAATTCCAAACTATTAATACACTACTTAACTACAAGTCGATCAAGAAAATGTATATATGTATAAGTAATTTAAAAAATTGTTAAACAACATTCACATCAATAAGAAGACGTTTTAAAGGAATCGTGTTTTTTGCTGTATACATAGTACATATACATATATTACCGCCTGTACATAGATGTGAATCAAAATGCAAACGATTTTTACGATATATAACTCGAACGATACAAATTATTCACAAATTTAGCTTTTACCTTGTTTTTGCGGATGAGAAACGTACATGGATTGACGTTTATTTTTAAAATTGGCACGATTTATTGAATTAAAAATAGTTATCGATATATTGTAAGAAATGAACGTGAGGTAATGTGCTATATATATAATACAAAAATGGAAGCATTGGTCTCAATTTGATGTATAGTACACTGGTGGCAACAAATATTATTTTAATATCTACTTTTACTAAATTAATCAGTTGCCACGTACCTGCGCGAAATTTAAATTAGCTGCAGGGTTAGTCATCCCTCGTTTGAATACAAATTAGTTCACGAATTCTGATCTACTTAAATTTTACAATACATACAAAATAAATTTAAATTAAATATTTGAAGTTTATCGATTGTATTCACAATTTTCAGCTTTAATTTTTATTTGAGACATAATATGTGACATAGGCATTCACACAATTAAATTAACTCACAGAATTAAGCTATTCAGACTTAAGAAATTTAATACAATGCGTGAAGTCACTATAAAGTCAAAATTAAATTATTAAAATTAATGAGCAAATAAATCAGAATTAACTCACATAATTCAAACGGTTAATTATAATATTTAAGGTTACGAGAACCTTAACATTTTTTTTAAAATTAATGATAAGAAGATATTACCGGTATTAAAGTTATTAAAACAAATGTGTTTGTAGTTTTCAACAAAAAAACTGGCATACTAATTTTAAAATATGTTAGTGACATTAACAAATGTATTAGAAAAATTTACTTAACAAGCGCGGTAAGCTTACACAAATATTGACATTTAAATTATCTCTATGTAGGCAAATGAAATGTATATTGGACGCAGGTCGGTTTTACTCCTAGATATACAAATGTTGAACAAATTAAATATATTAAATATATTTCTAGTGAGGTTTGTGATAAATATAAACAAATTTACAGCGGTAATGCTAAACGTAAACAACACGAAGTACACAAATTCCTGCAACATTCTCCAATTGTAAAATTTAATCAAAATTCTAGCTAGTTTAACGAATTAAAATTTGTTTATAATATTTCGAAACAACCTGGCGTATACATACCAGTAAATAAATATTTAAATTTTTACCAGTCCGAATTGAAATTTTTCATTTGAATTATTCAATGCTAACAATCTTAAGGATGTTGAGTTATTTAAGTTATTTAAATTCGCGCTAATATAGATTGAGTATTATTATTCTAACTCGAGAGCAACGGGAGCGCAATGTCCTTACACGCAGGTTGTTTATCGCGTCTTGGCTGAATCAATGATCGTACATAAACAACCGCCTTGTCGGGTCGCTGCGCTCCTCGTCACTCTGCTGCGTAGTTAGAAAAATTACCCTCCGTGTTTAGACAGATGTGACTCGATTGAAGCGAAAGCAAAGGGACGGGTTGCCTCATTCTCTATTCTCTGAACGTTTTCGATGTTTGAGCCTAACGTATACAATTTAGAGATGAGAACTTGTACCATCATCTTTCATTCGAATCGACTTTTTAAATCGAATCGAAAAAAGTGATAGTTGGTGTGTTATAAAATTCAAAGTGAAACGAATCATAAAAGTTAAATGTTAAATTTAACTTGTTGTTGTTAACAAGTTAAATTTTACATTTAACTTTTATGATATCAAAGCGTCACTTAGAATTAGAAATTTTGTACAAGTATGTGTATTAAAACAATTTAAAAATAATATTGCTGTGGCTAATTTAAGTGCAAGAAGGAGTAATATTAATTATAATGTCGAAAGACGATTTTTGACGGATCGTTATAATGGTATGGATGTGTTAAATGAAAAGTGAGTTAAGTTAAGTTAAATAAATCTTCGATATTATAATTAATATTACTCCTTCCTGATACACGTGCTTCTGTAGAAAGTGCTCTTATCCACGAGACCGAATTTGAATATGATGATGACATAGACAACAATCTGGTAAATTGTTTTTAAATTAAACACCATTTAAAAATTTAATCTACATGTTTTTGTTTTGAATATTTTCTTATTCAACAGTCTTATTCGTTCTTCTTCTAAACCTAGTTGCTTCTCCGATACTGCTAGCCGCCTTTCCTCCACCACCAGTCACTTATTTATGACGTTCGCATCTATTTATGACGTTCGCATCCTTTATTAAATTTATCATTTCAACATTGAATTCCTTGTTTTTTTGCCTGTGCTTCCTGGTTTTGGCCTTTTGTTTTTAGTATTTTGAACAATGGATTCGTTGCCGTAACTCGTCGTCCCTGTGTTCGATGTATTGTTTGGGTATTTGGTGGAGCCACGGTATCTAAGGCTGTGTCAAAATAAGATACAAGAACAACCGACGCTGGTAAGCCAGTACGCTGCACCACCTATTCCACTAGGTCTGCTAGGAAAACGGTTGGTATTCCACCAGTCCGGGTTATATCAGTAAGCGTTTTTCTCATTTAAAAAAGAAAAAAATTATATATCTGCCCATACCTAATGAAAACAAATATATCATTTGATTTGTAAGAGTAAACAAATTTATAACGTATCTAAAAGACTTTATCCAAAAATCATAATCCCGTGTGGGTGGGCCATCGTCGTTTAACTGTCTTGCCAGTTCTGCAACAATTGCCACTAAGTGAATTTTTTGGATGTTTTCTTACAGAAGCAGCAGGTTATCATATCTGTATGCGGTTTTCAATATACTTAATCATCATTATTTCAAACTGTTTTGTTGAAGTAAATTTTCTTTGCCTTAAACTTGATAGAAATAAATAAAAAGTTAGGTTATGTACAAAACAAAAAAATACAATATAAAGACAGATTGCACAATACTTTCAGCACTGTGCTGGGATGTTCTATCATCACTTCGATAGACATTTGTGTCTCTTTTTTTTTCGAACAAAATTGTATTCTATTTCGCAATTTATATTGTGATCATAGCCTACTCGATTCTATTTCTATAAATTCATTCGATAAAATATCAACAATATTTTTATTTTCGATGGCAAGTGAAAAGAGGAAAAAGAGATAGTTTGCAAATTTATTCTGACAGGCTGAGATCGCAATAGACAAAACGTAATTCAAAAAACGCAATGGAGCACAATTTGGTTCGTAAAAAAAGAGACACAAATGTCTATCGAAGCGAATCGAAGGGATGATAAAACATCCCAGCACTGAAATAAAATCATTACTGCAGTAATAGAAAAGTATCATTATCGCGAGTCGAATATATTACATATTACAACGAAAATTAAAATTACGAAAATTCGAACATCAAATTACAACATCCCACCCCCCAGAACTTGAAACATGTTACGTATAATTCTTTTTGAACATCAAGTTTTGATGAAGTTTATCAATATCCTATTCTAAAACTCGATTGGAAATTTACATAAGGACTAAAATAAATGACGAAATGAATCAAGAGCTTTTCTCGACGCATAGTAAAGCCGCTCTCATGCAAATGAGTCTAAGGCTTATATGAGACGAAGTCAACATGACGGAGTACAATCAAAAGGAGTTAAATTTTGTCCATCTCGTTATAAACATTTCGCAGTCGTACCAATTTATAGAGCAAATAGAGCAATAGCAAACAAAAAAATAAAGAAATCGTACCGATTTCCTTATTTTTTCTGTTTGCTATTGCTCTATTTGCTCTATAAATTGGTACGACTGCGAAATGTTTATAACGAGATGGACAAAATTTAACTCCGTCATGTTGACTTCGTCTCATATAAGCCTTAGACTCATTTGCATGAGAGCGGCTTAAAAGAACTATTTGAAATGCTATTACTATAGCAACGCCAACGATGTTAAAAAAAACGATACGTACTCGTATATCCAATTTGTTTTTATTTGTGTTTACTTGTTCCAATTTTAAACATTTGGCAAAAAATAAACATTTTCGTAAAATTTAAATCACAGTTCACTGCGATCGTAAATGTCAGTTTTATTAAAATATGAAAACATTTAATTTTTTCTCGATTGAATTTATTTGATGTCGTGTTCTGTTCGATTTAAAAAAAAAGAGCAAGCTTTTGTGTGAAAAGAACATTAAAAACCTCGATTTTGTTTGTAGTGGTATTGTTTAACAAAATTTGTCAGTCATTGTCGATTTCAAACAAATTTATGGGACATGGAACCATAAAGGCAGTAGCGGTAAACCTAAATGAGTTTAACACAATTTTTGATGAGGGCAAAATGTAAAAAGCAAGTAGATAGTTTTAATTTTATTTCTAAATTATTTTAGCAAATTAGAATATTATAAAATGTCTAGCCGGTAATATTGTGAAGGCTGCATATATGAAAAAGTTGCGATGCATTTTATTTAAAAAACCACTGGTGACGGAAGGATGGATATGATGGCAATATCATCCACGATGCCCTAGCTCCCATCAGGTGGTCAAACAAAAAATTGTGATCGGATGGTCAAACAAAACTGTAATGAAAACAAAAATTGATAATAATAACTCCAGGGATTTTACTGGTACCGAGAGTTGCACAAGGAAAACCAAATTCACAACAATAAGCAAATTCACCATTGCCAGTATCCCGAATATCATCACCATTGACTAGGCTGGTTCAGAATCCCCAAACTTAACATTACGATCACAATCTACACCATCGTCAGTACTACTACTTTTCCACCCTCAAAGAAGGAAAGGGCTACCCATACGGAAGTCGAGGACGTTAATAATGAAAGCGAGGAGGCCAATGTAAATAAAAAAAAGTCGAACATGTAAAACTGGTTGTAGGGCAGTTTGTTGAAAATTATTTAAAATTAATTAATTAAGTCAAAGAAAAGAACGAAACTTGGTCGCACTATTTGGACACTAAGGACACTTTTTTTAAAATTGAACAATTTTTATTTTTTTTGAAATTAAATATTTATTTTGTTAATGAAATAGAACTCTAATTTTTATTTATTTAATATTATTTCTTTTAGTTTTCCCTAAAACCTTTAAGACGGCTTCTGACATTATTTCAAAATCTTATTCTGGTTGTGTTGAGGTTGCAGGTTCATACGCATTTATTTCATTATCGGCCTCGTCCCATAAATCGCCATAATCAATACATAAATTGTGAAGGACACAACAGTCTTTAAGATAAAGTCTATAGTTCTACGAGTTGTTTAAAGCTTAGCTTCAATAATCCAAACGTAATTTCAATTTTTATCCTCGTCTTGCTGTGTTTTTTTATTATAAGCTATCTTCCTGGCATACAAATTACCAAAATGCTTGAACGACAACAAAGGGTATGCAACATGTCCAAGCAGGTGATATTCTTTGCCACATAACTTTGCAAGTTTCTTCGAGATGGACGAAAGCTCTAGCGTACCGAAGATTTTGCTTAGACAGCCAACAAACGTTTGTATTATAAAATTTGATATTATCTGTAGAAATTTCGAATAAAAATTCCAAAAATTGTGTCATTTTGTGTCACAATTAGATATCTCCATATATAGACTCCTTGTTACCAGCAAAACTTAAAATATATCACATAAAAATACTAAAGTATGGGTTTCAGCTGATACAGCCTTTCCTCCATTAACCCACCTGGTTTTTATAGTGGTTAGAACTTTTATAACGGATAACTAAAATTTCTACGAAACTGGAAACACATAATTTACAAAATTACATAATTAAATGAACGGGAATAAAAGATGTAAATTATATCTGCTCATCTGTATACTTATTGAGTACGTTGTTTAAAACATTTGGTAAGCGCCTCTTCGCTTCTCACTGGAACAAATATTACACCAATTTGGTATTTTGTTCAACATCTGATAATTCGCAAGCTAATAAAATATCACTTTAACGATGAACTGAGGTTGATGAAGATGACGATGATCCAGTTAACAATTCCATAATAACACAAAATTGATAATTTTGACATAATATTTTAAGTATAGTAACGGGGAATTTTTTTTTTATATGAAATCTACTACAAAATCGAGATTTCGCAAAAGTGCCCTCGGGCAAATTGTGTTGAACAGATTATGACAAGTAGTTTAGAGCATAATTTTTGTGTCGAAAAGAATTCGACATGATATTAATGTATGTATGTATAGTTTTCATTTAAAGTGATGTAAAATGGAAAGGAATTGGTAATGGTTTGGTCGGTAAGTGTGTGCATTAAATTATGAAAATTGCAAAATTAGACAGCGCAACAAAAGATTCTCGGTATGAAACATATAATTCTCATAGGAATTTTGTTGAGACATTTACAGTGGATCATTTACGACACAAATAGTTTTTCAATTGATATGGATGTCAAATTCCAGATGGTGCATGAATTAAAATACATAGTAATTGAATTACATTTTAATATTTGTTTTAAATTTACGCATGTATTGTATATATCTGGGGTGATTAAAATAATTAGAATTAATTCCGTGGGTTCTATAATTATGGGAAGGGTTCTATGATTTTGAATCCAATTAGTGATTTCATATATTTATTTTAGAAAAATCGGTGTTAGAAAGATTTGGATTCTTATTGGAATTTATAGGGGATCATTGGGACACAAATACTATCAATTGATTCGAAAATCACGCTACAGATGGTGCGTTGGAGTATGTTTTATTAGGACATTTTTTATAATGATTTGTTGTTGAGGGCATGTAGCAGAGTGATATGTACGTGAAATGATTTGTACATTGGTTGGCACAACTTGATTAACATTCTGGAAATTTTAATTTGTTCAAAATGGACACAACTTAATAATTCTGATACCGGAGAAAACAGGGAAGTATTAAGCACACTGTCGAGCAATCGTTAAGAGAACTTTTTTCTTTGCCAAATGCGGTCGTTTTTCCTTTAAAATGTCGTTGAAACGGGCGAATAAGTTGCAGTAATATTCGCCGTTGACTATTCTCCCCTTTTGAAGGTAATCGATGAGTATTATGCCTCGTGCATCCCAAGAAACTGTGGCCATGACTTTGTTGGTCGATAAAACCGCCTTAGCCTTCTTCGGCGTAGATTTTCCAGTAGAAATCAACTGTTTAGATCGTTCTTTGGTAGTAGTTCTATCTTCATCTAAAAACCGATAAGTTTAGATTCAATTTTTAAAATTGTGGGTTCTCGGAAATGATTAACTTCAGAAAACTTTCGAAATTTAATGAAAATTTTTGAATTCTAAACAACAAAGCGTTTTGAAATTTGAGAATTTTGAATTCAAAAATTCAAAATTCACGGTATGCACAAAACAATTCAAATACAAAAAGAATTTAAACTCGAATTCGGATTGAGCACAACAAATTCGAATAGTTTTTGGATAGATTTCTCAAATATGACCAAGCGGATCGGAACTAGGCCGCTTCTTAACCGTTTATTATGAAATTTGATTCTAAGGTGGGTCTTTTAGATAAAGTTAGTACGTATGTATATATATATTATAGTATATTCGAATGTTGGATGTATAAATAGACTGTCTCAATGACTCAATGATGCAAACATTTCTTTTAATTGTTTAAACCCAACCTTTATCACTATACAACAACAATCCTCACATATATATACATATATAGCCTTAATGATACTTTATCCACAAGACCACATTTTATTGACAAAATCATCTAGATATAGTTTTGATGATAAACCCTCAGACCCTAAAAATAGAAAATTATATATCGCAAGTAGGTAATCCATTCGAAATGCCATAAAAACTTTTAACATGTTATCTTCCTTTTTTTTGTGTATTCTGTATCCTTTCTCTTCCTCGTATATTAAATGATAAATCTCATCTCGGTATACATACATTATATTGGGGTGAAAAATGTGAAAATGTATATCCAATTTTACTTTGCTTGTTTTCCTTTTAGCAATGAAGAGTAAAGTAAAGCAACCCGGGATGAGGATATATAAAACGAAGGGTGACAATTTTCCATACCAAACATAATACTTTTTTTTTATGCTTCCTCCGCACTCATTTTCATTTTTATTTTTGTATTTTATTTCACAACCCTCGAGGGATGTATAACATATATGTATATAGAGTATAAAAATTAATATATTTTTTTTCTAATTTTGAAATTTAAATTCATTTTTTTTTTAATGTAATTAGGACAAAAAACGAAAGGGAGAGGGACACCTTATTTTTTATAAAAGTTTGTATAAAATATTTTGATTTTTGACGTGGGTGTTTTATTTAGATTGCGTTGATTGAGATATGTCGTAGATTGGGATGTAAAACGTGTAATTAGTGACAGTTTGTTTCAATATAATAAACTTGTGCTGTGAAAGATATATAAAAAATGTATAACAAACAGATATATAGTAGTACGATGTAAAAACACCGGAAGGAAACTTTAAACAACTAAAACAAAGAGAACTTCAATGCTGTTCAATTTTATATGTACATACATTATATACATGGCATATACATGTAGATAGAAATTAGAATGTAAAATTCAAATGAATTGTGACATACGCACGAACGAAACGGTAACGTGCGGTTTGATTTGAATGACAAAATATATTATAAATGCAAATTCCTCTATTGTCTGGGAAATGATCTATATATGTTAAATGTAATTATTTCTATAAGAGACTCCTGCATTAACTTTCTTAAAATGTATATAGTGTTAGTTATATATACCACAAACCAACAATGCAACAAAACATCAAATTACTTCCATTTTCTAGTTCCCATCAAATCAACAAAACAATCAAACTTTTTTATGAACCTTTCATTAATCTACAATATTCATTTCCTAAACAGAAAAAGAGCTTTAGCCGAGGCAAAAAATGGTTGTTAGCCCGATTAGGGTCATTGAAATAATGAAAAAAAAAAAGAGAAATTCACTTTATTTTTTTAGAAAGTATAAAAATTTATCAAAAATATTCATCTTTAATGTTTTGTATTGTGTGTGCAAGAGAAGATATATAAACATACATTCGTCTTCATTATTTTTTTTAAAAAAATAATATTTACTTACCTTCTAATGTCAAGAATATACGTATATGCATATATTTTTTAGAGTTTGTGGTAACGAAAGAATAAAATTTTTTATTTGTGCGCAAAAATATACGTATATTGTGCAAATAAAATTTTTATTTATTTATTTAATTTTTTATTTTATATTTTACGAAAACCAAATATAATAATGGAATTTATTATGCATAAACTTGAGAATTGAATATAATATAATAAAAAAGAAGACGATGACGAAGAAGAAAATCGTTTACTTTTTATTTTTATTTTATTGACTTGATTTGTTTAATATTCATGCTAGCTTATGATAATATATTCGTATACTCGTTTCGATCAATATAATACGAAACACACTGTATCGCGTACATACATATACGATGAATGAATAAATAATTGAACAAACAAAAAAACGAAAATTTATTCAAAATTATTTATATTTTTAATACGAGTACGTATGTATAAATAAATATAAGTTTAAAGTGATAAAATAATTCATTGGTTATTTATTCGTTACATCAACGATTTACCAATATTTTGTGTATGTCTATAGTCTTCGATACAACTTTCAAAATTTTTTTAAAATTTTTAAAAGATTACGATGATATGCAAAAATATATTTTAATTCGACTTTTTTGATCTGAAATATTAGGAGAACGTAAACCTTGGATTTTTTATACGCGATTTTATTTATTTTCTCTAATTTGGTTAAACTATAATCGTCAAGTTAAATCAAATAACTTAACAGCAATAGTATGTTTGCATTTAAATGCGGGATATGAGCAAAATCTTCTAAATTTGTGAAACCGGTTCGCATTTATACCAAATAAAATTTAGTTTTAAAATTTGAACTCAAATCCTCAGTAAAATTTCTATACAATAATTGAAAAATTCCAAGTCCCAATTGAGTATTTGATTAGAAATCTGGTATAACTATAGTCGTTAAATAGAATTTCATTTTGTTGAGAAATAATACAAGAATTCAACACTTGCTTATCACACAATTTACGAATGTAACGATTTTATAAATAAATATGTATGTAATAAAACAAGATCGTAAAAAATAATAAGATTATGTGTTGTCTCGCACATAACAAAAAAGCATTATATGCCTTTGAATTCATAAAATGAATTATTTAAAAAAAAAATCAATTATAGAAGGATCATATAGAAACTTATTAAAAATAGTCGTAAAATAATTCTATATCGCAATTCTATACGCACCATAAAAACAAAATAAAATTTTAACTAAAAAATAATATTAAAAACTCTAAATTCTTAATAACATAAACCTTATCGATCTAGACCTTTTGGACTGAAAAAAATCTTTTCATAAATAAAAACAAAAGATCGATGTGAAGTGAATTTGATTTCAATGTAATTTTACAAATTAAAGAAAATTAAATTTCGTAACTAAACCAAAAAAATGTGTAGTTTAAAAATACTATAAATAGTTTTATTAGTTTTAACTTTAATTAAATTTTCTATTAATTTTAAAAAAACTTGAAAACATTCTTTGATTTGAGTACGAATTTTATTTAGTCAACGTTGGGGTTCAAATCTAAATATGAATTTAAAAAATTATTTTATTACGAGGCAAACTGAAACATTTAAAATGTAACGCCAAGCTAATTTTTGATTTAGTTTAAGACTTCAATTTCGAATTTAAAGTTTAAAACAATAATTTTATTTAAAATTTCATTTATTTGAATTGTTGCTTGACTTTTAACAAAAAAAAATGTTATCAAGTACGATCCGCGATAATTTAGATTTAGAAAGTGTTTTAGAATTTTAATTCGAGATATAAATAAGATGGTCTCACTCCGTTGTCCGTCTGTCTAGTCTGCCACAGGCTCATAACTTTTGAACTATCATTCGTAACGAGTGCTAATTTTGTAAGAAGTCATTAACCTACTATTGTTTCAGAAAAAAAAAATTAATTAAATTAATTAATTAATAATTAAATGTAGATACCACAAAATTGTGCATTTTGTATGGTATGTCATATGCCATTTTTAAGGGCTAACCTTAGCGATTCTAAAAATATTTTTCTCCGCCCCCACTGCCCCCTTTTTTTTGTTTGCCTCACACTCACTTCTAGTCGTATTTATAAAAGTATTTATAAAATATTATTTATTTTCTAAAATTTAATTTTTGTTAAAGAAGATTTTAATTTGTTGTATGAATTTTACTTTTAATTTAATTATTTTAATTCGTTAACATTTTAATTTAATTCCAATGATAGTTTAATTAATTCAATTTTTTTTGTTTGTTAACAAAGCATAAATAATTCGGTTAATTCGGTTAAATATAAATTACTCGAAAATTTCCGGACGTCGACGGATTTTCTGTTTGGGGCTTCTACTGGAAAAGTTATTATATTTTTCTCAGCAGCTCGTTAATTTAGTTCAGGTTAAACAGTGTGCGGCATAATATAAATGTGCAGCGACCGTGGAAAGCGATAAGCTGCTCATCCAGTCATCATAACACTTGATAGCTTTCGTTTTGAAGATCACATTGGAAATCAAAAGTTATTTGATATAGTTTATTCTCTACCTGTTATGGGGCTCAAGACTCGCGTCATCATGTCAACATCATGTCAAGTACAAAGAAATTTTTTTTTTTAAATAAATAATTCCAAAATTTAAGTTGAACTTTTATGGAAAATTAATAGATTGGAATTTTTTTTATTATTTTCAAAATTCGAATTTAAATTCGTAATTCTGAATTATATCGAAAGTACATTCAAGAATTCAGCGACTATTATAGTCAAAAAAATAATGCGATTTAAGTTAAAGTTTTGCGACTTTAGTATAAATTATTTAACTTAAGCTTGGTTAGCTAATTTATCTAACACAATTTAGCATCGTGAATTGATTAGCATCCCAAACTCATTTTTGTAACCGTTTTTGATTGTTATGATCACATTTTCTGTATAAACTTCAGAATTTGGATACTTTAATTCGAGTTTTGAAAATAATAAAAATTATGTGTTTTAATTTATAAAATTTCTATAAATGTTAAACTTAAATTTTGGAACTATTGAATTACATTTGAATTTTTCTCAAATACTAAATTTCGATGTAAATAAAGAAAATATTATCCGGCGCAAACCTTGAATTCAAATATTCATCATAACTAAATCTAAAATTTTAATTTTTTTAAATTTGTTAACTCCTTGATTAGCGCTAAATATTGATTTGAACTAAAAACTATCAAACCATACATCGAAATTTAATATTTGAGAAAATCTAAAATTTTCCAAGTTTCAATAATTCAAATTAAAGAATTGAGAATTTTAAAAATCGGTTAAAATTTAATTAACTCAAATTTTATTATAAATTCCAAAATTTAAGTTTAACTTTTATAGAAATTTGATTTTTTTTTATTATTTGGAAAATTTGAATTTAAATTCGTAATTCTGTAAATTCACGAAATATGCGTGATTGGACTGAATAGCAACGGAGTGAAGGAAATACTTGCTCCGCTTGTAGTGTTTTCAGCTTCTGTTGGACTCCAGATTAATGAGTCCAAAACAAAATACATAATCACTGGTCATAGGGACAATGGCACACCATGTTTTAGTAGTGACCACCACACGTTTGAGGGAGTGAGGAGGTTCAAATATTTGGGTCTCTTATCACTCACGATAACAGTGTGGGTGCGGCTAGCGGCTGGTAGTCGTGCTAAAATCTAAACACCTATCTAGTGCCGTGAAGCTGAAGCTTTGTAAAGCGTGATTTACGACCCAAAACGTGAAGTAGATGTTACATACCGAGCTTTGCACAATATCGAGATTAGAGATCTGATGAAGATCCCCGATATTGTACAGGAAGTAAGATCTTAGTGAGTACGCTGGCTCGGTCACGTTCTGCGTGCTGATCCGGAACGAATTATGCAGCGGTCTCTGAAAGGAGAGCCACCATATGGTAGGCGCAGAGGTCGCTGCAGGCGATGATGGATGCGCACGGTGTATAGAGAATGACTTGGCTTCTTCAGATTTTCTAAGATACAGTAAGGGGCCAGTAATGGCAAATTTATCGAAGTTTAACCGAATTTATCATAATGAATTATCGAATTTTGGAAAATTTTCTCAATTACTAAAGTTCGACGTATGTGGTATCACAACGGACCATCGCCGGTCTAAATGTGCTGTAGAAAGCGACCACTTCAATAAAAAAAATAAAATAAATAAAGTTCGTTGAAATAAAAGAAAAATAATTAAATAAAGAAAATTGTTTGCGATCCAAACCTAGGAGTTCAAATACTCATCATAACTTACTCTGGAATAAAAGTTTTAGTTTTTTAAAATTTGTTAACTCCTTCATTGGCGCTAAATATTGATTTGAACTAACAATTATAAACCCATATACAACGAAATGTAGTATTTGAGAAAATTTTCCAAATTTCAATAATTCAAATTCCAATTTAGTATTCAGAATTTTAAAATTTGGTTTAAATACGATTAACTCAAATTTTATTCCAGAATTTTGTGGATTTTTAAAAGTTCCTATTTAAAATTAAATAATTCCCAAATGTTAGTTTAACTTTTATAGAAAATTAATAAATTGGAAATTTTTTTTATTACTTTCAAAATTCGAATTTAAATTCCAAATCACATCGAAAGTACATTCAAGAATTCAGCGACTATTATAGTCGAAAAATAATGCGATTTACGCTAAATTTTTACGATTTAAGTATATGTATATTTTTTACTTAATCTTAGTTAGCTAATTTAGCAGATGTTGCAATCGTACAAATGGCTTAAGCGTATAAATACAGTTCTAGAATTATATATACAAGCGAAGTATGAATTTTACAAATTAACTCATAAAATATTGAAATTAAATTTATCTGAACAAATTTATTCAACGATAAATTTATAATTGGATCGGCGGCTTTTATATAATAAATTTATTTAACACTTAAATAAATTTATGACTATAGTTGATTGATAAAACCCAACTATATATACAGACATACATTAGCAATTAAAATAAATTTGCTAATCAAATTTCGTCGAAATCATAAATCAAAATCAAATTTAATTATCACTTTATAAAGCTATAATAATAAAAACAACAACAACGGTGACAGTTACTGCAGAACTAGAAGTATTTTCTTCGAAATAAATTCTTAACGTTTTTTATTTTTTACTTTGAAGCATACTTTACTCGCGTACTTTTATTTTTTATTGATATTATTAAATACATTTTTTAACTTTAATTGATAAAACGTGACACAAATCAATAAAATTATAAATATTAATATTAAAAAATAAATATTATCGAAAGTAATAAATTATATTGAGTGATTGGAATTTATGTCAATTGCATTTGGAATAAAAAAATTGTATGCATAATTGCATAGTTATGCAGATAGCTATATAAAAGACAATTTTTTTACTTTCATTTATGTAAGTTTATATTGCTGGTTTTTGATTGGTGATTTGCTGTTGCCTATTCCCTATACCATAGTGCTGATTACATTTAGCAATCTCAATTCTCGCGTATACATTACATACTATAAAATAGAAAGCATTTTAAATGAATTTTTTTAATTCTTCGCGTTATAATGGTTTTGCATTTCATCACTTTGCTGTATGTAAATATGAATATACAGATTGAGATTTTTAGTTTTTGATGAGTTCGCTCAACCGTAACTTTCCTTATGTAGTTATATGTACATAAAAATACTACCAAATTGAACTAGATTTAATTACAGATTGACAACTTGATACAATTTATTTCAATTAAAAGCGCGCGCACGTACATATCTGTATATAGAAATTTTATTCTCCATATCATATCCACATCAGAATTGTATATGCGCGAACAAATTAAATTCGAAATGATTTATTGATTTTTAAATATTACACGCTGGTTCCACGGTTTAATATTTATACTATATAATATATATATATATATATATATATATATATATATATATATATATATATATATATATATATATATATATATATATATATATGTATATTCATATGTATATAAATATGGTGTATATATATATATAGGCTATAGTAAGAAAAAAATCATTTCACTTGAGGCTATTTATTGCAAATCTAAAAATAATTCTTTAATTTATATAAGAAAATGCGAAACATTTTACGATAACGTATTCAAATCTGGTTTAATGTATAATTTATCTCTTGTCATACTGTAAAAATAGACCAACATGTACCGCGTCGACCATTAAATCAAAAAAAAAAAAAAATTTATAAAAACTTTACGCAAAAGTTTTTTTGGTTTTCTTCATAAAAAATCAGTTTTCTTATATACATATGTATGTAAGTATGTATGTAAAGTTCAAATATTTTTTTTGTAAATTTAATTTTACTTTATGTCTTGTTTTTCTTCATTATTATTAATAATAAAAAATAAAATAATCAAATAAGACGTGAAACATAAAATTAAAGAAAATATTGTAAATTTATTTCGTTTTTTGTTTTTTAAAATAATTTTCAAGATTTTATTAAAGTTTTACAGAAAACGCAATGGTAAAAAATTAAATTTCCAAATAACTATAAAGGTTTGTTGTACGAACGTAATAAATGATTTTTTAAGCAACTATAAAATTAAAATGATATAAATTGTTGGTGTAAATTTGTTTAAGTTGTCGTTTTGTAATATATGTTTATGTACTCGTATGTATAAGAACATATTGTATATTCGATAAAGAAATTTAAAATGAAATTCACGACACGTCAAAATATTTAAAAAAAAAAATTCAATAACCTAGATTTCTGGGTATATAATACATAATATACTCCAATAAATATTTTTTGGTTTCTTTAACTTATTTACATTAAAGTTAAACATTCATTCGAGTCGATTCGATAATCAAATATATAAGTCAATGGCGTGACATGTTGAAATTACGGTACTGCTTGGTTGATGTAAATAAAAATAACCCAACATTTATTTAGACAATTTAAAATAAGGCGACATAGTTTTGGTATTGTCAATTGTTTAATTATTTAATTACAGAAATATTTTGTATACCTACTCAAATTTAGACAAACACAAACTACCACTGCAAGTATATTAAACCGTTGTCCAACCAAATTAATATTGTTTTTGCTTAAGAAAATGTTTTACCATTCAGAATTATTTACTGCCCGGACAGTGTTGATTTACCTTTAAACAAGAAATTGTTATAAGAGAAAGAAAATGTAATTAAAAATATATAAAATCAAAAAATATTCTTAATATTCTTAGCTCTAGCGAAGTGCGGAACATCGGTTAAAAAATAATGATTATTTCTAAAATTATATCGTGAGTTATCTCATCGTTCGATGTCCACTAATCAGTAATTTCTACGAGTCAAATAGAAACCACGCGGAGCTTCGTATAATAAGTATAACATCCTAACAGCGTTGAAAATTGATGTAATAACCTTGTGGATGTGCAATTTCCAATTATGGTTACAATCTAGAATAATTTTTAGATATATGAAACTTACAACAGATTTAATCAAAATACAAGAACTGGAACAATTATAAGAACCACAAGAACTGCTGTGATATGTTACACGGTTTGTATGAAAATGAGTATTCCCAGGTTTAAAATACTTGACCGTAGATTCGTCACAATTAGTTGGTGGTGGTCAAACCACTTCCTAAGAACCAAAAGGTCAGAGTTTATATTATAGTTTACATCCAACACTGAGGGTCTAAGATAACTCAAACCCAAATCATCTGCGAAAGCCCCAACCCTATCTCACAAATTAGCTTTAAAAATAGAATTAATATAAAGTAAAGATAAAAGTGGCCTATAGAATCGAACATTGTGGATCACCAATATTTAAAACATAAGGATAACTGTTAGTAACCATGACCGTCACAACGTCCATACGATTGTTAATGTTGCCTCTGAAACAAACTCTAAAGAGTTTACACAATAATAGCTCGTGATCAACTATATTAAAAAGTTTAAGCTGAATTATTCAACGAACAATAACGCAGTATTCCAAAAATTCAGTAAATACTAGTTCGGGGAAATTTTCTTTCTAAACCCATGTTGACAGTAACTAATAATGTTATGATTCAATAAGAAATTTTCCATCCTAAGTTTCAAAACTTTTTCCATAAATTTTAATAAAATCGGCTGCAGTACCATAGGCCGCCATTATTAATATCGTACACAGATCATTTTTATGTACAGAAATATTAATCTTCATTTGCGACTAGTTTAAGCAAGTAATTGCTCATGCTAAAAATATCTAAAATCATATTCAATTTTCAAAGACCATGTAAACCTTGAAATGTCACAATGAACAATTGGGTGGAAAAAGGAGTCCCCTACATAGTCACTTTTGAAATCCTCCAAGTTGCAATTAGTAATTGACTTACTAGATCTCAAATTAGATGCAGCAGAACCAAAAACATGTCCAAACTCGTTGGAAATATCAGGACACGTAGTTAACCTGTTATAATTAGGGTCGACGATAGAGCTGATATACAGATGGAACGATTACATAACATATGTATTTCCAATTATTAATATGACTATATACATATCAAATATTTTAGAAATGCTTCACGAGGCTTGTGAACGTAACGAACCATATATTGTTGGAATATATTTTAATTTTTTCGCCTTTCGGCCATTTCTTACGGTTACACATGCATAATAGGAAATCAGACACCCAAGGCTTAATACCATACATTATACGATGGTTCTTCATTTCCAAACTCTCCGAGTATATTTGACTCCGGAAATCCAAAAATTTGGTAGTAACAATGGACGGATCAGTCAGTAAATTTAACCAAGTCCATGAATTTAAAATAATTAATTTTGGGTTTATCCAACCTACCTTTGCTTCTGTTTAATTTGTTGGTGTGGAGAGCCACAAGTTGAAACTTTGTATCATTTGTGTGATAAGTCATTGTCATGTAATCTTCAAAAACAATGATCTAACCAAATCAATGTTATATCTGTAATTCTAGTTGGTTCAAAGTTACAAGAGGCAAAAATAAAATGCTGTTGCTCTTTGGTCAACGTCGTGCTTGTAAATTAGGAATTAAAAAAAACAAAATGTAACACCAGTAAATTTTATTCGAGTACTAGATCAAAAAAATTGCACTTTATTGGATTAATGGCTTTTCGAGAAATTTAAATTTCGTAAAGCACATGAATTGTATATGTAGTTAGTAAATAGTAACTACAATTTATGATGGGTTGCGCAACCGGATCCGAACTAGTTTGTTAGATGTTGAGATCTAGCAATTCAAATAGTACGTTATTGAAAGTTTTCATATATACTCGTAAAAGGAGAAAATTTAATTTTTTGAAATTAAACTCTAATTCGTAACATAAGTACATATTTTAAAAGTTCTGTAAATGTTAAAATGTTTAAAAAGTTAAATTTAAAAATGTTGAAAAGAAGAAATGTTATTTCATAAAATTATTTAATTTAATTTTTCTTTTAATTTTTCTAATAAATCTGTCAATTCTTGAAGTGAAAATTAAAGTTGGAAATCTTTTAAATTCAAAAATTACCTAATCCTAATAAATGGCAGATTAATTTTTAATTTTCACTGGGCAGCGACTTTAAATCCTAATGATTATCAATGTTTATTATTATTATGAACAATTCCAGTTCAGTTAGTACAATTCGGTTGACGATTGAAGTATTAACAGCAACTTTGTTTTTGGTGTCTGTTAATAACTGAATTTATGATTATTTTCGTGTATAAGATTGTTCATCATGGTACGTTGATCATACGTTGGTCCCTTGAAATTGTCCCGGGATTTTTAAAAAATACCTGTAACAACAGGATGGAATGGATTTAAAAAAAAGTATAAAAGTATTAAAAAGTCTGGGATACGCTTGTATTGTCAGAGGTATTAAAATCCGGGGTTAATTTCCAGAGGGTAACTGTGCCTAGAGTATTCCATCTTCTGTGCTTGTGTTTCGGCGGTTTTATTTGATAAAAGTTATCATATGCTTTTTTATAATTTTGCTTAATTGATGTGTAAAGTTGCAACTTTTCTTTTAATCTGTCGGTATTTTTACTAGTTTTTGTGATTTACATTTATAAAATTGTTTAATTTATTGTTTATTTCCTTAAAAGTTATTTCTAATAATTATAACCTTGTTTACGTTTGAAAATATTTCCTCTGAGATGGTCGTGTCAATTCTCGAAATTCGGAAATATATTTTATTCCAATATTAGTTTACTCGTCGTTCAGCAAAATGGTTGAATATGAATTGTGTTGCTCTCACCTGATGCATGATACTGCATAGGATCACCTTCGCAGTTTAAATTCTGCCTATACCTGTCATATTCACGTGAAGTTTGATTAATCTCATTGAAGTTTCTGCTTAATGCATCTTCGACAACGTTAGTCACTCCTTCTTTATGTATACGATGTCGTAGTCAAAGTTTTCAAACTCTAACCGACATCTTACAAATCTGGAGTTTTTCAACACTGCACCGGGAACTTATGATCTGATGCCTCGGTTGTTAGTACAAACTGTTTGGAATCGTCTGGATAGGCCAGTAAATCGAATGCTTTTATATAGTCGGGCCCGGGTCTCTTACATCGACATCTTTATCTTTTTTCAAAAATTTGGTCTTTGGTTTTGTAATTTTCGAATTTTCTTTAATGAAGCAGGTGTCATCGGAAATGACCATTCAATGACTTGTTGGACTTGGGTTTTAGTCGGAATTTTTGTCGGAGTCTGGTTTTACCCCATTCTGGGTGATTTCAGAGGGACATTAAAAATTGAGAGCAACTAAAAGCATTAACGGGATTTCGTAGACATCTTGAATACTATATCATGCGATCTCTTCAAGAAGCATTGTGTAGTGGTAACTGCTATGGTATTTCAATTATTTTTACCAAATTACCAAAATCGATTAGGTTTAGACTTAATATTATATTCTATTAGTTTATTGTAACGCGGTTAGTCTTTAGTACCTTGATAAATATGTAATAGTAAGTTCGTCTGACATATACAGTCACTCTCATGATCTAAGGAAGAAAAATCAAATTAAAAACGAATTTTATTTTAATAGTTCCGAACATTGCTTTAAGAGAGAATTTGGAATCCATTTCAGTATTCAAGTTATAATTGGTGTCAAATACACATCGTTTGGTAAATTAAAGTTACGCTTAGTGACGATTCTTATAATATTGAGTGACTTGACTTTGATGGTGTTAAAGATTAATGAATATTAATGAATATAAGTTGGAGCTACGTTGAATTGAAAACCGTAAGAGCGTATTTCGAGATTTTATGAAAAAATTTACTAACCACTGATGGTCATATAATCGGTGATTGTTTTATTATTTCTAAGAACTCTAATTTTATTTATTAAATTCGATTTTAGGAAACAAAATATTAATTTTCTAGGAGAGAAAATTAGTCTTAAATAATCTTTTGGTGACTAAACGGTGTATTTATTTCTTGACAACCAAAAATTAATTATTCAACGACCAGCTAAACAACATCGGTGCGGTTCGGCTAAGCTGGGCGGCATTCGATTCTCAGCATTTCTCATAAATAAACTGTATAAATATACGCTATTAAAAAAAAGAAGATTTTAGTTCAGAGCAGAGATAATTCCGCATTGTATTGTAATATTTGAATTGATTTATATACCATAGAAATTAAAAATTTGTGTAATTTTATATTGCTTTCAAAATTTGGATTAAAATATTGCTAAAAAAAAAAAAAAAAAAATTGGGCGGATTACTCCAACCGTGATTTTTGGTCAGCATCGGAAATCGAACCAGAGACCCTCGAATAACAAAGCAAGGGCGCTACTTACTGTGCCAACAAAGGCGGCAAAAATATTGCTTAGAAATGATTTACATACATATTTTGCAAATGGAATATTTAAGTTATTAAAGGGAAACATTTTGTTTAATTTTTAAAAAAAATGTTATATTCACGGCAAAATATTCAGATACCATAAATGATTTAAAATGGATATAATATAACTATCTTATCAATATGTCAATGTATTATAATATGTAATATAATGTATATATATCAATGTATTTAGTTTATGCACATAATAAATTTCGAATTTTCTCCCCAACATCTGTTACGTCATTTTGTTTAACTTACTACGATTTTTACTATTCAGCATAAAAACCGAATTTATCTATATACGTAATTTGATGCAAGATACATCTTATATATTTATACATATATACAATTCCATAGTATTCTTTATACTAAACTCAAAAGCAAAGTTCAGTCACCCGTAAACAACGATAAAATTTATCTTCAATAAAATCTTAGCGCAAAATCGTTTACATATGCAGCATCTCAAATAGCATACACATTATATATCTAAGAATAGAATAAAAAATACAACAAAAAAAAAATTAGTCTTATACTAAAGCATTATATTAATTCTCCTTTTTTATTTAACCATACTACTACCATACAGTGTCATCTCTACAAACTATTATTCGATTGTGTTGTTGTAATCGTATATATTTCACTTATTCTTATACATTTTTTTTCGCTCCACCTACAAAGGATGTGTTTTTACCCTCTTCGCACAAGCATTATATTATTTTATATTATATATATTTTAGTTTCGAAAACGAACAACAACAACAACAACACAAATACAACATGAAAACATCAACAATAAATACAACAACAGCGAAACACCAACAACATCGAGGCACTGTAATTTTAATAATAGCAATAATGATATAAGCAAGCAGTAACAGCACAAAGAGACCATACCATATACACCGTATTTATGTATGCATACATATATATGTATGTATACATATTCTATACTGTACGTATGTACCTATATTGCAAAACAGCCAGCCAAAGCAGAAATTTATATGAAAATACGTAAAACAGAAAAATATGCAATTAAATTTGAACCTGCTTGAGACTAACAAACAAAACAACAAAAAAACGAAATCATGAAAAATGGGTATGATGGGTTTTCTGATTATGTTATGATGTTGAAATAGAGGGTATATATTTTTGTGTACCGGGTGACACCAATTTTCCAGTCTCCCATCAAATTTTCCATAACTGCTCAATGCTTTACAAATTTGTATTAAACCAAGGCATCCTGCTATGCATAATCAGAACCACCCTGCCTTCTTCTATACATTATATATAATATATGTGCATATATATGTACATACATATTCACAATTTACACTAACAACAAGCGCAAATCCCTATTTGAACATTTTATTTTCTATTTTTATTTATATTCAAAAACAATTTTTTTTTATATAGAATGTGAACATCCGATTGGGGTTGTTTTATAACATTTTCAAAGTTTTTCGTCCGTTTTGATATTTTTATGTATGTGTGTATATAGGTATACATATATGTATATGTATGTATGAATAACGAAAAAATTTCCATTTATTTTATATGGAACACAAAGCTTGTTCAAAATTGAAATGTAAAACAAAAAATATTTTATGAAAAATTTCAAAATATTTTATAATAATTCGGGCAAAAAACTGAAACCCTCAGGGGTGATTTGTACAATAATAATTTTCCGTTTTATAGTATGTTTAAAACTAAAAATAAATATTTGGGATGGATATATCAATTTTTACGAGAGTGGGCAAATTTTTTGCTATACATATGTATGTATATATGTATAGATGCGAGGAGGATGTTGTTGTATAAATAAATTACCATAGAAAGGAATTTGAAATATTTTTTGAAAAATATGACATATTTGATATTAATTTAATTTCATATTTAGGTCTCATATATAGTACATGCATCAATTTAATTTATGTAACATAATACTACAACAAATAAATACAAATGTATTTAGTAAAATAAATTAGCAATATGGGAAATTAATTAAGTTTAAAGCAGTATTATTCATTTCATTAAGTTGTCTACTAGCAAATTATAAATATTTGAATTAATTTACAGGGTGTTTCTAAACTAGATAAACTTTACCAGTGAATTCAGAACCTCAAATGTGTTCGATTTAACATAAATTACTTAGATTCAAAAATGCATCCCTGACTAGTTACGAACGAAAAAATTCTAGAACTTTTCGAAAAAAAGCCCCAATTTTTTTTAATCGGGTTTGGATAAGATTGGCTTATTTTAAATCGGAATTGTTCCGACCTCTAAATTCAACAGAACGTAAAATAGCATGTTTTCTACAATTTTATTTTAATGTGTTTTTTGAATAAAAGAACTAATTGGATAGGTACTGCGTTTGATTTAAGCGCCAAAACCAACTCGAAAACATGAAAACCGAACATCTGAAACAAATCAACGATTTCATTTAAAAATAGAACATGTTTCTTAGCCTAATTTTAAATTATTGAATTTGGATAATTGTGATATAACATTTTTGGAAAGTTTAATTAAATAATTAACATTAAGATTAACTGTAAAATTTAACGTTATTTGATTTTCCACATCCTGATTGTACTTTATTAGATCTTAGGATCATATACTCCAATTTCTTACATCAGAGTTGAATGAATTTACAAATTCCAAAATAATTACCAATTTTGATATAATCTTACTTCAATTTTATTTGAGAATTTTGCTTGATTTGAAGATGAATTTTATGAATTCTAAAAATTTAATGTCTTTCAAATTCAGTAAGTTAGTTTTCACCGCTTGCAATTTGATGCATCACTCCTCATTTTGCATAACCGATATTTCGTATGTATGTACATTTACATTCTATAGATACAATAAGTAAAAATCAAATTCAATTTATCTGAAAAAATTATTTCAAATTGCTCTCAAATCGAAGTTTCAAGGTTTTATTAATTCAATTTATTCAAGTTTTGCATTACATTCGTAGATGTGCAGCTATTTTGATATATTATTGTATCTATCAATATTCATAAACATTAAATATAAACGTTCTTTGATTGCTATAAATAGACCAACCACTTATAATAGATAGTCCACAAAATTTAGCTTGAGACATTGTACATCGGGTGAACCCGAAGTTACAGGCAATGTCAAATAGAACTGCAGAACAGTGCTTAAATCTAGCAAACTGCTTAATATTAATAGTTAAGCAATTTGTTTTATATTGCTTGACATCAGGTTTCGAAAAGTTATATCTTTCTGTAAGCAAACTTCCGGATAGATCAGTATCATATTTAGTAGCAAGTGTTGATACTTTTTGCGTTAACTTGTCTTCAGATGAACATACGAGTACCACACTTTTGGATTATAAAAATGAAACCATTTCTATTATTTTATTCATGCTGTTAAATCGGTGTTTTAATTGATTGGCGATAATATCCAACATTGAATACTGAAATTTGAAAATCCTCAATTGGATCTTCACTTCTGGAATCATATGACAGTTCGTTAAAAAACTTCTTTGATGGACGTAAGTGTTTTGGAACCAAATGGCAATCAAATCCCCAAGATAGTGCAAGGTAATTAGTTCGTTAAATGAAATTGTCAGCATTTCTGAGTAGCTCAGATTAGTTTTAATATGCCCAATCGATTTTTCTTTTATTTATATTTTCCAAAATATATTTGGGCCATTTTTTTTACGTTTACTTTTTAATAATTAAATACTAAATATACTAAATAAAATTAAATCGGAGGTCCCCCAGCACCGCGGGATCTGTGCGTACCTTATCGCCGCCACTCTTATTTATTATTATATTCTCTTATTATTATTTATTATTTTTCCGAGAGACAGCTAAAACCATAAACCAATTATTATGTTTCGTATTGCGTTTAATTTTTTCTTTCAAATATAATTTATTAAAAATCAAGTTGCCTTTGAAAAACAAAACAATTGTTTCCTGACGTTTACTATTTCGCGGACCCAGCAGTGGTGTACTTCGAACTTCGTGTAGGTACTTCGAACTAAAAATCAGACTTTATCACGTATAATCGGGATTGCTGAAAACTTCAGGTTAACATTATGGAGACTGCACAATTCATGAAGTGTGAGACACATGTCTTTTATTTATACAGCAATTTCTGGATTGCAGTGTAGTTGATTTCTAATAGTGTTTACGGCAAACTGATATTTTTGTGTTGTCTGATTTTAGTGTGATTTTAAATAATTGAATTTTTAATAATAATTCGATTTTTTTACAATCCCAATTGAAGATTGATCTGATCTTGCTGTTTCTTTTCTTCATTCTGTCGTATCTATAGATGTGGAGCATATTTGATTATTCTTACACTTTAACTCAAGTGAAGGAATCCAACCAGGATTTACGAAATCATAAAGAAAAGCGCTTTTTCGATAAATTTTTTTTAGAGTCAGTGGTTGAATATTTCAATGAAGTTACAGCGTGCCAGATTTCCCCTTTGAGAGGGGATGTCACCCTATAGATTTGATAGATTCTCCCGTTCCCATAAATACTAATTTGTCCCCCGTTTCATAAATTATAATTTTTATAAAGAATTTTTCATTGTAAAACAATATAAACAGACATCGTCGCCGAAAATGAAAATGTTCATCTCCACTGGAGCATATTTTAAAAACATTTCTTTAAGATATGTAATCAGTTGGGGTATTTTGATAAACCGGTCCGTAGTATTCTCAATGGAATCGACGCCACAAAAATGAATATTGGTGAAAATGTCTTCAAATAGTTTAAAATTTTCTTCACTTCCCTGTTGCCAATTTTGATTATTCTGCGGTGGATTACTTGCTTCAATAGGAATTATTTTCTCATTTGTGCTCGGATTTATTTCTTCTGCATTGTATCGCAATCCCACTCTAGCCTGCAACTGGTTGGTTGTAAAATTGTTGGGGTAGACGTCTTCTTCGTCACCCGATTCTTCATCGATATATACGGCAAGTTGTCAAAAGCATCCAAAATTTGCGCTAAACTCCTCAACGGAGTTTTCCTAGAAAAAATTATTATGTTAGTGTATATGACCATAGTTGCGTTAGCACAACACTTTTAAAAAACTGTCCCAAAATTGATTAAATATAATATTTTTGCATTTTTTATAATTTAAAACTTTAATCTATTTTGTAAAAACAAACAATATGTGGGAATTAATAAGTTTTATTTTAGACTTACCAATATCTTGTAGATTTAGAATCCATAATTTTTTATTCACAAAAACAAAACACTTTTTTGAAGTCATACGTGTAGAAGGATATAATTAATAATAATCCTAAACACGTTTATTACCACTCTTTATATATCTACTAAAATAACTGTTATGCAGGTCACGGGAAATTCTTTTTGGTTTATTTCTCAACAGAAAAAAATGCAACGCATGTCTGATGTTGCGCTAACGCAACAATTTTCACAAATGGGCTAACTCACTTTATAAGTACTCCTCCACCAGTTTCGTTAATGCTTGTTTGCGGCGAACGATCACATCTATAAAATACATACAGGCTTGGAAAGAATTCCGAACTCAGGATCCCTTTATTGAATGATGTTTCACAGATGATGTAAACCGGAAAGAGCGTTTTTAACACAAAATTGTGAAATTGGGCGGCTTTCGAAGCAATTTTATTTACATTTTGGAAATAAAATGATTGGTTCGTAGTATTTTGTTGTTTGGCCATTGAGGTACTGTTCTAATAGTTGACTGTTTCCAAGTTATAGATCGGTATTATCGGTTTGGGTGGCTTAACCGAAGTTTTTTTTGCCCCCATTGAAACTCTTTTACAAGAAGCACATTCGGCCATAATTTAGATGTTATTGCCGCTTGAAAAGACTCTTCCGGCATGTTAATTTTATATGATACGACATCGTATTTCACTCCATTATATGATTTTGGAGTGATTTTTTGTACGATCATTTGATTCATATGGGTGTTATTTTGTTCAATAATTTATAGAACTGTTCCCTCTGGCACAGAGTGATGTACTCGCGACAAACGAGAGGTTCAACTTTCGCTAGCCGTAAGTTTTCTTACAGTTTCGCTGGTTGGCCCTTAACTCAAACAACTGTATATGTACAAACATAAAGGGAACAGTTTAAATTAATGACAGCTCAAAATCAATTTATTTTAATAAAAATATTTATCGCGCTTTGGATATACAATTTAATCGAATTAATCTTATTAATAGCAAAGATCATTAAAATTATAGAGTTATTTTAATTTGAAACTGTTGCTGTAAATAATCGCAATTTATGTATGTACATATATAAATTTATAGATGCAGAATGCATAACATTGTTCAATTTATATCGCCAACTATTGAATTATTATTATTTTCTTCTGAAATTCAATAAATACTTCATCATAAAATAAAGATAAAAAATAAAATGCAAAGAATGCAGAAATAAATTAAAAATTTAAAAGTAGTTCCAGAGATTGACTATAGATATGACAACAGTATTGTTCATACTCCGTTTCAATAAAATTTTAAATCAGTAAATAAAGTATACAATCCGGCTCTTGACTTAAATAGTGTAACCATTAAAATTAATTCAAATAATTATTTTCATAATTTTATACGAGGGGAGTTCAATAAGTTCGGTAAATCTATATGAAATAACGGTATTAAAAATGTTTGATTTTGTTTTTTTATTACTCTTTTTATTCTACCGACAAAAACAAAATTTCATGCAAATCAATTGCTTCATTTAGTTTCTGTGATTGATTTAATACACACTAGGTTGGAAATTTTAAAAATATGGGCAATATTGAACATCGTGCTGTGATTAAATTTCTTGTAAATGAAAATTGTTTACGGAGAATCTAGTCCGCCTTATAAAACAATAACGAAATGGGTCAGTCTATTCAAACAATGTAGAGAGGGACTGGAAGGTGAGCTCCACAGCGGGAGACCGGCAGACGCTGTTACTCACGTAATCGTAATTTTAACCGAGGATCACCATTTCAAAATTAAGTATAATAATAAATATATCTATTAGCAGTGTTACCACAATTTTACACAATCATCTTAAGCTGCCAAAAGTTGGTGTAAGATGGGTTTCCCGAATGTTGACCATATAGACCAAAGTAGTTATCGAGTGGAAACTTCTAAGGTAATTTTAGAAATGTGTAAAGACCGGTTAAATTTATAAACCAAACAGTCACCGATGATGAAACGTAAATTTATCACTATGATCCAGAGTCGAAACAGGAATCCATGCAATGGATATGCGCAAGGAAATCCACCACCGAATGGAATATTGATGATTGACTATATGCTTATCACATAAAACCACAATAACAGGGACTTATTATGCGGGGCTTTTAAATAAATTGAAAAATGCTATGAGGGAAAAACGAAGAGGTCAAATCAAGCAAAAAAACTTTGCTTTTACATCACAATGCACCAGTTCATAAGACGAATGTTGTACGACAAGATTTGGCCCCAAGTGATTATTTCCATTTACTAATTTGAAGAAAAAATTAAAAGGGGGCTAAGATGTTCTAATGAGAGTGAGGTAATGTCCGCTGTAGAAGAATATTTTGAAGAACAAGACAAATCATTTTATTTTGATAGTTTGTACAAATTAATTAAGGTGTAATAAGTGCATTAGCGTGGGTGGAATAAAATTTACCGTTATTTCATATAGATTTTATTGAACTCCCCTCGTACAGTTATGATTACAAAACTTAAATTTTGCTATTATTTTTTAGTTTTTTAATACAATTAAATTAAAAATTAATTTTCTACATATTTTATTTTTCTCAAACAAACAAGAAATAACAACAACTAAATGTGTTTTGCATAATTAAAGTTTGTGTGACCTATATACTCGTACATACATAAATATTCATCGTCTATATGTTACACAATATTTTAATCATAATTAAATTAAAAAATTTAATTTCGATGAAAAAATTAAAGTGTACATAACAGATATATACATACGTATATATGTATATAAAGGGTGATAAGATTTTGTAATAAAAAGGAATCTTTTCAAGCAGAAACATAAAAATAAAGTTTTGGTTTGATAAAAGTTTTATTATTTTGATTTTCTTCTCAAAAAATATTTTATAAAAGTTTGGTATACGTATTACGTACGGTTTACTTTAAAGTTGCTTGAAAGTTAGAAAATTTTATATATGTACATATATGTATGTATTGTCAGTATTAAAGTTGTACGAATATAGTGTTTTAAATATATATTATGTATCGTAAAGCTATCAAAATATTTAATGTTTACTAAAAAACCAATTTCCATCATTTTTATCATTTTCATTTATACAAAGCGAAATAAATAAATGAAAAGCTGTGTTGTATGTATGTATATAAAAAAAACAATTGCCAATACCAGTATACACGTTAAAGTACATAATAGTCCCTTATATTTGTACAAAGTTCCATAGGCAGTACAACATGGATGAGTTATATTACATTTTCTTATATAACTTTTAATTTTTAATACAAACATTATGTTATTCTAAAAATTTGTGCTAATCACATTTGTGGACCATTAAGCATAAATTGTAACTTCGAGTGACGTTATTGCATATCCATATACATATTCAAACAAAATTCCATGGTTCAAGAATAACCTTTCGGGAACACAAAACAAAACGAAACTCAGCATGCTGTTTGGAATACTATACACACTTACACAGCGTTTAGATTTATACTTACACATACAAATATGTATATAGAGTTCACATACATATATGTATACATTATATATTTACTTCGTGTGAGGTTCGTATATTTTCAATTATTTATTTATTTTGTAGATGTACATACTACATAGTGCGATATAAACCAACACTAATATTATAAATCCAACTCACATATACATACATATATATGTATACAGATTGTATATAAATTTGTATATATATAAGTTAATGCTTTTTTCGGATCAAAAATTGTGAATTGAATTTAAAAACAATTGAATTCGATTGAATTTTTATTTTATTTTATTTACATTACATATATGATAACATAATTAAGAATGTGGTTTTGTTTATATTTACATTTGAATATATTATGAAATGAATTGAATGGATTGTTTGGAATATGTACGTTAATATCGGCTCCGTCGTTATTTTGTAATATGTTTTATTAAATGGAACTGAACTCTTAACAGAATTATTTATGATCAATAATTTTTGTTTTATTTAGAGCATCTAATAAACTCATACTTGAACAGTTGAGAAACATGTTATGCCAGAATACGTGGGTACAGATTTTACCATGCTATCCATCCATCAGAGAAAGAAAGAGGCGGATCTTACAAAGAAATAAATATATGTCAGCAATATACTGTCCACCACGACATAATTTGAAAAGAGACGATTATGAAGAACTTTTTAACACCATGGGAGGTTGTTTTATCATTGGTGGCGACTTCAATGCGAAAAACACTTACTGGGGCTCCAGAGTTACTACACCAAAAGGGAGAGCGTTGTTTGAAGCAGGAAAAAAATTAAAATGTGATTTTCAAACTGGTGGCTCACCAACTAACTGGCCAACAGATCTAAACAAAACACCGGATTTTATAAACTTTTATGTGACAAAATGTATATCAGATAACTATATTCGTTTGGAAAATAATGAAGAGCTAAAATAATGAAGAGCTTACGTCGGACCACTCTCCTGTTATTATGACGGTCAGTGAAACAACAATTGAAATAGAAATCACGCGAGACTGTCCAATAGAATAGCAATTGGAAAAATTTTCGAGAATTATTGGAACAAAACATCATTCTTCAAGCACCAATAAGGAACATTATACAAATCAAAGAGGAAGTAGAAAGGCTAATAAAAAACTTTCAAATACGCAAATAACAACAACTGTAAAAACTATACACTTGAAGTAAGAGAGCTTGTGGCAAAGAAACGAAAAGCTCGAAAGTCTTGGCAAATAAATCGAACGAAGGAAAATAAAACCGTCCTTAATAACTTAGGTGACAAATTGAAATCTCTGATCAGAACTGTTAAGAATGAATAAATAAGTACATATTTGTCATCAATTACTAGCCAAAAATATTAAGAGACCAACAAATTCGATGGCACCAATTAAAAGTGAGGATAGAAGGTGGGCTCGAAGCGCTAAAAAAAAGATGACTTGTGTGCGAAACACCTAGAAGACACGTTTCAACCATTACTCAGGCAAACTGCGGACGAAAATGTTAACCTACACCAGTTCATAAGGAGATTGTTGTACGACAAGCCTTACGGAATTGCAAGTTACATACAGTTCAGATCTGGCCAAAACTTTTTACTAATTTGATTAAAAAATTAAGGGGGCTAAGATTTTCAAATGAGAGTGAGGTAATGTCCGCTGTAGAAGAATATTTTGAAGAACAAGACAAATCATTTTATTTTGATAGTTTGACTGCAGTTAATCTGCGGATGAAATTATTAACCTACTGAAACGATCTGATGAGCTTGAAATACTAAGTGTATCTCTACAGGCGCTAAAAGAGAAAATATAAAATTTAAACAAGAAAAAATCTCTGGGGTACGACCTCTTAACCGGACAAATCATTAAAGAATTACCAAATAAAACGATACGTAAACTTCTCCATAATCAATGCAGTGTTTAAACTAAGATACGCTCCAAGGCAATGGAAGGGGGCAGAGGTAATCATGATATGAAAACCTAACAACAATGTAACGATAACAAGTCCTTCAGACCGATATCCATAGTCCCAACCATGTCCAAGATTTTTGAAAAATTGCTCCTGAAGAGAATGAAACCCATAATGGTGGATAGAAATCTCATTCCTGACCACCATAGTTTGGATTCAGAGAAAATAACTCGACTATAGAACAAGTTCATAGAATCACAGATATAATACAGCGCCTAGAAACTAAAAAAATATGTTTTAGCGTTTTCCTGGATGTAGCGCAAGCATTTGACCGAGTTTGGCACAAAGGATTGCAGTTCAAGCTCAAGCGAGACCTTCCCAAACAGTACTATGAAACTTTGAAATCATACATAACCGATAGACACTTCCGTGTAAAATATGAAGAAGAATACTCGGACCTAAAGAAAATTTCAGCTGGAGTACCACAAGGTAGCGTATTGGGCCGTCTTGAAGAAGAAACTATAGCAACATATGCTGATGATACTGCGATTTTGGCAGTTGGGAATAATGTAGAAGAAGCTACTAACAAGCTACTCGACAAATTCAGTCAACAATTGGTTGAAAAAATGGAGGATAAAACTGAACGAAACTAAATCTGTGCATGTGAACTTTACTAATAAAAATATTTCTAATAGAATTCCAATCATAATCAACTCTAAACAAGTTGCCTATGCAGATACGGCGAAATATCTAGGTATGACGCGGGATGCCAAGTTGAGGGGGAAAGAACATGTCAAAAAAAAAAGTAACATGAACATGAAGTATATAGGAACATGTATTGGCTCTTAGGTGGACATTCTGAACTATCTATACAAAACTATTTATACAAAATATATTGATTTTATACCGGCAAATACTGAAACCGGTATAGACCTATGGTATACAGCTTTGGGGCTGTACACGAACATCAAGATGATACAGACGTACCAAAACAAAGTACTTGTACAAATGAAGACTTCCACCGAGATTTAAAGATGCGGAATACATCGATGCAGTTATTACATATCATGCTCTCAAGCATGTTTCACGCCTCCGATAGCACGAAAACATCGAGATATGCAATACGCGGGACAGACCGTTGACAGTAAGACGTCTCCAAAGGACCAAACCAATTGATCTATAGTGAATGGAACATAAAATTACTATTATAGGAAATATTTATATAAATAAATAATTTTAATTTCTGGGACTAGCCATTGGTCTATATCCCAACAACTGTTAATATAATTATGATAGAAATAGTTACTAGATGACTTAGAATAAAATCAGTTGTAATATTATATAAATAATTAAAAAAATAAACAAAAAAAAAATCAATAATTTTTTACTAAATGTGTTTAGACATACGAGTATATGAGTTACGTGCAACTATTTTGAAGTTTATAGAATTTAAAAAAAATAATTATTATAAATTAAATAATTTTGAATCTTTCTTTGCCCCGAACGTAACAAATAATAACGTGATTATTGTTAAACTACATATTATATTGTTGAAGCATACAATATACATTTCAAATTAATTAAAAGTTATTTTATTTAAAATATGGAAAAGCAAAAATACCCTTTTTCTTGGAAATCAGAATACCTATCCAGCATCGTAATACAATTTGGAAGGCGAATAATGTATAAACTAAAATATAATAACATTTTGTTTACTGTAAATTATGGTTGCATGACTTTTGGTTATAATTAGACTAATTTCCTAAAAATTAATTATAACTTTCCATTACCTAACTCCCTGTTTTGTGTGTAGGTACTCCATTTTAATGCTGAGGTAAACAATGAAACAACATTATTTTTTGTTTTCTTTTGCTGTGCTGTGCAGTTATTTGTTTAAGATATTTGCAAATACTATTATATATTAAAGCATCGTATTTTGGCAAGGCAATGGTCACATTCAGTAATGCAAAGGCCCTGCAAAATTACCGAATTACGGCTTTACCGGTAAACGGTAAATATTTGACCAAATACCGGTTTACCGGTAAAATTAATTAGAGAATTATAACAATTCAATAATAAAAATTTAACAAAACAAAAAAACACACCAATTTCTTTTAAAATTCAATAAATCTGTTGGGCATTGAAATATGCTCTTAACATACAAATTGCATCTAAAGTGGAATCGTTCGCACTTGTTTTTATTTTAGTGCATATTTCACCCGCAGCTGAAAAAGCTCGCTCAGATTCGACGCTGGTCGGCTTTATTGTTGAAATGTGGTTGAAAGCCAACGTTAAATACTTTCCACGACTTGGCCCTTGTTCTTTGTCCTCGAGCGCAAGATCAATACTCAGTAATACGAAATCCTTCGAACTTAATTACTCCACAGCTATATAGATACATCGGTAGAAATTCTTATTTTAAAAAATACAAATTCCTTTTTCCACAAATATCTTGATAACTTAACCTATAAAAATCTTTATCTTTAAGCATTGCAATCTAAGCTTAATACGAGTTCTATTCCGAACTCATTCTCTATTTTATCAACATTGCTACCCCGGGACGAAATATTTTGTTGGTTGATCATCTGATGTGTGTATTTAATTATTTAACAACAAATCAATATTTTTTACCGCTACTTCGGTAAACCAAATTGGACGATAAAACCGGTTAATCGGTTAATCGTTTACCGATAATGCGGCCCCTTATTTAGTTTTTACACTTTCAAGTGATTTTTGCAGTATTTTTACACGTCCCGCCCTTGACAATCTATAATTAAATATTTTATTTGGCTCGTTGTCTTCTAAGTTATTGATGCTATATGGGCGAAGAAGGTTAGTTTAAGTGGAAACGCTTCATCTCCAACGAAATATGGTTGTGGTTCTCCAGTTTCAATTAGACGTGCTGGTGGTGACATATTGAAACTGTTACTGTGGAATTTTTTTAATTGAATAAAGAAAAATCCCACCATTACTATTTCTACTATATGAGCAGACATCAATCAAAGATAAAAGTACAAAAGAATGGCTTCTTTTGTAGCTGTAATACGTAGATCCAGTATTAAAAGGACACTGTATGCTAATATGTTTGCCGTCGATAGCATCAATATCTGAAACAAGAATACAATATATAAAAAGGTTTCGATGATTAATATTTTCTTTTCAGCAAATAAAGCTAAAGGACATTGGATGTCAAAAATAGTGGAAAAATAGTGGAAAGGCTGTGAAAAAGAAATCCCTTTGGAAATACGAGCATCAAATGTGATTTATTATACCGTTTTAGGAACCAGCAAGTGAGTGCAGAAACATTAAAATATTTTGTGTGTTGCGATTTTATGTCATGCGTTTCTATTACATGGTGCACAGGAATTTACACGAGTCTTAAGCTATAGTAAATTTTTCCGCCGATATTGCAGACGAAATAAAAGTAGAAGCGATTACACCGCGCCAGTTGGATCGAGGGCATATCAATTTAGATAAGCAATCCGAAAGGAGAGAGCAGGACACCCAAGTTGCAGATGAAAGAGCAGTTTTTCAAAATTCTGTTCCTAATGTATGAAATTCACCCAATTCTTCTCTTTTGTTATTTATTTCATTAACCCATTTAATTCTGTTTTAATCTTTTTTGTTGAGAACTAAAATCACAGCCGCAGTTTCAATTTTGTTATCTTCGTCATAGCATATGAGGTCACAGACGTGACAACAGTGTGTTAGGAAGAAATATTAATGTTGTAAATGAATTTTCTAATTTTCGTTGAAACTCTGACTTTCAAACAATTAAAATATTATATTTAAAATTTTAATTTTCATAAACCACCGATTTATTGTTGTATTAAAAATAATTCAAACTTCATACATGTCCTCTAATACTAAATAGTTTCTTTGAAATTTACTTTTGGTAAATTTTTAAAATTTGAATTAATTTTGAGTCGTGGAAATTGAAAAATTTCTATTATATCAAAAATTGTATACAATAAATATTTTAACAATTGACCATAAGCAAAGTTCCAAAAAATTTGGGAAGAAATTGCCCTATACCAAATGTTCTGATTTTGCATATAACGCTACTTTAGAGTCATACTGTTGTAACTAACATTTTTTCACAAATTGATTTATATATTGATTCTATCTTCTTTCGTTTTCGAAATCTAGGGGGTAGACTATCTCATCTAACCCTTAAAATACGCACAAAATTTACAGCCATTCAGTATAGTATATGGCAGATACAACAAAATTGCACAGTGATATGTAAAATCACGAAGAAATTGAAGAAACCGAAGATAATGATTAACAACAAAATGAAACCGTTAACGTAAAGCGATTTCTCGAAAAAAGCTTCCAAATTTAGCAACGTGGAAAAAAATGTACGTAAACTAAAATATCAATCTGGCGTGGAGCATGCGAATTCTGCCGAGAAGTACCCACAATAAAATGGGGAGATAAACATTATTATGAAGGTTGCAAACTAAAGTGTAGTGTAAAAATCACAGATGACCGAAAACACATATAAATGCAATTACGAATTAGACATGGACCGGAAATATGATTTCTTAATTCGTAAGATTCGTAAAACCAAAGTCATTAACTTTTTGAATATGACAATCATCTAATTCAAATTTGTAAAGAATATTTTCTTGGTACTCTAGCCATTAGCCAAACAACCGTATATACGGGGCGAGTTGTGGATTCAACAAAACAAGGGTTCTTGTTATACAGTTGTGCGCCCCAATTTCGACCACATTTCATCATTCCCAACAGTGCCGTCTCATTATAATGAGTATACTGTCGGTCGCAAACGAAGAAATATTACTTCGTTCAATCGAACTAATTTGGGCATCGCTAAAATGTATGATTTGTACAAAATTCAACCTCGACTTTCATAAGCCTCGTTCAGACCGAAGTACGCAGTTTGTGAAATTTACAATCATAAAAAGTTGATATTCTTATGGTTTTTCTATACTGCAACTGTGAGCTGGTTAATTCGATTTTAAAACATATCGTAGGTTGTTCACGTCGAAACGTTGCTATGTAATATACGTAAAATTTTCTTTCAAGGTTACAGGAACTATACAGTGAAATTTGGCTGGGAATAGTTTTAAAATTTGGTGAGCCTTTAATTCGATTTCTTAGTTGACCTGTCCTTTTAAATTTCACATTTTAGTTTTACTTAAAATTTGGAATCGAAATTGAAGTGAGTTGAAAACATGAAAATAAAAATTTAAATTTAATTTCGAAAATATGGAAAAAATAAACACGGGTAAGTCGAATAGAATGGGCATATACAGCACAGGAAGATATCACTAAAAAACTGAGATCTGAAATCTCTACTGAAAATATTTGTAAATTAAAAATTAGTTAAACAAATTCACATAATCAAAATCAAAATATGTGTTAAATTAGATTTCTGATATATTATATTGGCTGAACATTTCTCCTGATGTGAGGGTTTTCGGAATCCTATACAAAAAATAGTGAATTGTGGAATTAAATTAATTCAGATAATGGGGAGCGAACAAACTATAAAATTGACTTAAAAAAGGTAGATCCCGCATTGGGTATATTTTAATTAGATGGAAGAGTTTTCCGTGACGATTTAACCGCCAACGTACCGGATAACTTAGAAGCATCCATTCCCGAAACTACAACACCTGAACCTGGACGGGTAAGCCAAAATGGGGTAAGCCAAAATGAAACAACTTTTTTCGCAAAATAAAGAAAAGTAAAGAAATGTTTAAAATTTAATTTAAATATATTTTGTTATTTAAAAAAATTAATTTTAAATTGTGTTTTAACATAAAGATGCTAAATAATTTTTTTTTGTTGTGGCCAGATAGTGTTGTGTCATCACCATCTTCGTCGTTATCTGGCATTATAATTTCAATGAAATCTTCATCGCTATAGCCGTCTTCCATCAAAATGAAGTTGTGTATAAAACACAAATCGCAACAACATTTTTAATAACGAAGTTTCCAGTTTTAATTGTTTACTTCCAGGTATTTTAATCGCCCAAACTTCTCTTTTAAATGTGCGTAGGCCCTCGATTATCGAACGTATGGAACTAAGGCGTGTATATGATAAATTTATTTTTTGTATGTTGAGCAATTTCTTTAAAGAGGGTATTCGATTTAAATTGTGTCTTAAGTTTACTTAAGACTGCCACAATTTCTGTGAATATCAAATGGCCAGTGCTTGAAGCCATACCAAACCGATCACTCATTTAAAATTCAGATCGTTAATAACATTTTTATATTGTTAAAAATTTGGCAATACTCTAACCAATTTCTATAACAATAATTAACTTAATAATTGATTTTATTTTCACAAATTTACTACTAAACAAACACGATCACTTCAAAACACGTCCTCATGTGCTCAGATAATATTTTGGAATTATTTGTTCAAAATAGTTTTTGTTTTGTGCGTGTGGGGCTCAAACGTTTTAATACTTTCGCCGTATTCTTCGTCATCTGTTATACAAAATGGACATAGCTTTTACTGCCAAGACATTTATAGTTCTATATTATCGGTATCCCCGAGTTCATCCAACAGTATATTTTTTAGGAACTCTCCAATTGTATTTATTTATTAGCACAAGAAACAGAAATGCAAATATTTAGCTGTTACAAGAAAAATGGCGATCTATCCAGAACAAAATTTTAACTTGGACAGATTTTTACTCTGATACAAATTGGATTATGAATTATAAAAGAATTTAAATATTTAATTTAGAAATAGAAATTTTTCGTTATATTGTTTTGTATTTTGTAGTGCAATAAATAAACTATGACTCTATTCTTACCAACTACAGTTTGATTCTCACCAACTTTTATATCTTCATCCATTTTGATTTTTAGAGACGAGATAGAAATTTTGATCGCCACGCATTTAAAATTTCACGCAGTAATTTATTTATTTAAAGCATATCGTACTACATATTAGTATATATACGAGTAAATGAGTATTCAACTGAAGCCATTTATGATGCATATAATGTGCGAGTAATTTTTTAATTAGCGTATATATTAGACAATATATGTAAATAATGCTTACTTATTTTGCACCACGTTTCATTCGGTATCAAATTCGATATAGGTTATATGTACATATATGGAAATTTTATGTTAGTTCTGCATAATTATTCGTTTCCGTGAACAATTTTATGTGCGCATGGAGCACTGAGTAACCGATAAAATATTTTACTTGCTTACGAGCCGCCATATGTTAATTTTAAGCCAGCTACAACTATCCTACATCCTCAAGACAACAAGTGCTAAATTCCAAACCATATACGAGTATGTACAGAAGTATATACAAAAACTTTTATTAAATCAAAAACCAAAATTTTCCACAATAAAAACCAATTTTCCAATTATAATTTTCTCTATTCCCGCAACGTTAAAAAAAATTGTATATTTCAAAAAGTCTTTTGTATTTCTCAGTTTTATTTTTATTTTATTATTGTTGTTATTGTATTGTATATACTCGTACCTACGTATACATAACAAATACAAAAATAAAAAATAATTCAACCGACAAAAACCGAAGATAATTTCATGAGTAAAAAGAAAACATACTTCCAAGTTTGAAACGAGCGAAAGAAATAAAAATAAAAAAAAAAAATTTAAGATTTCATTCAAGTTATTTGATGTTTTATTTTTATTTTATTTCGTGAGAAAATTAACATTCAGTAATTTTTTTTTTTTTTTATTTCGTTTTATGTTTTAACATTTTTGTTTTTTCTTTTAAGATTTTATTTTTTATTGTTGGAATTCATGTTATAGAAAAGAAATACATAAAATTGAATAGAATTACTTGAGTAATTTTTAATTTTTCGGTTTTATATAATTTTTTTTATTATATTATTTAAAATTTCGTTAATAATTATATATAGTTATATGGATGTATGTATAGAAAACATGTTTGATTAATTTGATTAATGGAATGTTAAGTAATAATGATGAAATTATTTATGGTTTAAAATCTGTACATACATGTACATATATAGCAAACTACTTGTGTTAGGTGTATTTTAATTTAGACCACCCTAAATTATATAAACAAGAGTGTTTATGTGTGCATGCATATAATAATCTGGAAAATGCACACACAACATAAAAAGATTCATTCACCCGCAAATAGAAAAAAAAAAGAAGAAATACCGAGTAACACGTTTCATCTCTAATTAAATTTTCACGAGATATTTTATTATTTCGTTAAATTAGATATGCTCGAGGGTTCGCTTTAATAATTTTTGTATTTTATATTCTTTTTATATATATTTTTTTAACAAAAGAGGTGTTAATTTTAAAGATTTAAAAATAAAAATATTTTTTATTGTTTATTTTAATATGTACTTCTAAATTAATTTGAAAGGTTATAGGTTTATCGTGTTATTGACTGCGTTGTACAAAATATAGACTGTACAGTCGTTATTTTTCCCAAATGAATTGTATTCTGGCCGTTGTTATTATTTTTTTTTGAATTATCGATTTTCCGTCGGGCGGTTTTCTTACTTACAGGATCCCTTTACCCATTAAATTAAATTTTAATTTTAATTTTTATTCTCATAATAAAAAAATTATTTTTAAAAAAAATAAATAAATAATTTGATGCGTGCATAAGGTATATAAGACATTAGGCTAGAGTCCTACCGTCGGCACTTAACTGATCAAAATTCTAAATTAATTTATAATTTGATGAATTTTAACCGAGTTCGTTGATTTGAATTTGTTCTCACTCCGTTGTCCGTCGATATGTCTAGTCTGACACAGGCTCATAACTTTTAAACTATAATTTCTTGTCAGTGAAAATTTTGCATGTACATTAAGTTATTTAATTCAACTATTGTTTCAGTAAAAAATTAATTAAATTAAATAATTAATAATTAAAGATACTAACAATTTTTGCATTTTATTTATATGGCATGTGACATGCCATTTTAAAGGGCTGATTTTAACAATTCTAAAAATATATTTAATAACAATAGTTTTTTTGATAGACAATTATATGAGAATGTAGCAAGAAAAATATATGTCCCTCCCCCTCTGGCCCGTTTGAAAAATTTGAAATATGTATAAGGTGGTAAATATTAAAGGACAACTATATAGAGGAAATGAAATGTTTAATATTTATTTATCCACAGGGCGTGGAAGAAATTTGTTAAAAAATGATTTTAATAAAATTTTAGGTCTAAAAACGTAGTACTATATTAGTACATTATATACCGTAGATGAGGAATTCGTCGTTTCACTGTCAATCAAACAAGTTGCCATTATTATAGCAGAACAAGGTCAAATGGTAGCCATTGCGAATGTATCCCAGGGATACATATTCCAAGGGAAAACCAGAATAGACCCCCAGGCCTGTCTATATATTCAGTTGACACGAGTATTGCTTTTATTGAATATGCAGTTTTCGGGTCCAATAAGACCGACATATCCATCAGCAGTTTATGCCATTTACTTTACAGCTGCCTTACATGATGGGAGACTTCAATGTAGATTTCGTTAATCATCTTAATAACTAAATCTTTATATATTTTCAAAATAAAGGATTTATATCTCGACTCAATGAGGATGCACAAACACCAGTATATAGATGGTGTATTTTTAAATATACATAATATTCAAAGAGGCACATTGGAAACGGTCTTTAGTCACCACAAGGAGTGGTGGTTGAGATTTTCACCCGAATTTGAATAAAAAAGTTATTATTACAATTGAAAAGTGCACTGCTCACGAAACTCCCGGCGTATGAAATTCATGCTTGACCAAACTTTTTTTTAAGTTTGGTTTCGAAACGTGAAATTTTAAGTTATTTGGAAGCTTCACATTTTATTTTACTATGCGTATATAGGCAAAATTCCGTATTACGACAAAAAAGCTTTGAGAATTTGCCTTCTTAATTTTATTTCATTATTTTATATTCATAATTTCAGAGTTTGTCATAATTTTAAAATTTTAAATTTTATAAAAATTGAAGTAAACTTTCATTGAATTCTAGAATTTTAGATACATTAAAGCATGTTATTGGATTGCGTCTTCATTCGCAGATTCCAGAATTAACATTCGTCATCATCTACGGCGATGATGAGTATTTCTGCTTTTCAGCGGGATAATATTGGCGTTTAATTTTAAAACAAAGGTACCTGGCGATGCGCGTTAAATATTTCCTAAATCAATCCTAGGTACAAAAACAACGTTTTGGATTGGTTTAGGCAAAAATTTCACACGCTTGCGCAGGGCTGTGAAAAATTTCCTATATTATTCCTAAGTAAAGCAAACTGTAAATGTATTTGTGTATACATATTTAAATTAGTGCAAACTATGTAAACATCAGTTAAAGTGAGAAAATCAAATAAAACAATAACCACGTGTTTCGCGGCCAAGTTTGACCAATGTACAGAACAATGACAAAATTCTAAAAAAATTCCTGACTATCGACAATTGATAGAACTAACAATGACACATAGTGGCACCGATGTCTACCTCGCAAATTCTGGACTATTATTTAATTTAAATTAAATAAAAGTCATAAATTTTAATAAATTGAAACTCATAACTTTAACATAATGAAATATCGACATGAAATTTTATGAGTTCAGTGTTTTACTTTTGGTAATTTTAATTATTAGTAGAACAAATGATTTAATTATGTCAAAGAATATGTCCAACACAAATGTATTGTGTTTAAAAAGTGTTGGTTTTGACTTAGGAATAAGTTAAGAAATTTTTCACTGGCGTCAGTTTAAAATGCGTCATTAGAATGTATTATTTTGATTTGTATCATTTTGTTCGCGGGATCGTAGGACTTTTAAAATTTTCTGTGATTCATTTATTCATCATGTTTGTTTGTTGTATACGTAATTCTGATATCCGTGATCCTTATACATAGATGTGATTCGAAAGATGAGCATTCACTGTTTTGTACGAATCTAAACAGCGTTTTGGTTTTACAATCGAACACATTACAGAAAACACTGACATTCCAGTCTCATCTCATCCTCGTTAGATTTATGAATCACGAACAATCTTTGTTCTAACTTAAACAATATTTTATTGGTGTTTGGGATCTTTATTTTTCAAAAATTATTATATATGTTTTAGCTTTTGGCATATCATTTCAAACAACAAAATCTACAAAATCTACAATACAACAAAATCTACAAAATTTACACACAAACATTTTTTAAAATACATTATTATATTTATACCACAACCGAAGAAAATTAGCAATAAATGTATAAACTTAGAATATTAATGGATAGTTAATAAATTACCTTACTGATACTGAATTTCATTATTATGGTCGCATATACATACGTGAAAAAGATTGGTGCGATCCATTTACAACCAAATTTTTGTAAAATCGGTCCTTCTACAACCATCTTTTTGTTATGATGTAAGTGCGAATCAATGTACAAAAAAATGTTCGATTTGAAATAAATGTACGCTGAGTTTTAGAAATTATGGATCGGTTATGCTGCACACTTTCAACAAAATGACTGTTTCTATAGTTTGCGAATTCAGTTTTCACGCATCTAACGCCAAACTAAACGACAACTATATAGTTGGTTCGGAAAATAGGGTTTGATTTTATTTCACAACTTCTCATGCGAATAGGTCTCAAATGGTAATTCTATTCAGTTGTACAAACTAGTTTACAAATAATTTTAAATGAATTTCTTTTCGGTGATTCTATTAGTCGTACGATGCATATTCGAACTATTTTTTCGAACCAATTGATGGTGGTTCTTATATGGTTATGTTATAGTGCAGAGACGGCCAAGCTAACTATACACAGGTGGATAATCTCTCGTTACGAGAGCCAACATAAAAATAAAATATCAAAAACATCGGTTGATATAGAATTTTTATTGTACTGAGTACGTCTTCAAACAAATGCATGCATATATTTAAATTTTTTACATAACAGCTATTGTTTGCTTGTAGATGGGATGTGTTTGTTTGTAACTTGGTCGTGAATTTTATGAAATCCGGTTCATAGTTCGTTAGCGCGGTACGAATTAATTCCGATAAATGCTCATTAATTGAGTTGTATACGGTGGTTTGATTTTATAATATAATAATATACTTCATTGTTGAAAAAAGTGACTCACAACAATATGTTGTGCCGAATATGGACAGTAATCTGCAAGCAGGATTTTTTTAAATTGTGGTATTTTGATTGTGACACTAGTTTCCAAAACTGATTTTTGATGCATTTTAAGACTGTGATCCTCTTGAAGTTCTAATAATTCCATTATTCCTGTGGCACTTTCATTCAAAACATAATGAGGAATCGATAATCCATCGTTAATAACGTCAATCTCGAATGGATTTACAAGAAAATTTAGTGTAATAAATCTCTTAATAATTCTTCTAATTTACTGTAGTATTCATTCAATTTTTTCTCATCAATTTTTCTCATCAATTCATTGATTTTTGATCGTCGTGCAGTTTGGACGTAAAATCAATGTGCGCGGAATATAATTAAAGTAAAATGAAATTAAAATAAAAAGTGCAGTGTTAGTTCTTTTTTATTATTTTTTTAATATTTAATTTAATTACTGTGCATATAACGAATAATAATTAGTGCTAAAATTATAAGGGGCCTATTTTCCCCCAAAAACAATATCAGCATTAAATCAGAATAATGCAATGCATGCAATGGGTAAAGTGGAACATAGCCCCACAAAAAATATAATAACGCAAAATGAAAAAAGTGCTTCGACATCAAATTTAGCAAATTTGGTAATACCACCTTTTAACTCAAAAGAAAATACTAGTGAAAAAATAAACGCTTCAACAGCAAATAAACTCAGTGCAGTGAACATGAATAATGACGATGAAAAAAACAATGAAAGTGCATCAACAACAGATGATAATAAAATAAACAGTGATGTAGGTCAGTGTTTAGTGCAAACAGGGCTGGACAGGTATATTACTGTCAGCTCAAAGCGAAGGAGAAGCCCTCGATCAGCGGCTAATGCAAACGTGAATAAATTCACCAAGCTAGGTAGTGTTGAATTAACTCAAAGCAACCGGTATTCTTGTTTGGTTGTTGAAGACCCACCGGCCGAAAAAGCTCCAAAACCAGAGAAACCGCCACCAATCTATTTGAGGGAGGAATCAAATAGAGAGCTCACAAAAACAATCGAGTTCATTACTAATGGAGGATTTTATATCTCCGTGATAAAAAGAGGAGATATAAAAGAAACAAAAATTCAACCGTTGAATGTTGACGCTTACAGAGCGTTAGTTAAACATTTCGACGAAGTTGGTAAACATTACTACACTTACCAACTAAAAAGCCAAAAAGACTTGGTCGTCGTGTTAAAAGGATGCAAATAAAATACGAGCCGCTCTCGCTGAAAAAGGATTTCAATGCAAATCAATCACCAACATTATTAACCGTGAGAAGTTGCCTCAACCATTGTCCCGTCTGGAATTAGAACCAGATAATAAAAAAATCAAAGAGAAACATGCAATATTTGATTTAAAATATCTACTGCATAGAAGAATTATCGTAGAGGAACTCAGAAAAATAACTGGACCGGTACAGTGTGTTAAGTGCCAAGAGTATGGACACACTAAAGCGTATTGCACTTTAAGCGATGTTTGTGTTATCTGTGGTGAACTCCATAACTCAAATGCATGCAACAAAGAAAAAACGGAAGCATCAGTGAGAAAATGCAGCAACTGTGGCGGAAATCACACTGCAAATTATAGAGGGTGTCCAATTTACCTAGAATTGAAAAAAAGAATCAATCCAAGGCAACGAGCAGAGCAACGAATGCTTAATCTTCATTCTTCTACTAAACCAAACGTGCGACCAGAACTTTCATATCATAACGCACAAAATAACCAACCAAAAGCAACTGTTAACAGTATAGTGTGCATCCAGAGGTTTCCTATGCAAGTATCCTTAAGGGTACCACTCCTAAAGTGCAAACAAGCGAAGAAGGAAACATCGCAGCAGCTTTAAGCAAGTTAACTAACATGATGCAAAGCTTCATGGCGATGATGGAGAGAACCATGAATCTAATGATGCAGAATATGAGTACGCTGATGCAGGTAGTCGTTAAAAACCAAAAATGACTGTCCTCAAAATAGCCATATGGAATGCAAATGGCCTAGCACAACATAAAGCAAAGGTTCAAGCATTCCTCACTGAGCACAATATTGACATAATGTTAATATCTGAAACACACTACCAAAAAAACCTATTTCAAAATTAATGGGTATTCTGTTTATGATACAAAGCACCCAGATGGGAAAGCACATGGAGGCACAGCTGTACTGATAAAAACAAGATTAAAACACTATGAATTTATCAAATATGAGAAGGAACATATCCAATTAACGAGCATCTGTCTGCAGGAGTGGTCTGGAAGCTGTGTCATATCAGCAGTGTACTGTCCTCCAAAACATGCTATAAAAAAACTGCAGTTCATGGATTATTTCAGCCAGCTGGGTAATAAATTTCTTGCGGGGGGTGATTTCAACGCCAAACACACCCAATGGGGTTCCAGATTAACATCGCCGAAAGGCAAACAACTTTATGAAGCTATAGAAGAACAGTCCCTTGATTACTTATCTGCCGGTCATCCAACGTACTGGCCCACAGATAAAAAGAAAGTTCCTGATTTAATTGACTTTTGTGTAACTAAAGGCATTCCTCGTACATATGCTAAGGCCTCCGATTGCCATGATCTGTCTTCTGATCACTCACCTGTAATTGTAAGAGTGAGCACCGGGGTCCTAAGAATAGAAACGCCAAAACGGCTTACAAACAAACAAACTGATTGGGATAAATATAAGAGGCTAGTCGAACAAAATTGTGTACTGAATATCTCTCTTAACACACCAGCAGATATTGATGCTGCGGAAGCAAATTTAAAAGATGTCTTATCATTATCAGCTGAAAAGGCCACACCCATCTTAAATACAGAAAAAGTTAATAAACTGTCACAAAATATACAGGAACTAATCCAGGAAAAGCGGAAAATTCGCCGCCGATGGCAAGAAACAAAATCACCGTTGTTAAAATGGAAATTAAATCGAGCTATTAAGACTCTAAGATTTGCATTGCGGGAAGAAGAAAACCAGAGCGTCCAGAATTACTTAAATGAACTCTCGGCAACCGAGAGGACAGATTATTCTTTGTGGAAGGCAACAAAAAAGTTAAAAAGGCCAACAAACTCGAATCACCCGATTAGACTACCAACTGGAAACTGGGCGAGAAGCGATGAAGAAAAAGCCAATGCTTTCGCTGCTCATCTAACAACAGTATTCGCACCACACGAAGAAACTAATAACTTCGTGTTACCCGACCAAATGGATGATGGTTTGTTCTTCAAACCCATACAATATAAGTGGAAGAAAGTTAAGAATACAATTAAAAATTGTATAAGTCCAAAAAAGGCACCAGGGCATGATCTTATTACTGGAAAAATGATAAGGGAATTGCCAGACAAATGCATAAAACTAATAACATTCATATTCAACGCAATCATGCGGACTGGTTATATTCCTCAAAAATGGAAGATATCTTTGATCAAAGATAATGATACATAAAGCTGGAAAAAATGAAACACATATTTCATCATATCGTCCAATACAATCTCAAAACTATTACACCGCCTACAATCTCAAAACTATTTGAAAAGATGTTACTAACGAAATTGAAACCAGTATTAGAAGAACGGCATATTATTCCAGACCATCAATTTGGGTTCCGAAACCAACATGGTACCACAGAACAAGTACACAGAATCGTAAATGCAATCAAAAACACCTTTGAGGAAAAGAAATATTGTTCTGCTGCCTTCTTGGACATTGCACAAGCCTTTGATAAAGTTTGGCATGATGGGCTAATATACAAAATTAAAGGACTTCTACCGAAGAAATTTCACTCAGTTCTGGGAAACTATCTCCTTTAAAGGCAGTACATGGTTAAACAAAATAATGCAACTATTTGTTTAAATGATATCAACGCAGGTGTTCCACAAGGCAGCGTTCTAGGTCCAATATTATATTTGCTGTACACGGCTGACTTACCTGAACCCAACAAGGTAGTCATATCAACCTTTGCCGATGATACGGCCGTCCTGGTGTCACACGGTAATCCCGAAACTGCCTCAAAGAAATTACAGAATCATCTAAACAAAATCGAGAACTGGGAGAAGACATGGCGCATAAAAGTGAACGAAAACAAATCAACTCACGTCACATTCACGCTAAACAAACGCACTTGCCCACCAGTGGAATTAAACAATATAAATATACCTCAACAAACCAAGGTCAAATACTTAGGAATGCACCTGGATAGAAGGCTAACGTGGAAACATCATATCGAAGCAAAGCGCAAACAAATAAAAATAAAATTTTCCAAAATGTATTGGTTGATGGGAAGAAAATCTCAGCTGTCATTAGCCAATAAAGTTTTATTGTACAAAGTGATAATCAAATCCATATGAACATATGGTATTCAGTTATGGGGATCCACCAGCGCGTCAAACAGAGAACTCCTGCAACGAACCCAAGCAAAAATACTTCGTAGTATTACCAATGCTCCGTGGTACATTCGAAATAGTAATATACACGATGATCTTGGAATTAAAACTATCAAAGAAACCATTAAAGAATTCAGTTCGAAATATTACTCAAAACTAGAAACACATCCCAATGAATTGGCCAGGGATATATTAAAACAGCCGCGATTTAGGCTACTTAAAAGAGCAGATCCACTTGGACTGATGAACCTGTAAATATAATAAACGTTTAGGTTTTACATATAAATGTAATCTAAATTAAGTAAATAGTGAGCACAATAACAAGTATTAACATTGGTTAAGACTTAAAATATGTAATAATTTTAGCTTAAGATTTGAATACTTCTTGTTAGTTTCGTTTGTAGAAAGATTCAAAAATAAAGCCATTGGCAGCATTTAAAAAAAAAAAAAAAATTTTAGAGAGTCTATTCTTCAGACGAGGAAAGTGATTGGAACATTTTTGTAGTTAAATCGCGTTTAAATAGTTGAATTTTTTTAACAAAACTTAGAATCGTTTGAATAAGATCTGTAACAACTTTATCTTTTCAGTCATTGATCCATTCATCATCCTTTTATGCCGGATAGTGTTTTTCTTTTTCTTTGAGAAAATTTCTGGGATCATATAGGGGGATTACCATCGCACATGGCAGTAAAATATTATATCTTGAGGATGATCTTCAAGGTCGAATTCTTCAAGAAAGTTCTTGAATTGGCGATGGGTTTTTGAATTCGTCCGAATATGGTTCACGATTTGTAGCACAGTTTTCATTACGTTTTCGTATTTAAAATATTTTGCAACTAAATGTTCACGATATATAATGCAATGAAATGGTAAAAATTCTTTTTTAATAGACCAATAAGGCCTACATTTTTTCCTAACATTGCAGGTGGTCCGTCTATTGCTACACTTACCAAATTGTTCAGTGGTATACCTGTATCTAAAATATGTTATCAAGTGCACTCTTAATATCAATTCCACAAGTAGTATTTTGAAGTGCTTCTAAATCCAATAGTTTTCGTGCAAAATTAAAGATACGGAAACGTATCGGATAAATACAGCTCACTGCGTGGATTGTCCTGTATATCGGTTGATTCGTCAAGGGCTAACCTGAAAGCTACACTATTGTTTACATCTTTTACTTTTACACGAATTACTTGCAATTTGATTACAATTTTAATGAATTATTAAATATTATTTAATTTTTTCATTTCTTTTCGAAAGCCACATTTATTCTTTCAAAGAGCCGCAAGCGGCTCGCGGGCCGCAATTGTCCATGTATGGTATAGTGGTTGCGACATGCATGTTCGAACTGTTTTTGCCAATATTATATTTCATAACAGTTGAATGAAACAGTCGGGACATGCATTTCCAAACCCATACCATGTGAACCTGTTAGTTGTGGCGATAAATCAATCAGTTCTCGGTAGTACATGCGACAACCAATTGACAACTACAGTTTTCTACGATAATTGTTGCAAAATCTGACAACCATTTCACATACAAATACAGATTATGATAACTCTGTCTCAGTTGTTTGTTGGGTAATACTTCAGCGGATATTAATAGTTGTTGAGCATATAATAAAAATACTTATCGTATTATCGGGTATGAGGAGCCGGGTACCCGGAAATTATTCTATTTTTTTGAGTACCCGGATATTTGGGTAATTGCGTTGAATATTTCCGAAATGAGTTTTAAACTTATTCATCTAAAGTTATAACGAAAGATTTGGTTAAACTACTTTTAATAGGTTTGTATCCGAAATCCTACACGAAATTTTCTGATGGTGTTAAAAAAACCGCTTACGTTCAGCTGCAGAAGTTTCTGACTTCGTATATACAACCGTTGAGACTTTGAATAAAATAGAAAATGTAAATGTTGCGAGAGTTTTATGAAAACGAAATAATGAAGAGCGAAGTCAGGTATTGGACTATTTACAGAGGCTCATCAACATATAAGACGATGGCACAATTTTACGTGGTTTGATATGTATTCAGCTTATCCGCTCGTATAAGACGATCTAATCTAAAAAAAAATTAAAATTGGGCGGATTTTACTCCAGCATTTTACTCAATACCACTAATGGGCACCCGGTGCAATACCCACATTCACACTAACATTCATTCAATTCACACAAGTGCAGTATACCACCTGCGCATAGCTCCATGTCACCCTGTACCACTGTACATGTAGAGATCTAATCTATATTTCACGATTTTTATTCGGGAAATTATCGTTTAAGTCTCAAAATAAAATACCAAAACTCAAACCAAATACGAAAAAAAAAATCCCGCATTTCCAAAATTTCATCTAAAAACTAATAATTTTTTCTAGTACCTAGAGGACGCCACCCCACCCTTGTTTCATAGTTTAGTCCGGGTACCTGGGTACTTGTGTAAATAACTACGCGATATCCGGGTACTAATTTTTCAGGTATTTCCGAGCCCTAATAATACCCAATGGGCACTTTGGTCTTCGACAAAGGTCATACATTTTTGCTACAATTTCATAAAATTCGCACTCAAAAAATTCAATCATTTGTTTAATCAAAAAAAATTAATTAAAAAAAATATTTTTAGAATCGTTAAAGTAGGCCCTTTAAAATGACATATTTTTTGGCACCTATATACATTTAATTATTAATTAATTTATTTATTAAATTTTTTCTGAAACAATAGTTGAATTAACTTTGTATTAAATGGCTTAATGTAGATGTTCAAAGGTTATGAGCCTGTGCCAAACTGGGCAGACGGACAACGAAGTGAGACCAAACATTTTTAGGATATGTTGCTATACCAAATGAACCAGTTATATATAGGCTAAATGACGATTTAAACTAAATTCTATAATATTGAACCTATTTAGAGCAAAAAATTGTTATACTTTAATATAATCACCCGCAGATTTCTCCATTAATTATTTAATATTTTTTAACTATCATACGCTACCTACATTTAATAATTTTTTTTAAAGCATTTTATACCCACGGCATATACACATGTACATATTCAAAACCACGAATGCTCGGTATATAATAGCAAATAATATAAAATAAAAAAGTAATTATAGTGGGATGATATATTAAATTATAACACCTATACTACTTTATTATGTATATCCACAATTAATGATAGCACTATAAAAATGTGGGCAAAATATGAAATGATTGGTTTTGGAGATGCCCATCGTTTTTAAATCTGACACCCACTTTCACCAGAATTTTTCATTGCCAATTCTTCTGTAAAGACCGTTTTTGTATTCTATACGGATGTTTATGTATTTATCACTATAAATCGATGATATGTGCGATGTGACGTAAAGAAATCAATAACATTGACGCATATCGTTTATTTTGGTAAAACCTAACATTGACGTTCTATTTTATACATACATATTCTAAATATAAAATATATAGCGAACACATATATATATTATCTACATATATTTGTGCTCCAATTAAATATTATTCTAACCTAATTAAACCGTATTTAGATTAGCCGTTGACTAATTTATTATCTGTATAAAACTCTTAAAACGGATTTACAAGTAAATTAAATAAAAAATTTTTGTCGAATGACAAATGGGAATTTCTACGATAAGTAGTGCTATATATGTATGTACATACAAACAACCGGTAACCGCAATATAATTGTGGTTAGTATACACAAAAAAACTAACGTATGTTGTTAAAACTAAAAAAAAACATTAACACCAAATTATATCATAATATTATCAATATTGTGCGGTCAAAATAAAATTAATCCAAAAAGATTATGTTACACCCTACACCCCGCAAATCTGTGTACATATATATAGTTTGTCTGTAAATTCAATAATCATTTGCCACCCACAATGCGGCATAATTGTATATACACTATATTAAAATAATAGTGTAAAACTATATATAATTCAATAAACTTAACTTAATCCGTCAATAAAAAGTAAAACCCGATATAGAATCTCTCTATATATGTATGTATCTATACATTATAATGATAATGATGATGATGTCAGAAAAAGAAACACATCTCCAACTGTGCGTCGTCGTCTTTTTATTTTCCTTTTTAACACACAAAACAGCTTTGTTGTATAATATGTATGTATATATGCGTATATACATACTTACATACAAGTTATAAATGATATACACAAAACCCGAAAAGACTAATAACGCGGAATAAAAGAATAATGTAAGAAACAAAAAAATTACGAAGATAATAAACAATCAAGAAGTAAAGTCAAAGCCAAAAACAGCCTACCAAAAAACAATCATATCAAACATTTCTTTAATATTCGTTCCTATATTTGAATTTCTTTTCTTAATGTGCGCTTATAATAAGATGAAGAAGAAATCTACGTTTTTAGTTTTTGTTGAGTTTATTGTTTATTCAGAAAAGACAAACAAAGTGTGTATGAGATAAGTAACAAGAGGAAAAAAAAAGATCCAAAATAAAATAAAACGCCCACTTCTTATATGTCTCGCATTTACTATAAGTCAAGTCATAAAGCGAGATTCAAAAACAAAGATTTCAAATATAAAAACTAACATCAAAGAATTCTGTACAACAAAAATATATTTTTATTGACTATTTGATTGATTTTTGACCATAAAAAAAAATCAGAAAACTGGTCGTAAGATAATTTTATTAAAATTAATTGAATTGATTGAATTATATATTTGACTTGACATTTATAATTATGTATTCTTGTGGTATCTAAGTAATTAAGACTCTTGAGATAACATACAATGATAAAATTCCATTGTTTCGATTCAGCTGAGCGCTTATCAAAATACATATATGTGTAATACGTAAATAATTGTCTTATCATCATCTTATGACATGAACGTATATATTGTTGTTGTGTACACGCAGTCACTATATGTACGAGTATATACAAAAGAAAAATCGGAAAATGAATTTTATCTTTTTCTTCAAAGCAAAATAATTTTATTTTCTGTTACTAGCCGCGAATATTCTTTTTATTTCCAGAAATCGTGTATATTTGTGTTGTGCACACAGAAATTTTCAAACGAATCGTGACGTATGCGCAGTAGTTGCTTCGTGTACACTATATGGGTATACAATATTAACCGCACCGCAATGTATATAAAAGATTCAAATATTATTGATTTGTAGTCTAGTCTATGTGGTATTTGCCGGGCTCGGAATAAAAATCTAACTAACAGACGTTTTTAAATAAAAAATCAAATATTGATCTCCAAATGATGATGACTTTAATCACGGCTTTTGGATTTTCCAAATGTATATAATTGATTTATTTGTATTTTGGTTGATATAAAGTTTAAATGGATTTTTTATTTATTACTCCACGTTCCCAAATTAAATTCAATGACAATTCATTTAAAAAACCGATGAGTTGGGGAAAATTTATTGTATGCGAGAATATGTATATACAAATATATGTATATATGCTGAGAACATAGTTGAACAGCTATTACATTTAACAGAAATTTACCTTCGAGCTGTTTCGAATAAAATGTATAACTTACTTCTGTTTGATTTTAGTCAAATTTAATAATAAAAAAAAATTAAAATTTTTTGATACCAAATTTGAATCGACCTTGCCAAGCATCCATAGTAAAACTCACGAAAAATTGTCTAGCACTAATGCAGGACAATTTTTCGTGTATTTTATTATGTACGTGCTTGGAAAGGTTGACAACAATTTTATTAATTTTTTCTTTATTATTATTGGATCGATCATACTTTTGTATATTGTTTTGGCTTGAAAGTTATTTTCTGTGACTTTGGAAACTTTTAAAACATTATAACTAAATAACTTTGAATTAATTTATAGCATTTTCTACGGGATTCATAACAGTGTAACTTTTTGGAGAAGTGTCTTATATTAGAACCAAAACTAAAACAACCATAATATGATTTAACGGAAGTGTCCATATATAGAACTCATGTTCTAGAATCTAGAGCATTATTTTAACTTGTCCTTCGCCTCGAAACTGTTTGTTACAACGTAATTTTTTCATATATCCACCAAATAAATCATATAATTTTCAAAAATCGTGTTAGATTCAATTTATGACTGATAGTTCTGCATATCACGTATCTGCTCTCTAAAATTGTTTATGAATTGTACGAATGATGGGAATTGTCAGCTTATACAATTAATTTATTTGTTTAACTTTAAAATCCTTGTTTTTGTATTACGTAAGAAATTTCAATAACTAAGCAGTGATGTCAATAGATAACGTTGACTAATCAAATATGATGCAATAAAGTAAGACAAGTTAGTGACATAATACCAATTTTGCTTTTATCGAAATGTTAAAATCTAAATTTGAAATTTTTCTTAAAAAAACTAAAATAATTTCAAAATTTAAAATTATAATTTTTACAAATTCCATTAATAATAAACTCAAAGATGTAATATTTGAGAGGTTCTGATTTCGAAAAATACGAAATTCAGTTCAGAAATTCTTATATTCAAAATTCTAAAAATTTCATATTTCAAGTATCGGAGATTCTCGATATGTCAATATTAAAATTTTAATTACACGATCCTAAAATCTAAATTCTAAGATCCTGTTACTCTAGAATTAAAATTCTAAAAAAAATGGAAACAAAATTTTAAATTATATATGAAAACTGTAGTACGATATTTTAAAAACTCTAAATTATAAAAACCAAATGAATTAAAAATAATTGATCTGCAGGGATTCCAAATTTATGTTCAAAATTAAATTCGAAATTTTAAAATCAGAAAAAATCCCAAGTTTTAATAATGAATTTGCTTAATTCGTCGATTTACACCTATACCGATTTCTTGATAAAAGGCGGGGGATGCAAAAGGTATTTTTATCTCCCGTTTACGATCGGTGATATAGTTGAACTCATCGTTCATGTTGATACAGGCTAGCATGGAGCTATGCAGTGTGCAGATGGCCAATTAAAAGACAGGCATATATAGGGGATCCTGTTAGTTATAGAAAGGAAAATAAATCCACTAGCTGAACAGTTGGTAATTATTATTATTATATATCCAAATGTTCATCCCCGGAATTTTAACGCAACTAACTGAAAATTTCTCATTGTGATATTAATCTGGACTCTATATATAGGCTACCTTTAAGCCAAATATGAATAATTTTTTTTTTTTACAAGTTGGGATGAGTTTTTTTATACCAAGTGTATTCTTCGTATATGTGACAAAAAGTCTGAGATGAGCCGACTGCATAAAGTCCTGGAATGAACCAACTGTATAAATTAAATATTTTTTAAAAGTCTATAGGGTGGATTTTTTACGAGTGACTTGTTAGATGTATTTTAAAAAAATTATGGGATAACTTTAAATGGGTGAACATTATTATTAATTAATTAAATTTAAATTTAATAAAATTAAAATTCAATAATTTAAATTAATTGCGATGGGGATTTAATTAAAACTTAATGAAAATTAAATTATTTGTTGTTTCTGTTTAGTGAACGCGTAGCCTTCTGTTTAGTATTGAAAAAAAATATTTTGATAAATCAAACTGTATTTCCGGGAGATATAGGATGAATTTAAATAAAATTGTTCTTGAATTTCGGCCACGAAACCGTTAATTTAATTTGTTAAATTTATGGTAGCCGGTTAACCATACTAATTTTGAAATTAAAAAATTTCTCATTTAATTCTTCCGTAATAGTCGCACCTATACAAATTATTTATTTTCTCCTTAAATTGTGAAGCGCTCAAAGAAAATTTACCTTCATTAAACCGACAAGTAAATCAAATTTAAATTTGAGCAATTATTTAAGGAACACACACCAAAATACGGTTTCGGAAAACCGGTTGGTATATCGGTCGATTTTGGATTTTGGCAAAAAAAAAATGCAAAATATAACTATTCTGAAAGTCTTAATAGTTGTGTCCTTTCATCAGGCCATGTAATGAACGGACACAGTAATGCACTGTAATACCTACATCATCTAAATACGATGGAAGGTATTTGCGCAATATGGATCATTTTAATGGGATTATTCTATTTATGTACGTGTACATACAATATATCTATAACATAATATAGACTCGGATTCAGTTGAAATATCCAGCCGTGGCGTAACAACTCTAAATGAATTATAATTTTTGTTTTGCGTCATTACTAAATTCTGCGAATCGAATATGAATTCTCACAGCGCGTTAAATGATAAAATTAAATTATTTTAAATATTTATATCAAGTTTGATTTTTAATTATGTGCATTTTATTTTTATGATTTAAATGAAATACTGAGAATTAAATTTTTAGAAGCGAAAAAGGTTTAAAAGTTTAATTGATTAAATATATTTAAAGCGTGCATATATTGTAAATATAAACACAATATTTATAGATCTTCCAAATAAAACATATAATTTACTTCCGGTAACTATAAAACACAAAACTATATATATGATGTTTCCTTTTCGTCTATATATTTTGTTGGCGCCATCATTCCGATGACGCATTAGGTTGGACTATATATATCATTGCACAACCGATATTATATTATAACACATAATAGTTTACATATTCATTTGGTTGTTTATATAGTTTCCGCCTTGGCGAATGATTATTTTGGTCTTGTCCGAAAATGCGTCACACCACGATATCATCTTTCATATCCATGCGTATTATTATAAATATTACGCTATAATATATATAAATTAGTAATTCACGACAATAAGAATGATGAACAACTAATAGATTTCTAAAATTGTGAAATACATACATATACTCGGAGTTTAGTCGAAAAATGCCAACGATGCAAATCAAATAACGCTAAAGTACGTTCAACCTGCCAACTAATACTCATGACAAATTTTCAATTTTGTCATCTTTCCGCCCGTGAATCAGCCGAATGTAACCTGCGACGCTAATAATATAAAACAAAGAGTTCTTTATATTCTCAACATCATCATCATCATCATCTTTGTGATACATATACAACAATAAAGATTCTGTATTTTATGTATTCGCCTTTAATATAAAAGATGTTTATCTTTTGATGGCAGGGGGTGTAGGATATAAAAAGATTTTTTTTTGTAGCATTTTAGAGATAACCAAACAGAGAAAGGAAATAAACGAGGGTAGATTTGAAAATGCGCAAGTTAACTTCCGATTATGCACGATTTCCGCACATAGAAAATCCGATGATTTTATATATTTTAAAATTTAACATTCAGTCACCTTTGAATTGTATTCAAAGTGAAACGTATATACGCTAAATGACGTGCTCATTACGGCGCCATAAAAACACAACAAGCTACATATAATTATTTGAAAACCGAAATTAACCTAAATGCGACTTATATTTTAACTAATTTATTACCAATTAAATTTCTGTATGAAGCAAACCGAAAAAACAAAAAACAAAAAATTCACAAACAAAATTAACAAAATGGATAAATATTTTTTGTTTTATTAAATTTCGTGTGGTTCGTATTGAAATCGGATAAGTTCGTGATGACGTCACATTCAAGCCGTACGTGATTGGATATTTATTTATTTTTTATCTCATTGTCAAGCGAACAAACAAATATCGACAACGAAGTACGAATGAAAAAAATATATCATTGGTATGGTTTTAGAATGAGATGGAAAACGTAATAAAAGAGGGTGCGGTTAAATAGGCGGGATTTAGTCGCGATATAAAGCTTCATATTAATTTTTTTTAAGACACAAATATATACGAGTATAAAAAATAAAAAAAAAATTTATAATATTATTTTATAAATCTTAACGCTATCTCTTTTTATCGCTGTATAGTTTTCATTTAATTCTCGCATGCATCGCGCAATTTTGTGTACACAATTTTTTAGTTGAGTTGAAGATTTTGTCGTGGTACGTTGAAAATAAGACATAATCTCTCGGTTAAACAATAAACAAATTATTTAATTAAATAAATAAATTAAGTTTTAAATAATAAAAAAACTTTTAGTAATAATATTTAATAGTGTAACAAAAAATGTTTAATTATCGTCGACCAAAAAAACTTATTAATTATCCGAAGTTTATCACGTTCGGATAAATTCCGATATACTTCGTGTTTAATTTGTGTATTCTTTAAATTAAATTAATTTTTTTTGCACGAATATATATAAAAATACAAAAAGTTATATATAAAAAATAAAATTTGTATGTAAGTATTGGTTTATTTTATAATTCACAAACACATCGAGACGATTCGTAAAATTGTAAAATTCGTAACCTCGTTTCGTTTTTTTCGATTTACGGCGAACCGAACCCGAATCGAAATAAAAAAATTAATTTTTTTTTATAAGAAAAACAAAATTATGTTCGGTTTGGAGTTTGTATTTTCGTTCTTTCGGTCTCAGTAGTAAAAAGAGTGTTGAACGCGGAGTTGGACGTTAGTAAAATAATATTGGAAAATAATTTTTTTTTTATAATTTCAAGTACATTTCGGATTATAAAATAAAAAATAGTATTAGAGAAAATTTGTTGTAGAAGAATAGAAAGAAAGAGATAATAGATCGATTTTTTTGTTATTATGTTTTTATTCCGAATTTCGGTATATGATTCGGGTACGGGAAATTTACGCGCCTGTTTTTTATATTAAATTTTGTGCTTTGGTGTAAATGGAAATTTATTATATGGATATAATTAATTTAAACACTATTTTGTAAGTAAAACTATATATGTTATATAAATTAGAATTATTTTTATTGTAAATTCAGCTATAATATATAAATTTTATATATGTGTATTTGAACTTGGCGATTTTATAGATGTATGTATATAAGCTCATCAATAATCTGCTGATTACAACAAAAACGTGACATTTGCATGTGAATTTTATTTGGTATAAATCATTTTTTCGCGCGCGGAATTAAAAACTTGGGTACAGTTTAACCACCCACATATCTGTATACGTATGTATTGTAATTTATATATGAATGTGGGAAAGAGATATAGTATATTAGCAACCCTTTTGTATATTTTATAGTATTATCATGACTGAAAATTTATGGTTATGTAGGTTTTACGATTATCACAACACTTTCTCATACCAGCCTCACAATAACAAAAATGTCATTGTTGGTATTTTTTCTTATTTTCCTCTAAATTTATTTTTATATGAATACGCGTTTTCACGCTTCTTGAGTATTTTTTTTTGTGCGTATAACATTAGAGTATATATGAACTTTAATTTTTTTTGAAATTATAATTACGATTATTGTCATGTATATGGTATATGTTACATAATAGAAGATCAAATTACATTATTTACCGCTAAATATATATAGTTCCAGATGTTAAATAAAATTTGCGTCGTATATATCTATAAGTATGTATATAGTATACTAATTTTATAGAAAACCGCGCGCGTGTATGTAAACGCGATATTTTAATTAGCTATTACGATTGCATAATAAAATAATAAAATTGTTTTGGTTTTCGTTATAAAAACGATTGGAAAATTATGCGATCATAAATCTATACTTTATATACATACATATGTTTAATGATATTATTATTACAGTTTTCCATCAGACATGCGCATAAGATGCACATAAATATTCTCTTCTTTTTGAATTTTCCAATATTCTATTTTTCACTTTATGTTTTTGTTCAATTGATTGATTTTGTTTTTTGAATTGATTTTTTATTTTATTTTTTGTAATAATATTTGAGATTGTAATAAGATTTAAGACGATCGTTTTTTTTATTAAATTTTATTTTGTTGAAGATGTGTACGTCTTATAATATGTATACGAAAAATTGGCTGGCAAGAAAACATACTTTAATTTAATGTAGAATTTTGTTTTTGTTTTAAAGATATTATTTAGTTTAGCTGCTTCAGTCGTGTATACCCGGTGGATATGCTGAAGTCATGCTATATTATATTTATATCGTATATGTAGTAAATTATGTACATGCATGTTGTTTGTAAATATTATTTTAAAATATGTGTATGCCACGAAAATCTCTCAAATCAGTCTGACTTAAAATTATTAAACTATAATGGAAATCAGGAATAAAAAGTACATCCCCATTTATAGCTACATGGGCACATTCGCCTAAACCATCTTAGCTTGCTATAATACAATTATAAGCCATTTTCCATTCCATTTTACAATATATAACAAAAATGAGTGATAATTGGATATATAGCAAACTGAGATCGCATTAAAAAAAATGGCGTCATATATGCGGATATGGTGAAATTATCAAAATCGTTCAACTGATTTAGAGAAAAATTGTTCGGGCTTATATAGTAAAATATTTGTAATCTATACGATAAGATTGTTTTGATAATCTGGAATTTTGTTAAAATGATAACATTCCATATTCAGTTTTTTTTTATTTCTACGACATTTGAGAAACTTTCCAATTTCTACTTTGTTTATAATTTTGCAATAATATTCTAAAAATAAATATGTAATTAGGAATTTACTCAAATTGTGTTTTTCCCAATTCAAATATTTTGTTAGATTCTGCAATTTTTAAGACCACATATATTTAAAATGAATCATTGGAATTTATGTATGTATGTATAGATATTTCAATAATTCAATTTACAAAAAAATCAAATTTCATTTTATAATAGATTCGGCGAATTTTCTTCAAAGCTATGCAATATTTCAGCGTTCTTGGAGTCGGAAATGATTTTATACTTTACTATTTTTGATGGCGTAACGATCCACTTATTGGCAATCAAGATAAATTGTTAGTCGTTCTATTTATGTTCACGATATGTATTGGATCATGCATTACCTTTGAAAGCAGCTGCATACTGAACGTATATAATCTAAAAATTAACTTTGTAATTCTTAAGAGTTTGTAATTTTCAATTTTTTGTTGGTTTTACTAACATTATTATGAAGTGAAAATGGTTAATTTATAAATTCCTAAATTTGTTTCGTGTTGAATTTCTCAAAATTTTAAAATTGTAATTAATTATTAATTCTCTTAAAATTGCAAATGAGAAATACAAATACAATCGGTATATTATGTAGATACATTTAAAAAAATTTAATTTAAACTTTTAGTATTAAAATTGACCTCAACATTATTGCAAAACGTATAAATATAATAATACTTCAATTGATGACATTACTTTATCTGTTTTTAGCTATACTCATATGACTAAAAACGATTCAGCGTTTTTTTTTTGTAAAATATTGTAATCAAAAATGTGTCAGCAAACACATTATCAATTTTATTAATCAGTCATATTACTGTTTTATTGCCTTAATGGAAGTAATATAGTAGTCAAAACGATATGCAAATATATAAAATTATAATCCATATGAAAATTTAAAAAAATAAAATAAAATTCTCGGTATTAAAGTTTAGTCAACCTTTCCAAGCACTCACATAGTAAAACACACGAAAAATTGTCTTGCATCAATGCTAACCAATTTTTTGTGTGTTTTACTATGTGAGTCATTGGCAAGATCAACTAAAACTTGAAATCACAAAATAATTTTTTATAAAATTTTCTTTTTTTTATTTATAAATAATAAAAATAAAATAAAAATTCCCAATACCAAATTTCAGTCGACATACTATGTGAGTGCTTATGGGAAGATCCAATCAAATTTGATAACGAAATTTTATTGTTTTAATAATTAATAACAAACAAAAAATTAATCGTAATTCATGAATGTATGTTTTTATAAATGTTTATAATAAGATTTTTTGTTGGATCCTAAAATGGCCCGTTTGTAAAGGGTTTTGCAATAGGAATGATACAATTTAAAATGGTTATAATGGCAACACAGCGTATTATTTTTAGACATTTCTTATGTCATGGAAATTGTTAGATTGTTTTATCAAAATCAGTGCCCATTTGTGAATACTGTGAGAAATTTAGTGATAAAGCTCAATTTTGATTAAATGGTTATGTGAACAAACATAATTGCAGAATTTGGAGTTATGAAAATACACTCGAAACAGGTAAAGTCGCTGTGTGATGTGCAATTCATGCTGGTGGAGTGATTGGTCTATACATCTTTGAAGAAAAAGGTCGAAAAGTAACAGTCATTTGAGAACGATACAGAACAATGTTAAATGATTTTTTTTCCTGCTGTTGTTGAGAATAATCTGGAAGATATGTGGTTTTAACAAGACGGTTATTGAAACCAAAATTTGGTGATGAAATTATCTCAAGATTTGGTCCAGTTAATTATCCTCTCCGGTTGTGTGATTTAACACCTTGTGATTTCTTTCTTTGCGGATATGTTAAGCCACAAGTTTTTGCTGATAATCCAACATCAATTGAGCAATTAAAAATCAACATTGAACGTGCTTATTGATGAAATACAGCCAAATTTATGTGAAAAAATGATGATAAATTGGGCTCACAGAATGCAGTACGTATACAGAGAACTCGTGGTGGTCATTTATTTTCCATACTTAATGGCATAATGCAACCTTTTATATAAAAAAAAATGTCGGTTTCACTGAATAATTTATGTGTTTTTTTTGAAAAATTGTTTAATTGTATCAAGCCTATTGGAAAACCCTTTACATTTTAGAATAACGTGTCGCGGCTAACATAGGGGTATATCAAAGAAAGGTATTTTTATAAGTAATTCAGTGTCACATATTTTTAATGAAAAATATTGCCAATAGTTCGATTGTAATGAAAGATCCTGTGGCACCTGAGATCAAACCAATTAAATTAAATTACAGCACAGTCGTCAAAAGAAAACTATAAAATTTAATTTTCACCACACGTTATTTATGCTTGTATTATAAATTAATTACAGTGCTAAGCGTAAGCGTAATTCGTTCTCCTTTGTTGATATCTCCATACTTCAAATTTACCATATGATAATATAATTTGTCGACAAACGGTCGCGCATCATTAACATTTCCATCCCACACTCTCTAGACTAAATTATCCATTACATTTTTAACACATTTTAATTTATGCTCCTCTATATCTTATCTTAACGGCTTAGATATCTTATAAAATTATATCTATATACATATATCAAACCAACACTACTAACATCGCATTAAAATAAAAAATCGTCGTTAAGTCAAACAACGCACACAGAAATTAAAACTTAAAATCCTAAACCATAAAATAAATAAAATATTTTTTTGTTTGTATGATTCCAGAACTCATTAATACCCTTACAAACGACCAAAAGTGTTTTAGTGCACCCCTTTATACGAAAAATTTTTGTACCAAAAAAAAAAATCCATATTAACAAGGCCTATCGAATTCTGTTTTCACTTTTCACAGATATTACATTCATATATATACCCAACGATTCCCGTACAAACTAAAAATATTGTTTATGTATAAATTGAATTGAATTGACATTCAACAAGTGTCTCGCAAGATAATGAAACGAAAACATTAAAAAAAATCACCCTTCAAAGTGATTTATATTTATTTTAGTGATGAGAAAACGAAGATTTTCAGTGCAATATAAATTAATGAATCTCATAAAGTATGTTGAAAACTTGATAGAGAGAAACGGGAAATGAAAATACGTAGAAAAACGGAATGGAAATAGCGGAAAAAGAAGGAAAATAAATTTTCCATCCGATTTTTGATTTTGATCTATGTAGAATAGCTCTTTTCTATATATACGAGTAGGTATTTAGATTGATTTTTAAAGTCTAAAGTATTCAATTTTAATGTGTACACTTTATCCAATTTTATGCTTTTAGAATTAATTAAAATCATAAGATTTTAATTTTAATATGTATAGATGTAACAATAAAACAACATAATTCAACAGAAACCATATGTTAAAAATGTTAATTAGTTTTTTTTGTATATATGTTTACAGATGTGTATGTATATGTATGACAAATGGAAAATACAGCATACATCATAAATACATATTTTAATTTCTCACTGTATTTTATGTATTATGTCTATATAGTAAATACAAGTGTAAACATTTATAAATTATTCCAACAGATTTTCATTCAAATCTATAAACTCGTATGTGTCTGCATGCCATACAATGCATATAATACATATTTGCGCGCAACTTTTCATCGTCATAACAAAAAACCGAAATCTGTATATGTGTACGTACATAATACAAATTTTCTTTTATGAATTTAAAAATTGTATTATGTTTTATTTGAAAAATAAAAAAATTCTTTGTAATTTATGAGACTTGTTAATTTTGTTTTATTACCTAAAGTTCAATAAACTGTGTGGAGGAAAAACATAAATAACCATTTTTCATTTATATTTTTTCTCTAGAATACATACATATACGTGGATGTTGGTTCTGTCAAAATCACATTTTCTATACTCCTGTACGAGTAAATTTTTTTTTTAGCCGATTAGAAATATTTTACTTATTGCTTTACATTACATATGTACATAATTCCTGATAAATTTGTCTGTTTTGTAATCATTTTCGGATTTTCTCATAAATAAAGGAGACCAATATACATTTTCCGTTATCATGAAAATGTATTAATCAAAACAACAAAGTACATAATAGCTATGTATATGGTGTAATGATGAGTCGAGGAAAATAAAATTTGGCGCATGCTCTATAGTAACCAAACATTTTTATGTTGATTTTCAAAGTGATAGTGTATTTTATGTTGTATGTAGCAGTTGGATGAGAAAATCAATTATTCTTCATTTGATAGATAAAATTTGTATGAAAACGACAATCGTTTTTAATTTGTATTGGCATAGAAAATATTTATTGTGTCAAGTTTTCTTGAATCACATTGCAAATGGTGATTGAGATCATCTGCGGCCCATATAGTCCTTATATGTTTGAGACCGTGTTTTCAGAACAATACGATTTGGTTTTCTCGAATTATTAAAGTTTATTTAAATCTTAATTTGAAATTATTTTTAAATTAATAACTATTTAATTCGGAAATTCTAAATTCTAAAATATGCGAAAACAATTTTAAAAATTCTGATGTGTGTTATGTTCATTACATAACTTTATTACTCAAAGTAGGTTAATATTTCGTTGCTCAGTAAATATGTTATGATTATCAGGAGACAATCACTCTCTGTCAAATGCGATTTTTTACAGCCGTCAAAACAAGCAATTGAGAATAATTAAAAATTAAAAACCACTAGATTGCTTATAAAAATACGTTTCATTTGATATGTCACAACCTAGATTTAAAATTTTGACCCGTTATTCCTGAAAATTTCAGATTCAGCATTTTTAAAATTTCTAAAATCTTAGTCCATAATTTCAGATATATGTACTAGTGTCTTCAAATTCGAAATTCTTAAAATTCCAGCAACAAAATTATAAATTTTTAATTTTTTCTAAAAATTTCGTAATTCAGAGATTTTGATTTTCAAAATTACGAAATCCAATAAATCCCTACACCAAATTCTAAAAATTTAAAATACCAAAGATTTTTGATGCCAATCTTGATGAAATCTATAGATATTCTGGTACTAAAGATTTAACATTTTTAATTTATCAAAATTCGGAATCAAATTTAAAAAATTAAACTTTAAAATACTTTTACGGATTGACAATAATTGATGATTTGGTGTTCGAGCATAGTTTCAAATTTTACAAATGCCAATACCACATTAGTCATTTTTACCTATTATTAAAATTCGCTGGAACCCACGAGGGTTTCGCACTCAATGCCACAAAGGCCCAAGGTGCCAAATGTTTACCTAAGTTTAAAATTGAATTCCAAAACATAGATATTCCAAATTCAATGTTCTATTTATAAAATTTGGTAAATGAAAATTTAAGCTTACAAATGCTATATTATGTTTTTGTTATAAGTACTGATTAGTTTGTTGTCCAATAATGTTAATCGAGGTATATGATGCATTCAGAATAATTCGATATAGCAGCTTACAATTGTTTTTGTTTTCTATTGGGACTAATACAAAAACTGTTAAATGTCTCTGAAAGAAGAGACCTCATTAAAAAGCTGGTCTGCAGATGATTTAAAAAAACCGAGAGTTATGTTTTTTTCCCACTTTTGAACCATATATATGAAGGACAATTTTTTTCTATTCTAAAGTGTACGTAAAAAGCAATAATATTATTTTTAAGAAACTAGGATGATTACGTTTGTGGAGTTATAGTTGTTTCACTTAAATTTTGAAGTTTGTTGTGGTAAAAGATAGTCTTAAAAAATACTTATAAGTGTGTATATAGTTTTTGGTGATCAAAGTTTTAAGAATGAGAAAGAACCATTCTTCCTACCATTCTGAAGCCAAACCAAGATGTTATATATTACGCAGCACATAAATAAAATCGAAGCCAAACATTAGTTCCATAGGTAGTCTTTTATAATTCGGCATTGGGCAACTGTAGTGCTACCATCTGGTAACTAATGTCTCTATCGTAAAGTTTGACATTTTAGATGGTTATTTACTTAGTAGGATTTTTTATATTGCCCCTGTTTTTGCTTGTTAAAGTGATTTCAAAATTTCATATAAGTGCAAAAATGGAACTAGATCGTGAACATTTTCGTGCGTTTATTTTTTACAACTTTTTTGACAATGAAACACCATTACGGACAATTCTTGACAGATGGTGTACAGAATTTAATCGTGGCCGTAGTTCGGTCAACGACGAATTTCGTGAAGGTCGTCTACAATCGGTTGTTGTTCCGAAAAACATTGTTGCTGTTCATGAACTGATACTACAAGATCGTCATGTGGAACCAGCATACATTCAATAAAACATGTCTATAACATCGTAACAGGTGACGAATCTTGGATCTATGCGTATGAGCGCGAAACCAAACAATGATCGACCGTATGGGTGTTCTAATGTGAGCCAAATCCAACAAAAGTAGTCCGCGCACGAGTAGTCAAAAGTAGTCACTTGCTTTTTCGGATAAACTGGACTTGTTGCAACAGTACCATTGGTGTACCATACACAAAAGTCTTTGGCGAAATAAGCTAAACCAACCGCCGGCGACGGATCTTTCTCCATCACGACAATGCGAGCTCTCACACATCATAAACAACTGAATAATTAAGTCGCCAAAACGCCATGTAGACTTGATTTGGTATCCAATGACTTCTTTTTATTCCCGCGCATTAAAATAAATTGCGAATTCAACGTTTTAAGGTACTTGAAAAAGCGATTGATGCCTTCAAAATGCATGTTTTGGGGGTACCTTAATCGGAGTGGAAAAGTGCTTCGAAAATTGGTTCAAACGCATGAAAAGGTTCGATAAATATATTGGTTTAATCCCGACATATGAAAGGCAACATTAATTATTTAAGGAAACAACACAAGCATCGAAAAAGCTATTAGGGACGCGATGTTAAGGTCTTATCAGCATAAAATGTTTCGATTTCCTTCGAATTCTGTAAAAACTGTCACAGCTCTGTAGTGTACCATAGGCCTTAATGTTGGATTGGAATTTGTTTACTGCAGTCTCACTCCTGCCACATTTTAAATCAAACTGGAATTTAAAATGTATGTACGTTAAAATCCAGTCGACATCTCGCATTTAAAATACATAAAATAAAATGTTTTATCAGGCTTTAATAGCTTCACCTTTTACTGAAGTTCGTAAGAGCTCCAGTCACCGAGCAAATAGCGCAGTGGTTAAAGCTGCGACGTTTTGGATCGGGAGGTACCGGGTTCGAATCCCAACAGAGGCGGGGGATGCAAAAGGGATTTTTCATCTCCCGATTACGATAGGTGATTAAATTGAAAACATCTAGGACCCTCTGTTGGAATGTAGAACTCATGGGCCGACCCATGTCACTGTACAGGGTATACTGTACTTGTGTGAATGGGATGAATGAATGGTTTGAATGAATGTTGTGTGAATGTAAGGTAAGGCTATGGACCGTAAAATTGTCTATGCCAAGTCCTTTTTTTTTAAAAAAGAGCTCCAGTTAGTAAGGCGACTCCAATTATTCTTTTGAATATTTTTTGGCTTCCAGATCTTGGGATAAAATACAATCCATTATATACTGTATAGGTTAAGTTAACTCTAATACTTTATTCAACGATTTGAAATTCAATGATAACATAACTTGGTTTAAATTTTGTGTTGATGGATGATGACTATAATTATAATACATTTATTCCCATTGGTCAATATTAGTTAGTTGACAATTTTTTAGAGATAAAACAAAAGAAATTGATAATGGAAAATACTAATAACTGTCCTTGGATGAATTTTGATATTTGGGTATTAATTAAAGAAAAAATCGGACTTTAAAATGATTTAAACTAATCGCCAACAATGTTGATCTGAAACCCAGATAGATGTTCTTATCTAAAGGGTCAAAACAGGCAAATATTTTACAAATAAACATTATTACTTGAACCAAAAAGAAATTTGGAAGCAAATCAACCGATTTATTAGGACCAGCACAACTTGCTGATATATTTAATAGGTTCTTTGTAAATATGGGTAACCCTTCAACTTCCACGGGTAGCATGTACACTCATATTAATCAATTTCGCACTTTTTTGTCTCCAACTTCAGCGTCTGAAATTTTTAATATAATTTGCAGTCTGGATAGTAATAAAGGTTGGAGGGTATGATAACATTCGTAGCATAGTTATAAAATACTGAAGAATTAATTGCTTCTCAAATTATTGAATTTTTAAACGAATCAGATTATTTTTATGCTTAGCAGTATATGGTTTCAGAAGGCTCTGGCATTGATATTGCACTAGTTGAAATCACTGATTTGATTTATCGAGCTTTTGACAGTCAAAGTGGTTTATTTTATTTTTTAACGGGCCTTTATTATTTCTGATTTTCACTATTTGAGGAACATTTAAAAATTTGATTTGGCTTAGTGAAAATATTTATTGAATGTAAATTCTAATATAGTTACAGTATATATACCTATACATATGAACATAATTACAATGTCTATGTGCAATAAACCAATATTGACAGTATATTTATAAACAAATAAACCGTATACAAATGTATATAGAGAATTAAAAATAATAATAGTTTACATATTCTCATTAAACAAAAATAAAAATAGTAATTACGTTTTGTAATTAAAAAATAAAAACTATAAACCTATAATTATATCTATACATAGTCGTTTTTAGTCACAACACAAAAATTATTTTTACGTTATACATTTACTTATATACACAATCTACAGGTACATTTATAGTTTTTTTTTAAGTTTTACTTAATGAATGACATACATTTTATTAAAACATTTAATCAATTGTTATATATATGTATACGCATATTAAAAAATGTATTTCACCATGCATGTATAACTTTCACCGCCGACTTTAAAAGTTTTTAAAAAATCGTGGTGGCTATATGAGGTATCGATTTTAAAAATATTTTTTTTTTTTTTTTTGGTAACTGTTGATTAGCATTATGATGTAAGATTATAATCTCATAAAAAATATGTATACGGTTTTATCTATACTTAATTTTTTTTTTTTATCGTATATACAACAAAATTATATACATACATATATACATATTGAGTTGTTGTTTTTATTCTTTTCTTATACTCTATACTCATGGGTATAATGTAAATATTGGAATATATCTTACATAATCGATAAGTAAATAAAATAAAATAAAAATATAAACGACCGGACAAAATTTGTATATTGAGTTAATATATATGGATATACGAATATAACTGACAATCACATCTACATCATAATTAAAATAAAAACTTTAAAATTTAACACCTTTTTTTTAACGTTTCTAAGTTTTTCTTACGAAACGAACATACTATAAAAACAGCCTTACATATATACAATCAATAAATATAAATCAAAAAACCTGTTTCAACAAATCAAATTCATCAAACATTTTATTAAGACGAACGAACGAAAGAACCCGGTAATCAACTTTAAATGTATGTTCGTTAAAAAAAAAAAGTTGAGAATAAAAAATTTGGAAGATTTTTTGGTTTCCTTATAAACAAAATATAAATAAATAAAACAAAAAAAAATCTAAGATTTCTTTTCTGGTTAACCGCCCAAAAACCGAATAAAATATACCCAAAAACCAAAAAACGTTTTGTAATTTATGACCATTCGAAAAATGTCTTATATGTATCGTTTGTTTGGATTTCGATCTGTCATTGTTGATCTTTTTTTTTTTTTTGTTGGTTATCTCTTATTTGTCAAAATGACAGTCAAAAATCATTTTATTTTTTACATTATGGATTGGCTACATTGTAAATCGGAAGAATTTGGTATCTAAAGGTGAAATTGCAAAATGGATTTTTGATTATGTATATACATATATAGAGAAAGTATGCTGAATACCATTTTGCTCAACACAGTTCGAGCATAATTCAATCGAAGTTAATTTTTTCGAATCTATTTTGGGATTCAATATTTTAGCGTATATAGGATAATCGTATCGTCTATAATTTGAATTGAATAGGAAATAATTTACTCAAATATTATTTCTGAATTGTCGGTTAGACACTTTGAAATCAAACATTGAATAAAACATTAAAATCTAACGAAATTGTGTTAATTTTTGGCGAATCAATTCTAGTAGTAATTAGGTTGGCAACGGAATATTAGAATCAAATGGTATTTAAAGCAAATTACGTAAACCGTTTTTGTACTCTCTCAATTCGATTAACATGCATTTGCTGAAAGGGGGGGGGGGGTGCCAAAACATCGAGCTATATTCTAGAATTGACCGAACAAAGCTAGAGTACAGAAGTGTAACAGTCTTGTAAATGTTAAATTATTTGTTAATCATTTGGCTCACACAAACTTTTAATAAATCCAAGCATCGAAAAACACTTAGCGATGATAATATCGATGTGGTTATTGAAATTAAGCTATTGATCAAATGTTACAACCAAATTATTATATATCTTTGCAATAACATATTTTTTTCTTCTTGAAATAGGACATTACAAAACACTTCATAAGATTTAAGTGTAACAAGTTCATCTCACACCATGCAACGAATGATGAGAGATCTGCTTGAAGCTCAACTAAATCAAGACAACTATTAATAACCTTAAATATTTTAAGATCATCTGGTACGATGAAATCCAATTAACGATTTGGCTAAGCCAAAACTACGTATAGTTTATTATTAATTAAATAATGTTCCAAGGTATCAAATGCCTTGCTAAAATCAGTATGCATACGTCACATCCAATTGTGTTTTTGCGCAAATTAGTAAAACATAAAATGTTTACAGTTAAAAATAAATAATCAGTTACAATTGCTTTGAACAACTTAGGTATAGCAGATAGAATGGCTATGGCCCGGTAGTTCAAGTCATTTCTATTCTACACAAACATTTTAAATAATTTTGATATCATTGATGTGGCTGCAATACTTCCCTAACATAAGACACTATATTCCTATTCGAATTACAGATGGGTGTAATAAGTTAAAAGCCTATACTTAGTGATATACTGAAGAGACCACAGAGTGGTTGAGTACATTGTTCGGAATTACAGTTTTAGTATACAATAAGGGAGGGAGACCGTCCGGACCACAACCATCTATACTTTTCTTTTTCTGATGATAGAGCGATTCCTCCATTCATATATGCTGGATTATGCATGTTCATATAAGTGAGTAAGCAATAATGGTAAATTTGTGACCTAGATGAGTATGATATTCTTCTACGGTCCAAATGTTTTTGATAGTTGATTTCCGCTGATAACTATTACTCTCAAAGTCTAAATGTCTCTGGATAATTCAAATTATGCCAGTTGTGTAGCTAAATTTTGTTTATAAAAACGGTTTTTTTCTATCTGTCTATTGTATGCCCAAATATTTTACTTTCGACTATTTAGAAGGTTAAATCAAAATCCTTTTGTGTTGATAGGGTCAGTTTAAAATTAGTGATATACATTTTTGCTTTAGTCTCAAAATAACTTTTGAGATATTTTAAAGGCAATTCTGACCTGTTGGGACTGCGTTACCCGCGGTAATCCCTATACAAAATTTTAACAGTTTTTTGTTTGATAATTGAATTGAATATTTACCTCTAAAATTATTAGTTTCATGGAGCATTGCCTCAAAATACGTTTAACTCTGCCGTTCTTCAAAAACACGTAATCAATAAATTTAAAAAAAGTTTAATAATCTTGAACAATATGATATGCATTTTTTGAAACAAGAATTAAATTTACTTAGGGAAATAATCAGAGAAGTTATACGCCTAAACCCTTGCTAGACGATTTATCTGAACTAGAATATGCAGCAGACAATTACAACGTGCATTTTTTTACAGAACCGGGATGAATTAGCATTAAAACATTAGTACGAGCTTTTTCGGCGGCGGAAACAATTTGCACAAAGATGCGAACGAACCATTTGATCGCCCAATCACCAAACATTTAATTTATAAAAACCTAAATCCGTCCACATCAAACAAATATTAGTCTAATACGTTGTGCTGTGAATTTAGGGTTGAGAGCGGAACCCATTAATATTTTTACTACCACTAATATTTTTTGTTGTTAATATTTATTAGTTATTGTAAATTAAATTTTTTTAAATAATAAAATTTCGATACCACAATTTATTTGATTTTCCCAAGCACTCACGTAGTAAACCACACGAAAAAGTGTCCCGCACTGATGCAAGACAATTTTTAGCGGGTTTTATTATGTGAGTGCTTAGAAAGGTTGATTAAAATTTTGTGTCGAGTAATTTTAAAATAGATTATTTTATTATTATTGTACACGGTTGAAAATTTAGGTGTAAAATTGATCAATTTTGGGTATTCATATAAATCCATCAGCAAATTGGTATTAAATTAATATTTTTGTGATATATTAATTTGTGTATAAATTAATTTATAAATTGTATACATATTATCGTATTAAATTGTTTATAAAGCATAAGTATTAAATCAATAATTAAATATGTACACTACTTAATACCATTTATTTATAAATTTGATAGTTTGATATATTAATCAAAATTATACCAGCGAAATATTAGATTAATACTTGGAACGTATTGAATGCTTTAATAAATAATTGTTATTAATTTAATCCACATTTTGTATCAATTACTTATTTCTGTTAGTTATTAAATCGATAAATAATATTATTAATTTAATAGAGAAACAAGTATCAGTTTTATATTAATACAATTTTATTATTAACCACCAATTTATATATACTCCCCATTAATATTTTAATAAATACAGTAAAAAACATTTAATTTCATTTATACGTATATCACATTCTTTATTTTTCATTTTCATAAAATTATAATAATTAAATTCAAAATATATATTCTAAAATTTAACATTCGATATAATTCTCGTTTATTAATTAATTTTTTTTTAAAATGTAACATTTATTTGTCCTGTTTGATGTTACAATTTCATAAGTATAAATATTTTCATCAAATTTTAAAATATCAAAACAGTTCATATTTAAATTGTTTGAACTGAAGTCTTCTTCTACTTCAAATGCATTATGAAATTTATCAAAAACTTTGGTAATAAAATTTTTACATAATAAAAGATACCGATTCCTAAATTTGATTATATATTTAATTTGAAAAAAATGGGGTACTGAACTATCAATCAACGAAATAAATAATAATGGGCGATAATGTACAGAATTTTCAAAATACGAAACTATATATATTGGTTCGTTTTCAAGATAATTTAAAGAATTCAACTCAGTTACTAATTCGTGAAGTAAATCTTTAGATGGCTTACTAAGTTTGCCAATTTTTATCGCATGATCCATCGTACTATGTTCCCAAGTGGCAACAAACTTCTTTTGATGCCTCTGGGAAAAAGTTTTTGGTAAATTTATGAAGTTTTTCAATTTTGATGATAAATTTTTAAAATATTGGTGCTTAGATTCATATCGCATTGTAGAATATTGACTTAATGGACCTAATTTTGCCATTACATTTGGATAGTGAGTGAGTAAATGATGTTTGGGGATCAGTTTAAGTTTGAATATATTCACAACAATTGACAAATGACTTTCAATTAAGTTTCTGAGCTTGGCAATCATACTAAAATCAACATTTTTTGAAAATGAAATTTGTAATATTTCCAAAATTGTTGTAATTCCTTCCCATCGAACCATTGTTGACAAGGTGATTAAATCACCAAAGATAAACGGCAAATTAATTGCCAAACACCAACATTGAGAAGCTGAGAGTCCTAACGAGTCTTTAGTAATGGAGGACGTAGGTAACACTTTTCTGTACAAGTAACCATAATTAAAAGAATGTATTCTGTCATTTATATGTTGTATACTAATTATTTTTGATTCGGAAAAAAAATTAAATAAAGCTAATATTATGTAAGGTACTACTCCTTCGAGTAAATCATGCATTGGATCTACAGAGCAATTTTTTAAAATATCGTAGTTCAATAGTTCGTTAAGTATAGATAGACTTTTAACTCCTTTTTGTAAGTTTTGGTCTTCATTCAAAAAATTTGTGGTCAAACTAGTAAGATTCCTCATTTTTTCCTCGTTCTCAACAAATGTGTTTTGTATTTCAACTTTATGTATTTCGCAAAATCGACAAAAATAATTTGCATTGAAACCACCTGAAAATCCAAATAATTGATTTGCACCTAAATTATCATGTGTGAAACTAGTAATAGAACCTAAAACAATACCTTTATTAATGGAAATGCCAACTGTCTCTAAAATTTTTAAATCGTCAACAAGGGGTTTTAGAATTTGATTATAAGTAGTTGAGTGCTTGATATCATTTGCATTAAATAATACTGCTAAGTGGATATTTTCACAACGCGATAAATAAATTGTTGGAAGGTTCAAAATGGTAAAATAAATTGCACCAATTTTATGAATCGTTTTATGGCTTCCTATGGGGTTGGTACATTCAAAGTCATCATAAAAAAACTGTAACATTATAGCATTTGGGTTTTCTTGATAGAAAGGTTGACCTTTGAAAATAGAACCACAACAAAATTTGGAAAGTTTATTTGGAGCACAAACATGTTTTTGGAAAAAATAGTTATTAAAACTAGTATTTTTAAATAAAGCTTTAAGGGTTTCCAATACAGAAATATATTGTAAAGTATTTTGCACCAAACATTTTTTATACATTTTAAATTTTCTACAATATTTACGATCCCAACGCATACTAGTTGCTATTTCTATTGGCTTTACAAAAAATTCCGACTTCTGAAAATGAATAGTTCTATTGTGTTTTGTCAGAAATCTTTTAAAAAAATTTTCATGTTGTCGACTACAGGCTTTAGTTTTTTCTAAAATCTCCTCAGAGGAATTGTTTGCTGTTAGAATGGTGTTCGTGTAGTCAGTAGAGATAGTTTGAATTAATTCGAAACTACTACTTAATATTTTATTGATTGTCGTATCAGGTAAATCTAAATTTTCCAAATTAGAAGTAAAAGACGTTAAACTCGTGTTAAAATTAGATACAAATGTATTGTCTCGTTCATTCGTTAAGGAGGTTAAATCAGGTTTGTATATATTATAGAATTTACTATTAGTTTTAATATTATCGAAATTAATTTCAAATTCAGATACATTATTTATATTTTTTGTTTTCGAGCCACATTTAAAACTTTGTTGATCTCCTATTCCAGCGGTTTTGGAACATTTCATAGCATGTTTTTTAAGACCAGAATACGTGTTAAATTTTGCAGAACAATTTTCGTTGCAAACACAGCGTAAGACTAAGAATTTTGATTCTAACAGTGAATGCTCTAATTTTAAATGACTTATTAGTTTAGTAATAATTTGCGTTTTTTTTTGCAAAGGAAACATATATAGTGATCCATATTGGAATTCATTTAAAATAATATACAAATTATACTTAATTAATTACAATAGACTTCATATGTTTTAAATAAATATAAAAATTAAAAATAATAATAATTATGTAAGCTTAATAATATAAATACTACAACTACGAAATTAATAGTGCAATTTGATTGACACCGAGTTTAAATTATTTACCGGCATCAGCTGACAATTTTAAAAACTTTTCATGTATATCTTGAACCGTTACTGGTGTTTTTGTTAAATCTAATTTGTATACATAATTTTGCAAGAAGCACCAAAATAATCGTAAATTATTCTCATACTTGATGTTAAACAAGTAATGCAATTTCAAAACCAGATCTAGCGCGTCCACGAATTTTGATTGCTGAAGTGGTATTAGATTTCCATCTATTGCAATGATGTATTGCTCTATATCAGATTTAGTCTTTCCTATTGCAATTATATAAGGAGCACTATTAACAGGTTGACAAAGATATTCTGCGTTTGTCTGTCCTGCCTATAATAATGAAAAAAAAAATTATAAGATTGTCTCAAAAATGTGAGCTTCACATTTGGTTAGTTCAGACACAATAAACACAGTTTTCTGGCACTAAATGTCAGTTGCATTTTATTTTATTTAATATAAAAATTGAAAAATTTTAGTTAGAAACTATTAATTTATCTATTTATGTATATACATACATATACATGTATGGATTTGGTAAAAGTTTAAACAAATCAAAAATCTTACCAATTTATGTACAATGAGTTTTTGAACTGCCTGTTCATCTGTCATCCGATTGAACTTAGTTCGACCTGCTGGGGAAGGTGGTAGCAGCCTCAACAAATTTAAAAACGACAGTGTCTGAGTATCCCAATCTATGATATATTTAATATACTTAATAATGTATATGTATATATATTTAAATTATAAGAAACATTATAATTACCAATATTTCTATCAATTTCCGTATAAAGCACAGTTTTTCCTGATTTTTTTACAATTGAAAATATATGCTGTTGGTACCATTCCCATTCAATTGACAACGTGGGGGTTATGCCATACCTCAATGTAAAATCATACGTAATCTATATTAAAAATACATGAATAATTAAAAAATAAGTTTTAATAGCCACACAGCACATGATTCGAATTAGATTAATTTTTACTCGTACATGTGAAATAAAAAACATTTTTGTTAAATTAATTTTGCATCAATTTTGTTCTAAAAATTATATCGTTTTAAAAATATGATAGTATGATCCCGTCAAATGCCAGGAAATGTAGCTTTTTATAATATCCATCATAAGTATTCCACAAAAAAACTTACCAATTCTGGGCAGACAAAAAAATATCGGCAATCTTCATATATGGAAAAACTCCCCTTCTGAATTTCTTTTTTTCGATATTCTAAAGTTGTTTCCAATTTCGCTTTGGCCAATGGTATTTCTTCAGGGAGAGATGCTGATTTTAATGCACTTAAATCTCGTTGAATTGTTTCCTGATCTATATGATGATGTTCTGTTTCCATTGGCTCATCAGTGTTCACTTCGAAATCTTGTTCTATTTTCCGTTTCTTGACTCTTTCGTTCTTTAATTTTGTTTGTAAAAATCCGCTGTTAGAAGAATTAATCAATAATTCCTAAATGAAACGGTATTAAAAAAATATTATATTCTTAAAGATTAAAGTGCTAATTAGTAACCATCAGAAAAACGAAAATAAAATGTGATTTTAGTTTTTTTGGTTTGAATTATATGTTTTAACAAGTTATAAATAAAATAATTTCTTGTCGGAAAAGGCCATTCAATATCAATTCAAATAATAAAATACATTAAACATAAATTCATATATTTCTCATGAAATAATATTTGTGATTTTCTTGAACAGAATTATAATTTTCTGTTTGAAAAAATCAAACATTAGTTTTTTATGAGAAAATTAGATGTTTGTGTTTTGTTGGTTTGGTTTCAAATAGTATTCAAACAAGTTCATATTTTATAATTGTAACATAATTAAAATATTTAGGTATATACATGTGATTTAAAGCTTTAAAAAATTAATTTCATTTCGTTTTCGTTTGGATATGTGTTTAGCGATTAAATATTATGCCGTTTTCGATTCCCAACTGAAAGTTTTGAACTCTGAGAGGTAAACATATAATTTAAATGGCATTTTAATTGAATATTTGTACAAACAATTACACTTAATAGTTCCCAAGAGCAACTCGTAATTAAGGAATTAAAAATTATTAATAGAGGTATTATGTATGGATCACGCCTCGCCATAATATATCCTTCAAATTAAATTGCATTTAAATAGTATTTCACATCAAGGCGAGAACCTTAATAGGCATGGAAAATGATTTCAGTTGCATTTTCATTGATTTTAGAATATCGAACATTTTCAAGTTAATCATAAAACACATTTTTTATAGAATTGAAAACGACATTATATTTTGGTTCTGAATACTATATCACCAAAATTGAATACGAACTAATTTCAAACATGGAAATAAATTTCGACACGCTTCTGCCACAGCCATTTGTTGTTGTTTTGTTGGCTTAAAGCCAAAATTTTCGTGTATAAAAGCTGCTAGATAGGATACGACTTTTCTCCTATGCGTATCTTTTAAATAACCAGTTTCTTTAAAATCGGACAAAATTTTGGAACCACCAGTTTTTTTACTGAGGTATACTTTAATAGACTGCACGTTAAAAAAAAAAACATTAGTTTATTATGTAAAAATATAGATATTGTAAACATTTTTTACTTCCGACGTTACAATGAGACCTAATCCAATAACAGCATTCGATTGTTTCAATTCCGCTACATTCACTGTTTGAGCAAACTCATTTGCCATTTGAATTATATCAAAACTTTCAGCATTCAAATCTGGCAAATTGACAATCGATGTATTCGTTTCAGTATCTAAATTAACTATTCGTTTTGTTTTAATTTTTAAAATTAAACACGCACAACGATGAGTCATAAATTGCTCGAAATATCGAACAAAAATTTTTTCTTCAATTGGAGCCCCATGTACGTTTAGAAAGCAATCAAAATTTTCTATTTCAATATCGGTATCTTGAAGTGCTGTAATAATGTTGTATATGAAAGTATGTGTGTATTTCCGACAATAGATATTTAAAAAAAATATAAAATGAATTTCTAGGTAAAATACTGAAATATACCGTATTCCTGTAGACTATTGAATTGAATTTTGATCGAGCTTATAGTTACTTAAAATGTAATATATTGATCCACTCTCACAACCTCTCAGGCATATGGTAATATCCCAGTTTTTTATATGATCATTTTTCTAAACTTACCTGAAAACACGTAATCCATGTACTCAAGGTTATCCGAAGAACCGTACTTCACAATTTCCACAATTTTATTTGTATGTCCATATTGGACTGTTACAAAAAATCCACTCATCGTTAATATTTTTATAATATTAATATGTATAGTAAATAATTTATATATACACAATTACATAAGTATTATTCGTACTACAAAAACTTATATGTTAAATAACCACGTTTTATTTTTAATATGTTCACGGTATAAATTTTAAACTTTAAATATATAAATACAATATAATCTATACTTTAAAAGTATAAAATTGATATCAAGAAGGTATTAAATAGATTTTTCAGTTAAATTTTATTAGTTATGATTTGCAATAATTAATAAATTTGTATTCACTTTATCCACATGTTTTACACTTTTTTGTACAATTCTTCAATTCACACAATATATTATTTTATGATTAAATCAGTCGATCAAATATATAATAATTATTATTTATTTTATTAAACGTAGATAAATACTTTTATTTCATAGAAACTAGAACAACCTATAGGGTTTGCGTTGCATCGACTACTAAACTAATTCTTGTAGCTTTGAACTGTTACAATAATTTATACCTTTGATGTTTAAAATTAATACCATCTAACATATTAAACGAATATATTAAAGTATTTAATTTATATATTAATTTTATTAAATAAAATATTTAATATAAATAGTTGTATTAAATTAATATTATTTTTAATATTTAAATACACATTAAAAATAAAAAAAATGTAATACCACTACTTTATTAAAATAATATTATGTTAGTTTTAACATGATCATCATTTTTAATTAATTTCATATCTATTTGAATATTGATTTTCTGTTGATATTTTTTTGTTATTATGTTGATAATAAAAGCCATATAAAGTTCATGAATAAATTTATAAAATATAAAATTAATAAGAAAAATTATATGTATTCGTTTAATACGAATAAACTTATTGAAAATTATACCCAAATTTTTAACCGTGTATGGATTGTATTATATCGTTTTAGAGTTTAGAGTAGAACAGTTTTTTTATACAAGGCGGTTCACTTTATTTATTGAAATTTTGCTCTAAAAAGTAAATTTGTTTATTTATTGGGGTGGCCAAAACAATAAAATTTTTGCACAGAGAAGAGAGAGGAATTAGTATTCAATAAAACAACAATCGATAATTATTCTGAGAAAGCAAATTAGCTGTGTTTTCGATTTTTTTTTTGTAATAAGTTCAAATTTAGCCTAATTTTTCGGTTCTGTTGATTAGACGCCACTAACAAATATAAAAAAAACACAAGACATTTGATTCATTTTGTTTAATGTTTTTTTATTAATAACTTATTTAATACTTTATTTTATTTTTGGCAAGGTGTGCTACCTCCATTCTTTGAAATAACTTCAAAAATTCAAAAGTGAGCCAGCCCTATACCTTTACGATGATATTCAGATCAAGTAAATACGGTGACCCTGTTAACAATTCTACTTCACTCTCAAGCATTTACAATACGAGCGTATCCATACGGGCTTTTACAGTACGAGCGTATACATTCTGTTGTAAAATCAACTGAAGAGGGCTAAATAATTCCTAAATTTTAGGAAAGATTGATTGCAGCAAAGCCATATAAAAATGTGCAGTTATTTTATTAAAAACAAAAACTAAATTGATTGCGGGTCAAAAAGTGTTTTTCCTTTCGAATATCATTCAAATAATTATTGTAGCCATATGGCCCGTCCCAATTAATCTTTGGTAATTCGAATAAACAACTTTCCTCCAATTGTTGAATCTCATCAAAAACTTTTAGGGGCTGGCACATTCGCAAAGCTTATGATGGGAGCAGATGGTATACAGCCAACACGAGCTTTGAGTTATTTCAAAGAATGAAGATAGCACTGTGGTGGAGGTAGGTTAACACTAAATCAACAGCACACACATAGACAATTTCAAACAACAAGAAATTGACCAACTTTTTATAAAACAGACCTTATTTGAAATCATCATTTACTTTTAGAAACATTGTAATTTATCGCTTGAATATATTATAAGATTCGGCAGGTATATAGTTCCTTAAAAATATAGGTATATCGTATATAGAACATTTTTTGCACTAAACGTTGTAAAATATTTGTGAACATACTGCGATCTTCTTCTTGTACCATACTCATGTCCACTACTGACTTTAATTAGATTAAAATTATGCCTAATAAGGTTATATTGGTTATATTGTTTATAGAGGTTATCAGTAGGGTACCTTGCTGGGACATTTATGATGTATTTTAGTACACGTTTATGCAACATCTCTTATTCAAGCAATTTATTCTTTGAACCCCTACTCCAAATTGGATTTAAATGCATATGATCATGATGTAAATATGATTTTATTAACTCATTCAATTACTAAATTGTTATAAGTAATTTGCTGATGGTTTAATGCGTCCATATTGCTACAGCTATTCTGAAACACGATGAACTTTATCTTTTCATCATTCAGGATCATATGGTTTACGTTATGGACTGGAGTATAGAAAGATCAGCATTGATTTGAGAATAGAGATTTTCGATCACACACCGTCATCCGCGAATAATTGTAACTTTCCACTGAAATTTACAAGTGTCATGTAATTAATGTATACGTATTTGCGATAACCTGGGTCTCAGTGTTGATCTTGCGGTACTCCCATGTCTATTGCGTTTTCTTTACTCATATTATTCAAACAATTTTAATTCATTGATTATCATTTAGGCTTAATTTTTTTACATTAAACTGCAGTATTGGGAATTTTCCCAAAATTTTACTTTCATCCATTCGTTTATTTATCAGTGTAGCTCTTTTTGTGGAAATCATATGCCCACAGTATTTGAGTACTACATCGTTGGTAATTTGTCGATTCCCGTTGCGGCGGATGTTTAGCAATTTAAATATATAGCGTTACAAATTGTTGGTGACTTCATGATAATTTGTTCGAAATGTAACCAAAGCATTTTAGAATTGTGTACAATTTTACTGATAAAATCCGTTTTTCCACAGTTTTAACTGTGGGAGCTATATTCTTGAGCTTAAACCTTCATACCGAGCTTTAAGGTAACAAATTTCAAGATGTTTATTTTTTAATTTAAACAAACGATCTCTCTGATTAAGTTCATATAATTTATTTCTGAAATTCAATTCAATTTTTTTTTTTACAATTTTCAGACGGTAATTTAAATCATTCAAGATCAAGTTCCTTGCGTTGTCCAACTTCAAGAGTTGTTTCAATTGTACGTGCGAAAATAATAAATTCATCGTAAATTTGCGAGATAAATTTATAATAATCAACATTGAGTCTTGAAACCTTCAAACCTAAATTACATTGATCGTATACCTAAAAAAAATTACTCTATAAAACAAATGGAAAATACGCGCGATCATAAAAATCAGTTCGGTCATGCGCATGATGAAAATTTTCCGAAATTTTTTGTTCATCAACTTAATGATTGATTTTTGTGAGAGTATAAATTTTATGTATGACTTTAATCAAAGCAAAAAAAAAAAAAAAGAGTTAATTTTTGATTGCCTTCATATAATTAAAATGAATTTCTGAAGTACAAAATTACCGCACATTTATATATGTATAATACAAAAATTTCCATTTACAGAACAATATATAAAAAACTAAATTAATTATTAATTTTATTATTTGTAGTTTGCGAGTTTGTATTTATTAACAGCAAGAAATTAACTTTTTTATGTTGTTGTATTTTCTGAACACAGTTTTTTGTAATTCTTAATAAGGATTTATTGATTTGGCTATAAATAATTATTCAACTTGCCCAAAATGGATACGTACTTGTAGATCATTAGCTCTATATATACGAGTATATATATAAATGTATGGTTTAAGCAACTGGGAGGTCGAAACGGCTAATTCTTTTATAAACCGAACTTCTTCTATCTGTGTGTATACATAACACCATACCAAATGTATACGTATGTATGTATATAAATACATAAATAAAATCTTGAACTATTTGGATATAAACTTTAAAAAAAAAAATAATTGACTGTATAACATTTTAAGTATAGATTAAAATAAAAAGATAAGAAAATATAGCAACAACAACAACAATTTTATGTGCAAAATAATATGTTAATTTTATATAAATAAAACAATCAACCAAGTTGATCGAATTGATTCCGAATATAAATTATTATTATTTGTTGCTATATGAATATAAAACATCTTCGTGTTTTTTTTTTTTTATTTCTTATGTACGAGTATATATGTATGTGATAATCAAATTGAATGCGATTATAAATTAAAAATTAATTTTCAAATAAATATGAGATTTCTTATATATTTAAGTTTTTTTTTTTTATGATCACGTTATTTTTATTTATACTTGCTGCTGCTGCTTATGATCATGGATTTTTTTTTCTTTTTATGTTTTCGTTTCTTATTTATTTTGCTTGCGATCATAAAATAAAACAAACGAAAAAAAAAAAAATATCCGTGGTATGATTTATTTGACTCCATTTTTAGTTGACAGGTTTCTTTAAGATTTTTTATTTTTATTTTTTTTGTTTTGGTTTGTTTTATGTTCTTTTATCGGTTGGTGTGGTTTGATTGTTAATAATAAATAATTATTATATTCGGTGTGTGTGTGAGATTTTCAACATGTGGAGTAACAGTTTTAATACGTTATTAAAAATCGCATTGATTTTAATTATTATTATTATTATTATTACTATTACATGCAGGCAAACTATTTATAATTTAGAAAACAAACTATATGTTTATATATATGTCTGTATGTATATAAAGTTAGTGCTCGTCGCAAAAAAATCAAAAACCCAATTTTTTTTACATATAAGATATAATCTTCTTCGCTTGCAGGCGCCATTCCATATAGGTAAAATGCATTTGAAATAATCATAATATTTTGATTTTAAAATTAAATCTAAATTACCAACAAAATAAATAAACTATTTTTAGTTTTCGGGTTGTTTTTTTTTTGTGTGGCAATTTGCCATATATACAATTTTTTTGTATTTTGGCGGAAGGAGAATTTTTATTTTTTGGTAAATTCAAATAAAAATAATTGTGTGACAGTGCAACAACAACAATAATAAAATATTTTATTTTGTGTATATTTAACAGAGCCTAACATTAAAATAATGATTTTATATTACCAAAATTTAATTTACCGTAAATAATTTACATTTAATTAGACTGCTTTATGTGTACACAGTATATATCTTGGCCATTATTTAACTTTCTCAAGATAACAACACACACTAATAATACTATTTTGTATCAAAGTCACGTCGACCCGGTCTTTTAAAATAAGTATACATGTTCGCAAAATATTTTGATTTATTTTAAACTACTACTACCATAATAAATTAAGCGCGCGAATTTTATACGAGTACGCGTATTATACTTGTACTGTTAACGTATATGAATACATATAATTATTCAATGCGTATACAATCAAAGTACTATTAATCTATATATCGTCTTATACATGTACATATGTCCGTAATAAGACGAAAAAAAAAACCGCGAAACTCACATAAAACTGTACAAAATATTTCGCAAAATGTATAAAAATTATTCGACCTTGTCGTCGTCATTTTTTATTTATTTTCTTTTCATATGGATAATCTTTATTTCTCATCAAAATTAATAAAAAATAAAACGTGTGAGTGTGTGTGTCTGTATTGAATATTTGTGAGTTTTGCTTTAAGAGTTTTAAGTAAAGCAAATAAGACAAAAAAATTTCTTATTTAAACTGCGAAAAAATAAAAATATTTGTTCTTTTCTTTTTTTTTTTTTTTCAAACTCAATTTGCACATTTTTTATTTATGTACTTCAAATTTGTATATCTACCCTAAATTCACGGTTCGCTAAATAGTATGACGAATCCGAATTTTAGAATAATTCAAAATTCCGTGTGGTGCCTTACGTATTTCATAATTTTAAAATCTTTTATCAGAATTGTTCGAGATATATTTCAAGGACAGCAAAATTTAACTAGTAATTTTTTTAAATGATTTCATAATTTATTTTATCAAATTTTGAGGATAAGTCGGAATATCAGTGTATATGAGAGATTCTGAAAATGTTTAATCAAGTAAATCAAGAACAAATCGAATTTCATTTTTCGAGAAAATTACGAATACACAAATTATAAAATTAATATACAAATTATAAAGTACATATTAAATTTTCTATTACCAATCAAAATATGTGTACAGAATTTAAAAGGCTTAAAGATGTTTTAACAGTAAAATGTTACTATTATACTTACCAACAAAGGCCAAGAATGAAAGCTTTTAATTTTGAAGTGAATAAGACGTAGAAACAGCTTCCGCACAATTATTAAAGACTTAATAGTTTTAGAGTATGTCCACCACAACAACAACTATCATAGCGTAATTTTCATTCAATTAGTGAATGAAGTATTTGAACTGGACAGTGATCCCGTCGTTATTACATTTTGCTGATAGAACAGTGCTGTTCGTTCTTTATCCCTGTGAGACATCTGTCACCAGGTTAAATGAATCACTTAGGAGGCAATAAAAGAACAAAAAGAGCAGGTACACTATTAGATTTATTGCGACCTTCATGCAATGGATTCATAAGTGGAATTAGATCATCTTCACTGCCCAGTTACCCACTGTAATAACCCAGTTAAAATAATTGTGTTTGTCAAATCAATCATCTATATGCGCCTATTAAAAATCACCTATTTTAATAGCTTTTTCGTTTAATTTTTGAAATTACTAGATTACCTTTGAATCATTTTTTACGTAGCCGGCTTTTCGTGTTTATTTCTGAAAGAAGAAATTATTCACATTAAAATATATATTGATCTAAGGTTCTAAAAAAATCATGAAAGACGTCTGAGATATTGGGGACGTCTAAAACTGAGTTCCACGATTCATTAAGTAGTAAATTGTTTAGTAAATCAAAATAAATTGAGGAGAAGTAAATATGCTTGCACTGGCTTGCTAACTTTCGAATTTATTGCCAAAAAGACGAAAATAACACAGTGATCAATAATTCTCAAATCTTTAACAGATGACGATATAGTAACCTTAGGTCTAGTCCTGTCAAATAGGTGGTCAACACATGTACAAAAAGTACCAAAAGCTCTATTTGGAACATTTATGCCTGAACTTATTTATACTAATCAATAATCGCAGATTTATGTAGAATATCACTATTAAGGTCACCTTGGACTTTAAAATTGTGTCCAAGATTATTGCAAACAATATAAATTTTATAATAATAAATTAATTAATTTCAATTGATTACAAGTTAGCTTTTCGCTATATGCCAAAATTTATTGTAAAAATTGTGGTGCATTACCAGTTATCAGTCGCCAATAAAAAATTTTAAAATCATAGATAAACACATTTTATTTTTTATAAAATTCCATTTATTTCCAAAAAATAAAAATTTTATTCTCAATACCACATTTTAGTCGACTTTACCAAGCGCTCACATAATAAAACACACGAAAAATTGTCTTGTATCAGTAGTAGAAATTTGTCCGTGTGTTTTATTAAGTAAATGCTTGGCAAAAACTTTTAATCGAGCACTTCTGTTGTTTAGGAAATGAAAATGGCCTACGTTGCTTAATTTAATCTGGTAACAACATAAAAGAGGAGGCAGCAAAACTGCAGAGAGCCACTAGCACAGTGAATAACTGAACAAAAAGATGGAGAATTTAGTTTAACCGAAATCAATACATGTAAACGTTACCAATCAACTGGACTTCAGTGCTATTTAACATAAATACCCAGGCGCCGAAAAATCGATTAAAAGCTTTAAGTAATAATTAATACGTTTTCACATTTAGTCCAAATTTACGAATTTAGATAAATTATCCGGACTAACTTCGACCCGCCAAAATCACTGTACAGGTTTATATCACATGATTCTATTGGTTGAAATTGCAGATAAAATCCACCCGGAAGATTTATTTATTTATTTAAATTCGTGAATTCAACTTTAATGGACATTTGTAGTTCGAAAATAATGTTGAATAGGTACAATCATGTTTTTATTTTATCAAAACCCATAAACCTGGCTCCAGCACGAAAATGTTTTAAGCTAAAAATCCCAACCATTTTCTCGGTAGCATGATTTATTTGGATTAAGCCTTTGTAGTTGCAATTCATTTCTTTTATTAAAATTCTAATTCAAAACTTTTCGTTATAAAAAGATTTTTTGGTTACTTTGCCAATACTCCGTATACCGTACACTTCAGATCTTTTATGAAACTTTTCCGAATCGCCGCATATAACCACCTAGAAACAATATATTTAATTATCAATATACATACTAACGTGTTTTCCTATATTTGTTTATATTTTCAGAAGCAGCACTACTAATCAGTCAAGCGCATCAACCAATAAAAAATTCTAAAGTAAATATTTATTTTACAATTATATTGTGCGCGAAAAGTTGTAAAAAAAGTTAAACAAAAAAAAAAAACAATTACCAGCGTTCGTAAATAAATTATAGAACAATAAAAATGTCAAAATCAAAAGAAAAATTACCACAGTTTTCATCGCAACCACCACCAACAACAACAATAGCAACAGCAGCAGCGTCATCATCTTCAATCGCCGAATTAAAGAATCCAACGACACAAACATCGCACGATAATAAAAAGTCAAAAGAAGATGAGATAAGTAAATTGAAACGGAACAATAATGATGATCATCTTAATATTGATGATGATGATCATCATCATCATCATCATGCTCATAATGTGGTGAAAAAAGAACAAGGTGCTGGTGGTGGTATTAATCCAAAAACAATAGAAAATAATAGAAATCGTAAAAAGTTAAAAGATGTAAATGACGTTATAACGTGTTTTCTATGCGATGGATATTATATTGAAGCGACTACAATTAACGAGTGTTTACATTCATGTAAGTAAATATAATAAATATACATATATATTTCACATATATACGTATTTGTTTGTTTGGCAATTGTAAAAGGAGGTACATACATTAAACATACATAATAAGTACTTTTTAGTACAACAAAAATACATTTTCCGATATTCACTTATTTATGTAAATTACCAAGTATTTTGTTGTTGTTGTTGTTGCGCGCTGTGAATTTGATATTTCAATTTACGCTGATGATTTAATTTTTTTATTATTTTTATTTTCAAATAACACATAAATCAGCGATTATTATTGATTTTATTTGTATAAAAACGAAATGTATATATGTTGCTGCGCTAATGCATGCTATATATGAATACTGGTTGTCGGTATATTATGTTGTTTAACACATGGGATTTATATATTTCTGACGTTTATTAGGTAATCATGTATACATACATATATAGGTGTTTAGTTAGCATTAGAGATAAAAATCTTGAGATTGTGTCGTGTTGTTGAAATAAGTTTATTTTTTAAATTTTATTTTACAAAGGGCAACAATTTCTAAATTATTTAAACTTTTGCCATGAAATATTTAAAATTAGCTTCATGCTATCAAAATTTAAATTTTTAAATCGAAATGAGTTTTAAAGTATAGAGTTAAGTAGATTTTGGATGCATTAAACATTTTAATATTTGTTAAATTAGTTCGTGATATGGGAGTCTTGAGAAGCAGATTATAACTACTCAACTACATTAATAAGGTCTGGTATAGAATTAAATATAATAGTTCAAATCTTACACCAGATCGAGCGGTTTGGTTCAAGTCACCGTAATATTCAGTTATTCAGCCGAGATTTTAAATTATTAAAAAATCCATAAAAAAGCAGCAGTTCATGGATTATTTCAACCACCTGGGTAAAAAGTTTCTCGCCGAGTATGATTACAATGCAAAAAATACGCAATGGGCTTCAAGATCAACGACGCCGAACGGTAAACAACTCTATAAAGCTATATGGAGGACCAGTCGTTGGATTATATATCAGTAGGACATCCTACACTCGGGCCAACAGATAAAAAGAATATTCCTGATTTAATTGATTTCTAAAGGTATTGCACATACGAATACTAAGGCTACGGCTTGAAATGATCTGTTCCCCGATCATTCTAAATACAGAAAAACCAAAACGCCTGACAAATAAACAAACAAGTCTAGTAGAACAGAATTGCAATATTGATGCGGACGCAGGAATCATAAAAGATATTCTTGAAATAGCAGCCAAACAGGCTACGCCCAATATCAGTATTTCTGAAAAAGTTAATAAACTACCAGAACAATTGGTGAATGACTCGACCATAAAACCTATGAAGTTAAGAACACAATCAAAAACTGCTAAGCCGAAAATGGCTCCAGGACATGACCTAATTATTGGTAAAATGATTAGAGAATTACCAGCTAAATGCATGAAACTTCAACGATATCATGCAAACTGGTTATATTCCTCAACAGTGGAAGATATCTCAAATCACGATGATTCATAAGGCTCAATAAGATGAAACACAAATTCCATCATATTGTGCAATAAACTGAAACCAATACTAGAGGAACGACGTCCTATTCCAGACCATCCATTTGGTTTCCGAAACCAGCATGGCACTATAGAGCAAGTGCACCGAATTGTAAATACTATTCAAACTCACCTTGGAGGAAAAGAAATACTGTTCTGCTGTCTTTTTGGATATTGCACAAGCCTTGATAAAGTTTGGCACGGTGGATTAATTAACAAGATAAAAAAGTTATTAAGAGTTAAAATGCATAGCAACTACTGGATTAAATTGTATTAGCACAGGCAGTATTTTAGGTCCAGTGTTATACTTGTTGTATACAGCAGATTTAACCACTAGGATAACGTATACTGATGACACAGACGTTTTGGTGTCCCACAAAAAACCCGAAATTGCCTCAAAGGAATTGCAAAATTATTTAAACAAAATTGAAGATTGGCTAAGGCCAAGCGATTTAAAGTGAACCAAACTAAATCAGCGAATGTTATATTCACGTTGAATAAATGCACCTGTCCAGCAGTGAAATTAGACAATGTATGACTATTCTTAGGTCTACATCTGGACGGAAGGTTGTATTTGGAGAAAACACATTGGATAAAAATGTTCTACTGCAAAGCGATATTAATGCTCATATGAACAAACGGTATCCAATTATGGGGTCCAATCACGCCACGAAACCTAACCAAATTGTCATCATAATTGTTTTATACTGGTTTTTCAGCAATTTCTGTTGGGGTTTAGATCCCTAGATGTGACAGTTAAATTCACATGATTAATGTCTGTACAATAAATAAAGATACTTCAGCGAAATTGCATAATTTGCAAAGCACAACATTTTGTAAATTACCGAGAGCGTGAGATAGCAAAACAGCTACAAAAATTCCACGACCGTTCTGAAAATCAAACACAAGAGGACCGCAATACGATCAATAATAGATACTGTACTAATGATAATATTAAAGTTTGATATGCAATATATGGTACCGCAAAGCGGCACTAATTAAAAGAGGGGATAAAAACTAATCGTAATCTCAAAGAATCGCACCATTTCGGCTGAAATATGTTCCATGTAAATGGAAATTAGCAGAATTTATAAAATAAAGAAAATAGTAGACAAAAATCTCAGTCCATCACGTCAGTTCGGTTTCCAGAATAAATACTCAACCGTTGAACAAGGACACAAATTTTAGTTTGGTTCTAGTGTTTTCCTAGATGCAACACAAGCATTCGATAAAGTATGGCATAAGGGATTGTAACACTTGACATGCGTAGGCATTAAATTCTGAATGATTCAGACGTTCTAAAACGACGTTCTTCGGAGTATTGTTAATGCATGCAAATGAGAATCTACATTAAGGCATACTTTAAAACACGCAAGACGTATTCAACAACACGAAAACGCTAAGATACGAGATTTGGTAGATAACCCTATAATCGTACAACGACTGCAATCATAGATTTTTTTTTAAAAATTATGGGACTAACCACGGTTACAACCATAGGTTTGGGTGCTTGATGATTTTTTGACATAACAGTATAACTCTCATAGGTACACTTAAAATTAAATTGGTTTATTAAAGTAGAATTGCTTATATATCAACAACACAGATATTTTGTAAAATGTTGTTTTATTAAATTCTAGACATTTCGTTTTTTTGTTATAAAATTTTCTTTTTATTTTCAATTTATTACTCGTCTAATTACAGTCTGCCGCTCTTGTATCGTACAACATTTGCAGAAAAGCAAATATTGTCCCAAATGTAAATCATTCAATAAATCAATCAACATAACAAATTTACGACCAGACATAGCACTACGTTCATTGGTTTATAAATTAGTTCCTGGATTATGTCAATCAGAAATTCAACGTCTAGTCAGATTTAATAGTAACAATAGTGCATCGAGTCCAACGTCACCAGTGTTTGGAGGTTATGATTTACATAATGATTTATGGGATTTTTATTCACCCGATGAAATGATTAGGTAAGTCATATTTTTATAAGTATATACATACATACATATAAGATGAATTATTTTTTAATTATACGCGACTTCAATTCATTAATTAATAATTAACATTCCCAGCAATTATCTCATAAACGATTTAAGAATATAAAACAAACCCAAAAACATAAAATAAAAAATAACAACAAGACAATATTCTTAATACATAATATACGCGACATAATATTATAAGATATGACTATAATAATAAAACAGCAACAACAATTGGACTACAGATTATTATTAAGACAGAATTTAAGAAAAGAAAACAAAAATCGGCTTCGACTTTGTTTTTTCAACTTGATTTCCGACCGAACGATTATTAATTTTTTTTTATATTTTTGTTTGGTTTGATAATTTATAAAAGTAAATCTTAAAGACTCGCGAAAGAGATAAAAAATAATAATTTGTGAAATGGAATTTTATATTAAAATTGATGATTTATATTAAATAAAAAATACGACGATGAAAAAAAATGTCGACTTGAAATGGAAAAAAAAATTGTTGTGTATACAATTTTTTTTCTCTGCCAAGATAATAATCTGTCTTGACTGTTGTCTTGTTGAAATTTATTTTATTTTTTTTTACTTGCCTTTCACAAGTTGAATAAAACTTAAAAAAAAAAAAACTAATAGAATATACTGAATGGTAAAATTGAAAAGAAAATGAAAAAAAAACCTTTTTTTGTTGTTTTGTATTACTTCATCTTATTTCGTTTGAAAAAAATTTTCTTGTGGGAAAAATAAGATGTGAAATAATTTTTTGTAAGCTTGGGTAATTTTTTTTTCTCTATATATATGTATATATGTACATAAGGGTCTTGTCTTAGGGGTGAAATAACTGCATAAATTAAAAATTAAAAAGACGAGAAGAATATTAAAATATTTATTTAAGGGAGGGATCATATACAAGAATGATCAAACAATATTTTGTTGCTTCGTATAATTTCAGTTTATCACTTGAATACCATATCCACTCAGTGATTGGCGAGCAGGATGATACGTCATCAATATCACAGATCCGATATCTAAAATGCCCCGCAGCAGTTACAGTCCATCACCTTCAACGATTCATTAGTTCTAAATTCAATTTGAAACCAGCATCAAAATTCTCCATTGAAATCATTTACGAGGATGAAATCTTACCTGAAGATTTCAGTCTGATGGACGTGGCGTATTGTTACAAATGGGAGAGAGTAAGAAAAATGTTACTTTCGCGCACGAGGCTTTCATTTACTAAATTTGTGTTTTTTTTTTACTTATATCGTTACAGTTATCCCCGATGCAGTTTTTCTACCGGATTTTCGTCAAACCGGAGAAAACCGTCGCCAAACCAGTTGCCAAATGTAAAAAGGTACAAAGTGTCAGTGAACAGTCATCACCAGGAGACGACATGGAATCATCTAAGCACATAACAACTAAAACAACAACTATTGTGAGTACAAATAATAATAACAATTTTAGTAATAATGAAACAACTAACAAAAATATTAGTAATAATGATAAAAATAGTGTAAACAATGGTGATAATAATAATAACAAGGATAGTAGTAGCAATATAAAAGTTGAATCAAATAAAACAAAATTGAAAGAAATAAAGAAGGAGATCAAAGATGAGGTACAATTGAAAAAAGAAAATAATAATGATAGTAGCAATAATAATTGTAATAAAATACCAAATATTAATAAAATGCCTATGTCAGTATCTCCTCCGCAACCGCCTAGTGATTTTAAGATATTACGTAGTAATGATATTCGGTACGCTATCACCCCTAGTAGTGTTGAGCGCCCGGTTGATATTTTCCCGAAAAAATCAACTAGTGAAAAACGAGCAAAACTTTCGATTAAAATCGAACGCACCCAAAGCCATGATGACAACAATAATAATAACAGTAGTAAACAAAATGAGGATACGGTTGCCTCGTCTCCAACTAAGCGACGTGCTAGTGCCAGTAATAGTATTACACTTAAACGTAAATACAATAAAACCGACGATGAAGATGATTGTGGCACGAAAAAATCGCGCGGCCATCACCATCAGAAATATGAAATTGTGCAATCGCCAAAAGTATTCGACGATGATGTGGATATGCGCGATACGCCGAATGTTCCTAAAATTAAACTCGATTTACCAAATTTAAAAGCCAAAATTAAAGTTCCTAAACTTGAGCTATCGTCGAAAAGTGGTGGCTTAAAATCACCATCGGTCACCTCGTCATCGTCGAATTCCTCGTCGCCGCGGTGTAACAATGATGATGTTTTTGTTGAGAATCAGTCAAAATATACCAAAACCATTGAGTTAACACCGAATTTCTCATCGACTGAACAACTCTCGTCGTCTCATCACCACAAACATCATCATGGCGATAATTCGAGTTCGCACAAAAAACGTAAAAAATCGAAACATTCAAAAGATTCGCCAACTGAAGAAATAAGCAGTAATGGTGGTGGAAATAACGGGTATTCGAGTAATGGTAACTCAAAAAAGCGTAAAATACATGCTGAGATTTCTCCTCAAACCGAAAAGTCGCAGGACGATTTAAAGTTAAAATTTAAAATTAATTATAAACCAGCTGAAAAGCCCAGACCTCCTGTAGTCATTCCCACAATGGTGATTGATGACGATAGTAGTGATAAAATTATTAAGACCCCAACCTCGCCTCGAATTATTTTGACGCTACCAGTGCCGTCTAGTGCTCCGGTAACGCCATCTGTAACTACCTCAAATTCGTCACTCTCCTTAATTACAACCGCTACATCAACAACCTCTTCTCTTATGTTGCCAACGCCAAGTATCATCCCGATCATGCCAACTTTAATCTCAACCAATATGACAATACCGACACCAACCATTTCCAATTCAATATCGCAAGATGTCGAAGAAGTGATCAAACGGAATAAAATTAAAAAAACGAATATTGAAATGCCGCACCGAATGTCGCCCAATACCGAAGAAATACTAAATGAAATGCGTGCGATACATTCAGCTACTCAGGCTATCCAAAAACCAATGGTCAATATACCGCATTTGAGCCAAGTGCATTTGCAAAATAACGATCCGATTTACGGATCAAAATCACCTGACGTGAAAAATTCGAATCCAATGTTGGTTTCGATTCGGAATACTAATCCGATAACGGTGACATCGCCATCTGCAATGCGTCATCAATTTTCATTAAATACCCGGCCACAAATGAATGTTACGCTAATGTCTGGCAGACAACAAAAACAGGGTGGTATAAAACCGCCGCCGTTTAATTTCAATGCTGCAACATTTGCCAATAATACATATACTCATCCCCGTACCCCATTTCCAATAGTGAAATCAATAAATTTGCAGCGAAAATCGTGTTACGATATCGATCCAATCGATAAAAAATCACCTCACAAATCGGGTCCTACCACCTCGATATTTGATTTCCCCTCCGAGCCAAGCAGCGACATTTATACGAAAAAAGAAAAAAATCAAAAACGGCTTGGACCTCCCACTTTGTTCGACGAACCATTCTCGTCAATAATAAATTGTATGACAAAAAATTCGATGGCGATTGAATTGCGCACGAAAAATTTATTTCCTGTGACCACAGCAACAACCACGACTACCTCCTCAGAACAATCATCGGTTAAATCTGAACCGCCATTCATCTCATCGATTGGGAATTCGTTTATATCGGAAAATCAAAATTCTCGAACACCAATACAACCTATTCAACTACCTCCCGCTTCGGTCAGCGTAACAAATGTGACCAATAAAGTGGCATCGAATCAACTACAACACCAACATCATCTAAAACATAGTTCGGCTGATCATAAACCCGTTGTAGAAATACTGCGTATACAGTCAACTACGCCCGCAGTTGATCAACAAATTCAGCCGCTAAAAGTGAAACCGAATCGACCACCTCCGCCGTTAATTAAGCGGCCGCAGATTATGAGCGTGTCGAATGCTGGCAATCAGCAACGTCGTACCTCATCGTCATCGGTTAGTGAAGTGAAAAAGGTGGAAAATACTAGTACCGTTACGTCGAGTTCACCCAAGGCTGAACGAAAATCTTCGTCTGAGACGAAAGAGCCAACAGTGTGCGATAATATTGGTGCACTTGATCTCTCAGGAAAATCTAGTCGTAGTCCATCGCTCGAGAAGAGCCCCATTTCAAAATCCTCGTCCCGAAGTAATTCAACTGAAGATGATTCTTTTTTCAATTCGAATACATCGACAGTATCGGGTTCTGCAACCACCTCACCAAAAATATCGTTGTCCAAACAAAAAAAAATCACCGATATGTTCCCGTCCAGTTCGTGGTCGGTAAAAGTCGAAAATAATGGTTCGATGAATATTTCGTCGTCTGAACGTGGTACGGCTGGTAAATCTGAGATCACAATAACGAGCACTACATCATCATCGCCAATAATAAATACAAATAACGGTTCTAGTAAACCACCACCGCCAAAATTAACAGAAATCTCAAAGCTACGCACATATTCCAATAGTACAAAATCCATTCCGACCACAACCGCGACCACAATCACATCAGTCCGGCAACAAAATCTATCAATACGTAATGTACCAAATCCATCGGCGCTTGCGTTTCGCAATCAAATGAGTCCAAATCCGATTAGTTCAAATAATAATAATAGTGGTAGTAGTAGTGGTAGTAGTAATAATAATAACAGTAATAATTCTAATAATAAGACCAAAGTGAATGAAGGTAAAGAAATTGAAAAAGTAATTGCGCATTTAAAGGCGAATGCAGCGGCCGATAGTAATTCAAAAACAGTAACAAATTAAGTTGTTTTTTTATATAAAGGTACACTGACACATTCAATAAATATTGAGGCTTTTATTTTATATACAAACAATATAATATTATATATCACCATTGTATAATAGTACATAAGTTTATATACATTATATATATACATATATATTGGCTATGTCGTAATTTTATGTAATCTCAATGTAGTGGAAAATATTAGAGATTAGATTAGCATTGATTTAGCTCAATCCTTATTCAATATAGTTTAAGTGCAATAATTTATATGGCAATAAAAATAGATAACCACACAGCGGTGATTTAAGGAATTAAAAATTTCAAAAACGCCGGAAATACAATTTTGAATATATATGTATGTTAATTAATTGTATACACGATGATTGTGAGCAAACTCTATGGTTAATTTACACTTTGCCGCGTACAAAATCTATATACATGTATGTACGAGTATGTCTGTATACAAGAAGCCAAAAACCTGATCTTTAAGTCAATAGAGAAAAAATAATATTTTATGTTTATATTTGGTTATCTTGTCGTCGTCTTGATGTCCATGACTTTCTCTTTTTTTTTTTTTTGCCAAAAATAACTTAAAATGTTAAATTAACAAAATCGCGTGGTACAAGGAAATATATTTACTCATACATAATAACGTTGATGTGTACGAGACAATTTTACAAACACATTCACAAAAGAAAAATCAATATTTTCATTTATGTATGTACTGTACGTTTTTCTGTTTATAACAGAAATGTGAAAATTTAATGTACACAAGAAAGAGACAACACGTACGTTGGCTTAGTTCCGGTATATACAAAAAAAAAAAAAAAATATAAATAATTTTTGTTAGTATTCCAATCATGAAATATTCAAGAATTATAATTTCATTGAAACTACAAAAAATAAAAAACAAATGCTGTTTATTAATTTATTTAAATAAATAATTTTGTGTTTTGGACATACAACTATAGCTATCTATATAATTTAGTAATATTTAGTTATAAAGCATAACTATTAATTATTTTTTGTTTCCTTCTTTTAATAAATTGTTTAAAAAAAAAGAAATATTTAAAATATTAAAAATATATTATTATAAATAATAAATAATGTTATATGCAAATAAATATATATGTAGATAATAAATACATAAAATATGTAATAAATAAGAAAACATACATGTCTTGTTTATTTATTTACTTATATACGTTGGAGATGATGCCTTTTGGTATATATGAACTTCAATACAAAATTAGCATGGTAAGAATAAATATTAAATTAAATTATTTATTTGGATTTTGTATGTACATATTTACATACATGTGCCAGGTACATATGGTTGGTAAGTAGTGTGGTCGTGTGTGGTTATTATAATATACTAAGTATATAGGAATTGGTGGTTTAAGTGGAAGACAAATATTTACATAATCACAAGAAAACGTAAGTAGTAATTTAATAATTATATTTTTATTTTTATTACTAAACCGATTGGACAACATGTTGGGCATTTAATATTCAGTATTTAAATAATTCTATAATAGGTTAAATATTAAAAATGTTGGATACCAAATTTTAGTCTACTTTTCCAAGGACTCTCATAGAAAAATACACGAAAAGTTATTTTGCACCAGTGTTAGACAAATTTTCGTGTGTTTTACTATGTGAGTGCTTGGGAAGGTCGACTTAAATTTGGAATTGAAACTTAATTTTTTTATAAAATTCCGTAAAAAATAATAAAAAATTATATAAATTCTCGGTATCAAATTTTAATCGACCTTAAATTTGTCCTTGGATGGTCATGAATTCAATGTTCTTTTAAGGAAAACCAATACCACAACCTGGCAATCCTAATTGACATCCACCGAATTCAGTAATGATGTTACCACAAGAAATATTTTTGCCATATCGAATCATATGCTCATGGTTAGGTTTACTAAACTCTAAATTTGACAGAACAGAGGGCTCGTTAGTGGCTTTATACATGTATAATGCAACATAAAAATCGTATAATTCTTAAAAGGTAATATTCTATTGGACTTGATTTCATATAAGAGAAGTGTAGGAAACCTGAATCCTATTCAATTATCTAAATCCTATTCAATAACTTATTACTTGCTGTTCGTATTTATCGATAATACTGTAAGTCATTTGAGCATGTACGAAAGAGATTTATATAACCGTTAAAACATATCGGCACATAATCATGTCTATTCTGTAACTCGGTTGGAAAATTTCCGCTTGTTATACTCAAATCGAAAAAATTGTATTTTGTTTGATATTAGGTGAGTTCGGATTTTTCATAACGTAATTAAACAATATAAAATTTAAGTGAAATGCCATTTCTTTAGAAAAGAAAATAGATATTTTAGACCGACTTGCAAAAGGTGAAGGTTCCACATCGGTCGGTAAAAGCTTTAAATTACCAATTATAGCGCGAGATCAAGTTCATATATCAGGGATGCAGCGATAGAAACAATGGGAAAGGACTATTTACATTCATTGAGGATCATAGCAAAAAACCTATACCACTGGACGGTATTACCATTAAACAGAAGGCCTTAAGCATTTACGAAAAACTAAAACAACTGGAACCATCAACGACATCCCAACTAAACCAGAACAAAAATAAGTTTGTTGTAAGTAACGGATGGTTACATGGTTTTTTATAAAGACCATAATATAAAAATAAAAGGTGAAACAGTATCGGCGGATGCTACAGCTGCGAAACAATATCCTTCAGCACTTGCCAATATAATTGAATCCGGTGAATACACGGCTGATCAAATTTTTCATGGCGACGAAACCTGCCTTTTCTTGGAAGCTAAGTCCAAATAGTACTTTTCAGCAGCGCTTCTGGAGATACCACAAGCTTTAAAAGGGGTCAATATCAGGGATGGGCGAGGTAGGTTACGCCATGTAATCTACGCGGTTGTCTGCACGTAACATATAACGTAGATTATTTGGTAGTGTTTTTTGTCAACGTCGACAATTAAAATAATCTCAACAATTTACGATATTTTAGCGATTTGAAATCGAATACGCCAGTTCGCGTTAGTATTTTGTAAAAGCGTTCATCTAGAGGTGATTTTTTCAAATTAGTTTCAAACTGTCATCGTGTTTTTATTTAACTATTAATTATCAGTATTGTTTGCCGAGGTAGATTATTAGTATATTGATTAGACACTATTTGGAATACCATCGAAAAGTTTGAATCCAAGTTTACAGTATTGGATGATACGCGACTAAATAGATGGTTTGGTGTGGTTTATGGGCCTGTGAAATCATTCGTCCAATTTTCTTTCAAAATGATAACAGAATATTTGCTGCCTGAAATTGAAGCCCGACCTCGACGACATTTGGTTCCATGAAGTGGGCGCTATTTATAGCGCGCGAAGCAATGTATATAGCGCGCGAAGTAATGTACTTAATGAAAAATCTTTTTCAGCTAGATTTAAGGCATCGGAAGCCAACATTACTCCTGTCATTCGCCAAATACCATTCGAGATTGTCGAACGCGTCATCAAAAATTGGACTTTGAGAAAGGACCATCGCAGTTGCGGTCATCATTTGAAAGAAGTAATCTTTAAAAAATAAATGGCAAGAAATGTTCTTTCGAATGATAATAAAGTGTCCATACCATTAAATTGAATTTTTTGAGGTTTTTAAATTTTGCACAAATCACCTCTATAGATCTCGTTATTAGGATAAAATCACGCACATGTTGTTTGATGCTCCCTGCTTCTGGCATTACTGCCGGTGTGATTTTTGCACTTCAGCACTCTTTCCACTACAGCCCAAAATTTTACATCGAAAACCAGTGAACTGTTTGATAACATAAATTTGATTAATCTCGTGCAAATGTATTGCTTCTGTTGGAATTAGAGTCGTGTGAACGAGCTATACGGCCAAAACTTTACTGTTGGATCATGTTGAAGAATTAGCGGCAAAATACGTCGCTATGAAAAATGTGACAAAAACCTGGCTCCACAACTGCAAATTTCTGGCCAAATCATACATATTTTCGCAAATGCATCTAACTTGAAGTGTTTCAAAATCAATTTCATGTACGTTTCGTCATCCATCAAAACACATTCACTAAATTTTGTCATCAGTCTGGCACATATTTTATCGAACAAGTGTTGGTTATCTCAACGATTTGGCTTTTTAATAACTCGGTAGCACACATAGCTTTCCTGAACTCGAATTCGTTTTACCATGGAGTGGGGTGTGTTAAATTTCATAGCACGGTCATAGCTAAAGTTCGCCGGATTATTTTTAATGAAAGTGATAACCTTTTTGTCTGATTTTTCTGCGAGCTGTTCTAAACCGTTCCACCGTTATAAAGAGGGCCCACTCTATATAACGCTATATGTCGTTTTTTTGGGTCAATTTAATAATTTTGTAATGGATAAACATGACGCTGAAGAATAGATTCATGGTATTTGAGCGCGATTAGTTTTAAATTCCGCTCTTTTTGAAAAGAGATTTAATTGCATTGACGGACATTTATAAAACTATCACCAATAACGAATTGTTCCTAAAGAAATTTGGTCACCCTTTAGTTTAGAACTAGTTGACAAAACCCCTTTAGGAATTGTTTACGTTGTCTACGTTGTTGACTTTATCTATGGATTGTCGACACGTCAATGTAGAAAATAATAAATGACGCGTCGACCCCATCCCTGGTCAATATAAAGAAACTGTCAGTTTCTTGGATGGCAAATAAGAAAGCCTGGGTAACGGCTTCGGTATTCAATGAGTGGTTCGAACAAATTTTATTCCGGAGGTCCAGAGGTATTTGAAAAATAATGACATTCCTTTCAAAGTTCTATTGTTGATCGAGAACGCCCCAGGTTACAAGCTCTTTTCGGTCCTAATGTTAAAGTCGTCTTCTTACCACTGAACACAGCTCCTCTTCCTCAACCTGTAAAGAGGTGCCTGAAAATTTTTCTGGTTTTTGAGAACGTGAATTGCTACAGTCGAACCTTAAGATAGTAATATCACACTTATTCGGCATTTTCTATGTCAAAAGACTGAATTCGTATTGTTATCAAATTTAATAACTTGAAGGACCCGAACAATTCATATCCAATAAAGCTATTTACTTTATTTTACTTTTTATACACGACATACGATAATCTTTGGAACGTATCTACCGTGCAAAAACAGGTTTGGGTGGTTTACATATATTACAGCTAGATTCAGATTTCTTGATGCGTCCATAACAAAACTGGAGACTCATGGGCTGGCGGTTGCTGTTCAACTTAATGAATTAGAGATTGGTACCAACCGATTAGAACATTTCAGTCAATTTTAGCCGATCTAAATGGTTAATTGAGATGGCTGCCGTCAGTTCTGTTTTATTGGATAATGATTAGCAAGAAATACTCGATATTGATCCCATATAGTAACAGTTCGATTTCTACTAACCGCTGGGTGATTGTTTACTCCTTGTATAATATTATTGACATAAACCTGATCGAGCGAAACTCTCAAAACAAGATTTTCTCATTGTATAGGGCTGCAACTATTCAAATTAGTGGTAACAAATAGTGTTCAGTTATATGGATAATACATTTTTTAAACTATCGATAATTTCGATTTTATCCAATTTTTCAATCGCTGATAAATTATTTATAATTTTTAAATAGTGTACAGTTGAACCTGAACCATAGAATAATGCGTCTATATAGACAGTTGAAAAATGGCGTTCTCATCTAATTTAAATAATTATCATGCGTACATAATATAGAGTCATACTACATTAATTTAATTAAATTATTGAACCGTTAAACAAGATTTCACTGTAAAAACTGCATAATAATAACAAATAGTTGTCGCATGCAAACACATTTTATAACTGTACATAACTATACATTAACAACTATACTTTAATATTGGGTTGTGGTAATTTTCATATCATAAAATGTGTGTGTGTGTGTATGTATATGTTTATGTAATGAATATGATTTATAGTTATTTTAATATGTACAAATTATAAAATAAAAGATTTTAATTAAATTTCAACAAACAAATAAAATAAAACAGAAGTTGGGAACCTAATTATTATTAATTATGTATATGTGTGCGTGTATTATGTGTAGATTTTTTTGTAATTTTATCTACCTTGAAATGAAATTGATACTTTTATTAGTTTTTTTTAGTTTTTAACCGCGAACTATATTATGTGTACAGAAGACAACAATATTTTTTTATATTTCAACCGTGAAATAATCAGAATAATAATAAAAATGAAATAAACTAATTTAATAATAAAAATTATAAATTTATGTGCAATTTTTATGTGAATATGACGACCTATGTACATATGTATATGTATATAAACAACCGTAAATAGTAAATATATTTTATTGTTTAATTTAAAATTTTAACAAATTATTATTGTTGCAATGCAAAATTTAAAATAGATTCGTGTTAGATGTGAATATGTACGCGTATATATGGGCAAAACTAATTACTATAATCGAGCTGTCGCGTTGTCATTAACATTTTTTTTTTATTTGTGTCCACCATATACGGGCATGTGATTTAATTTTCTTAGTTTGGTAATTCGAATACATAAAGAAAAAAAAAATTGAATCTTGGTTTATGGATAGATCTTTATGAGAATTGAGATTTTTTTCTCGTATATTAGATTTTGCAAAACTATATTTAGACACGTTTATACGTTTTGATCAGTCCGCCAAAGGAATATTTTTTATATGCGTGAAACAAATATAGAAATGCGCGATGGTAATGGAATAATATATAGATTTAGCCATATATAAGTTGCCGGTAATTTTTCTATATATTTACTATATAGTGAGAACTCTGTGAAATCCACATGGCTGTGTTCGCTAAATTTATCTATTTACCAGTCTTATAATATCTTAGATAAGTAGCAAGTGGATTATCATAATTTAGTTGAAGAATTGAAATTTATATGGTTTGTCAGAATCACCGATGAGTTTTAATTATTTCAAATGTGCCAAAATAAATCTTTGTACAGCTAGCTGGTGAGGTCTCGCTATAATTTTTGAATTGAGAACGTACTATACAGTTTAAGTTGGAATGATAATTCAATGTATAGTTATTACATGAATATTTGTGGCACTACCTACTACGGAGGTATATCGATGTCGGCGACTCCCTCGCCGTGACGGTTAAAGAAACAAATATCAAACGCAGTGATGGCCTAATTTCACTGCGTCGGATGATTAGGCGCTTGCCGCCTAAAAAAGTCCATTCCCGTTTCCTGGGAAATTCATTTTGATTTCTCGAGAAATTCGAGAATTCATACAACTAAATTTAATTTTGGAATATAACATTTTTGTTTGGGACAGAATATTACACCGATTTTTAATTCATTAATATATTTAAATTTGAGTCATATTCGAAAAAGCACTTCATATGCACAGGTGACCCAAGGTCAAGAGGCAACAGCAAAATAAATAAATAAAAAACTTGATGAGCAAGCTGAGACGAATAAACTCATATTTGAATATTTGAAAAACTTGTCATCATCGTTACCCTATGCGACTAGAAAAGAAAATTAAATTACAAACGCTCAGAATATTAATTTGGAATGCGAATGGGCTGATCCAACACATCCCCGAGCTGGAAATATTTCGATTTAAACAAATTGATTTATGTCTAACCTCTGAAACCCATTTCACTTACTCATATGCCAGAATACGTGGGTACAGATTTTACTATGCTATCCATCCATCAGAGAGAGCAAGAGGTGGATCTGCCATTCTTATTAAAGAGAATATAAAACACAACGAAGAATTAAAAATTTAAAGTGAATCTATGCAAGTTACAACTATCAAAACTCCCAAAATTACAAAGAAAGAAATATATCAGAAATATACTGTCCACCACGACATTATTTGAAAAGAGACGATTATGAAGAACTTTTTAAGACCATGGGAGGTTGTTTTATCATTTGTGGCGAGTTCAATTTCGAAAAACACATACTGGGGCTCCAAAGTTACTACACCAAAAAGAAGAAAGTTGCTTAAAGCAGAAAAAAAATAAAATGTGACTTTCAATCTGGTGGCTCACCAACTTACTGATTTAAACAAAACACCGGATCTTATAGACTTTTATGTGACGAAAGGTATATCAGAAAACTATATTCGTTTGGAAAATAATGAAGAGCTTACTTCGGACCACCCTCCTGTTAGTAGGACGGTCAATGAAACAATAATTAAAAAGAAATCACATCTAATCTATATCACAATTTGAAATCTCTGATCAGAACAGTTAAGAATGAATCAATAAGACTAAGATACGTTCCGAGGCAATGGGAGGTGGCGGAGGTAATCATGATCTTAAAAAATAACAAACAATGTAGCGATAAAAAATTCTTCAGACCGATATCCATGCTCCCAACCATATCCAAGATTTTTGAATAGTTGCTCCTGAATAGAATGAAACCCATAATGGTGGACAGAAATCTCATTCCTGACCACCAGTTTGGACGTACACTAGAAACTAAAAAAATATGTTTTAGCGTTTTCCTGGATACTTTTGTGTAAAATATGACTCGGACCTAAAGTACATTTCAGCTAGAGTACCACAAGGTAGCGTTTTGGGCCCTGTCTAGTACCTCGTGTATACACGGGATGTACCACCAATGAATGAAACTACTAACAAATTGTAAAAGTCGACAAATTCAGTAAACAATTGGATGAAAAAATGGAGAATATCAATCAAGAATCAACTCTAAACAAGTTGCCTATGCAGATACGGCGAAATATTTAGGTATGGAGCTGGATGCCAAGTGGAGAAGCATAGGAAGATGTATTGGCTCTTAGGTAGACATTCTCGACTATCCATACACAATAACAGCTTCGAGGTTGTACCAAGAAAATGAAAAACAAGAATGCGGTAATGAACAGATCAAGATGATGATGACTATAACGGCAATGATATACGATTACAGATACTTTATTCTGTATAAAGGGCTTGAAACTGTTCTAAACGTAAACATGATTATAACGATTATACAAGATTAGCGCAATTTGCCTACAGGAAATAATTTAGTATCCAAAAATAGAAGAAGATTGTCCGAAAAGGAAGTAGATGTTCTTAGACCTCACTTCTTAAAACACAAGAGCCAATTAATTTTTTTTTTGGAAAATGTTTCTTTAGCTTTAATAAACTCATTGTTGAGTAGGTATTGTGTTTAGATTTCTATTGTATATGTACTCTTGTCCGCGGTTGCACCAACTAACATGTGTAATAGTGCATCAACCCCAACGGATTTTTAAGACTTAATTTTTTGCGATAAACAAATTTCGTCAAGAAATCCCAATCTCTAGTTCCAAAATTAACCGGTATTTTTAATTGTTAAAACAATGCGTAGATCTGGGCATCCGTTTAAATTTAGAATATTTAAAATAATTTCATGAAAATCGTAAGCTAATCTTGGAAATTTGTAAAGTTACCGGAATACAAAACGGTAAAGCACTTGTATATAAAGTTTTCAGACCAGTACACAACGGTAATTCGTAATCGCCATATCAATTATAGTAAAGAATTTCGATTTCCGTTTCACGGAAAAATAGTCAACAGCAGCAACAAGAAATGTTTAATACTGTTGTCAATGTCTGTTTTGCTATAACTGGTCAAGCAATAATTTTAAAAATACTTTAGAGTCGATTGGCTTGCACATTGTCAATGTTGAGTCAAATCACTTTACTGACACCAGTTCGACTCAAATTGATCTGATTATTTCTAATAATCCTCATAAAATGGTACGTGTCAATCAAGTTATTTTTCGGTGGTTTAGTAAGAATGATTTTATTTTCTGTTCTTAACTAATTGTATATTGATCGACAATATTTTATCTTTCAAACATATTAACTGTGATAAATTGTGCGCAGATATACGCAACGGACTAATTACCAAGTTAAGTATTTGAATGATTGTATACTTGCAATTTATACAGCTACCACGTTCCGCTAAGAAAATCTATATCCCGATGTAGAAAATATCCAGCTTGATAAAACTCTGATGTGACAAGAGGACTGCTTGAGCGGAATGTGTCTTATCAACATTGAAAAAGAATCAAAAGTGTGGAATATAAATTAGTTTATCATCGACTGCACAATGTTGCAAATAGAATTTGCAGGAATACCAAACGTTTCTATTTTCATAAAATGCTTCCTTCTAAGTCATCCAAAAAATTAATTTGGAGGAATTGATCAGAATGATGTGCAATAGCACATCTGCACAACCCGTTACTAATTAATCAGTTTTTTCTAATACTTCTCCACAGAATAATAATTCGTTTTCAAATACTATCACTGGGTTCAATTTTCAAGCTGTTGGTATGAATGAGTTGGTCCTAAATTCATAAAGCTATAATTCTGCCGTGTATTATCCACGTTGTTACTCATACATTTAATCATATCCTGACAACGCATCAACATTTCCTTCGGATTGGAAGATAGCTAAAATAATTTATATTCCTAAGCAATCCAAAATTGAAACTGAGGACGATCTTAGACCTATTACCATTCTGCCATTTCTCTCAAAGGCCTTTGAAAAATTAATTAAAGGGCACATTTTTAAATATTTAGAAACAATTAACTTTCTCAATTTACAACAATCTGGCTTCCGTAAATTTCACTCCACCACTCTCATATACACTTCTGAAAGAACACTCGGATTTATTAAAATATCTTGACCAAAAAAATAGTTGGTTAACACTACTTATATTAGATTTCTCAAAGGCCTTTGATACTGTTCCACAAACTTTGTTACTGCACAAACTGAATCCACTTTTTGAATTCTCAGATTTCAAGCGTTTAAGTTAATAAAATCGGACTTACATAATAGATCACAGGCCGGCTACTGCAACAATGAGTTCTCCAAATCTCGTACACTAATTGCTGGAGTTTCGCAAGGCTCGATTCTCGGACCGCTTCTGTTTTCATTGTTCAAGTTCAATTATCTTCCATATGCGTTGACATATCCATTAAGACCTTAAACCCATCACTAAATGGTCTAACCATATACCATTTACGTATTCAACAGAATAAGTACCAACATAGTAGCTCCTCCGTTGCTAGTGAATGACATGGTAATTCCATTTGTAGATAAGATACAGAACATTGGGCCATTTTGGATAAATATCTTTCATGGAATAAATAATATTAATCGTATAGTTTCAAATTCATATGATATACTTCGCCAGCTATGGAAATTCGTGGATTGCATTCCCGTATATGTTGGACAGGAACCATAGCTATGTTTCTTATATGCTTCATTTCATATATGCCTTTGCGGTTGGATAGAAGTTACCTATATCTACAATGAACACAAATTAGAAACGATATTTAACTCCCGTATTAGATTGGTCTATAGTTTTAAAAAATTGGATAGGTTAACCCCTTTCAGAAATAATTTCTTAGGTTATCCTCTTGATAAACACAATATACAAATCACAGACAGGAATGGGCCGGGTAGATTACGCCATGTAATTTACGCGATTGTCGACGCGTAGAATATTACGTAGATTACTTGGCAATATTTTTTATCAACGTCAACAGTTAGACAACGTCAACAACTTACGATATTTTGGCATGTTGAAATTACAAATAGAAGATTACTGCTCGGCGATCGTTGATAAAATGATAATGGATTAAAAGTGATCGTTAAAAATTGTTCGCAATTGGTTTTCGTTTACTTAAGGCGATGCATTAATCAAATCACAGATATTGGCCGAAAACACTTGTCAATATTTTGTGTTGCTCTGCGTGAATTAAGCGTATCTGATTGTTCGGATATAACAGCTTTTGGACTTTATAATTTGGCTAAATTATGAGCTACTTTAAGATATTTCTTGGTCGCCAAATGCGATAAAATATCGGATGCGGGCTTAAAAATTATTCCGAGAAGATGCTATATGTTACGTTTTTTAAATTTAAGAGGATGTGAAGCTGTTAGTGACTAGGGATTCAGATAAACTGTAGGACAAATAATAATTTGATACATATGTGAAATCTGTCCTCTAAAGAAACAAAAATGATTTCCAATTTTTAATAATAACACCATAGTAACATTCAAACCACGATGTCATTAGTTCTAAGTTATCCGAAAATTAATTTAGTTTTTAAAAAGTAGGGGATTAGAAGGGCAACAATTCGGAAAACTCATTCAATCGAAATACATGATCATATCAAATTTGGTGTCGTAAACCGAAATATTTTTCGGTTAGACCCATTATTATTATTATTAAAATTGGGTGGAACCCATGAGCTTATGATCTTAACTTCCTATGATTTTACCAAGAAAATCCGGAAAAATCATTTAATCGAATTACTAAACTTGGTTGTCCTAACCCCCTAATCTCCAATTGTTTCCAAAATAATTTTTTTTCGGATACCTTAAACCAAATGACATCTTGAAATATACGTCATTATGGTGTTAGCTTCCTAGGGATTTCCTAACAAATTTTTGAAATTTATTTTATTGACATACATGAGTTAGTAGAAAATTCACATAATCGGTTAAATTACAAGATTTATGGGTTTATCCGAATAAGCTTCTCTCATTTTTAGACACCTTTAAGGCAATATTTAAGTGTATTAATTTGACTGGTTCCGTTTTAATTTTATCTGCTCTAGTTGACATTAATGTCAGAATTTTAAGAAATAAAATCTAATATTGTGAACATTCAAATGTGATTCTAAATTTCATGAAAATATTTTAATAAAAATGCATTGCAAATATAAAACTGACGCCATCCGTATCGCATTCAACCTAAAGAAATCGGGTATGGTGTTAGTTGAGCCAGACAGTTAAAATATGAGTGTTTTTTAATTTTGGAACTATGTCTTCAACAGTCCACATTAAGAGGCAATAGCCGATAGCCAATAGCGTAAACACCAACCTAGGAAACTTTACCACATCTATATCGAGTAAAGTAACTGATCGCAAGTCGTTTTCACAAGAGGTGGCATCCGGGCTACAAAGTACGACCCCACACAAATCATTAAATTTCAAAGATCCAAAGATACATCTATGCTTGAAAAAATATTTAAAAGCATCGAAGCGTTAAATACACGGCTTATAAGACAAGAGAGATCCAGAGATGCTTTGAACAGGCGACTAGATAGCCGAGAAACAGTGGATGAAATAACACCCATATTATACTAAACTAATATGATAAATAAAAAATTAAGAATTGTAATCTGGAATGCAAAAGGAATAATCCAACATATGAGTTAGAAATCTTTTTAAATACTGAAAAAATTGATATATGTTTAATATCAGAAAGCCATCTTACTAGAACCTCATACACCAAAATACGTGGTTACGTTTCTTATCACGCTTTACATCCAGCAGAAAGAGCAAGAGGGGGATCAACAATATTTGTGAAAGAAAATATTCAACATCATGAGGGAATAAAAATTGAAGAAGAAAGTATGCAGGTAGCTACTATCAGCATTCAACTTAACAATAAAAAAATATTCAATGTCTGTTCAATTTATTGTCCTCCAAGACATAATTTAAATAAAGAGGATTACAAAAAGTTATTGAACCAGTTATATGATTTAATTTTATCATTGGAGGTGATTTTAATGCAAAAAATACTTTCTGCGGGTCAAGATTAACAACTCCAAAGGGTAAAGAATTATACGCCGCTGGTTGAGCTTACAATTGTGAATTTAATTCAGGAGAAAAACCAACGTACTGGCCTACTGACACAAAGAAAACTCCGGATCTAATTGATTTCTACATTACAAGAGGTATATCCGAAAACCAAATTTTGCTAGGAAATAGTGAAAGTCTATCACGGACCACTCGCCCGTCATTATGACTGTTAGTTCCACGATTGTTAACAAGGAAAATCCACCTAGACTAACAAATAACAAAACCAATTGGGAATTATTTAGGAAATTGGTTGAAGATAACACCGATCTTCTTGTACCAATCAAGGATCCGGTTCAATTAGAAAATGAAGTGGAACTATTAATCAATAATATACAACAAGCAGCATGGGATAGCACTCCTGTAATCCAAAACAAGGAGCGTAATAATTTCATTTATCCAGTCGAGATCAGGGACTTGGTTAATGAAAAACGGAAAGCAAGGAAAACATGGCAGAGAAACCGAGCACCACAAAGCAAAATAATTTTTAATTACCTCTGCAATAAGCTTAAGCAAAGAATTAGAGAACTAAAAAATGAATCGGTCACCCGTTATCTTCGTAGTCTTACAGACACTAAAGAAACAGAGTATTCTCTATGGAAAGCTACAAAAGCATTAAAAAGACCAAATTATCAAATACCGCCAATAAAAAATGATGAGGGAAATTGGGTAACAAGTGCCAAACAGAAAGCAGCACTGTTCGCATCTCATCTTGAAGAAACGTTCCAATCATATGCTAGACAATCAGCGGATGAAAATATAATACCAGTGCACAAGGAGGATTGTAGGGAAATACCACCTGTAACTCTATGAGAGTTGAAAAATGAAATTAACCATAACATAAATACGAAAAAATCTCCTGGCTATGATTTAATTACAGGTGAAATAGTGAAGGCACTTACAATACCACCACATCAATTCGGATTTAGAGAAAACCACTCCACCATAGAGCAAAATCACAGGACTACAAGTATTACTGAAGATGCACTTGAAAATAAAAAAATATGCTTAAGAATATTTCTGCATGTAGCACAGGCCTTCGATAAAGTATGGCATCCTGGATTGGAATATAAACTGCATCGAGATTTGCCAAAAGAATACTTTCAGATATTGAAATCTTACATTGGAAACAGATATTTTCGCGTTAGTTGTGAAGAAGAATTTTCCGAGCTAAAGAGGGTATCTGCAGGGGTTCCCCAAGGTAGCGTGCTAGGGCCAGTGTTGTATTTACTTTACACAAGTGATTTACCAAACACAAGCGGCACAACAATAGCAACATTTGCGGACGATACTGCAATTTTAGCTACTGGTTATAAAGTAGACGAAGCAAGCAGAAAACTGCAACGGGCTACGAACCAACTTAGTAACTGGACCAAAAAATAGCGCATTAAGCTAAATGAAGAAAAATCAACGAACGTTAACTTCACCAATGAAATTGTTAACTGGATACCAATAGAACTAAATTCCAAACAAGTTCCTTATGCTAACACAGCCAAGTATCTTGGCATGACTCTCGATGCTAAGTTAAAATGGAAAGTGCACATTAAAAAGAAAAAGGAGGAACTACGCATTAAATATAGAAATATGTATTGGCTAATTGGAAGGTATTCAGAGCTGTCAATACCTAATAAGTTGCTACTATACCTACAAGTTTTAAAACCTATATGGACTTATGGTATTCAGCTTTGGGACTGTACTAAGAAAACCAATATTAAAATAATACAAGCTTTTCAAATTAAAGTGTTACGTGGAACTAACTAATGGGTTATATCTTTGCAAATTAAACATAAGAAAGATAGACAAATTACTCGATGATATATGTAATCAGTTGTAATATTTAAAATAATAATAAAAAAATTAAAAAAAACTAATATTTGGTGGCTCACTGCATTGTCTCCAAAATATCTGGCTCAAGTAACGGAATACCTACGATTACGAATAGTCTACTTTAAAAAATCCAAAACATTTCATTACATTTAAAGCAATGGCGTATTGTAATTTACTATTGGTAAAATTGATAATGTCAACTCACCAAAACAAAACAAACAACTCTTAGCGATAATTTATGATAACTTAAAGTGACAAAAAACTAAAATAAAAATTCGGCAACATAAACGGCTATAACATATTTCCCCCTCACAAATCATGTATATGTACATACATACATGTATAGATTAAACAACATAACATAAATAAATTAAGATTAACATTACATATATTTGTACATTGTATATATACATATTTACATTATAATTAGAGTACATTAATGTTTAGACAGGAATTAATAACACTCAATTAAACTATCGATCAATTTTAATTAAAACCAAACACAAGATATTGTTTAATTTATACATACTTATATGATTGTATTTATACGCGATAATTTAAATTGAAGGTCAATTAATAAATTGTCTTCTTTCTTTATAATTTCTTATCACGAGCGCTTGCAATTTGATAAAAAAAAAAATTAAAGAGAAAAACAAAAAGTTCATTGTACATTTAGGTGCGTACACGTTATCAAAATAATTTTTTTGTTTATAAGCGAACTTTTCTAAATTTATGAATATTTATGTATACTCGTATGTATGTATAAGGAAATAACGGTTTGAAAGGTTATCTATTATTCATTTAAATAATATATTCATTGTGCTTTTTGGTTTGTCTCACACTATATCTGAGTATATCAATAAAATAGACAAAAAATAAAAATCAATTGATTGATACTGAATGGCCAAGAATTAGTTAAAAATATTTATTTGACATTGTAACTTTCCAAAATAAATCAAATTTTTATAAAGATTGATTGTATATATTTGTTATATAAATTGAACAATTATAAATGCGGGGTGAACTGTATTTTATTTAGGAATATGGGAGGGCAAATTGAAGGCGGCTAATACGACAAAATGATGATTGTTGGTAAATGATCCTGCAAAAAACCACATTGATCAAATGTAGAGTTACCAAGCTGGCCTTCGAGTAGAGAAATATGGTTTCTATTTCTATACATTCAGTTCCATTTATAAAGCTAATTTATTCTTCTTCGAGGTGAGCGACAAAATTACTGAATATGTCATCTATACCACTAATCGTATACTAAACTTTTGAGTACAGCTGCGCTGAATTTTATTTTACCGGGATGCATCAGTTTAACAACAACGTTATAGATTTGCGTTTTAACTTTGAAATCTTGGACATTAATATATTTAAAAAAATTTAAATAAAATAACAAAACATACAATTAATACTTTGACCAGGGTTGTTAAATAGTTAACAACGCAAAAAACTACCTCAAAAACTACGCGCAGTATATTAAAAAGTACGTAGTCAATTTTTCCAATTAACTCCATTATTAACTACTTCATTGACTACATCACTACAATTTTCTAATTTATATCAATAAACCTAAGAAAATAAAGTTTCCAAAATAAAAAGCGGGGTTTTGTTTAAAAATTCACTTCACTTATTCCCGTTCTTCACTTTATATTCCCGTGGGAGTTGCTAGTCTCCTATCGGGCGCGTCCCTGGGTGGCGGATTAACCTACTCTCTAACCGATTCATCGGCGGGTAGGTGGGAAATAAAATACCATACGCGGACCAAATCTAGTGAACAAGAAATCCAAGCGCAACAGACTCACATTGGGCGGCTTCTTGGTCAGCGTCTGTTCTCCAAGTTAGGAGCGGCTGTTATTAATACCTGGCAGTAGGTTCAAAATGCTAGACGAAGACTACCCGATAAAAAACCAGCATGGGTGATAAAGAAGGAGAAAAACTTACGGTGCAGGGTTCCGGAACCCCAGTACCGGCAACATGGTGGAATGTGGACGCGGGCCACCAGTCGTCGATATCCAGCGACCGCAATGATTTGTCAAAGTTAAATAATGATAACCCTTTTGGACGTAGCTCCAAAGTACCAAGATCACCAACATCCTCGGTTGGTAGCTATGAAAAGGAAAACAAACAACTTCGCAAATAATTAAGTAAAAGAGAAAATATCTTATCTCAACTTAGTATATAGATTAACATACTTAAGAATGAAAATGGAAAGCTGAAACAAGCACTTCAAGCCAAAGAGATACAGGACCAAGCTGCACCAGAATTCTTGATTGATGAAGATGAATTACTGTTACGAATACAGAATCGTGTTAAAATCAATTACTACTGATAAAGAATACAAAATCGTGCCTCTGAACAATAATATATGGAAAATCAACACAACAGACGTTGATACATATAGAGCATTAGCTACGAAGCTTACAGAAGACGGGAGCGAATGGTACACTTATGACGACAAAAATAACCGACCGATAAAAATGATGGCTAGAGAAGGTGGTCACCCTACCTGTAAAATAGAGGATATAATAGACGATTTAAAGGGCAACGGGTTCAAGATATAAAACGCCGCAAGCATAATTAAAAAAGAAAAACAGGAAACTAATCAAGGGGTCAAAATTAACAGGAGGGGCTCCCATTATTCATGCTCACTTTTAATAATAAAGAAAAAGTAGAAAACATCTTTACCATTAAAGCTATTCTCAATATGAGGGTTAGATGAAGCATTAAGAAAGACAACTGGTTTAATACCCCAATGTAGGAAATGCCAAGGCTTTAACCATACACAGAAATTTTATAACAGAGAGCCTAGATGTGTAAAATGCTTCAGAAGACATCTAGCACAAATCTGCCAACTGGGGTAAACTGCCACCCCTAAATGTTGAAACTGCAAAGGGGATCATCCCGCAAACTACAAAGGATGCGAAATAGCTAAGGTACTGCAAAAACTGAGGAATAGAAAAACACAGTTTAAGCAAAACCTCTAAACCATTCGACAGAATGCCACCGAAAAACTCAACGAAAGCTAATCAACAATCCTTTGCAGCATCAGGCTCAAAGACATACTCGCAGATTGGCTAGCAGCAACAGAAGCCATTCAATACTAAGGAAATTCAAGAAACTCCATAATTCTTTAAAAAATACTTAGGAACATAAAAGCTTTAAACATGCGCATAGCGAAAGCTGAAAAGAGCATTGAAGTCGTACATAAATACATTAAAACTTGCCAACTGGAATGCAAATGGACTACTGCCCCAAATTCCGGAGCTAGAAATTTTCTTACACATGGAAAAGATAGACATATGCCTAATATCAGAATCCCATTTTACAAAAGGGTCATTCGCAAGAACTTATGGATACTGCTTCTACCACGCCATCCATTCAGGAGGGAAAGCGAGAGATGAGTCAGCAATATTTGTAAGGGATAATATCAAACACTACGAAAGAGTTTAAACTGAAAAGGAAATTATGCAAGTATCAACCATTAACGTTCGACAAAGTAATGAAAAGGAATATCATCTATGTACTGCCCACCACGCCAATCGCTTGGAACCAACTTCATAATTGGACGAGACTTCAATGCTAAGAATACATACTGGGGATCGAGACTATCAACACGTAAGGATAAAGACCTGTTTGCAGCAAAGCAAGAATTAAAATACCAGTCTTAATAGACTTTTTGTAACAAAAGGAGTATCCGATAACTACGTACTGATAGAAAACAATGAAGGAATATGTTCAGTTCAGACCACACACCAGTTATTATAACACTGAGTGCAACCATAATCAAGAAAGAAAACCTACCTAGATTAACAAACAATAAAACAAATTGGGATATTTTCCATACCACTTAATACTGCGACACAATTCGATGACCAACTATTAAATAATAATACATTGCAAGCAGCGTGGTCTAGTAAACCCCCTAGTCAATATAAATTATCGAGGCACAATAACTATTTATTGGAAGTAAGAGATTTGGTTAATGAAAAGCGGAAGACTCGTAAAACCTGGCAAAGGAATAGAACACCACAAAGTAAATTGAGACTTAATTATTTAAGCAAAAAACTGAAATTGATAATCAAAGAAATTAAGAACAATTCATTTAGTGAATATCGAAACGGTCTTTCTGGCCAAAAAGACACAGACTATTCGCTCTGGAAAGCAACAAAAGGACTTAAACGACCGAATATTCATAAGGATGCCTCATATCAAAAAGGATGATGGAACTTGGGCAAGAAGTGCTAAAGAAATTGCTGTCTTGTTCGTTGCCCACCTTGAAAATACATTTCAGCCCCTACAACCAGTAACATTACAAGAGCTATACTATGAGATTACTAAAAACTTAAGCTCAAAAAAATCACCTGGTTACAACCTAATCTCAGGACAAATGGTTAAATAACTCCCCGAAAAGGTTTACGAAAACTGCTTCAAGTAATAAACGCGGCGTTTCGACTGAAATACGTTTCATACCAGTGGAAGGTGGCAGAGGTGATTATGATTCCAAAACCTAATAAATCTCCTAACTTTAAAATAATTTAAAGTAATGGCGTGGATGAAGCAGAAGTTGAAGTGGAACTTTCGGGCCCACTAAGAGAAGATGACTGCTGAATGAATGAGACTTCATTCTCGTTTGAACCCTTATACAAATTTGAATTTTGTCCTGAAGCAAGAACGGCCTGACATAAAAAATAAGTAATGTTAATTTTATGTGATGAATTTCTCATCCCTTAACAAAGTTATTTAACTCTATTTTGAATAGAACTCACTCGCAATTCTGCTTCAGTAATGGAATTGTCATCAGCCAGATTTGCATCAATATCAGGTGTGGTAATCTCAATGCTATCGGAAGCTGAAACCGCTGAAATTCCACTTTCATTATTCATATTTTGGACGGTATATAGCATACGAAAATTGCCACTACTAGAACAGACCGATGTACTGTATATTACGTCCGGTATTGCAGCCACACGATTGGTTAGAGGACTGAATTTGGACACAACAGAGCATCCAATGTGCAATGTGAAAAAAAATTCAGACATGGGAAAAGTGTTGCAAACATACAAAATCAGTGTTGGTTATGAATGTACCATCATGGCACATAAAAATATATTGCGGAAGCGCCATACATGCATGCTTCAAATTTTTATCAATTTGGCGCTATTGGATTTGGACAGTGGAAAAATGGACATTGTCGATCCAATAAAATGCTTCACATTGCCAAATGACTTCTGTATATATTAGCGTCAAACGAGGAAGAACTAATCAATTGCGGTTTTCACAAATAAACCGAAATTACAAAAATCAACAATGGTTGTGCGAACGAACACTATTAGCATCGAATAATGCGGGAGTCGATATACGATAAACAACATCATTTTAAATCGAATTGCTGGAAATATAGTGACATTCAAATTCAGTAATACTGTCACGAATCCAGATGATGTTGTCAACTATTCAGTTGAATTTTTGAATTTAATCGACGAAAAACCTTGTTCAATTCACAAATGGATTCTTTTTTTTCATAATAAAAACGAAAACAAATTTACAACAAACATTGATTAAATTTCTTTTGTGGGGCAGCGAAGCGCCCTGAGGCAAAGCTAGTCGTTAATAAACTTTAATTTTGATAAGCAAGTAAATGTTTATCCCAGTTAGAATGAGGGTGCTCCGATGTCTATTGTCGTATGCCACTAATAACAGTCCGATATACCCTTTCAGAAGCATTATACAATGTGGTACATGGATGGGTGTTCGAATATGATTCACACCGCATATTTGTGGAGTAATTCGATAAATTGCGAGGAAATAAATTTTTTACCATTATCTGTCGTTAAGTCGTTCTATCTTCTCAGGTACTGAAAACATATTATGTTAATAATTTGGTCTGCAGTGAAATTACATAACTGAGATGCGCTATTGCTTCTCGTAGTAGGTTTAATACAACAAGTTCCAGCACTATTACTATAAAACAATTTCCATTCTTAGACCTTCGATAAGGGTCTAGAAAATGTTTAAATGGGCACATGATATTGTCCAATAGGAGGCTTTTAACCCAGTCAAATGGGCGTTGAATTCTCTCTAAAGTTTTACATATAACTATATCTATATAAGCAGCGGAGTAGGACTACAATGTGCTTGTTGTAATAATTCGAAGTATAATTCAGTTGGCACTATTTGATCCGTATTGTATATTTAGAAAAAATTCCCATCGCGAACTCGATAGTTAGTAGAAGTATTCATAAAGTTCAATAGTTTGAATTCGTTTGACAAAATCCTCCGCCGATAAAAATGTTGCTGAATTTAGATTTATGTGTAGTGGTGGTAAGGTGTTACAGGGTTTTGCAGCTAGTTTAGATAATGAGATTGAAAAGATTGCCATTTTAAGTTCTACTTCTATAATCTTACCGACAAATCTTCAATGTAACATCATCATTTCATCACTCATACCATTGCAGCTAAACATTCCAGCTCATTGATTGTAAGATAACAGTGGCATCGGTCACTCGGCATCATCAACATCTGTAAAAGCCACTTACAATACCATCTTTGCATGCATCGCACTGAATAAAAAATGGGGAACTAAAATCAAAATTTGCCAACACCAGAGCGGTGGAAAGTGCTAGTTTTAATTTCGCAAATGACTGCTGTGCCACTTCAGTCCAAATTAATTTTTTCCCGTTTTTTAGTAAGTTATAGGTGTACCACCAACAGCGAAATTCTTAATACCAGACACATATACAGTCTTAGAAAACAGCTATCACTATAACGATATATCTGAAATAGGGTACCTCTTTGACAAATTTACATTTATCTATACATTACCTGTTAAGCCCGCATAGTCATTAAAATATGAAAAACAAATTTTGTTGCAGGTCTCTGGGGAATGACTCTATGCATGAGGCGTCACAGTTTGCTGTGCGTTGCATAATCCGAATGGCATGACCGTGAATTGATATAAGGCTCGTCCAGGTACATTAAAAGGCGTCTTATCACGGAATTATGGATCCAAAGTGACAGTCTAATCCCTCATACACTAATATAAAATGTGATTTTTATAAAATATGTATCAAGTGAAGTTTTTCCAAGAGTTTTGATGATGATGGAAATATGTCAATAGTTGAATGGTGAACTCATGATTATTTTCTATATAATTAATAGCTGGAATAATTTTGAATTATAGTTGCAAAAATCTATATCTAGGTATAGTGGTTGTTCTAATCTAGGTACGATGTACAATTTCATTGGATGTTTTACGTTGTTAAAGATAGCATTTACCATAACAAAACCAAATATATGTTGTTTTTTCCTCACTTGCGGTATTTACATATAATGATGTGTATTGAAAAGGGGTATGCTTGGAAAATTCATATATAAATATGCCCTGGTAGCAATAGACAATCTCGAAAATCACAACCCAAGTCACAATAACTAAATCAAATAATTATGCCGTAGATAATTATTCTGTAGATAATGTGAATGGTCAAATGATATTGCAACTGTGGATTCATATTCCTCATCATCATAAACCATATAGTATGCAGGTCCCAGATACACCTATCAAAATACCCAGATACACATAAAAAATTACAATTTTGGTACCAAATTTTGGTCGACCTTGCCAAGCACTCACATAATAATTAACTCACGAAAAATTATCGAGCACTGACATGGCATTTTTTCGTGTGTTTTCCTATGTGAGTGCCTGACATAAGGTCGAGTAAAATGTTCATAAGTATATTCCTTCTATTCGGACTATACATACAGTCAGCATAATGTGTTTGTCGGCAAATTTTTTATTGTACCCTTTATTGTGCTATATTAAGATTCGCCAATTGCCAATTTCCGTCAATAACATAAAAATTATAAATGAATTATCAGATGAAATGGGAATCGTCTGTTACTTTAGAATTTAGGTCCAGGGTCAAATCGACCGACACAACTAAACAACTTTTATAGGTTAATGTTTTCTAACGCTGCGAGGCTTATTCGACATATAATACGTATATATACAAAAGATTAGCATTAAATGTCCGATTCATCTTTATAACATTCAAATGTTCAGACATAATCATAAAACAGCAAATTCTTGATTATCCATGGTTTTCACTTGAACAGCTTAAGATTATCGCCGTTCACGGATTATTGAGTCTGCTTTTAATATATATAATAGATCTCTATGATGATTATGTATATAAGTTTCGGTCACAAATCCAAATCGCAATATAAAACGATTTCTTATAATGGTCAATCATCAAGTATGGCCGTCACAATTACATATTATATTTCAAGAACGTGCTGTTATTGAAAACATGCCACTTTTGGCATTTTACAATTGCATATAATTTTTGAATTATTTTTATATATCAGTCACCGTCATATCTGTGTATATACTACGACTTAATTCAAAAACTTAAATTATTCAAAAAAAGAAGCAACAAAACAAATGTAAATTAAATTTACATTAAGTGCAAAAATAATGCGATCCACACGAATGAATAAATTATTCATTTCCAAAAAAAATAAAAAAAGTTTTCAAAACAATTCTTAAACAACAAAATTCTAAGTAAATTATAAAATATTATTTCTTTAACTTTTGTTTTGTCTAAATCTAAAATGTAAAATCTAAATCTTTTTTAAAGTTAAAAAAACAAAAAAACAAAGCAAAAATAAAGTCATTGCCTTTCTCAGTTTGGCCATTAAACTTATATATAGCTGCTATTTATGTATTTTCTGACTCTTCTTCTATTTTGTGCTGCGCTCACACTCGTCGACTCGTCTCTCGCGTTTATGTTGTTTGTATGTAGGTACATACATTAGTATTTTAGATGTACAAAAAATTGATGTAGTACATACATACTCGTATATACATGAAATACATTTTATTTTACGGTTTTCTAAACAATCTTGTATTTTTTAGAAGAGAAATAACGTTAGATATATGTACAAACGTCTGTATGTAGTTATAAGTCCCCGGAAGTAATTTTTTGTTTTGTTTTGCGTTAATATCGTCGTTTCTCAACCAAAAAAGAAATCCGAAAAAGGGAACAAAAATGTACATAAAACTTTTAACGATCTGATTAAAATTAATGGGGGCCCCTCTTCTAATTTGGATTTGGATTCGAGTCGAGTCGAGATAATTGATTTGTTTGCGTTGATGATGATTATGATGATGATGGTATGGTGATCATTAAATTTCGAAAAAAATGTCGTCGCATTGTTTTATTTTGTACATATATGTATGTATATAGTTTGGGCACTATAAATCATAATCTCTAGAATCAATTTTGATTTAAAAAACAATCAATCATGACCATGATTGAATTCTACCCCACGCACACGTCATTTTTTTTTTTTTTTGTAGATATGTATAGAGTATGTAATGTATGTACGAGTATAAATTGTAGAAGGTCGCGTCATTATTTTATATTTTGTACGCGAAACGTAATTTTAATTATTTATGTATGTAAATTCGAAAATTGTTTTGTAATTTTATCAAAATTATTATTATTATCGTTCGTTCGTTCGTTTGCAATATTACCAATAATTCAATTTACACAAAACACTTGTATGAATTATTCAAGGAAACTATTATTATTATTGTTATTTTTTAAATAATATATTTTTAATATTTATAGTTTAATGTATTATTATTGTAAATGGGCAATTAAGAGTCATAATTTATTTGTAATATTAAAAACAATAAATAATATTGTTGAGGTCTAGAAAAATTATTCATTTGGTTTTTTGTTGCCTTGAAATAAACTTTATTAATTACATGAGCAATATGTGACGACGAAGCCGGCCAACTAAAGCAATAGTACGTACATGCAATTACTTAATTACAAGTATACATATATAGTTTGTGATTTTATTTTGGTTGTCTGTATAAATAGTAGAGTTAGAAACCTTTAAACTATTTTTTGTCATTTAATCAATCCAACAGACAATAAGTCACAAAGTAGTTGTCTACAAATTTGTACACTGGACGAGTTTCTTTGAATCTATATCGGCAGAGTTTAACTTGAACATGTTGACCAATTTTGAATCTTGAACACCATCCACTAATAAATTGAACAAAACAATTAACATCGCTGAACATCACCAATGTTAGAAAAACCAGGTTTTCAAAATAAGCTACAAAATCGGTAAACCCGAAGAGACTATCTACTATGTTGAGGGCAGGCGCAGATCTTCTAATCGCCCTACAACTTAAAACTGCGTTAATAAATAAACCGGTGAACCGATTTATCGAGCGTTTTACAATATCACCATAAAAAGTTCAGATCACTGATGACGTACAATGAAATATTTCTAAAAATAAAGAAAGGCCATTTCAGATAAGAGAAATGGAGGGGATACTCCTTTTTGGGTTCCTGGACTATGATCCCATAGAAAATTAGTTAATAAAAATGTATCTGTGTATAATAGTTCTAGATGAAAGCCACTGCTGAAATCTATGAACAGTCGATTAATCAATTATAAGAATTTAACCAGTAAATTACTTATCTTATAGGTTAAGTTAGTATGGCTGTCACGGCATACTTAAGCCGGTGACGATCCATTGTGATACCGCACAGCATCTTACTTCCCTATTACCTTTATTGGAACCAGTTAGGGCTTCTTATGTAGCGTGATAGCGTGATATATCACGCACTTTGCAGTTTTCGAGATCAGAGAGGCTGTCCATTAAAAACCTACCCATATGTGTATGCCTTCTAAGTGCTAGACATGAGCAAGCTCCTCCTCGTCCATACAGCTTCTGCAAAAATCAATTGCTTCTAGACATAGCCTTCTCGCATGTTCTCCAAACCGACATGGTTTTGTGAGTATCCCCACGAACATTTTTAATTCCGTAGCAGTTGGAGAGTTGTACCATGCCTAGCTAGTTCGTCCGCCCTGCAGTTCCTCATGACGTGCAAGTAGCCGGGGACCCAGACTAGCCGAATGTTGAAATGCCCACTCATCTCATTTAGAGACAAGTGACAACCCAACGATACTCTTGATGTCAGAGAAACTGATTCCAGCGACTTGATTCCCACATGACTGTCCGCACCTAAATTCCGATATCAATCGAGGATGCCACATTATGTGTCAAAAGTCAGGACATCCTCAATCGCACCTCTGCTTGGTACACGCTGCAATAATCATTGAGACGAGCTGATATATCTACCTACAATTTATCACAGAAAACTCCAGCTCCTACTTTACCGTATAACTTGGAGCCATCCGTAAAGAACTGTATTGCTTCTGTTTCCGACTCTTTCTCGAAGCATAATGTTCGTGTATAACGTAATCTAGATTCGCCAGTTGCCTCCTTAGCGATCTAATTATCGTCTAGTGTCCTGCCTGAAGATATTTCCACTGAGATTCGGCTGATAGTCGGGCGGCCGTATTCTCCGCCTTCTGCTTACCATATATATCGGCAGAGAGAAGATGAAACATAACCTCTAAGGCACGTGTGGTTTTGTCCTCAGCGCCCCGCTTATAAGCATACATGCCGTTTTTTACACCTTCTCGATCCCATTTCTGTAGGTTACTTTTTCAAAAGCTGGCCACCACACTGTTTAGTTTTTCCAAGATGTTAGGCTGCCAACTAAGCTTACTGTCCAAGATTACGCCCAAAACTCTTGCCTTATAAGTAAAAGCTAGTGCTATGCCGTTTAAGGTAGGTGGGTCTACTACTGGGATTTTATATTTCCTGGCTTCATTTTAATATTGGATGATAAAATGAAATGCAAACGATATATATGTAGGCATGTATACCTACATAGATTCTTCATTTTGGGATTTAAGCATTCTAAAGTATAATCGAAAATATTCAACTGTACTATTTATCAGTTGTCAATACAAATAAAAGTTTTCCCAAATCACAAAAATTAATGTTTAAAAACTTAATTGCAAAACCTTTGTTGTTAAAATTATCAATTTTATCAATCAGTTTTTAAAATCATAAACTGCTCTACTCGGAGTGTAGTATAGCCATATGCGGTATAAAAAAATACAATCAACACAATAATAATAGAAACTGAAAAATTTAAATGTCTCTATACCAAATTTTAGTCGTCTTCTCCAAACAGTCACATAATAAAACACACGAAAAATTGTCTAGTACTAATGCAAGACAAGTTTTCGTGTATTTTACTATGTGAGTACTTGGCAAGGTCGACTAAAATTTAGTATCGAATTTTTATTTTTTTATTAAATTCGATTTTCTATAAGTTATGAATAATAGAAAAAAAAAATTGATCATAGACTAAAGATAACCTTTGGTACCCCAAGCCTAAATTGGTTGCGTTTTATATTTACCACGTAAACGAATACTTTCTTCTACCGTGTGATTTATATTAGTTGCCCACTGTAATTAAATATTTGAGGCAGGACCCAACTCATGCTCTTTTAATTTATGGTTGTAAATTTTAATCTGAATGTGGAAAATTGACAGTACAACTTAGACTAATATTAGTTTGATGCCGATAGATTTATGTTTTAATAAATGTTTTCTTAAATGTTATGAAGGGTCGCGCCTAGCAATGGATCTTGGTTTTGAGGGCGCTAAAATCTATCAAGCACATAATAATACTAAGCTGCACTTACGATTCTTCGTAATATTTTTCACTGCATTATATGAAATTTTCTTATGTTGGAAGCGCAAGCAGAGCCCCACAATTAAATACCAAACGTCCAGATTGGTTTAACTACCATACTATGTAACAAAAGTTTGAATGCTTTTTAATTAACCAGTTCATTCGGAATACGAAATTTATTGAGATTTAGTTTCAATGTGTTTTTTCCATGTCATCTATAAGTGTAAACCCAGTTGATGTTATTTAAATTTACTGGTGGACGAGTGTGATAGTTAACCATTTTATCGGTAGTTCTCTGACTATTTTACCCCTCATCAAATCATGTCCAGGTGATCTTTTTGGATTTAGGTTTTCCTTGATCATTTTTTGTACATTGCGCCAGTTGTATTTAATTGAAGTAATTCTAGGCTTCCAATTTGTTCGTTGGGTATAAATACATTGCTGAGGTTTTGAGCAAATATTGCTGCTTTATCTGCATGGCCTCTTGCCCAATTTTCATTAGAGAAGCGAATGGAAGGATATGAAAGAGTAGACCTTTTTAGTTTTTTTTATAGCTTTCCATAGAGAGTAATCTGTTGCTTCCCTTTATTTAAGGCCGGTGAGATAACTCTGGACCCTTTATCACCGCTTCCTCAATATGATCTTCTGTTTTCAATGTGATGGCTAAAAAAGATTTTGGCTGTACCTTCTTCCAAACATATGGGTAGTTGCTTGAATATGCTCTTCATTATGCTGTTAGAGTTCATAGTGTCTTATTATCGTTTCTCTCTTATAATGGTGGCTGCTCCTCCTTAAAACTTTCCACTGGGATGCTTCCTAAATGATGTATCCTTTAAAATAAGGACAGCTCATATCCTTAAAATGTGTTTCAGAAATTAGCATAATATCAATGTTTTATTCAAAAAGAATACATTGTACATACTTCTAGTGTATATTGCGCTAGTCCGTTGACGTTCCATACTGCTAAATTAATAAGTCGCTTTATTTCAATTTTGATTACGGGCGTAATTTATCTTAATTATATTTGTATATATATATTGGCTAACCAACCTAATACAATTATTATGGTACCGTCCCGTGTACCAGTTTACTCTGCCATTGGAATCCGTAAACGCTCGGTACAGATTCAATAATAGTTTATTTATACAAATGTACGTGCCAAAAAACACTGAAAGGTCTTAAAAATTCTATCGCGTGCTAACTGGCTTTATTGTGGAGCGAATTATTCAATTAACAGTATCATTGTAGTTTATGAAAATCCATCATAATTGAAAAGTTGTTGTACATTAGATTCATACTGTTTCGGTTCATTTTTTAACCCCAACACATCCGGGAATTTATATATACTCGATTGGTTATTCGTGACTTGACTACAATCAACTCACCGTATCTCAAAACAAAACATTATATTTTTTTAATAAAAAATTTAGACTGTCAACTGTCAAAAACACCCGTTCCCTTTATGAAAATATATAAAATATTTATAAGCAAATAAAGACGGCAGTTATTTTTAAGATACCGTTCCTGAAAACTTCGTTAAAAATAAAATCAGATAGCAGATGGCATACATGAATATATATGTATATCGGATGGTAAGTAAATCATTTGCAACTCAAAAATGTGACTTTATTCTATTAATTCTACCACTCAAATTTGAATTCACAATTAATATTCATTAATATTAATCTTTGACATTTATTTGAAATACCGAACACATCCAAATTATTCGAGTCTATTACTATGATAATTTTTGACAGCCATCGAATAATTGGTGTATATGGCATCCTGTTTCGACTCAAAAATATACCGTTGTTGTACATAAACACATTAATAATAAACAACCACCAAAAAAAGGATTATATAGGATCCATTATTTTAATTGGTTAATTTTGTTAAATACACAAAAAATTTGAGGTTATGAAAACAAATATTGGTATATATATATATATATATATATATATATATATATATATATATATATATATATATATATATATATATATATATATATATATGACGTGGGGAAAAATTTATGTGGTGGGGAGATTTATTACACATTTCGGACGGCATAATAAAAAATTGTGAATGTATTTGAATAATTCTCAAACAAATGTCAAAAATTAATATTATCAATTTTTTATCACAGGTTTCGGACACAGTCTTACTAGTTTTCATTTGCAAGCTCAAAAAATGCACAGCACTCTTTTCATTTAGAACGAGCGTTTGAAGTTGTTAGGTATTATGATCAAACACGATCAAGTATAACTAATAAACAAAAATTTTTTATTTTAACATAGTAGTCACAGAGCTAAGAATCTCTGATAAAATCCAGTCATAAAATTAGTTTCATTTAATTATTAGTCCAGTAGGCATTGTAAAAGGGGAAAAAATACATTTTTATAGAAATCTAAATTTTTTTTCTATATGCCTACTCTGGTGAATTTTTTTCTTTACTATTTACTGCAATTTTTCAATTTATTTTCACGGGAAAACCTTTAACAATAAATGTAAGTATTTCTAGTTAAATATTAATCAATAAAATTAGCTGTCTATTAATTATGTAGTTATTAGACAAAACATACAAAGAACAATAATAAAAAATTATACCCAATTTCGATTTATTGATTTTTACATTTTACGAATATCATTGAAAATTTAAAGTACAAATCAATGCTTCGACTCAAAATACGATTTGAGATACTGCAATAATGTAAACCACTTTGATTTTCCGGAAAAATTAAATCAATTAATTAATATACAATATGGAAGAAGCGATTTTTTTAAATAATTGTTTATTATCTTCAGCTAGAAAGCTTAGTGCAAATAGCAAATTTCCTTTCTATAGACATATAACAACTTATTTCTTTATTTGAGGTTAAAACCAGTTGTTGTGAAAACTAGGGTTGCCAGAAAATTTATATACGAAAACCGGGCATTCTAAATTTAAAAAAAATTTAAATCTAAAAATATTAATCTTGATATAGAAAATATAGATTAATTTGTAAAGATTTGGTACATGATCCTTATTGAAAAAATAAACTTCCGGTGTTTAGAGTAGAGACAGAAAAGTCAGCGATGTAATTTTTTGCATGGTAAAGTTTCAAAGGCAGACCATTTTCAATATGTAAATAATAGCCCTATCTTAATTATTCAAGGCTTCATATTTCAATTTATTATTTTGCCTGATTGATAAAATATTCTTTTCGTAGGGCTAGCATAATTTTCATTCCGTAAAAGCTATCTTGTTTTAGCAGCTTCCATGGTTTTCTAAATTTGTTAATTTTTTTTATTTTCAAGGTGAAGTAACGCCAAATGAAAAACATCAAAAAAATGATTAAAATAGTAAAACAATATGGTTGTAGTGGCTTTATTGTTGCGTATCGCTTTCCAAATAACAGCGAAAAATTACATTTTAGTTTCCTTCTAAAATTCTTTTATTCTTAAGAGTAGATTTGTGAACGCCAAAATTAACAGGACGCACTATCGACACCGAAATTAACACAGACCATTGTAGGATGAGTGCAGAACATGTTTTAACGGAGAGCGAATCCTCATGTGTAAGATTTAAAACTTCGTCCTCCACCCCCTGCCTAATTCTTTTACTTGAGACGTCGGATGCAATAAAAAATGGTAAATCATTTTTTAAAGCTGCAAAATAAATTTCAATTATTTATGATTGAATACATCATAATTTTGGTTCAGCCGTTTGACATTTCCGTTAAAATTTCTGAATCCGTTCAGAAATTCCTTTTCTGAAACGAAGACTATTATTCTCGCTAAAGTTTAACAAATAATACCCTTCGGTTAAAAGCAGTTTTCGTTATAGGCTATAAATTAAAATTTGTAATTTTTTAATGTCTTATAAAAATGCTTTAAAATATAAATTTCTAGACACGTCTAAGAAACAACTATGAACAATACATTGTCCGGTTTGATGCTCCAGTTTTTAGTCGGACGGTTGATTGTAAAACTGGACAGCTGGTAACTCTTGTGAAAACCTATGCACAAAACCGATGCAGAGGCATCCCGTAACCTTTTGCTCTGTATCCTAAAGCCAGCGCTTTTTTTCATTCCCATCATCAACTATAAAGAACACTAGTCGAGAATTTTCCATAAATTTACGTGTTTCTTATAAAATTATTTACTTTTTATAATTTTAGAACCAAATTATGCATTAAAATATTTTCTTTCATAAATTAAAACTCACTAGAGTGCCTAGAACGGTATCGGTTGAAGTTATAATGATCACAGATTCGAACTAAATATTAAAGAGCAAAACATTTTCTATTTTTGTCGCACAAAACGATCAATATATTTTGTATCATAGATATTTTAGGCACTCTATTGCGATTGTTGCGATTATTTAATGAATTTTGATTGTGTTTGGGTAAAACTCTGTGTGCCTAAAGGGTCCCATACACAATCAAACAATTTGCGCAACAAACACTGTTGTGTAAACATGTAGATCGTATATGGTGCTGTTTGCATTGTTGCACAACAGGTTACATAAATTCATACACGTCTGCGTCGATGTTTGAGAGTATTTGTATAACATTATAGTACCAAAAATGGCAAATACAGATTTGCCTGAATTATGGAAGGTGAAAAGTGAAGGGCATAAGAATAGGTATTTTAAAAACTGTTGTTTTAATAAACTATAGTTATTAAAATGAAAAAAAATTGGTAAAGATGCGGATAGAGTTCAAGTGAGAAAAAAAAATGAATTGCCTTCGTACCGCTTACCGCAGAGAATTAAAAAAAGTATTGGAGAGTACAAAATCTGGCATCGGAAGAGAGGATTTATATGTATCGTCATTATGGTACTTTGACGAAATTGATTTTTTGAGGGATCAGAAATTTCAGATGCAGGGAACATCGAACTATGGATAAGACCACTGAATCGGAGGAAATCGAAAAGGCAGCACGTTACTGATTTTTCCAACTTTTTATTCATTATAATAGTAATCATGTATTAAATTTGTTTACGAAATATTTTTTCCTGCAACGACACAGCTCCACAAGTGGTAAAGTAACGTGAAAAATACTGACGTAAATCTTTGGCTGATGCTGTAGTATTCTTTCCTTGCACATGTTGAAGCGAAATAACCGTTTGATTCACTCTCCAATTGGCTGCTGATACCTCCTCAGTAACAGTGGTTTCAACGTTGAACCATGTATGTTTCCACTTGTTTTCGTAAAAAATTATGTAAATGGCAACACGCTAGAACAATAATAACAGCTTTTTCTGGATGTAGATTTATTTCTCTGAGCAATATGCTAAATCTGGTGAATATACGGCCGAATACGCGGTGAGCGCGTGATAAATAGTCAGATCTCTTCGACTAAATACCTGGTAAATTTTATGGTTCAGGTATGCAGAGGTTCTTTTCTAGAAGCTTTTTATTAAAATGTGTATTGGAAAATACTCCCCCGTCCGTTAGTTCCTACGTCTACCATTCAAGAGTTTATAATAGCCATTAATACAATGCTAAACTATTGTTTATAATTAACATAATAAGAGCCGGCTCTGGTGGCTTACGAATAGTAATATGCTTGCCATCTACTGCCCCTACTGCCATCTGCTTGGTTGGTCTTGTAACAAATTAATTTCTTATTTCAGGATGTTCACGAGGAAAACTTACAACAAACTTCGTAGTATGAGGCTGTACCGGCACGCAACAAAAAGGAAATATGATCATCTTCGCTCTGTAACCTCGGAGGTTGAAATGTTAGCTAAAAATTAGGCTAAAAAGCGTTCAACAACGTGCTTTTCGAAGTCCAATTAAGTAATTTTCATAGCCACTCACTGAAAATTAATGAACCGTCCAATTCACGCCCAACGTCCTCCGCTTCAAGATATTCGAACCAACCGTCACCGTACATGAATCATTCACCATAGTTGGATCATCTTACACTTCATTATTATTCAACAGCACAACCACAACTACAATACAATACAGTTTCCGATCCTTTTCTGAGCAAATAATTACAACAGTGGTTTTAATTTTGTATAGAAATATACGTACATATATCAATGAATTCAAATTTTGGTTCTAGACTTTAATAACATTAATGAGAATTTTGTTTTATTCAAGATTTAATTCACGTTACATTAAAATTATGTTGAAGCTAAATAGTTGAAGCTATAAAGATTCCCTCATAACGATGTCGTTTTTTTTTAATAGAAGGTGTTATCATTTCTAGCAATTCGCCGAAAGTCGCAGAGTCCATCCTTAAATAATTCTTATATTCAAATTGTGCAGATAGTTCTTGCTCCTTTGTTAAATTTCCATGACTTAAAGCACACTTTTTCTTTAATCATTCTTTCATCCAAACTGTTGTTTTCCGTTTTCGATTTATAGATTCATCCGTAGCACAAGAAATTATAATTGCCAAACTTGCGGCTTCAATAGACATCCTTACTGATTAACGATTAATCATCAGCTGAAATTTGAGCAAATATTATTATAGCGTATAAGTGTTGCGTAAACTCGTATGTGGGTACGGCAAACGGTTTAACAACGAGATGTTGTACCACAGAAGTTAGTGCAAATTGTTTGACCCTTAAAACAATTACCCTATTTGTCTATGGTGTAATACGCTGCTGATTCCGCATCATTTAACGTGATCAGTGGTAAGTTTTTCAGTATAGCGGTACTTGATGCTTATAATTAAGGTTGTGATTTTTAGGTTAAAACCTTTTCGTGCTGGAGCCAGATTTATGTGTTTTGATACAATAGAAACATGGTTCATTAAATTACCTATCATTTGACACCAGTTTGTTCGCACCTTTTTTTACCTTTTTCGTAGTTTGTGTACATTTGCCTGGATAAATGAACTTTTTTACACTTTGAGACCTAAATTGGTGTCTTAAATAAAGACGAACGCCGCGAAAACGATGACATTTTACTGTTTTTGCCAGATGCTGCTTCTTATATGAAAATTTACTTGCTTGGCACATGGATAATTATTTTTGAAAGCGTCCTTAAAAGTTTAAATATGTATTTAAAGAAGCTGAACCGGTTTTTAGCTTTCATCCAAGCCAATAATCACTAGATAGAGTACTTGGATTGAAGCCGCATCGAATACTATACAAAACATTTAAAAAAAAACAAAGATTATTAAGTAAACTGGTAGATGAAGACTCAACGAAGGCCCAAGAGTAAGTTTGGAAATTTTGGCGCCCAACGTATCAATTTATACTTGAAGTAACTTTCATTTAAAAATCCTATACTGTGATGAAATAAAAGACAGATTTATATTAATGAAAACTTACTAGGACCTTTCTTCACAACATTTTTAGAACATATTTTATGTGGCCGTGCCTTTTCGATTATGTATTATCTTCATCTAATTGAGATGCAAAACTGATAACAAACGTTTTTTGCTACCCGCCCCTTTTGGGCAACACGCGAATTTCCAGTTTCATAGCTTATAACCATTATAAACTACACTTGATTAGCAGTAGCTCGAAATTTCTTACTGCATTTTGTGCATTCGGCTCTAATCTACTCAGTTTTCGTTCAACTAAATTTCTGCTGAATACAATTATAGTATAATGTGTGTTCCACCGCGGTCATTAAATAATTAATGACTATATACTATATAGCATATAGTTATTTTAGTGTTGTTTAATTAATGACTCGCCAACGAATGCAATAAATCAATGTAATATGAGTTTGATTATATAAGTACATATGTTCAAGTGCACTCAAAACTTAGACAGTGTCGCATTCAACCCCAATTTCAAAATTCTATAAAAAAAAAAGTCGACGTGTTCTCAAAACTATATAATCATTAAATGACACGACGCTCATTAAATATTCTGTATATGTATGCGGTTTGATATTGTGTTTGTAAACAAAATTAGAATTCTTTTGTGGGCGAGAGATAACAAATTTTGTATACGTATATATAAGAGGGTTGCTGGCTGCATTTTATGAGTAAGCGCGTTAACCAAAAACAATTGCATCTGATAAAAAAGAAAAAGCAACATTAACTCATATGATGCAGTGCACAGTGTGCGTTCAATGACGTTTATTTCTTATCACGAAATATAATCAAAAACGTCTGGAGATATATATGTACGTACGTCAGTAGAAGGAAATGATGGGAAGTAGTATTAATATACGTAATCGATATCACGCTTCAATATGTATGTATATACCCATACCCGATCACATACACATCAATAACATTATAGATGTATTCAACTAAATTAAAAATATTTACAATCATTACAAATCGTATTATTTATTAAATTATCACGTTTTAGCTGAAAATATAAATGGAGAATCGTGAAAATTTATTTTACGAGTGCAATATGTACTTATAATTATTATTATTATTATTATTATTATAACCAGACATGAAAAATTATGAAAACGTAAAAATTTCCGTTTGTTGTTAAAAGTACTCGTAAATATTAATTATACAGAAACAAGCGAAATGCAAAGCATCTTTTTGTTGTTTGCCATCCATACTTATACTCGTATATAGCGAAGGTTTTGCATGATAAAGTAAAATATTTTTTTGTGTATCGTCATGAATGATAAATTATAGGTATACAGACGAAATTCATTCATTTTCACCCTCCACACTCACAAACACATACAGTAATAATAATATTATGATGTAGGTATACTTTTTCAACCCTCATTGTGCGCTTACAAGACGAAATACGATGAAGAAAATATTTGTTTCTTTTTTTTTTTTAAAATGGTAGAAAGTGAAAATTGGAAAAATTACGATATGGATTTGTATTTTGAATGTGGTTTTGTGTACACAATATATACATATGTATGTATATGTACAATAGGGATTGGATTTAATGGATTATGAAAATCCCCGAAATTTTATTTAGTCGCATAATAAAATATTGGGAAATTTAATTATGAGATGAATCAAGCTGGATTGAAAATAAATGGACCGTATTCTAATATGCAATTTTCACCACATTAATATTTAATTGCGATTATATTAAGACGATAATGTGCGCTTTATATATATGTAAAAACAAGCGGGAGGCAATGAATTTATTGTTTTACGGATAATTATACAAAATCGATTTCGATTTAACGTGTTTTTAGAAGAAATATTTCTTTATAACATACATAAGTTATAAGCATCGCTCGTATTGTCAAAGTTATTTTAAGAAAAATAATTTTATTTTGGCAAGAAAAGTGGATCATATGGGAGAATTAAATTGAAACATTTGGGAGCCATATAACTCTTAGCTAATTATTTATAAATCTTTCGTTACGCAAGATATTTTTTGCGAAGATCGATGTTATGGTTTTGCCGAAGTTAAACTTTCGAAAATGATTTTTTTATAAGTAATTTTCCAAAGGAAATGCCATGCCGCAGTGACGGATTATGAATACTGTCTGGGCCAGTATTAAATAAAGGGTCCCTAATAAATGTTCACCAAAAATCATGAATTATCATATATTCTGCTTTTTTCTACTTGGTCTGAGGTTCAACGTTCTCCCAAGTCTCTCGTAGTTTGCTTCGCATAGGACCGATTTCAAACTCGAAACTCGATACCTCCCGATCCAAACGATACCTCCCGATCAAAACAGGTTTAACACCATGGTGCTATTTATCGATATAATTAGATATTAGAGTGATATGCCGAATTTCTATACAATATCTTAATTTCGCTTGAAAAGTCAAAATTTGAAAATACCCCAAAGTCCTCAACTTTCTCTAAATATGTGAATTTCGAATATTGGACAATCTGGAAGAATGCTTTAAATTGAGCGATTAATATACAAATTTTAAAAATTTAACCACTCGAATTTTAAATTTTATCTTCAGAATTGCATATGTCAAATAATCTCCAATTTTTCAAAGCCGATCGAAAATTCACAATTGCAATCGCCAAATTTAAAATCGAATTTTTATTTTCAAAATTTAGAAATTTCAAAATCTACAAACAATCGATTTTTGTGTATGGTGCATCTTGGATGAAACGGATTAACAAAATTAAAAGAATGACATGACATTCGAAACCGGATTGACGAAGTATTTAACGGTTTGTATAAATTCAATGTCGTAGGCTGAATTTTCAATGCCTCTTTCATGTTTCGTATTGTAATTGTGACAAATTGAATTAAAACTGCACGCAAGTTCTGTTGAAAACTTAAACTAAATTTAAGAATCTTCAAACATAATGAAGATGGGAAGAAGATATTTACTTTCAGCCCTTTCTAACAAACTTGGCAAGGGATAGGGTTTAGCATATAGCGACCTTGATAAAACAGGTTCTCTTTAATAAAGTTTTCATGAAGTCAAGACAAAAGCAAAATTTTAAAATTTAGCTTAAATTCACTCAATTTAAACAGATACCAGACATATTCAAACAATAAAAATTGAAGTATCCGGCAAAATTCTGAGAGATATTCTAAAATATGATATATTTTACAATATTTAGATTCTGCGCTAAATATTGTCAAAGAAGTAAGACTCAAATAATCAGTGCAGAATAAATATTTTTAAATATAAATTTTTAAGTATTTTGAAGAATTCGAAAAGTTTTCTTACATGAAATTTTATAAATTTTTAGGAACCTAAAATTTATTAAATTTTGGGGATTATATCGGAAATTGGTACGTTTAAAAATAAACGGAAATTTGTAAAATCTCCAAATTAAATTTTGTATAATTCGAGTGGTAAAATCGAATTTAATTTCGATTGAAAATTCCAATTGAAAAATTTGAAAAATACCACAAAATTCTTCACTCAGCTTCTCACAATTTAGAGCAAAATTTGTGAATTTCAAATATTTCAAAAAATGGAGAAATGCGCTAAAAATACATGAAATATCCACTATAAATTGGAGATTTTCATTAACGTTTAATATTCAAATTTTAAAAATTTTATTAAGAAATTTAAAAATTTTTAAAAATTGTTTGTTTTTCTAAATCGAATTATATTTCGAGAAAATGTAGAATATTTTAAGCCAAGCCACGGTCATCTGTAAATAAATAATGGTGTGCTAGAAAGAGAGAGGTACACAACGTCGTTGATGAAAATTAGAAACAGTATTGGTTCGAGAATGCTACCTTGCGGAACTCCACAATTGTTGGAAGTTTGCTTGAGTTAGAGTTTGATGTACATACATATTGGGTACGAGTTGTCAATAAAGTTGAAATCCGTTGTAACGGAGGCCCATCAATATCAATACTTTTTAATTTGATTAGTATGGCTAAGTTGACTGCGGTGTTAGATTTCCAAAAAATGCTGCATTGCATGGCCAAACACAAATCGTATAGTGCGATAGCAAGAAATCCGCATTGTTATTAACTGAGCACTTTTTTTTTCTCCAAATGGCTTTGAAGTTGAGTTTTGAAGGCTGATTCAAAGATTTTTGAATTAACTGAATAAATAGCAATCGGGTGGGAGTTGGATTTATCCGTCCTTTGACTCTTTTAAAGAATTGGCATAATCTTAGAGCGTTTTTGCGCAGCAGGAAGTACACTTTCACCAAATGATTTATTCATTAGATTTGTTAGATTACTAGAGAGCACAGATCCGACAGATAAAGTATTTGTGCGAATGTTTTAAAAATGAAGAACTTCCTGCTTGTGACATCATCAAAATTGAACGGTTGGGTTATGATATAATTATGACTCAGAGGTACATAGAGGATATTATCAAACTCTTCTGCTACTTTAATTTTATTTACTATTATTATGTCATCAATCATTAAAACTAGAAAGAACTTGATTCCCTTCCATATTTCCTTAGGATTACCCGTTTCACCTTTTAATTTATTTGGAATGAATATTGATTTCTTCTTTGACCTCAGCAAAGGAAATTTATTATACCAAAATCTACATTCCCGATTCAGTTTCATTATGTCGTAAATACATTGGCCGTTTCTCTTGGCTTGTTTCAACTTTTTATATTTTTAACTAATACTGGCAGCATTATCTGTTCCCGTAGCAACATCTAATGTTGAAAGGATTTTTTCCCACTGATTACAACTCACAAGGCAAGTTTCAGTTTGAAGAAAATTTCAAAGTATATTGGTATTTGTCTTAATGGCAAAATTTTGAATAACAATAATTATAATTTTTAAGCACTTTTAACAGAATATGTAATTCAATTTGTCATGACTACAGTATGAAGTATCAGAGATGCATTGAGAAATCAATCCACCATATTTAATTTACATGAAACGTTCAAAACCTCGTCAGTTTGTATTAATACTTTTTATTAATTCAATCGATCTAAGATACGCCGTACGTATATGCCTATCACTCTGAAAAAATGTGATGTTTTTGAAAATTTTATAATTCGACCAATTTCGTAACCAAACTACACGTATACAATTCCAAAGAATAAATATAAAATTCGAATTATTAAATTTTTAAAATTTGAATAAACGCTCACCTATATATAGACATGCGTTCTCGATTTGGCTGGTAATGGCGTAAGGCAAGGAAATAAAAAAGCAAGCTGCAAAAGAATTGAGGGAGCCAAAAAATTTGTTAGGAGGCTCTTTATTTAATACCAGCGACAGTACCCATATAGTTCGGCACCGATCGAAATTATATGATTTTTAACTATTATACAAATAAAATTTGTGAATAAACTAACTGCAGTAAATTTATCAAATGATTGCAAATTACTTGTAAGCAAAGTGACAAACAAATCAAAAACCGCAGACTTAAACGAAAACTATACAAGTTCCGATCTATTGAATAGTGTTGTTATCTGTATATTATTACCTTTAATGAATGTGTATCGTTTTATCCGACTGTGTAGGTATACATACAAACAGCTACAACACAAGAAAATTAAAATCCAAATTGAAACATGTAATTCTCAAGTTTTGTTTTTGTTTTTCTTATTAATTTAATTTATTTTAGATTTATATATTTGCACGAATTTATTTTTATTTTATTCTTTTTATCTTTCATATATACATATATATATATATGTATATACATATAGCATATACGTATGTAGCAAGAAGTAAAATAAAAAAAATATGAAGACGACTTGTAAGAAGAATACAGAGAGCAAAAAAAAAATCCAATCTTCCAACAGTTTTTTGTCTTATTAAGTAGCCATTGTGTTTTATATGTTATTATGTTTAAAGATGTAACATAAACGTTTTTTTATTTTTATTAAAGAAATCTTGTATATGCGCTCTATATATACACACACACACACACACACACCAACAACAAGAACATTTATTATTTTTATAATTTGCATTAATTTGATTTGAATATATTATAAAATAACACGTCTTTGTGAGCGCGATGGAGTGTAAATATGTAAGAATTTTGCGCAACGTTGTTATTAAAGGTGCGAGATTAGATATCGTTTTTAGAATGTGTACACAAAATAAAAATGTTTTTCTAAGTTTTATAATAATTGGATTATTGTGTTCAATTAAATTATATGCATATATGTTTATTTTAATGTTTATTGTTGTCATTGTGATTGCGATATATATGTACGTATTTGTGTGTATACTTACTTAATTCCTTTTATGGTTTTATTTTTAACAACATTTTAAAATGTTTATCTCATTATAAATATATTTTAATAGTTTTTTATGTAAATTGATTGAAACTATGCGTTCACATTTATGCGCGCATAAAATCGTGTACATGCAAAAGATGCAACATATATCTATATACACGTACATACGTATTTGAGTCATCTCATTGAGGTTACATATGTATACTCGCGTATATCCGTCAGCAAAAGTATATAATATTCCTGCAACAACTGCAATAACATTAATAATAATATACATTATTTTACAAATAACGCAAATCACAAAAATAAAATTTCAATTAAAATTCCAAGAAATGAAACCTGATAAGAAAAAAAACACTTTTCTACCAACAAAACGCGCGCGCAATGATTCATACAAAATAATTATAAAAAAATTATCAAATTTTTTTTTTTTATTTCGTAATAATCTTATCATCATTTACAACATTATTTAGTATACAGTTGGCATTTTTATGTTGCTATACATCACATGTATATGTATTTAAAATTGGTGTCGATTTATAATGTTATTTATGCAAAAATGTTATCATTTTATGTTTGCCGTGCCGCGAACTAAGTAGATTTCTATTTTCGTCATATGTGTAGACGCATATACGTATATACAAAAACGATGCGAGATTTAAAATAAAAAAGGTTAAGTGAATTGACTTTGGCTTGTTTACATATGTACATACATACATACGACTAAATACACAACGCGTTGTTTTTGCACATTGATCTTATAAATGTGCTGCAATAATATTATAAACAAGCTATGTCTTAAATTAGCATTAGAATTAGAGTGCTTGCACGTATTTATGGTGTGCGATTTGAAATTATCGATTGATAAATCTGGCAGATCTAAATTTTAGCATTTAAAGCATTTAAAAAAATGTGTATACATATGTGTATAGGTTTCAGATTAACCAGTAATATTAAACTATTTGTTCGTGGAATTTCTGAATCTGAATTTGCCAGTATGACTCTATCGAATTTTAATAATCATCATTTATAAATATACATATACAATAGTTGAATCATGATGTACAAATGATCCCCATTTTAGGTGATAACAACCATCAAAAATAATTATAGAAATCTTCAAATCGAACATACTATAGCAACTATTTGAAAACGAGCGTCCACGTAATGGAACGAAAATCTAGATGTATTTCTAAAATAAATTACTCAACCTTATATAACATCGCAAATCCACAATTATAAACAATGTTGTCGCATTAAATAACTAATCAATCATCATATAAAAATTAAAAAAACATTCAATTTTATCAACAATCCGAATTTGCAAAATTATTTTGGTTGCCAATCGACTTGTTCTATAAAATAATAAGTGCACTTGTACCTATTAAGTCACCTATTTATCTGAGACCTAACACAGTCGAGAATTATTTGTAATTTTATAAATATTTTTGATGGAAGTATTTTTCGGTATGATTTGGAGTAGCATAAAGTTCTTTTTTGGAGCTTATCCTTAAATTGTATTTAAAAGAAAGATTTGTCGTAAGGTTACCTGCAAGGGTACTGACGAATTGCGGTCCAATGAGTGGCTGAACAACGACTAAAAGCGATGGAAAATAAATTTAGGCGGAATACAGTATTTAGGTCATATAAAGCCAATCAATGAAAATATCAACCAGAATGATTACTTCCTGCCACATCATGACTGATCAAAGAGACAAGTATTACTATACAAAGTTGAGGGTAGTATTTGATCAAAGGACATAAATGGAAAATCTCTCAACGATTTACTGCTGAAAGGTCCTTCAATTCAATCGTCGTTACTGGACCTTTTTTCGACAAATTTGGGTGAATTCCCAAACCGCAGCAACGAATGACGACCAAATAAAATATCCCGAAGAAACTACGGTCATCCAAAGTACGTTGACATGTACGTTGACGATTTGATGACTGAAGCCAACGATGAGAATCAGCGGAGAAAGTTAAGATTAGAAGTCACCAAAATACTTCAGTCATGTGGATTCCCACTAAGAAAATGGATATCTAACAGCCCCAGGATATAAAGCGAGTTAAGAAATAATGATAGTACTAATCCCAAATTCATATCCGAAGATGAGACGATTAAATTATTGGCCCTGCAATGGAAACCCAAGTTAGATGGAAGCCAGCTCAATATTTGGCCCATTAGAATGACTGTCACCTATAACCATACGTATTAAAATATTATTCCAAAGTTTATGGATTCGAGATTTGAAATGGGATGATCCACTGCAGACTGATATACATAGGAGATGAAATATTCGATACGCAATGAAATAAATTAAATTGAAAAATTGATTGCTGCCAAATGGCTAGAATTCACCGATGAAGTTGAAATACATGGCTTTTTCGACGCTAGTAAACTGGCATATAGTGCGGTATTAACTCGGTTAGATTAATTGCAGGCAAAACCAGAGTATCGCCAATCAAATAATTAAGTTTACCAAGGTTAGTACTGTTGCGAGCAGTATTATTGATGGAGCTGATCAAAACCATCATGGATTCCTGTGCAGGATTGAATATCACGAGAACAATATTGTGGTGTGATAGTAAAATAGCTTTTGTGAAGAAGTAATGAAGAGTAATGGTGGCCAGAACAAAGGTCATCATACGAGACGAAGGAGGAGCGAAAATCCATGTGCTTAGATGTATTATTAGCTATTACCAATAATTCATTATTGAGAGATTATAAAGGACACTTGCATATGCGTGGCGGTAATGTTGGAATTGAACACATAAATGTTAAATTCTATCTCTTCAAAGCTAAAACCTTACACATGTTTAAATATAACTTACATATTTATGATAATATTCGCCATCTATTTTTTCATAGTATATTATGCACTCTGAATAATGAATGAGTTTATGGCTAAACTATAATATAGGCCATCTATAGCATTAATTGTAAAAGTTACAAACCATTGTAATAATAATGATAAGCAGTATTTAAAGGCCATTACTGGCCCGTTACTGAGTCAACAATCTGTGTCCAACGGTTTGGATCCTGGGCTTGGCCTTTATACTGTCCTAGACAACCTGAAGAAGCCAAGTCCTTCTCTACACCATGGAGCCATGGCCGCCAGCAACGACCTCTGCGCCTATCATATGGTTGCTCTCCTTTCAAAGATCGCTGCACAATACGTTCCGTGCCAGCACGCAGAACGTGACCGAGCCAACGTACTCGCTGAGATCTTACTTCATGTACAATATCAGGGATCTTCATCAGATCTCTCTGATCTCGTTATTGTACAGAGCTCGGTATGTACCATCTATTTCGCGTTTTGGGCCGTAAATCACACGCATGACTCTTCTCTCAAATGTGTACAATGGACAAACCATTGTAAAATTAAATATTTTTGAAAATAAATTTTTCACTTTCTAATCATCCGTGAACACTATAAGTTTGAAATAAAAAATTATAAAATCATAATAAAATGGTTGTGGTAAAATTAAAGAGTTTTTATTTTCTTGTATGCATATATAACCAACAACATACCGAACCGATTTAACATATGGATAAAAATTCTAATTCTTTAAGAATTATTGATTAACCCATTACCCATTACTACCTATATGCCTGCCGCGAGGGTATAGAACATCACACCTATAGAATTTACTATAAAAACTTCAAATTATGCAAGTTAACATCATCAGTAATGTCACATAAACCATGCTCTGAACAAACCTGGCATATTTTCGGTAAACATTTTTTGACTATATGGTTGTTCATTTAAAAACTGTTAGTGTTTTTTATAGCGATAGGTTATCTCTAAATTCAAATTATTTTAGTGTAGCTTAGTTTAGCTCCCTAGCTCGACGCGTTGCCCATTTCAGCTAATAAATTGGCTCACGCACATAAATTGTTGTTCCTATATATTTTATTGGTCATGCGAATAAAATATAGAAAAATATCAAGGCATGTGTGAACGATGTAGATGATAATTGCAAGGCGAAGACAACTCGAGCCATGTTAGTTTTCATAGTTCAAAACAAAAATGCAAAGCTCCCATAGTTTAGGTCAAGTGTGCATCATTATATTAAAACTCTATATTCACAACCGAAAGCTTGGAACATAGCCCACCTCGCTTAGCCTGACATATAGCTGATATGTACAACAGGCCTAACAATGTGAATTATATGTTTGTTTGTGTTCATCGGTCTCGTTCCAATTTCCAATTTTGTTACTGAGTTTTCGGCTGTTATTGCGAAAATTAAGAACAACATTGTTATTGTTTTGGGAGACTTAAATATTGACATTTTACTCGTAACCTTTATAACACCACAAACTTTGCACTAAAGTTGATGTTATGATCATTTCTGATACGTCCAGATAATATCCTAATAAATTCCAACAGCGTGGTAAAGATGCTAAGAAGACATGGTCTGTTGCTAACGAAATTTTAGGAGATAGTTTTGGGAATTCTTTATAGATAAAATTAGGTGATTGGGTTCTGAAATCCTTATGGATAATATTTTTCCAATTTGGTTTCTGATTTAAACACAACCAGTATGCTGATGAATAATATGACGTATTCTAATCATAATGATGCTGGTATATTGGAAAAAAATGTATCATCCCTGTGGATGTCATTGAAACTATTGGTCTGATAAATGATTTAAAATCTGGTAATGGTACAGATATTCTAGGTCTACATTTATATGAGTTGGAACATGTTAAAATTAAATATTCAAATTGTATCTCCAATTCTAGTGAATTTTATAACCAATGTTTTTGTGTGATGCACTCTAAAAAAAAAAGGAGTAATTTTACATTTATAATATGAGGCAACTGAATGCCTCATATTATAAATGTAAATTTACACTAATGGTATGAATAAGAAAAATTACGCATTCTTTCGTAAATTAAAAATAAACTTCTGGGTGTAATATTAAACAAAAAGTTAAGTAACAATCACTGTAAAGTTACGTATTAAACCGTAAATTTCCATAATAATTTGTAAAAAATTGAGTAAATATACGAATAACGTCATAAAAAAAGTGATAAATTTAAATCAAATTATGTAAATTTAAAACATCGTGGCAGCTTTTTGCATTTAAAAAGGAGTATATTTTTACAAAAAGACTTAAATTTCATCCAAAATTTAAACCAAAATCTGTGTAAAATTTGCACCCCTACACAACACATTGAGCGCGAGCGCTACTTGCGAATAAATTAAATTTTCATATTTTTATGGAAATACAGGTAAAACATGTCGGTGCTACTATCAAAATATATGTTAAATATACTTAATTATTCTTGGATAATAAATAAATATATAAGAAAACATAATTTTAATTCAAAAAATTTTAAAAATCCCGAATTTAACTGCAAATTGAGTTTCATTTTAAATTTTTTGAATTAAAATTATGTTTTCTTATATATTTATTTATTATCCAAGAATAATTAAGTATATTTAACATATATTTTGATAGTAGCACCGACATGTTTTACCTGTATTTCCATAAAAATATGAAAATTTAATTTATTCTTAAGTCGCGTTCGCGCTCAGTGTGTTGTATGCCTAACAAAGCATGTCGGCCTGCTAAGGCCAATTAAAATACGGGTACATTTGGAATTATTATAGGCAATATCTGCTTCATCACTATGAGGACCAGCCATACCTATAATAAAAATAGCGGGTACAAATTGAGGTTGATAAATTGTTTTTTCACACGAATTATTGTCTTGTAATATTAATAAATGGTTTTGGCAAGCTTATAAAATATGTAGAATTAAAGATTATAAAAATAATGTAGCTTTTTGTTAAAAAAATATATATTTCATTTGTATTTATTTATACAAAAATAAAAGTAAGATGTTTTCTTAAATTTCTTTAAAAAATATGTTACTAAAAACTACACGAATTTCAATTAATTCAAATAGGTAATCAACTAATGAAACATAAAAAACATAAATATGTAAAATTAAATATAAAATTAAAATTAAATTAAATATATCCAATAAAATAAAATCTTAAATAGAACATTCTACTGTTGATAATTTTAATATTAAGTTATTAATTTTTGAGAAGTTATTAATATGTTTTTTAGAACCCCTGACATTATCAGCATAGTGTTTTAAAAAGTACCTAACAAAAAATTCCATAGTTTGCGATATCTGTTTAGGATACAACATATTAAAATTATAATAATATGCAATAATTAAAGACATTAAATCCAACATATGTTCATTGTTGTACTGTCCAATTAAGACGTGTTCAATAAATATATAGCTCGTTGTTTCATCGTCTTGAATCGATGTTTCTGAAAAGAAACGAGTAAAATTACTTATAGTTTATTACTTAATAAACCAAAATATACCTAATTTTAAAATTTTACATACTTAGGACGGCTATCCAAGGTGTATTGGTAATATTAGTACAGGCTTGCTTTATGGCATCCAATGTAGTACCGAACTGTAAAGAAAATACAATCCTAAGTTAATAAAATGAGTAAACACAATTGTCAAAAAAATTTACCTCGAAAACTTTGTATAAAAACATAGAGTCTTCATTAAAATATACAAATAAAAAATTAATGATGTCCAAACAGTCTGCTTTCGCCTTGAAAAGTTGAACGATTTCCTTTTTTTTGCATAGATTGAAGAATTTCAGTAGTGTAGCTTTCTGGGATTCAAATTTGTGTTTTAAAATGGAAATATCAAACGCCATTAATTCGTTAAAATGTTGAAAAACAATTACTTTATCAAAAAGGAAAGGCCATTCCTTTTGAATTTCCAGTACACTTGGGATGGTATGTCGATTGTTGAGAAAGTTTCTTTGCACAGCAAAGCAATCTTTCATAAATTGTTTTATTGTGTTACGTTCGTCAGATGTAACATCGTCACCCTTGTTAAATATTTTTTGAAGAAATACCTTTTTAGATTTTACACTGTCTAAGTTTTCTCCGCTCGGTAAACAATTCGGCTGCCAATTCCTGCACGTTTCTTGTAGAACGCCGGCCTTCTTACGTTCCTTAATCGGTATATGTGCGTCCAGCTCTGTAGAAACTCTTTTTGGAGAGCGGTTTAGAAAACAATTTCTATTTTTCATGCTAGTAATTAATGCTAATGGTATACTTGAAATAATAATATTGTCATTGTCCTTTTGTATCAATGAATCAGGATACTTTGATGCTACCTTCTGTGCCACAGTTCTAATTATGGTCATTGGAATGAAGTTTGAAACAATTCTTAGTTCATCGACCAAAATGTTCGCCAGGCAGTTCAATCGTTTTCCGAGCCTTTGTTTACTTTCTAACATTAGCATTACGTCGGTAGGTATTTTTTGCCACGGTACTGTGAAATTAGAAAAGGCTAACGCACATGACGAATTTTTTGAAGATGTTGACTTTATGTCACTACTTAACGTGCTTAATGTAGTATCAGCTGATAACACTGCATAGTCCTGGTGATCTTCAGCTGCTTCTTTATTGGGTTCAACTGGTGAATCATCCGTATTTTGTATTATAAACTCATTCGGAATTATAAATTCACTTAAATTAAAACTTGGTTCAGTAGTGTTACTTGCGGTTGGAGATTTCGCTTCTGTTTGCGGCTTCCATTCTTCGTCGTGACTCAGTAGCATTAAAATATGTTTCTCCTCTATATAGTATTTAAGAATTTCATTATCACATATTTCGGTTCCATCTATTTCTAATAAAATTCTCGTTCCATTTAGACCGTTAATATTAGCTGTAAATATATATAATTAAATTTAGCTCTATTAATTAAACAAAAATATTATAATATAAAGATTTTGTAATTTGTTAACTTTTTATAGATATAACTTATAGATGATTAAAAAAATTAAAACATTTAATTTAATAGTTTTTCTTTAAGTCCTTATATTTCAACTTGTTAGTCATATTCATAAGTATAAAAAAAACTATTCTTAAAATTACTTTTATATTCGAGACTGATTTAATTGAAATCAACTATCAACTATTTTAAGAATAGTTTTTTCTTTTACCTATGAATATGACTAACAAGTCGAAATATAAGGACTTAAAGAACAACTACTATATTGTCTATAAAAAGCTAATAAATTAAAAAATCTTAAAATAAGAAGAAAGACAATTAAAGAAAATTAACATTTAAAAAAAAATATTATTAACTAATTTAAAGTACATTGTCCTCCCTCATACTCAGTGTATCAACAATCTGGCAACAAGCGCCACAAGACCTCCAGCGTAATCGCTGTAACTTGAATTTATTTGCAATACCAGGAAGCTAAATCAGGTTCTGATCTAAGAGGTGTGCGATGTGTGACCTTCGTGTTGAGTCATACGATACACAAGGTTTATTATTTTATTTTCGGTTGTAGTCAGCCATTTTGTACTCATGACGAATCCAACTCACATATACGCATAATATTTAATTTACTTACCTTTTTCTATTAAACTTTTAATAAAAGGTTTAGTGAAAAAAGTTTTTTTTTCCAATCTGTTGCAGCTCCAAATTTTAATAGGAAAAACCTTGTCCACGTCCATGTTTTGAAATTTATTGGTTGTAAAGTAACTTATTTTAAATCTTAATTTTTAAATATCAAAATTATACTTCTATTCTAAGTTCTAACAATACTGTGATCAATAAAAATATTTTATTGTATTAAGAAAAATTTATAATTGAAATAAAAGTTTTGTTATAATGTATTATTTGTGTTAGTTAATTTAAAGGTTTTTTATTTTTTTTGAAAAGTAATGATTATTTTAAAATTCCATTATTTATATTTATACTAATTAGGTTCAAAATCAATAGTGTCCGTTTCTCTCGGTTTTTTATTGAAGCTGTCGAAACGAATGCAACACTTGACTCAAATTTTAAATTTTGGAGTCGACGACAGAGGCGAGGCGAAACATATACAAAGCAAACGGAACGGAACGGAAACTATTGTGCTTGAACGATTATTTGGTTAAAATATTATAGGAACATAATTTATGTCTAAAAATTAAACAATATGCAATAATCTGGCTACTCTAAAAAAATATCATCAACAAAAGTACACGAAGGAGAAAAATAATACTTTTTATTTATTTTTAAAATATTTAATGGTTTTTTAATTAAAAGTTTCTCAATTGCACACATTGAATAGGAGCCATCCTCGTTATAGGTTTCATACATTATTTTATATTCATTATACCACATTTTGAGTACTGTGCCATAAAAAATTGCGTTTTCATAAGCGCCATCCAAAAATATTGCTGTAATTTTTAATATTTCAATAATGCCCAGATCATCACAATTTATTAGAAGGAATTTGTTTTCTTTATAAACTATATTCATGTATGCTATTTCTTTTGTTACAAAACAAAACTCTTTTGGTAAAATTATGTTGAACATAAATGGTGTCAAATTTACAACATTATCACAGCTAATATTAATTTTAAACCGATCTTTGAATAAAGTTGCTTGCATTAATTGATGATTTTCAGCAAGTGTCAAAGTTATATTCTTAAAGTTTTTTGCCATTTTGCATGAAGTTTTAAAAAATTTATTTTTCTGCTCAAAGAACATTGTCCATAAATTTTTAAGCGGTCCAAATTTTTGTATCAATTCCGGATAATGAAAAATATAGTGATGCTTAGGCCGTAAATTTAATGAAGGAAAACTATCTTTTCGATATTCAAAATAAAGGTCTATAAAATGAGAAAGCAAAGCAACCTGACTCTTTGATATTTCAGCTGCACATATCAATCGGCACATTTCTATCATTGCTGATAAGAATTTCCATACTGAATCATTGTGATCTGTAACATGATTTAATAAGACTAGTGGCATCAATATTAATATATGCCACACTTCATCAGCTTTTCCTGGAATTTTCTTCATATTTATGTCAAATTTTGGAAATGATAAAGATAGTTGAAATAGCTTTCTTAGAGATACAAGTGAAAGATTAATGGCATCAAAAGAAATTATTTTCGAATTTGAAAAATATTTTAAAATGTGCATCAAATCATACGGTATAATACCTTCAAATAAGTCGTGAGCAATGCACGGCGGTAGAGCAGGGTTACATATATGAAAATGTTGTAAATGATTTAATATCGAATTATATTTAACTCCGTTTACTGGTTCATGATCTACTATTGATGCAACATCACAGATGTGACTTTCTTTAGTTCTAAGCATTTTTGGTTTCAAATCATAATCGAGTAAGCAATTCCGAGTATAATAGCACCATCGGCATAAAAATTTCGTAGTGCTAAAATTTTCTAAAAAACCACCAATTTGATGGCTACCTAAATTATCACCAGTCATGGCAAATAAACTGCCATAAATATGCTCAGAAGATTTAGATAAAGAATTGTAAAGAATGATGCCATCTTTTTCTAACATTATAAGATCGTCTACTAAGGGCTGCAGAATTTTATTTAATCCAAAAAATTTTATAAATTGTTCTTTACATAACAAAACCAATTGAATATTATGAATTTGTGTTCGGTATTTGCGGTTAAGATTTCCTATTACCATATAAACCCCGATTAGTTTATGTTTCTTTTTCGATGACCCCAGAGGATTGCAGATTTCAAAAGCATCTTGAAAGAGAATAAGTTCTAAGTTGCGTGATTGCTGTTGAAAGAAAATATTTTTCTTATACACAGATCCATCATTGTAATCCATAAACACATTAGGCCTGGTACCTTTCTTTTCATGGATTAATTTGAAAAATACAGGGTCTGCTAACAAAGATTTAATTGATTCTATTACCGGTACATAATGAAAAAAACAGTTGTTGTGGTAATTATCTATTCCCAACATTACTTTTTGTGGCTTAACGTAAGAAGACATATTCCTAATATATTCCGCACGTTTATATCCTGAACTAAAGCTATTGAGATCTCTAATTAAATTTTTTGGGAAAATATTATCCTCGTAATGTGAAATATTAAGTTTCTCCAAAACTTCATTTTGATTTAAATTTTCCAAATCAAGAATTGAAAACATTTCATCGTATAAAAATTGTAACGCTACGTCTGATACTCTGAACTTAAATTTAAGCTTAGCAAACAAATCTTCAAAAACATTTTTTCGAACTTGACAACTACTTTCAATTGGGGTGGTATTTTCTGAAATTATTTCTACATGTTCTAAGTTTATTGCTTGATCTCGTAGTCCTTTATCTAAACCACCACTTAATTTTAATTTTAATGAACCATACGTTCTATGATGACGAAATATATGAGATTTAAATGATGAGCTATTTGAGAATTGCTTTGAACAATTAAATACTGGACATAGAATTGTATGGCTATTATTAATATGGTTAATTAAATGAGAAAACACTTTATTACACTCATTAGATTTAAAGTTGCACTTATCCAAGCTACATATATAAATCTGATTGCTTTTGGTATTTGGACTGTTATTCGGGTGGCTCCTAAAACAATGTGATTGAAAATTATTGTACTTACTAAACTTTTCTTTACAATTTTTTTGTAAGCAGACGAATTGCATATTATTTTTATTTTTATGCTTGTACAAGTGCTTGTTATAATTTTGAATAAAATTAAAACTACAATTACAATAAAAACACTTGAACATTTCTATAACTATATCTTAAAAATATATTTTTTATACTAATTTTTATCACTAACACAAAACACAACCATTACCTTTCAAAGCGTTAGTCGAAATGATGCAATATTTTTGTAACAAAGGATATTACTTTAGTATTAGTTACAATTATTATACGTATTTTTACACAATGCGTTACATTTGTATATCGAAAATGCGTAAATTTGCATAGGTGTTGGAATACAAAACACACAAAACATGAAATTTACATCTTTCGACGTACGTATTACACATCTAAGCGTAGAAAAACATAGATTAACGTAATATTACAAATTTTGTTCTACATTTTTTGGGCTACAACTTTTTGGATGAATTTTACAGCTCAGGTGGAAAATTACTCAAAAAAACGACGCAAATTTGCAATTATTAATATGGTAATTGTACACCCCAAACCTTTCATTTTTTAGAGTGTGGTATTGTTCCGAAACTACTGAAAACCACAGCTGTAACTGTTTAAAAAAGGAGATAAATTATTGAAAGATAATTATTGGCCCATTGCTTTACAGCCAACAATTATGAAAATCATAGAAAACGCTTTGAAATTGAGTGTTGAAGGTGTTCTTAGTAAATTTAACATTCTCAGATCTTGCCAGTATGGCTTGAGGTCTGGTAAAAGGACTGAATTAAAAAATTTTAAATGGTGTTAATAATATTAATTGACATTAAAATGTCCTTTGATATAGTGGATCATGGATCTGCTTCTTCATAAACATTACCTATATTGTTTTAGAGGTGTATATATATCTCTGAATTCGTGAGGTGTTCTTAGAGGTGTATATATATCTCTGAATTTATAATGCGAATAAAATAATCATTACATGTTTCATTGAAGCAAAGTATTGTTGTAAATTATTTTGGTTGATCCCGGTCGGTGGACTAAAAGCATTAAAGCTGATTGTAATGTCGATATATTTTCCAAATGGTCATATTCTATTTAAAATATCCGACGACAAATGAAAGAATAATTCCGATATTCAGACATCTTAAAAGTTACTTTCGTAATATAATCGACGAGAAGTGGCCTAATGGCTCATGCTCAGGAAACTTGGTGTTGATGAGGTGGATATGAGATGAAAAAAGAATGTCGTGCGTGCCCACGATTCAGCCGATAGATACCGTTGTTAACTGATCTGTGGGTTTCACGTGATTGAAGGCTTAAGGATATATCAGTTAACCGTAACAAAAACTGAAGTTATTGACAAAATTAACCAGATAAAAATTTGTTGTTGAAAACGTTTCAGTAACTAAAGTCGATGGAATATAAAGCAGCAACGCCATAAAACCATTAGTTTATGAGTTTAGGTGAACAATTGAAGCAGATGATGGCTCCCATCTGAAAATGATTTTACTAAAACAAGTTGTCTTGAGTATAAAAGTATGTGAGCTGAACCTTTTGTACTCAACACAATTTGTAAATGAAGTTTAACCTCAGATTTTTTTATTCATTCGAACCTGGGTGTATACTCGAAAAGAATGCTTCTGCTCATACTCAAAGTAGAGATGGATTGTTATATTATTACGGTTAAAACTTAAATTATAATAAATGTGGATTAAAAACCCTTCCCTCAACAATTACGCCACTGGTTGCTAATGTTGCTTGTCACGAACGAACTTGCGATTCGTTTAATTGTGAAAGCTTTTGTGTTCAAATTAAGACTGTGTATAGTTTTAAGTATCTTGGTGCTCACCTGGAAGCTAATTTAAATTAGAAAATTCATTTCCAAATGATTAAAGAGCAAATTGGCTTGTTTTGGTTGACTCTAAAATCTTACCATTGTAACCTCTTTATTAACCATATTTTATATTTGTTAAATGTCTTAACTTGGTTTTGATTCTGAGACGTTTGGAAACGAATCATGGGTATACTTCCTACGGAACTAAATTGCCAGGCCTAAAATGGTGAGCTAGTAAAATATAAAATCATTTCGCGTCTTATAAAAGCACATGTAGTAAAGATCAGGCCGATCTGCGCTACTTAAACTACACTACATTTTTCTAAATATACAATTGTAGGCTAGTTTTGCAAATTGTAGCTACTGCGGCCACATAATACGCAATGCAATCTATATATAGTATTATAGAAAATGAGTTACGATTACGTTTTTCCGCCTATTCTTAGCCGCCTCAATCTATTTATTACTTTGCTTACATATGCCAACTGCTATTTTTACACTTGTTCGAAATCTTCTTCACGCGAAGTGGGTTGGCACGTTTAGTAAACATTCGTAAACTATGTAGTGTTTCTCATAAATATTGAAAAATCTCAAACAAATCACCACATCATATTTATGTACATTTCAATTGGTCCTGCCAATTTTTTATGTTTCTACATATTTTGTTACATTTGATTTGTTATAAATCGGTTATGTATATATATATTGTAAGCAATTTGTTGTGATATTTTTAATTTTCTTTTATTATTGTCAGTGCGGGAAAAACCATAAATAAAAATATAATTCTGTCACCCCTCTCTCGTGCTTACAATAAAAATATATCGTTTAACCCCATTTTTAATATTGGACATCTGTAAAATAGACGCAAAACTATAAATTCACAATATAGTATATAGCATGACACTTTTATTTTCGATTTAATCCCACACGCTCGCACAACCAAATTGTGTGAGATAAATGGCGACGATCGATCATTAAAAAATAAATAAATTCTTTAATTACTTTCTTGTTTCGTTATTTAAATCCTTATGTTATATGCGCGCGTATATACATATATATAGAGATAGATAGATGGGTGCCTCTTGTGCAAAAATTAAATAAATTTCACAAAATCTTAAGAAACATATATACAAAACTCGTTACGTACTTTATATACATACATACTCGCCGTATATGTATGTAAGAAAACTATAAAATTCGTAAAATTAAAATTCAAAGTATGTACATCGTTATTTTTTTTCTTTTATATATTATTGAATGCCAATAATGCCGATGAATGATGCTATCAACCTTAGAACGCAGAAAATATAAAACAGAAATCCTTGAAGTTTTATTTTAAGAAATCGAATAAAAGCAACAAACAAACAAACAAACAAAAAAATTGTTTTCTTCAGTTTGGCGAACGTATGGAGGTAGAAAATTTTTATTAAAAAAAAAAAAAAATTCAGGAAGGGAAAACGCGATAATCAATTTTTGGTTATAACTTAATTCGTGTATAGATATAAGACGCGTAGTTTTGTTTATTCTCAAGCGCTTTTGTTTGGCTTAAGAATTATATTCGGCTACACACATGTGTTTACTTAAAAAAAAAATATATCGCGCGCGTCTTTCTATATACTATATTTTCAAACACACATTTTTATTTGTTAAGACGATCAAACATCTTAAAGATTAATCCGTATATGTATGTGTGTAGTATACAGATATTTATATATAAAATCCATTCGCATGGAATTTTTTTTTTATAACTCACAAAACGCATACACCCATGACATGTGTGTAAAATAATTTGAGTGTGTCACAATTTTAACGTTAGATGTTGGTGCATGTTTATCTGTATTGGGGTTTATTTTGTTATGTATATGTATGCATGTATATAGAAACAAGAAAACTGCCGAAACATGAATTACGAAATTAGAAAAAAAAATGTATTACGCTTGTTGTTACGGTTGAGAGAGTATAGACAAATGAATAGAAAAATATTAGAAAACGGTTTAATGTTTTCTTGGAATTGAGTTTGTAAATTCCGTCTTTTAATAAAAAAAACTTATGGTCTCTTAATTTAATTATTTTTTCTTATTTGTAACGCCGTCCATATGGACAGACGACGTTCCTGAAACGCATATAAATAAAATAATATTAATAAAATATTTTCCCAGTATTTTTTTTTGTTTTTATATTTTTCCCAATTTTTATTTGTGTAGAGATATTTTAGGTTGATCAACTCTGGTCTTGAATAACTGGCCTTCCAAAAAAAAAACGATAAATAGCCGGCATACCGACGAGTCACTCTCTTTTTTTGGCAAAAATTAAAATAAAAATATACGAGAGCCAAAAACGGTGTATATATGTAGTTGCGTTACTGAAATCACATTTTTTTAAATCAGAATTATTAATATCCAAGCTTTGTTTAAATTAAGTTTGATTTTGTATACTTATGTGTTTTGCAGTGTGCGAATAGAAATTCAAAATTAGTAAAACGAAAACTTTGATTTTCATGTGTGTTTTACGGTGTGAGTGAAAATTCCAAAATAGTAACACAAAAATTGAACATGTTTATTTTGTAACACGTGTGATTTTGTTTTATGTTCAATTTTTGAAGAAAAAAAAAAGAAACAAGAATACAAAATATATCGTATATTGCTCTGTGATGATAATTACAATTTTTTTGTACATTATATTTTTGTTATATAAAAGAAAAAAAAATTAAAAAGAAAGGAAACTAAATAAGTTTAATTAAGAAAAAAAATGGACAATAAGTGTCTTAAATATAAATAATATGCTAAGTGTAAAAAAAAAAAAAAAATTCAAATCTTAATTAATATTATATGTGTTAAGAAAAAAAAAATTTGTGAAGAAACAAAAACAAAAAAAAAAAAACAAAATTGTAAATAAAATAAAATAAAATAAAAATTAATTCGTTGATACATTTTCATGATGTACATAAAAATTTACAAAAATCTATCTATTTAGTATTTAATACTATTTATATAAACCTTTACATATTGTTATTTTTGTACAACGTTATTTTGTTAATGGTTAAATAAACGAAAAAAAAAATGTATAAACTTATACGTATGTTAGCAGTGCCATATTGCGGATGACATCAAAGGCCACCGAAGGACGTTGTCAATATTTTGAAGATGAGTTATATTTTGTATTATTATTAAAAATATTTTTTTGTTTATTTATAATTCATATTTTTCATTTTTTTAATTTAATTAGTAATAATAAAAAATAAAAAATAAAAAAAAAATAAACCACCACTAAATAAAAATAATAAATTATAATTAAGATAGATTAAACGTCCGGACTCGAACCATTATTATTTATATAATATTTATTTAGAATTAATTAGTCTTAAAGATTAATGTTTTTTTTAATAATAGCCTTTTGAGGATATACTAGTATATATATATATATATGTTTTCTAAATTTTATATTTAATTTTGTACTTAATATTTGATTAGTTTTGTTTTTTCTTATTCAAATTTTTTATTGAAATATAATGATTGTAAAATATTCATTGCATAGAAATTCTTGTATAAATATATTATTCATGAGATGAATTGAAACAAGATCGCGTGATGAGTCTGAGGTGAGTTTGCGGTTTCAGTTAGGATGATTTGTTGCTTGCTTTATTTTTTTTCTTTTTCGATACGCGGTGTATTCCAGATCTACACACGCTTCTGGAAACCCCACGACCTCTCATGAGCTTTAGCCAGCTACCAAACACCGCCCAGAAGCCCCTGTGTAGATAAATTCTGCTAACGGAAATTCGAACTTATGTTTCGTCTTCCGTTACAGTGGCGCCCAAACATAGGTAACAGCAAATAATTAACTTACGGCTATTTTTCTATCACATTTTTTTCAGTAGTTTTGTTTTATTTATTTGTTTCAGTTTGGCTCATTCATTCATATTTGTTTCCGGCTTTTGCGCTGTTTGATTCAAATGTTTGAATTCGCCAAATTTTCATCTCCTTGTTATTGAGAAATGCCGCTGTTTCCGCTGTTAGCGTTGATTTCAGAATGGATTTCTCAGTTCAAGTTTTTCTGTTATATGATGTGCTATTCTCAATGGTTTACTGCTGAGATGTTTAACTGCTTCCGCTATTAGTGTAGACCTCAGCATAAACCTCTCAGTTGTTTCATTGATTATTGGCTTCTACCAGCTTGAATATTTAACTGAATTCCCAATTTGGTTTGATGTTAGTTATTGTATTTATGTTGCCAATAACAGTATATAATATAATTTTTAGTTGATCCCAGATGAAACAAATCCATTTCCTACTTTTGTTTATATTTCCTTCCGTTCCGTTTAAGCAACAAATCATCTGTACTATAACATCCCTTAATTCCTGAAATGCCGAAAACTGCACCTCGGGCTCATCATCAACGTAAACATTTCTAATTATTGAATTTAAAATTATAATTTAAATTATTGAATATAAATTTGATAATCGACAAAATTCTCATTTTTTTTGGTACAAAATAAACACTGTATAGTTTATTAAATTTACTACTTTTTCGTTTTTTCACTCATATTCGCACTACAATTGTTTTTATATTTAATCGCATTGAAAAAAAAAAAAAAAAAACACATTACAACAAATAATAATTAAAGAAAAAAAAATCTGATTCGTTCAACTGAGTTTAGTGGGTTTACCCGTTTGCTGGTTTTTCGATTGTTATTCAAGCCGACGATATCAACCTAAAATTTTTGTTTGTATTATAAAGCTACTACGTATAAACTCCAAGATGGATCTATCTGCTCTGAAGTCCGATGAACTTAATATTGAGTGTGAAGTGCGCGAAATTATTCCAGACTCACCAGGGGCCATAGATATTTTATTGAAGAAAATGGCTGATGAAAACGACAACACCGTCGAAAAACCTCAGAAGATGCACCCACGAGCATCTAAAAGACCTGATCTGGAGATCGAGTGCTGTCACACAAAATTACTTCGTTCACGTCAAGACATAACAGACTTAAAAACTATTAGTACTGAGACACAACATGCTAAAGCACATCAGATTTTATCCAGGTTGCTACATGTGCGTGGTCGTTTAGAACGAGCTTCTCGATCTCCGACGTACCAAGAACAAGCGCGTAGATCGTTAAAATCTTGTCAGGACTTAATAGTTTCCCTCAATATGTACTATGAAAATCAAGATAAACTGAATGAGTCTATTGAAGCTGTTAAACAAATTGAAATCGATGAGCAACCGCCCATCCCGCGGGAAATCACTTCTAACGATCCGAATAAAGAAAGTCGGGTGGAACCCAGTCAAGAAAGAGCCCCAGTCAAGCCCGGACCATCGTCGGATATTTCGCCTCATTCAAATTTATTATATTCAGTCAAAAATAATGGAATTGGAATACAAACGAATGATTATGTTCCCATCAAACCTCTTTCTAGTGAACCTATTCTCCCCGAGCCTAACCCGTTGATAGTTGCGATGATGGCTCAACTTAGCCAATTATCTGAGCAACTTATGGTATTAAACCAGAGGCAAAATGATTTTCAAACCCAGGTCTCTAAGCGTATTTCTGCTCTAACTGAGAATACCGTCGTTGTTCCTCCATCCACTGATTTTTCTAACCATAAAATAACCACATCGCAGGTACAGCCTCAAGTGCTTGCTTCAAATTTTAATTTCCAAGATACGTCACTACCAGTTCCTACCTCAGTTTTTAATAATAAGCACATTCCCATTCCACCTATTGGTCATCTAAATAACATCAATAATAACTACACGAACCAACCTTTGGTCCAACAGCATAACAGCACGTTAAATTTGCCAATGTCAGATGTCCAAAATAATTTTTCGGCATTTTCTCCACCACTTCCTAACGTTCCCTCTAACAGTAATAATTTGACTGGACGGCGACAGCTCTCTCGAAGTGGTATAACTTATAATGGGTCCACCTCAGGTATTACCGTAGATATGTTCTTTTTCCAGTTAGAAACGGTGGCCTCTTCAATGTGCTTGTCCCATGAATCATTGATGATAGAGATGAGTACTGTTTTAAAAGACGTTGCTTTGCACTGGTACTGGACATACCGGAAACATAACCCCACGGCATCATGGGCAGACCTAAAACGCGACTTCATAGAAAGATTTAAAGACCGAAGAACTAACTATGAAATAAGACGAGCTGTGGAGGCACGAAAACAGCAACCGAATGAAAGCTTCCTTGATTTTTACCATAATGTATGGGGTTTGACCCTTCAGTGCCGCACCCCTTATAGTGACGAAGAGCTGCTCCAAATTCTGGTTACCAACATGAAGCCAGCTCTCCAATATCATCTAACCGACAAACAATTTACTACAATAAATGATCTGATCAAAAGTTGTACCGCATGGGAAGATACTTTTAAACGCTTCCGAGTCCAACCGGATAGTTCATTGTCAAATAGACGTACCATAAATGAATTGCAAATCGACAATATAGATGAAAGTTCAATGACTGATATCAGTTCGTCTATTACATCGGGCCATACGGAATATTCTTTATCCGCCTTTCAAAATCAATCAGTTAAGCCGATTAAAGTCAATTCATATTCAGAAAATGCGCAATCTTTTGGTACCAAAAATAACACCAGTTTAGGAAACCATCCCATATGTTTTAACTGCGCAGACATTGGTCACACCTTTATGGACTGTCCCATACCACCAACAGGTATCTTTTGTTACCGATGTGGCTTAAAGGGCACCATTACCCCAAGATGCTCGCGTTGTTCGGAAAACTGCATAAGGGGTCATGGCAGAACTGGGAACCAGAGAACCCCGAAAATATTCTTACCCAGATCTATCCAAGAAGATGCAGCCAGCAATACAGATCCAGAGCTTGCTCGAAGGAACTCACCAAATTCGAGACCACCAAATCAATAGGGTCACATCCCTACGAAATAATTTCAGACACACTAGTTGAACCACATAACCAATATACAGCCATGATAGAAACAGAAAATCCTTGCTACTCCACCAACTTTAGGTCCAATAAGGACAATAATACTCAATCTGAAGCATTCCTCAATCTCAATAATCAGACCGATTTGTCGAACCCTCGGTTGGATATGAATTCGTTCCCAGCGCTCGCATCTCAGTGCAGTTTTCAAAAGCCACGACGATTATACAACGATTGTCGAAAAAACAGATCGAAGGATTACTGGACAAATCGAAAAATTAGAAAATCCAGAATCGTTTCTTCAATTATTTGTTCCACAACTGGAGATATCAGACCATATGCCGCTGTTACTATCAATAACGAGCCTTATAAAGGTCTCCTTGACAGTGGGGCTAGCATAAGTGCGTTAGGCTGCGGATCCGAGAAATTCTTGTCGAATTCAGCCACTAAATTTTATAATTTTCCATCTCATATTAATACCGCAAGTGGTCAACCTCAACGCGTATTTGGTTACATTAACGCCCTGGTTAAGTTTAATAACCAAGTACACAGTATGATACTCTATATTGTGCCATCCTTGGAACAACCACTTTATCTAGGGATAGACTTTTGGAACCGATTCAGTATCATTCCCAAGTTCTCTTCTCTAAATTGTCCAAATGAAATTCTAGACCATTCCGTTGATTCGAAATTCCATGTTCTCTCTACGAAGGACCGTGAAAAATTAAATAATATTATTGCGAGTTTTCCGTCTTTCACCGAACTAGGATTAGGCAAAACTACCTTGTTATCGCATGTTATCGATGTAGGGGAGGCAAAACCTATAAAACAAAGATTTTACGCGGTATCCCCGGCAATACAGAAATTAATGTACGATGAACTTGATAGGATGTTGACTTTAGGTGTGATTGAGGAGAGTCACAGTTCGTGGTGCTCACCAATCACCTTGGTGCGTAGGGCGAATGGCAAAGCACGGTTATGTCTGGATGCACGAGAATTGAACAAGGTGACCGTCAAGGATGCGTATCCATTGCCGATTATCTCTGGACTGTTGGGTCGGTTGGATCAAACCAGATTTATATCGTCTATCGACCTTAAAGATGCCTTTTGGCAGGTCCCACTTGACCCACAGTCAAGAGATAAGACGGCTTTTACGGTACCTGGACGGCCCTTGTATCAATTCAAAGTCATGCCTTTTGGCTTGTGCAATGCCCCGCAAACTTTATGTCGCCTTATGCACCGGGTGATCCCTCATGAATTGCATGACAAAATTTTTGTCTACTTAGACGATCTTCTGGTCACCTCGGCTAACTTGGATGAACATTTTATCCTATTGGAACAAGTTGCGAAATTGTTAAAAAAGGCTGGTTTAACAATAAATATCACCAAAAGTCAGTTTATTTTGAAAGAGGTCAACTACTTGGGATACATAGTGGGAGATGGGTGCCTACGTACAAATCCCGACAAATGCAAGGCCATTTTAGAGTTTCCTACACCAAGGACCACCAAACAAATAAGGCGATTTTTAGGTATGTGTGGGTGGTATCGCAGATTCATTAAAAATTTTGCATCCTTAGCTGCTCCTCTCACCAGCCTCACTGGGAAATCCGCAAAACCTAAATGGTCCACTGACGCAGAAGCTGCGTTCAATTCGCTCAAAATAGCTCTGTCCTCGGCCCCCGTGTTGGCCAATCCCGACTATAGCAAGCCATTCTTCATACAATGTGACGCCAGTACTGTTGGCGTAGGGAGTGTTCTGTTTCAAACGGATTCGACAGGTGAAGAACATCCGATCGAGTATATTTCGCATAAGCTAAATGCAGCTCAAAGAAATTATTCGGTGACCGAACTTGAATGCTACGCCGCGGTACTAAGCGTCCAAAAATTCAGACCTTATATAGAAGGGTACCCGTTTACGATTTATACGGACCATGCTAGCTTACGCTGGTTAATGTCTCAGCGGGACTTATCGGGACGGCTAGCACGGTGGAGCCTTAAATTGCAGGCGTTCGATTTCCAAATTGGCTACCGGAAAGGATCTATAAATATAGTGCCGGATGCATTATCAAGGGCATTCTGTGATGAACTAGCTTCCCGTGATACTAGTGCAACCATCAGGAAAAAACCTGAAAATCTTGTGCAACCATCTGCCGTAGATGAGGACATAACCACATCCAGCGAAGTACCAATTCTTCAGATTGATCTTAACTCGCCCTCATTTATGGACGAAGACTACTTAAATCAGATTGAACGCGTTAAGCACATGAAGGATTGTGATCACAATTTTATGATTAAAGATGATAAACTATTAATCGCTCCGTCTTATGGTCCTAGATATATCGACACGGATCTACCCGAATGGAAATTAGTTGTACCACTTTCTATAACATCTAATTTGATTAAGCAAGCACACCTTTCTCCCACATCTGCGCATATGGGAATCGCGAAAACGATTAATCGACTGAAAAGGCAATTTTATTGGCCAGGAATGTCGCTTCAAGTAAAACATTTTATCTCAAATTGCACTGAATGCAAAATGAATAAACCTGTGAATTATTCTACTCGACCAACTATGGGAGTCCAAGCTGAATCAACTCGACCCTTTCAGAGATTATACGTCGATTTTTTAGGACCTTATCCGCGATCAAAGCATGGAAACTCCTATATAGTCATGGTGCTGGACCATTTCTCCAAATTCATCTTCGTGAAACCTTTGCGAGAAGCTTCTGCTTCTTTGTTGTGTTCATTTCTTGAGAACGAAGTTTTTTTGATTTTCTCGGTTCCCGAAGCTATAACATCAGATAACGGCAAGCAGTTTACATCTAAGTTGTTTCAGGAATTGCTTAATAAGTATAAGATTAAACATATTCGCACTCCGATCTACTCACCCCAAAGCAACGCTTCGGAGCGTGTAAATCGGACATTACTTTCAGCAATTCGTGCATATATAAAAGATCGTGAACATAACCAATGGGACATTCACATCCATGAAGTAGCAGCCGCACTACGGAATGTAGTACACAATTCAACTCGCTACTCTCCTCATTATTTGGTGTTCGGCCAACACATGTCCTTGCATGGCTCGGATTATAGCTTGCGTCAGTTGTTGTTTAATAGTGACTCGAATGAAATACAAATTATGTCCAAACCAGATCGACTTAATATGATACGAGACAAAATTATACACTATCTAAAGGTGGCACATGACACCGTTTCCAGACACTATAATCTCCGCAGTACAAACCGAAATTTTATTCCAGGCCAACCCGTCTTTGTTAGATCTTTCACTCACAGCGACGCCGCAAATAAATTTTCGGCAAAACTAGCAGCAAAATTTGTACCTGCAATTATAGAGTCCAAAGTTGGAAATGTAGCCTATAGTGTCAAAAATATAGAGGGGAAATTATTGGGCACCTTCCACTCTAAAGATATCCGCACTTAATATTTATATATTGGTCTTCTAATTTTTCGGGTAATTTCGATTCTTACAATTTCAGTATCATCTTAAATTTTGTTTGCCCGGCTTAATGAGACCTTATCTCGGGTGCGGGTCGTCCCCACGTTTGTAACGCCGTCCATATGGACAGACGACGTTCCTGAAACGCATATAAATAAAATAATATTAATAAAATATTTTCCCAGTATTTTTTTTTGTTTTTATATTTTTCCCAATTTTTATTTGTGTAGAGATATTTTAGGTTGATCAACTCTGGTCTTGAATAACTGGCCTTCCAAAAAAAAAACGATAAATAGCCGGCATACCGACGAGTCACTCTCTTTTTTTGGCAAAAATTAAAATAAAAATATACGAGAGCCAAAAACGGTGTATATATGTAGTTGCGTTACTGAAATCACATTTTTTTAAATCAGAATTATTAATATCCAAGCTTTGTTTAAATTAAGTTTGATTTTGTATACTTATGTGTTTTGCAGTGTGCGAATAGAAATTCAAAATTAGTAAAACGAAAACTTTGATTTTCATGTGTGTTTTACGGTGTGAGTGAAAATTCCAAAATAGTAACACAAAAATTGAACATGTTTATTTTGTAACACGTGTGATTTTGTTTTATGTTCAATTTTTGAAGAAAAAAAAAAGAAACAAGAATACAAAATATATCGTATATTGCTCTGTGATGATAATTACAATTTTTTTGTACATTATATTTTTGTTATATAAAAGAAAAAAAAATTAAAAAGAAAGGAAACTAAATAAGTTTAATTAAGAAAAAAAATGGACAATAAGTGTCTTAAATATAAATAATATGCTAAGTGTAAAAAAAAAAAAAAAATTCAAATCTTAATTAATATTATATGTGTTAAGAAAAAAAAAATTTGTGAAGAAACAAAAACAAAAAAAAAAAAACAAAATTGTAAATAAAATAAAATAAAATAAAAATTAATTCGTTGATACATTTTCATGATGTACATAAAAATTTACAAAAATCTATCTATTTAGTATTTAATACTATTTATATAAACCTTTACATATTGTTATTTTTGTACAACGTTATTTTGTTAATGGTTAAATAAACGAAAAAAAAAATGTATAAACTTATACGTATGTTAGCAGTGCCATATTGCGGATGACATCAAAGGCCACCGAAGGACGTTGTCAATATTTTGAAGATGAGTTATATTTTGTATTATTATTAAAAATATTTTTTTGTTTATTTATAATTCATATTTTTCATTTTTTTAATTTAATTAGTAATAATAAAAAATAAAAAATAAAAAAAAAATAAACCACCACTAAATAAAAATAATAAATTATAATTAAGATAGATTAAACGTCCGGACTCGAACCATTATTATTTATATAATATTTATTTAGAATTAATTAGTCTTAAAGATTAATGTTTTTTTTAATAATAGCCTTTTGAGGATATACTAGTATATATATATATATATGTTTTCTAAATTTTATATTTAATTTTGTACTTAATATTTGATTAGTTTTGTTTTTTCTTATTCAAATTTTTTATTGAAATATAATGATTGTAAAATATTCATTGCATAGAAATTCTTGTATAAATATATTATTCATGAGATGAATTGAAACAAGATCGCGTGATGAGTCTGAGGTGAGTTTGCGGTTTCAGTTAGGATGATTTGTTGCTTGCTTTATTTTTTTTCTTTTTCGATACGCGGTGTATTCCAGATCTACACACGCTTCTGGAAACCCCACGACCTCTCATGAGCTTTAGCCAGCTACCAAACACCGCCCAGAAGCCCCTGTGTAGATAAATTCTGCTAACGGAAATTCGAACTTATGTTTCGTCTTCCGTTACATATTGTTGTGGTTTCAAGTGGCACTTTACTCTTATGTATACATGTATGTATATATAGGGAGTATATTGTATGGTTATTAGCTGTCCAAAATTATTGCGCACACTTTCTGATATGTGCGACAAAATATTTTCTGTACACAAATTTCGAAACGTGCAGACTAATAATATTCCGCATGTAATATATATATCGAATATGAGCAAAATTAATTTTGTGTCGAACAAATACCTACACATATGGTTCTGGTGAAAATCTGCTTCCCTCAAACATATTATAATAAATCGTCCATTTTGTAAATACATATAATACGGTGTTGTTGTTGTTACAATAAAATAATTTAAAAAAAAACAACTATGTATAGAGGTATACATATATATTCCAGGTTATCAATTTATATTTCAAACTAATCTAACAAACACCACATACACCGACGCGTTTACTACTGTTATCGCAATGTTTGTTTTCCATTTGAAAAACCAACAACAGCAATAACAAGTAAACCCAACTGATATGAAAACTGTGCGCGATATCGCCAATGTTGGTTTGATTGATGTTTGCGTTAATTTTGTTCAATTATGTTTTATGAATATATAAATAAATAATACACATTTTATAGACTTTATATATAGAGAAAATGGCTGATTGGGAATATAGTTTTCTATATATACAAACATATATTTGTAAATTTTAACTCTCCCCAGGCTTAGAAATTCTATGTATATATATATATATATGCACACACAGATAGCATCAATTATGGATATATCTAAAGGCCGTCATAAGGCCACGTAAAATTAAAATAATGGTATAATTCTATGTTTTGGGTGCTGTCTTACATTTCAATCTATTCGAAATTTAAACATTTGAACGGAACTACTAATACAATCGACCATGCTGTTGATTACGACATCATTTAAACGATCATCTTTAGATTCGTTTACAGAACCGCATTTGATAAACCTAACATACTGTGATTTTGTGTTCAACGTATCAAATTTGAGGCCTAATTATATAACGAAAAGTCGAGAAAGCAAGGTCTTTTAGAACTTTTTATTCAAAATTGATTAATTCATGCCTACATTTTTCATATATCTTAATGAGATAGACTCAGCTGATCCGCCGTCTGTAGGCAACTTATTAAATAAAGTCATATTATTGAGTTCTGAATGCTTCTTAAGTTCAAAAATGATATGCATATAGTACTTTCGAATTTTAGACTTGTTGGTTTAGTCGTTAAAACGTGCTAGTACACGCACCAGTATAGCTACTTGATCCTCCATTACTTTGTGCAATTTGCCTTATCATTTTATTATTTCATCACCGCAGTTACAAACTTTCTTTCATGGTGAAAGATATGCTTTGGTATTCAAGAGTCTCGAGTTCGATTCCTCGTGGGGACCAGAAATAAAGGTTGGGTGTTTTTATTGTGTAAGTATGTGTATTTATCCGGGTATTGCACCGTAGAGCCATTTGTGGCATTGAGTGCTGGAGTTATCCACCCGTAAATTTTTATTTTTAGTGCAGCTATTGCATTATCGCCTTTTTCTGATGATACATTTCTTATTACCAATTCTGTAACATTCGCATAAACGTATAATATTCCTAGCGTTAACAAGAGTTAAAATGAGTTTTGTTATTATGAATTTACCAAATATACGAGTGCCTTGTAATGTATTTGTCCTTTGAACTACCGCTATTTTATGGGGTTGTTTGCACATTTCCTTCATTCAAAAATATAATTTAGATTTTATTTCTGCATTGAATTGCATATTCAAATAAGCAGTTCGTCTGCCGTATATAAGCTAGAGTGCAAGAACAATACTCAACAGTCAATGATATCGATATCGTTTTAAGGAAATTATGTTTATAATTTGTCTAATATTGTACTCACAAATTCCTTTAACCTAAACATGTTTTTATAAAATTGCTGTAACAGAATGTTCCACCTGCGGTATAAATTCCAACATTTAGAAGCAAAACCATCCTTTTCATCCGAACTTGGCCAATTTTCATGCAATTTCTTCGGATATTTGTTTTCCTTCAACACTTACCGCATTTACCAGTAAATATTAACATGTATGTTAACATTGGTTGCTCACCATTGAGTTGTGTTGCTCGGGTTTCTTGATACTTTGAATGACCATTTCTTTTTTTTTGCCCGGCTTGATATACCCATATTTGTCATTATATAATCCAAGAATTCCGTTTCCGTTTTTAGGAACTCGGTTTTATCAAAATATACGCTCAAGTTGACCTTCTATAGTTTTGTGAATACTTTCTCGACGCTAGATAGGTTCTGCAGTTCTCCCTCCGAAGACGATGACGGCGTCTATATATATACGTAACAGAGTTCGCCGATGAATTCCTTCAGACGGTGTCAATCATTCGTTGAAATATTGCTGGGGCGTTTTTTAAGCCGAGCAGGATCTTAAGAAATTCATATTTTCCATTCATGATGGAAAACGAAGTCTTCGGAATGTCAGCCTCTTTCATTTTGATTTGATGAAATCTTGAAGTCAGATCGATGGTGGTAAAAAACCTGGAATATCCGAAATTGGCTAGTGTATTTGAGATATCCGGAATTGGATAGAAATCTGATATTGGCATAGCATATTTCTTTGTTTGCGAGGCATCCAATTTCTTTTTTTTTCCACAATCCAAATCGGACAAATGTACGGGGTTTTGGATGGTCGTATGAACTGCGAACAGTGGCTCATACTGTATGGGTACGGATATCATTTAGTGTATTTCGCTTCCTCGCTAGTGGTTTAGATTTCCGCGTGTACCACACAACGGTATATCGATGGTTTCGAAGTTATTAACAGGTTCAAAGAGCATTGTGCATTTCGAGTGAAAGATGACCTGCTGGGTGTGATAATCAATTCATTGTGTTTTCGATCAGTAAGTGCCCCAATTTCATTCAGGATTCATCGAACCATTCCAATCCTTGCTAGGCCCGTTGTATTTACATATCAGCTATATGCTAGGCTAAGCGATGTGAGCTATGTTCATAGCTTTCGGTTGTGAATATAGAGTAATATAAGGATGCATACTTCACCTAAGCTATGCGAGTTATGTATTTTTGTTTTGCACTATGAAAACTAACATTGCTCGAGTTGTCGCTTTGCAATTATCAACTATATCGCTCACACATTCATTGATATTTTTCTATATTTTATTCGCATGACCAATAAAAGATATATAGGAACATCAATTTATGTATGAACCAATTTATTAGCTGAAATGGCCAACTCGTCGAGCTAGTGGGCTAAACTAAGTTACACTAAAATAAGTTTTCTTGATTAGCTTAGCTGAAATGTATACAACGGGCCTTATTATTCAGCGATAACTTAATATAATAGCATAGCTATAAAAACACCTATACCACTCTGTAAATTTCATTGTAACACCCAAAATTATTATATTTGTTGATATTAAAATAAACTTGTAAGAAATATAATCGATGGCAATACATTGCAACACGTATATATATATTCGAAACTAACTTATCCAAATTCTCACGTGAACTGTAAATGCTAAAATGGCAACTTTTGAAATTACAACTTATTTGGATTAATTTATACTTATAGCCTTCTCACATGATTCTAATTTGAAGTGAACGATCTTTTGGTGCGTTCGTTCGTAATAAACTCGCAAAATCTATTTCTGGCAAATCAGCGGTATAATAAAAGACATTGGTGTAGTTATATATAGCCAAAGTGAATACTATTGCTACGGCAATTAATTTCAAACTTTAGTGTGGTTTGAACTAAAATGTATGCAAATCTGCTTTATACACAGAAACGAGGAAAAAATTGTTTTCAAACGTTTTTTCATTATTTAACACGGTTAAAAAAGTAGTTTGATTTAAATGTTAAGATCAAATTTTCACTAACCGCACATAAATTATCTAAACTAGAGACTCTAAACCTTTACTAAACATGATCTATAATTAGGGAAATCCCCTTTGTTATGGAGTAAAAGTAAATTTCCTTGCGAAACAAAAAATAGTTTAGTTATTTGTTAAGTTTCAATAGGATTGGACGTGATATATGTAAATCTGTTATAAGTTTTAAACTGAAAAAGCTGTTTAAGTTAATTGAGAGTTTATTTTTTTTTTAATGTTTGAATTTTAGAAGTTTTAGAAAAATAATTAAATAGCTTTCAAATAGATAAGAAATTAAAGTAAGTTGTATTTTTCTATCCCATTAATTCATAATGTTTTTATTGAATTTAGTTTATTTTAAGTTTAAGGAAAATGTCGAATAATACTAGAATTCCAAAACTGAAAAGAAAAGGGATATCTTTGGAAAGTAAAGTCGAAATTTTAGATCGCTTTTAAAATAGAGAAGATTCAACGCCTCTCTATAAGGAAAATTTTTGTTCTCAACGAAGCTAAAGTAAGATTAAGAGACATGAAGCTTATATTAGACAATCTGTTGTTTCTGGAATGAAATTTTCTGGTCATCATACACTATAGGGACTCCATAAATTAAAATGGGGAACGCGCTGGTAATATGGACGCAGGATAATAAAAAATGATATCACTAGATGGAAATACTATCAAGCAGAAGGCTTTAAGATTGTAAAAGCAGATAGGAGCTATTTTCTAGATATTTTCTGCAAGTACAAGAAAACTCACTGAATTCCTAGAAAGACAAGTGCGTGTCTAACCTCCAGATCAAGGAGAAAATCGTGTCTGGAAATTAAAAGGCGGCCAAAGAATGTCCACCGAAGCATGCCAAAATAGTTGCAGATTTTGGGTACAGTCCAGATCAGGTCTTCAATGTAGACGAAACAGTGAAACGGGCCTCCTTTGAAAAAAAATGCCTAACAGAACACATGTTACAAAATCAAAAAAAAAACTGGAAGTTTTCAAGCAACAAAGGATCGGGTCACATTTTTACTTTGCAGTAATGTTTCAGAAGACCGCATGTTGAAAGGACCGAATAAGGCCTCTCTTATCCAACTACTTGACCAGGGAATAATAACGGCGTTTAAAACTTACTGCATTAAGCGAACATTCCAAAATATTTAGGACAATATGGATAATGATGAAATACTTAAGGTAATTAACGCTTGGAAATAGTTGTCTATTAAGGATTGCGTTAGCAAAAGCCCTCACACGCAGTTGGCGGAGAGGGCTTTTATGATTTAGCATTTAAAAATATTTGATGAATTGTTAGTTCATAAAGATCCTAGCAAGGACGAAATGATACATATTGTCTAGAGACTGTTGATTCTAATGAAAGCAGTAATAGTGAGAATTACCTCAACAATTACCTCAACTCACTGTAAGTTTAATTCAAAACGAACTTCAACCTGCTAGTAAATTAGGGAACCATTTCGCTACAAAGAAGCCCACTGTCGAAAAAGCTGCACAATTCCAACGAGCTTTACAAAGAGCTATCCAATAAAAATCACAATGGCTAATCACTAAATTTGCAGTGAAGTGCGGGGATACCCAATCACGACGAGGAAATTATTATCGTGTGAAAGAAACCCCACAAAAGACCTCGCTATTGGAAAATGATAATGTACAGAACATTTCGATGAACGCGTATGATTTCTGATGATATCAAATAAGGTATGTTGATTTTACCACAGTAACTATTTTAAATTTTTAGTTTCTGGATTTGTGATAATTTTTAATTTATGCTATACTTTAGAATATTTTTTAAATATTTTGTACTTGATTCCATTTATTTTAGTTATTTTTTACAGGTTTTACAGGCGTAGTGTAACGGTGCTGTTGGTCATACCAACATGTGGTGAATTTTCTCATCGCGCGGGGTAGCATCTTCCGGGAAGGGAGTTCTCAGATCACCACGCTAAACTTCCACCATTTGCGAATCACAAACGTGAGACGGTTATTGGGTCACTCACACCAAAAATTAAAAAACTATTAATTAACCATATTTGCTAACTTAATTTATTAATTGAATTCACTTGTATTTGAACAAAAAAAAACTTCCACCGATTATTTTCCCCAAATAAAAACTATTATTCTAAATTTAACTATGTAACTTAATATATAAAAAAAAAATATGTGCAATTGTTTTTATACGTATATATATATACCCGTTTTAGTTATTTTTGTATTCGCAGCGTTGCGGATCCGATTATTTTATTCTGTTTTCGTAACAGCTAATGATCTTCCGAATATACTGTATCTCACCACGTTGTTATTTATTATTAATGTTTACACTTTTTATATGGCATGATCTTAAATTTGAAAGTGCCGCTTTGCTTTGTTATTAAAGTCCATTAATGTTTTAATATTATAGTACACTCTTCACGCAAAAAAAATAGTTTTTTTTTTTTTTGTTTTTATTATACAACATTTGTATGTTTCAAATATATAACATTTTTAACTTAAAAATTTAATAAATATTTTGTTTTTATATTTTTTTTTGTATAGATTTAATTACTATTTTATTTGTTAAAAATTTAATAGTTTTATTTTATTTTTATTGTTTTAATCACATTATATAACTAGGTTACTTTAACTTAATTTTTATTTTTTTTTACAATTATTTCAAGTGTAATTTTATCTTATTATCATTATAATTTTTTTTTTATTTTTCGATTTTTAAACAAAATCGATCAACACACAAATCTCGAATGACCAAAAAAAAATAATCGGAAAAGCTATGATCGAGATTACGTCATCGATCACATTATTTATTATAATTGTATCATAATGCAGTGTGCAACGCACGATCGTTACAGTAGAACCAATGCCCTATTTACCTATGAACTTAATGTCATTTTTACACGTTTTTTTACATGGATTTTTCTGGAACGTGTCATCTATCGTGAAAAAGAGAATTGGCTGTACATATTGTACAGGAATATGTATGTTCTCCATATTTTAAATCGTTATAAAATTCAATTTAATCAATAAAATGAAAACATCTAACAAATTAATTTTTCTTTAACATTGTAAAGATTTCCCAAAAGTCTATCAGAAAATTTGATAACACTTAAATTACGAGTAACTTGAATTGACGTCAATAGAATGCTAGAATATAATATTTGCGATTGAACAACGTCACGCAGTAGAACCTGGAGGCAGTCGCTTACATCATTTTAAACGTATTTTAGTTTGAAATCGATAAGAATTTATGGTTAATTTGAAAGGAATTCGATTTTCAATTTCTATTCAAACATTTAAAACATTGGGAGTGCCATAATACTCCCGAGCTATATCTGTTCTTTATATGAACAAGATTGATTATCCAAATATCCACCCGAGGCTTAAAAATAATTTCCGTCACGGGCTACTTGATTTAGTTAATTCGAAATAGAAAACCAAATGTATAAGTATTTCAAATAATTACCGTATTTCTAAACAACACAACAACTTCTTTAATATATTCAGAAAGTCGTGAACTTAATCTGAAAAAAAATCTAGATTACAATAAAAGAACGGTTCATGTTATTACTCTTTCACAAAACTAAACTAAATAACAATTCAAATATGAACAATACAAATTTTCTAACTTTATTCTTAGACTTACATATACATGTAGATAGCTTGTGGGTGTCTTGTCTATAGATATATGTAGAATTAAAGTATTATAGATATTCTATTTTCGGAGAAACTCTAAACAATCAAAAAATGTATTCATATTTATGCAAATTAGTTAGTTTTTAAGGAAATAAAAAATAAAAAAACGTTTTTTGTTCGCTTGTTGATATTGTATGCTAATTTTTTGAATATTTTAGATTTTAACATTTGAAATTTCGTTTTTTAATTAACCAAATTAACCAATGACATTAACATTTCAAAACAGGAAGTCAGCAATGTACATTTTATAAATTGACATCATTATATATTTCGAGAAGTACATATACTATACGAGTATGCTGTATATTGTGTAATGGAAATTAAAATTATTTACGAAATAATAATAAAAATTGTCTAATTCCATCGTTCACTGATTTTTATTTTATATTTTTAATAGTCGATACCACTATTACTCGTAAATATACATAAAAACAAAAATTAAAAACTTCACATTTTTATAGTTGAATGATTTTTTAGAATTTTAATCGAAATATATATGTATATATAGTTTTATAGTTTCGTTTAAAATATAAAATAAAATTATTTATTAGTTACTTATTGCTTAGTCATTTCTTGTATTGTATTGTTGTGCTGCGCGCTTAATTACAAAAACACTATAAATTATATAAATTTTTTATTTTTTTGGATTTTAAATGAAAATTGAAAGAAGTGAAATATTTATGTATCTTCAATTAAAATTTATTAATGCACTGCACTATTCTATACATATATGTATACATAAAATGTTTATAGTGATTCAACTTATGCACGCGCTACTTTATTTATTCATTTATATGATAGACAGACAGACAGACAGACAGTTTTACTTACTACTGTCGATTTATAAGTTGTTTAAAATTAAAAGAATGTTAAAGAATTAAAATTGAGTTGTTAAAAATGTTGGGATCAGATTTCTATGTAAAAAATGTGTTCGATAATAATCGATTTATCAGACAATGTAGGACACTATGTTACAAAATTAACGTTTATGTACATACATATTAACGTAAAATAAAACATTTTGATGGATTTTAGAAGAACTAATTTTTTGCAAAGTAATATCCATCTATATAGTCACAAAAGTGTTCGGAAATTTTTAATTTAATTTTATGATGAGCAATCGAATTTTCCGATGTTCGCTACAGCATTTGATAAATCGGTATATATTGTAATGTTAGCTAATTGCTTTCATCGACATATTTTGACAACAACTAAATCCTAATTTGGGTGATTTTATCAAAATGAAAGGATTTTGTTTCAATGAATTTTGGAAGCACGTCGAAATTGTAATGCTTTTAATTTCAAAAAATGTCCACCATAAATTGGAGATATTCATGAGTGATTAAATACCGAGTAATTTCAAAATTCTACAGTTCGAATTTTAATATTCATCTTCAGAGTCGTATAAGTGAAAATTAGTTTCAAATTTTTTCTTATTAGAAAATTTTATAAAGAAATTTCAATTTTAAAAGCTATGAAAAATTTAGTATTTCCAAAAACGAGTTAAAATTTTAAACGTTAAATTTCCATTTCGTGGAATTTTCAGAATTTAACACATTCTGAAACCGATGTTAAAATTTACAAAATACATTTTTTTACAAGATCTTGGTTGTCTTGAAGTCTCCGTTCGAGTATTACGATTCATGATCTCTGCAGCTTCAAAATGATTCATATCAGCCACTCGTGGTCTCAGCTGGTTTTGATGTCGCTTAACTTGACCGCTTTCAGTGTTGACCAGATATATCATTCGGCCAATCACTTCCTTAATAGTTCCTATCAACCAGTTAGGCCCAGTAGAATAATTTTGTACATAAACTGGTTGATCGATTCCAAACTTTGTTATTGATGTCGTTTTCTCCTGCTTTGATTTTAGGAATAGCAATGAAAGTTGAGTTTTTGATTGTCTGCCATGCAATACCTCACTAGGCGATTTTCCGCTAACTCCAGGAGAGAAACGGTAGGTGCTCAAAATGAATCCGTTGCCATGGTTTCGTCGATTTTCGACACCCCAATGTCCTTTATGTAGCATCTTAAGCACTTCACACCGCAGACTAAGAGGAACAACCATAACAACACATTGTTAAAATTAGTAAGTGCATTTTATTTTACCTTGTACGATAAATCTAGGTCCACTGTATCTGGCCACCTAATTTTTAAGAAACTGATCATTTTCGACAGCTCTTTGTTCAACTTAGTTGCTTCACTTATTTTTTGGCTATCAATCGGGAAATTGTATAAATTCTCCTCGTAGATTTCGTTTACTTCGTACGCACCTTCCGCTTCACCGTCAATTTCTTCATCATGTTTCACTGGTAAACTTGAGAGTACATCAGCATTACCATGCTTTTCTGTTGACTTGTATTGAATTGTGTAGGTGTAACCCATTAAAAAAAATCCCATCTAAAAAAGTCTTTTAGATATTTCCGTCTATAGGCATGTCTCTGACGGCTTTAAGTCAAACGGACGAATACCATTCTTATCCAAAATTTATCCCAGATACCGAACTTCACTCTGAAAAAAAGTGCACTCCCCCTGATTGCAACGCCGGTTAGCACCAGCCAACCTCTTGAGAACGCCTCCAAATTTGAAATGTGTTCTTCTTTAGTTTGGCCCGTGACGATAATATCATCATGATATGTAGTATAGCTAAATCCAAATCTGCAAACAAATGCTCAACAAATCGTTGATAGATGGCAGGAGCACTGGCCACGCCGAAAGGAAGCCTCTGATACTCGAATAATCCAAAAGGTGTTATTATGACAGCCATCTGCTTTGACTCTTCGTCCAGTACCAGCTGAAGATAAGCATCTTTCAAATCAATTTTTGGAAAATTGTTGACTACCATGAAGACGAGGGAATAACTCCTCAACTCTAGGAATCGGATACTATCCCACATTTAATTGGGGATTGATTGTCACCTTGAAGTCTCCACAAAGTCGAACTTTGTTTCCAGTCTTCTTAACTAGTGCAATGTGAGTTGCCCAACTGCTAAACCTCACTGGTTTCAAGACACCATTTGTTGTTCAAATAGAATGGGTCGAACTATGGACGCCCGTGGTACGCTGTTTGCCTTCAACTCTAAGTGTGCTTTGAAACTTGTACAATGACCCAAACTATTATCGAAAATAATGCTGTACTATAGGAACATAACTCATCAACTTGTTTGACTCAATCATCCGTTATATTGAACAATTGTTCACAATTCGACTTGTTCGGTATGATTTGAAATCCAAATACTTCGAACTAATTCATACCGAAAATATTTGCTCCATTGCTAACTGTAACAAGCAATGGTAAATTCCGACACCTGTCACGAAGCTTGAAGTCAAAATGGATCCTTCGCCGTATGGGAACTTTTACATCCCCATAGGGACTCAAATTTGGTTTGTCCAGTTTAATGTATCTATCATCGCTCAATAAACAGACGGCAGCCGTATCGACTAAAAATTTCAACATTTTTCCATTAACTTCCATCGATACAAAATTTTTTTTACCGCTCTGCTCCATTAATGTATCTGTTACTTGTACATTGTTTGATGAGGTTGTAGAATATACATTTGAAACCTCAAATACTTTCATATCTACAGGATCATTCTTGTTACTTGCACCCGTTTGAATAACCTGGTTCGGCTGTTGATCCACCGTTTGAAATTCCGATATCTTCTAATACCGACGACCTTGGATACTCAATCAAATCAATACTAAACGAGTCTTCCGATGAAATACGACTATCTGAAGAGCGCTTACTTCTGCTTTGATGACTTACTATATGTATTATCTCACCTGCTCTTGCAAACGAACACAATGTGTCCCGTTTTACCACAACGATGACAATTAGCAGTTCGAAATTTACAACCTTCACGAACATAATTACTGTAACATCCAGGACATGATCTTAGTTTCGTATGCTACAAAACTCTGCCATATCCGTAGCGTAAGAGACTCTTACTACTTCAACGTCGGTGACAGTTACTTTGGTTTACTTCTTGAATTACACTGTTTCTGTTATCGCCTTTTAATACATCGAATACTTCATCTAACTTCGGGTTTCCAAGCTGTAAAATAGATGTTCTAACGGGGTCGTGAATCGTGTGCAATGCAATCATATTCAGGATCGCAGTGTCCGTATATGATTTCTTATACATTCGCATTTAAATTCACACTTCGCAGCAGCATCACGTACATCTGCAATCAACGAAGATAATGAATCACCCGGTTTCATTTTCAGTTATCAAAATTTGAAACGAATCGACAAAATGTGTACCGATTTTGAATAAAATTCACTCAATTTGTTTTCAATCACTTGAATTAAGCGTTCACAAGTCACTTAAGCGTTCTTTGTCGAACGAATTTTCACCGTAAATTTTTTTTATAGTATGATATGCATCTACACATACCCACGCTAGAAAACAAGATTGCTGCCGATCCGCATCTGTAATATTAGCTGCAATGAAATATACTGTTTCAAATACGCTATATACTCATTAAAATTATCTTTCACATGGTCACCGAACTGCCGATACAGCTGTTGCTGACGTCAAAACTAGTTTTGAGCAAATTCAATAAATGATCCCAGATATTGGCGAAAAGTTGTTACGACAAATTTTCATTTGGTATTTTCGTATATGTATTTAACCAAATTAGTTTGAAGCCAATACATTCTTCATGAAATATATAGTAACATTTTTCCCATGCATGATTAAAATTATTAACTTAGCAAATTTAATTCGAAAATAATCATTTTGTGGTAACGAAGGAATAAATCGTTTCTAAACATGATATGATAATTTTTCAATTACATTAAGTTATTTTTTCTAATTTTCTAATAACTTTAATCAATTAACTGGCACAAATGTACGTAGAAGCCATGTAACAACGCTGTTAGTTTGGTTCAATGGCAGATACAGAGGAAGGGCGATTACCCTTACCAATACGATCGTCCCCCAAACATCGTTTTTATTTTTATTTGATCTAATTTCGTAATATATTTTATAAGTTCTAATTCGAAAATTAAAATAATAAACGAACAAATTATTGTTTTATTCCATGTAATTTTATGAGTATAGGTTGGAGAAAATTATTGAATGTTTAGAATTAATATCGGTTTGGAATCAAGGTAAATATCAAGGCAAAAATGCTAAAGTTTAGTGGGCGCCGATTTTATCACGTCATTACATAATAAGGTTTCAGTATTTCGTCTGTTTCTCTCCCTAGCAAGACTCTGTAAAAAAATAATTGATCTCTTAAATACTACAAATATGGCCACAATAATTAGCATGTAAGTTGTTAAGATAACACTGATTCAGTATATGATTCGACACAATTTTTAAAAACATGGCAGAGCTTGCGGCCATTTAAACATTACAGTGTTCCAAAGACTCAATTAAGTAAGCACATCGAGGATACGTTCCACATTGCAATCTTTAAGGGTCTAAACTATTCGAAACTATAGAGAATACTCGTGGACACCTATAGGATCGGCGGTACAAAATTTTAAATATCTGTCAAAATCCCGAAAGTTCTAAAATAACTGTACCATTAGAATTTAATTCCCATGAATACAAAGTTAGCAGTTTTCATAACATGGGGACGATAATCCGTACCAGTTCTATGAAATTGTGTTCATTTCGTTTTGACATTTCAAACTGGTAAAGTGTTTGCAATACCATTTTGTTTTAGAACATTTTTTTCTTTTGACTGATAGAATTTGTTTTAACCCGAATACTTTCGTTGAGTTAAGATAAACAAATTTAGCGATAACTCTAAGCTCAACGTTTCCATGACGAGATCCGAGTTAATTCTGGTTAACTCTACTTGTATGTTCGGGAGTATGTGAAGATTTCTAAAATCGGTGGCACAAAATTTACAAAACAACTTAAAATCTAATTTTCTTATGAATGAAATTCCAATTGGAAAAATAACCATATTTAACAGTGTAACATTTTGTGGTTTTTTCAGTATTAATTTCCCTGGCATCTGTTTTTTAATTTTTTTGAAACCGCCTTCTCCGAAAATAATTGCGAAATCCGTCACTATAGTTTAGACTTTATAGTATAAAAAATATAGGTGTATTTTGTTGAGAACAATTTAACTCTAATCTGTTAGGAGTTAATTTTTCTCAACAAAATAACTTTTTTTTGAGTTAATTTTTTTTTATGAGTTGGTAGTAGTTTTGAAAATTAGTGGTCATAACATCATGGAATAATTAGTTGTCATAATATCATTGTCATAATATCATTGGCCCCTGTGGTCGGGGGGCACTCACATGTCTCGTAAATCAAAATTGCACGAACATGTTTCCCAAGAATATCACCACAGTATCCTTTGCTTGTCGTAGGAGGCGACTAAACGGTTGGATCGCTGGGCTGACGACCCGCATCCGTAAAAAAATAAAATGTTTATAAAGTCAACCAAAACAAAAATGGATACCGCCAAAACAACCCCGGACCCCCGCTCAAGTACCCGGACACGAGATTTAGGATCGGCACATGGAACGTGCAATCAATAAGGAAACCAGGAGCGTTAGAGGGCCTAATCACGTGCATGAAAGAGTATCGGCTGGAACTCGTTGCTCTTCAAGAAACTCGCTGGCCTAAAAGTGGAGACCATGTGTCCCAGGGCTATACGCTGTTCTACAGTGGAGATGACCTCGGAAATCTTGGAGCTGGATTTCTTCTTGGGCCGCAGGTAAATACCGCTGTTCTGGGTTTCCAAGCAGTCAATAACCGATTGTGTAAGCTTCGCTTGCGCATGAAGTTAGCTAACCTGTCGATAATTTGTGTACATGCGCCCACAGAAGTCAGCCAGCCCCAAGATAAAGACTCATTTTACAATGACTTGGACGATCTGATGGGATCTATACCCGAACACGATGTTAGAATGGTAATTGGGAACTTTAATGCTAGAGCTGGCAGAAATCAGACCGACTTGTGTGAAAATATAGGTCCGTACTCCCGACACGAAACTGCGACCGATAATGGTGAGAGAATGATGTACTTTGCGGTTGCTCATGATCTTAGAGTAGCAAGCACATTCTTCCCTCACAAACACATACATCTTGAGACATGGACACATCCTCGTGGAACTTCCCGCAGCCGAATTGACCATGTGTTAGTTTCTAAAGGGCGGGCTCAGATTGTGCAGGATGTGAGAACTTATCGGTCAGCAACCAAATACGTAGGCAGCGATCATCATTTGGTCGTTGCAAAGCTACGATGGAAGTTTTCGTACAGGTCTGGGAACACAGCGAAACGCATGGTACGTTTCGATTGTGAAGGTCTGATAAATGAATATCAAAAGAAACGATATCAGGATCTTGTCAGCGACAACATTAATGAAGCTAATTACCAGTTTGACTGCGTGAACTCTGTCTGGGACGTACTGAAAACTTCGGTTGTCAGTGCTGCTCAACAGACTTTAAGTATAGTGAAAGTCACACCCAAGAATGATTGGTTTGATGACGAGTGTCGTCTTGCAGTTGAGCAACAAAATATAGCCCATAATGAAGTGCAACAACATCTCACAATCGCGAGGAAAAACAAGGCTGCTCTTGCAAGAAGGGCAGCTAAGCGGATTTGTAGACAAAAAAAGCGAGAATGGTGGAAGGGCTGAGGTTCTGAAAGTACAAAAACTCAGCAATGAGCGCAGTTCGCGTAATTTCTTTAACGGAATTACTGGATTGCACAATACTTTCAGGCCTACGTCAACCGCCATTCGGGACCGGGATGGAAACCTCTGTGTCAACATCGACGCAGTACTTGACGCATGGAGTGGTCACTTTACTGACCTGCTTGATGTCCATCATGCGTCACAGACTGTTGTTGAGCCACCTCTAATACAGACTGCGGACATTTGCACTGAGGAGCCATCCCATGAGGAATTCACTAAAGCCATGCAGAGATTGAAACGAAACCGTGCACTTGGAGTGGACTGCATTAATTCGGAGCTCTTGATATTCAGAGGGGATACTTTGTTGAACTGTCTTTTCGACCTTATTCGATTAGTATGGCGAACCGAAGAAATACCTGACGAATGGAAAGTGGCCGCGATATGCCCCATCTTCAAGAAGGGAGACCGCTTGAAGTGTGAGAATTATCGCGGTATAGCTCTCCTTTGCACAGCGTACAAGTTACTGTCATACATTGTATTGGATAGAATCACTCCTTTAGCGGAGGGTTTGGTTGGTGACTATCAAGGAGGATTTCGTCCGAATCGATCAGTCACCGATCAGGTCTTTTCGCTGCGGATGATTCTATCCAAATATTATGAGACATCCATCCCCGTACATCAGGTGTTCCTGGATTTCCGGCAGGCCTATGACTCGATCAATCGAGAGAGTTTTGGTCTGCCCTGGAATACCTAGGAATGCCAACAAAACTGGTACGACTATGTAGGATGACAGTGACGCAGTCCCAATGCTGTGTTAAAGTTGAGAACAGGCTATCGACAAGTTTTGTAGTTAACTCGGGTGTTCGGCAGAGAGATGCTCTGTTCCCGATACTCTTTAATCTCATGTTGGAGTACATCTTTCGTAAAACTGAAACACTGCAGCGTAACATCTTATATCGCCAGTTCAATCAGGTGCTTGCATATGCAGATGACATATGCGTGATTGGACTGAATAGCAACGAAGTGAAAGAAATACTTGATCCGCTTGTAGAGTTTTCAGCTTCAGTTGGACTTCAGATCAATGAGTCCAAAACGAAATACCTGATCTCTGGTTTTAGGGACAATGGCACACCAGATTTTAGTAGTGGCCACCACACGTTTGAGGGAGTGAGGAGGTTCAAATATTTGGGTTCTCTTATCACTCACGATAACAGTGTGGGTGAGGATATTAAAATGCGGCAGGCAGCTGGCAGTCATTCTTTGTATCCTCTAAGGCCATTGCTAAAATCTAAACACTTATCAAGTGCCGTGAAGCTGAAGCTTTACAAAGCGTTGATCAGGCCCGTTGTTATGTTTGGATGTGAAAGTTGGGCGATGACGGATGAATACGAGAGATGGCTCCTAACATTTGAGAGAAGAGTCATGCGTGTGATTTACGGCCCAAAACGCGAAATAGATGGTACCTACCGAGCTCTGTACAATATCGAGATCAGATATCTGATGAAGATCCCCGATATTGTACATGAAATAAGATCTCAGCGGAAAATACAAGAAAAATTTGATGAAACAAAAATAATTAAAACTTTATATAAATTGACGCTTACGAAATCTCATTTAATTACCAAAATTACAACCTTCGAAAGTGAAATTGAAGAAAAACATTAAAAATGGACATCTGGTGTCAGGTATCATAATTAAAATCGGAATAGAGTTTAATAACTCAAGAAATATTTTTAAGTTATTTAACTCATGTGAGAAGTTAATCAGTGCAATTGTTGTTGTAACCACCTCAACAAAATACACATTATGTATATGTACTCGTTTTTGATTTCAGAAAAATGGTCAGCTTAATTAAATAGTAGGCTTTTAAATCAGAATTCGATTTTTTTGTGTCTTGCTAGATAATTTCAAGTAGGCTCAAGTAGTTGAAAAAATTCGATTTTCAGCTAAACAGCTGGTTCAGTTTATTACTGATTTTATTTAATGATTGGTATCACATAACCCACTATTAATGGTATTTACAAAATTGATCATTTATCCATCGCTGCGCCAAGCGATCCGTTAGAGAAAAATGTATCTGAAATTTTGCGTTATATTATTGAGCATAATTTTCCTGACTAATCTCATTCCTGTGTCCAATAAAACGCTGGATTGTTAAAGTTTAAGAAAATTATAGAAATAAATAAAAACGGGACACTATTAATTTAGTAATGGTAGGATATATGTAGTAGCATAAACAGCCAACCAGCGAAACTGTAAGAAATTAACGTAAATCGATTGCGGGATATAGAATTTAATTGTTGCCAACTACCGAGAAATTCGGTATACGATACCAACCACCGAAATTAGCAGAGCGAAGATTATCATGCAAAGTTAAGGAAATTTCAATATGTAGTCTAATAAAAATCGTAGTGACAAATTTATTCTGTGTATATAGGTATGCATTTTTTCTAATTTTACGTTTTAAACAACGTTTCTGATTGATTATCGTTTGATATCGTTTATTTTACGAATTATAAAATTGTAAAATAATCAAATCACTTGGTATTTATAATATCAACACAGACGAGCATATAAAACGCGATATAGCAGAAATCGCCGGCATATGATAAGTAATACCCTAACCAACGAGTCGGGCAAGAAATTTAAGTAACATGTATCTTAAATAATACTACTGACCAACGAAGTCTTTTAGAATTATTCGATCAGTTTTGTTAAATTGAATTGTCACTTTAACAAAAAACTTAATTACTTAAACGACAAAATAACAAATTGAACATCGAATTTGACAAGTCGCGTTACAGTGTTCGCTAGCTGAACTGTGTTAATTTCTGTAAGAGAAAATTTTCAAATTCCATAAGGCTTCTTACTGATTTGTTACCGACTCGCTGTTTAGGTCTAACAATTTAATAAATCATTCAATATTGTATTTATTGAAAGTAGTAATTGCGATTATTTTTCTTAGTCTCATGTCCTTAAAACCATTTATTCAGATCAGAAGGTCAATATTTAAAATGTATATATAATTCCTAATAATTACGTTTATAAAACAGAAAAAATATACGTTTTATAGGACTAAATCAAATAATTTGCTACTCCGATTGAGGTATGCAATGAACTGTGAGAACGACGACAGTATATCCTGAAGTCACCGATTCCAATCGTATAAAACGCGCAAAGGAGACAGCAGTCCAAAAAAATTCATTTGATTAAATGTGGCGTGAGGGTGAATGCCGCACACCTACAAAAATTGGGGTGCTACATTGTTTCTTGGTAGATCAGGTTTCGGAAGCTGCTTGTGCTGTAAATGCCTAAAATCAAATAATGATTTGATTAACAAACAAGATAAACGAAAATAATAAGAAAGTATTTCTTCGTCGTTCTGAAGACATTGCTGAAGAACTTTTTATAGTTAAAAACTCACTTCCATATATTCAATCGGCACTTCGGTATCGTCAAAGGCACAAACACAATTTGGCGAAATCCCCGAATTCAGGAAATATTCCGCAATTAATTTGCTCCCCTGCAAATTTGGTTCAGAAACGTATAATGGACCGAGAACTTGCCACAGGATATCGCTTGTTTCATACATAATTGTGCGACAGGGTTCCTTTCCTAATTTTCAGCTCTCGACAAAGACTGGAATTTGCACCCCTCAGATATACATATATAGGCATATGTATATGTGATTTGCATAATTAACCTCATTAGGTATATACTGTAAAATCACATTAATTATTTATAAACTCACAGTAACGTCAACGGAAGACAAAATTCGTAGGAGGATTTTCGTTTGTTTTAGCATTGCCAAACACTTGAACATGGTTAATGATTGTTTAATTTGTTGTAACTAGTTTTCCATTATTTACAATCGATAGAACATGACTTAGTAATGCACTTATTTGTATAATAATAATTGTCACAGCCAACTGATCTAAATAATGAATGATATGTGTATTAAATATTATGAAACACTTTATATACTTATGTCATGGCCAACTAGACGTCGATTCGATATAGAAAAACCTAAAAATCGAAAAAATACTGTGTTTTACATAAATTTAAAAAATTTCTTATGTATTGAATTAAAATAACTTAGCGCCCGGATATATGAATACGGGTGGGTACTTTAACTTATGTACTTATATATACATATGTACTAAATATTTGTTATGTCTTCCATTGGCATTTGTTAGAATAACTTGCAAAATACTTAATTTGCTTCATAGGACTTGTGCCATTGATTCATTGTTGAGTATTCGCAACTGGAAAACAAGCTCAACGTCGTTTATCTTCAATTGTTCTACAATTAACTTTTAAACAGAAACTGCTGCTACCTTTATAACTGAGCCATGCTGTGGACGGGACGAAACGAGGAGAAAACTTTAAAATTCAAATTTGTTGTCAACAAAAATTTATTTGTGTTCACGCAATTACGAAAATACAAATTATTTTTCTAAAATGTTACGATTCCATTTATTTTAAATTAAAATTTTGTTGTGAGCAAATATACGAGTATGTATAAAAAAATTGTTGTTAATTTTTTAATTGGAATGATAAATTGGAAATTAGAGCTCATGTATGTGGAATAAAATTAGATTCATATTGAAAAAAATAAAATTTGATAAGTTATGATATAATTTAAAATGAAATCGTAAAAATTGGATTCCAAATCAAATTACTTAGGTATCTATACTCTATAGTTTTGCCATATTAGATTATCAATTAGCATTTAAGCATATATGTATATATTTAAGTCACGTTGACATATAATTATAAAATAATAATTAATTTATCATATACCTTAATTAAACAATAAAATCTTGATTAAATATATTACAAAAATTAGTCCATATACTCAATTTAATTGTTTGATTACGAACTATAATTAAATTTTTATAATTTAATTAACATAATTAATGTACATTAATTTTATGTTGTGTTTGTATGTCATATTGAATATAAAACAAAAGTATAATGGACATGCAGCGTAAGAGAATGTCTCGTACTTCACAATTGCATATACATATATTATTACGAGTACATATAAAATAAGACAGCAGCGCCAGATCTGCAGAAACCTTTTATGCTTTATAAATATAAAATACATACATTTCAATTGAATGTTTTATGCGTTTTTCTGTTTTTATTTTTATTTTATGTAGTTTATGATTATCTGTCTGTACATTCGAATGTATACATTCGTCTGCGAAGTACAATATACATACATAATATAATTATACTCGTTGTTTAAGCGAAAAACTATTATAAATATTGTGCAGTACACGATATATTTACGAGAGTAAGAGTACTTTACTCGTATTTATAGTTTTTTTTTTTTTTGTATACGTACTCGCACTCTATATATACAATTGCCGACGACATTGAAATGGTTTGTTGTCATTAAAAATAAAATAATTTTTTTTTTATTACAAATTCGTGTTTAGTATCATTTTTCCATCTCTTATTATAGTTATTATTGTTGTTACCACTATTATTATTATTATTATTATTATTACTTTTGTTGTTGTGTTATACATTAAAACTGTGATATGTCACTACATTTTAATGAGAATTTGTATGTTATAAAAACGAATATCGCATAAGTTTTTGGTTTTTCATTTTATGCTTCTGTCAATCTAAATGGAAAATCTGGTACATATATATGTGGACTCTATACATATAGGTTTATATGATGTATAAAAGGAATATGCGAGGAAGGCCAAAGTAAATAATGATAATAATTGTTCTTTTTAAATAGAGGCAGTAAGGTAGCGTAAATGTACAGCACCAGCTTATAGACGTTTGATACGTTAAATGAAATGAATTATAATTAAGGAAGTATTTACGTATATAGTGATATACAAACTTTATGGACAAAACATTATGTTCCATATAACAGACTAATTTACATATTGTGTACAGTATCGTTTATAATCTATAGAGAAACTTCTTACGGTCGCGTACATTTTTAGTTAAATTCAGTCTACGAATTTTACAGCTTCTGCTGTTATTCGCGAAGGTAATTGCCGGGTTTCTTTGCCACCGTTTTAGTAAATAGACTATAATAAAAAAAGTGAGAATAACACATCACAATTTAAACTACCAAATGATCAGCATAAAATTAAAAATTTAGTCAATGTGTATAATTGAACATATAGGGTGTACACACCGCAAACTCCATAAAGTTAGCATCTTATATAATATACCCAAGGCTGCGAGTGGAATGTAATTATATTCCATCAAGTAACTAAAATAATTTTACAAATTACCTCAAACTTATTACAAATTACAGTTGTTTGTAATATGTAATCAAAATACCCATAAAATCATTAAACAATAATATCGAACAAAATTCTCATTAATTAAAAGATTTATTATTTAAGTACATATTTATGATCAAATACAAAAAATAATTACAAATTTGAAATAATTTTATTTATTTACAAACACATTGATTTCCTTTTAAGAGTACTAGAACCCTACAAGAAATGATGTCTCTACTGAGGCAGCAGAACAAAGGATCGTATTATATTTGTCAAAAGCCTGTTTAATTTTCGGATAAGTATTTTATAATTTCCAATTCCAAATTAAATTTGTTTGATACATACAGGCTGAACCAAATACGTAAAATCTCTCGTTTTCGTCGTTTTGATCTCGTTCACTGAGAGATATACATCATGCACTGCGTTGCTTATTATTTTCTCTAAAGCATTTTAAATAATGAATGAAGACAAATAGCCATTAGAGCATGATTAGTTTCAGGCGAGAATTCGAAAACCAACTTGAACCTTTGCATTTTGTTATTTCGATTACTCTTGGATTACAGAAACGTAGTTCGTCGTCAGACTGTCGTTTGAACTATCCATAATAACATTGATTTTGTAAAGGGTGTCCCAAAATTAACACAAGATTTGACTTAAATAGAAAACACAGTTTTTAGTCTTCAGATTGTTATTTTTTTATTGAATCATAAAATACATAGGATAGTGTTATTTATGGAATATCACATCGAGCAAATGGCCTCCACAGCTTTGCTGGCACACACGCACTCTTTTATCGAAATTCTCCATGACCTTTCGGCATAAATGAGGGTGAATTTCGTTGATGCAGCGTTTAATTTCCTCCTGTAATGCAAGGGTGTTTGTGGGCTTGTTGAAATAGACCTTTGACTTCAAATAACCCCATAAAACGAAATCTAATGGTGTTAAATCACAAGACCTAGAGGACCAATTCTGATCACCGAAACCAGTGTGCTTAGCGTCCCCAACTGATCCAGTCTCCTTGAATTTTTTAATTAATCTCTTAACAGTTGACGAAGTTAAAATACTATTCCGACCATATTTTGTATGAAATTTTCGAACTGCGGCTGCCAAACTTTCATTATTTTTAAGATATTCTTCTATAATGAAAATACGTTGTTCTGTCGTGTAACGCCACATTCTTACTAACCCTAACCTCTCAGCTGTCAAATTTTTTGTGCACAAATGGCGTGAACTCTTTACATGAAGGCTATTCAGAGCGGCTTGAAAGAAGTCTGAATAGGTATTTTGTTAAGTAAAACATTAAGTTCCTATAACGGTTTCTATAACGGTCCTAATAATTTGTGCGGGTTAGGGCGTCCAACTGCATTCCACATAAAAGCACATCTTGCAATACCTGGATAATGGCACCTTAGACACGCTATGTTTGTTTTTTTATATTCTATAATATCGGCGATTGACAAAAGGCTTATTGTGAGGTATAGTATAGTTTGAATTTGATAAGTTATTTTGCTCTGAATTAATAAGATAGTGCCCTGATAATGATAGATCATAGTTGGGTTCTAAATCTACCCACAGAACACAACAATTTCTGGTGATTCAAATCAAATCCATATGTATAACCGCAATTCGGTCATAAGAATGAATGCCAAAAATCTCTAAATGCAAGAACTGTGCCGATAATGAATAATTTGTTATCCAATGTACAATTTTCAAAATATCTTTTAAATATTAGCTCTAACAGCTCCATCGTGTTCGAATATTTTTCGCCCTAGTGTTCATCTCGACGTAATTTCAATATTATCATCATAAAAAATTGTACCTAATTAAATATAATTAGCTGTTTAATACCATTTTTTTTTATAAATTCGAGCGTTAATTTTAAATTAACGAATTTAAGTTACGGCACATTACACAACAAAATTCTCGATACTTAAGGTTATAATTTTGTTTCCTGACAGCTAAATATGTATGCGTATCCCAGTAAACCACAACCTACACAGATATTTGAAATCTACCAAATAATAGATAGCTCTGGAGCCAAATAAATCAAAACATTTAAATGTAATTAAAATACTAAATACAATTACTTGAAATTAATTTGAAATTTGAAATTAATTTAAAACTTAAAATACAAGTTGCTAACTTATTACTGTCCAGCCAAGAATGTAACTAATCTTAAACTTAAGATGTCAAACGTAAATAATTAATTCTGCATGCTGTAAATTTAAAATGATTAAAAATTGGTATAAGAAAAGCATTAAATTCATTTTGGTTTTATCTTCCTCCAATATACCACAAATTTAATAATTGTACCTCAATTACCACTCTGGAGTCTAGACTATTCTATAAATAGATAATCTTTGTTTTTTGTTTCGCTCCATGTGAGTGCGCTAATATGGATTAATTATATCGCTCATAAAAATGAAATAATTAAAATAAAATGAAATATACAAAATAATTTTGTTTAATTAATCTCTCCAACGCATCATATGGAGCCTGACATCCGGCCATCCGTTTATTATACTACTTGTGTCTCAAATCAATGAAAATCTATAAATAAATAAATAAGCATCCAAAATCCGACTTAATTAATCGCATCATCTACAGCGTGACGTCCGTATCAATTGATACTATTTGTGTTTTAGATGATTACCTGTACATCGCTAATTAAATAATTAGCAAGCCTTACTAAATGGCAACCACATAAACGTCATACTTACGATCTATCTGTGATGTTTTTCAGATTCCCTCCTATAAAGAAATTTGTAGATATTTTATCACTAATCCCTTTGTTTATAGGTGCGATGAATCCAGTTTAGTAACCAATTCTTGTCCAATATCACTACTATCAGTTTTTTCAAAGGTTTTAGAGAATTTGTGGTAGAGCTCGCATTCCGCCACTTTTTAGGTAAATCCAAATTTATTTCTAAAAATCAATATAGATTTCGAGAAGGTCTGAGCACTGAGAATGCATTAACAAATGTGCAAATACTTAAACGCAGACCAAATAACTAATTTAAATTGAATTTTGAGTGAAATTATATATGTGCAGTTCCAGAGGGTTCCGTTTTATTCCTCATTTACAGTAATTAATTTCTAGAATATAAATAATTTGCGTGTTAACAAAATAGCTTATGTCGATGATTTAGCACTTTTGTATAATGGTCTGACAAGATGGAGATGAGTATATAATTGTCCAAATAAGTCCTATCTGTTCTTTATTGATAATAACTGAGTTGTGCATAAAAATTGAATATGTTGAAATATTTTCTAAACTTCAGTTTCTACTTTAAACTTTGTGATACTATATATTTAGTGCTATCTAGGCTCAGTTATGCAATTACATTTTAATATTGGATGTTAAATGCGAAATATGAAATAGTATTAAAATACGTAATTCTATTTGTTATAAGCCATCATTAACGAGACTACTATATAAATGGTTTAGCGGACGTATTTATTGGAGACGTACGAGTACCAAATAAAAATTTGTCGTCAAAACTCATGGTCCTTAATACAAAATAATAAATTTCAAATACACAGAAATTAAGTATACAGTATGGCCTGAATATATGAACAAAAATACAATCAATAAAATTTCAGTCAACTTTTCCAATTATTCTTATAGTAAAATATACGAAACATTTTCTTGCATCAGTGCTAAACAATTTTTCGTGTGATTTACTATGAGAGTGCTTGGCAAGTTCGACTAAAATTTGGTATCGAAACTTTTTAATAAAACAAGACGAGCTAAATTGAGTGAATTTCGATTGTTGAAATATTAAAATGGCTTTGATCGGAGTCCCGATGTTCGCGCCAAATTGTCTATTTATATAAATAACGCATATACATTACCAGCTTAACATCATCATTATGAGTTTAATAAATTTTTTCCAATCCACTTGTCATAATCAAAATCTTCTTGTTTTATTTCGTTTATATATGATTTCTATCCGATAATTTATCCGTTTTTTTTTTTGTAATCTTATTCAACCGGTTTCTTCTGTGTGATAATGTACAACAAAACAAAATGATCATTTGCATATCATTATCATTGTTGGGTATCATTGATTCCGTATGGAAGACGCGACTTATCAAAGATCTACATATTAAATAATTTGGTTAGTTCAATCAATTTGTTTGGCGCGCACATGACTTAAATTAATACAAAAACGTTTTTTTTTTTTTTTGGTTAAGTTTCTACCTCTTTCTCCTCCTCCGCGTGTGCTCGCGACGCGCATTTCTATATAAATTAATCTTAATTTATTTTATTTGAATATATGTAGCTCCGTTCGTAGAATTTTATATACATATATATTTTATATTATTTTATTTAGTTTGTCCACATTTTGTCAGAAAACAACATTAAAATATTTTAAAATTTATCTTTAATATTTGTCCAAGTGTTGACATAAATATTTATAATTTGCTGACATTTTACATTTTTTTGTATACATATACACGTATATATACTTATGTATAATAAAACTGCTTAACCTCTAAACAAAATTTCTTACTTCGTTTTATTCGTTTCTGCTGTAAAATTTATTTGTCCCCAAAACAAATACATACATAAAAAATAATATAAATTATAATTATTTATTCATAAAACAAAATAGATAAATACTGTATTTTATTTTTAAATGTGTATACGTACATTTACAATTTGTGTGTTGGTATGTGTTTCGTTATAAAATTTAGCGTTACCAACCAAAACATTTATAAAAATAAAAATAAAATATCATCAATTATTTTGTAGTGCGATTCTGATGCTCGTTTATAAAAGTACATACATATGTATATACTTTAAAAAATGTGATAACAGTTTTTGTTGTTGCCGACATTTATTTGGTTGCGTTTTAATTTTTAAAACATTAAATAGAAAGCCGATGAGAACTTCGGCTGCAACGACCTTTTTTTGTTTTTTTTTTTATTTTTTATTATCGTTCGGAATTCGGATTTGAAATTGGAAAAAGTTGGATTTTGCGCTATACAATTTTTGGTAGTATTGATCTGTTTTTAAAAAAAAAAAAATTTTTATCATTCAAGAATACACTTGTGTGATCAAAATTAACGTTGAATAACTGAATTCTGTGTGTATATGCGTATGTGTTGGTAGCATTCTTGAATTAAAATTTGGTTGTTTTGTTATTGCTTTTTTTTTTTTAATTTTATTTTTGGGAATGAGGCTTTCGGTTTAGTTATAGTAGATAGATAAATTTGAAATGTTTATTTCTCTTAATTCGGTTTTCTTGTGTTGTGTTGTGTGAGTTGGTTGAACGACGAGGGTATGGAGAAAATTATTATTTAGATTGGATGACGATAATAAATAATGGTATTAGGCAAGATAATCGTATTATGTATTAGATTTTTAGTTGTTTGGTTCGTTCGTTCGTTCGTTTCTTCAAATTGTTTTGATTGCTTATATTAACATTAACAATTTTTAGAAAGATAAATTAAGATATATTAAATACGATGATTGCGTGACTTTCAAATTAAGTTTTTTTTTTTAAATTTAATATATAGAGATAGGTATTTAGGCTCCAGTTCGTATCTAATTTTAATTGTATATATTTTCTGGTTTAGTTGGGGCTAATCATACATTTGTTAATTAGTATAAGCTAGACTTTGATCAGTAGGAGCTAATTGATTTCTAATTCCACTAATTATGATGATCTACCATCAGATGTCATATAGATGTAGTATATCGTTTTAATTTAAATTATAAAAATATAGAGGGAATTGCTTTATTCCTATATACAAAAATGGGGAGGAGAAAATTCACCCTCTAATTTATAACGAATAAATGAAAAAATATCATATATTCAGTTTAAATTGCAAATTTAAAATACACAAACAAGAGTTTTGATGATTCATAAAGATATAGCCATTTTAGAAAATAATTTGTAGATCTCCTGGGACTGTCATCAAAGCTATTTTGATATAATTTGGCCAGTTCACCAAAAACTGCTTATCTACTATAAATCACTATAGATAGAAATTGTGTCAATTTGTTTGAACGACAACTCAATATCGAAATTTTTATGTCTTTAATAGCGTCCAAAAAGCGTTGATCCTGAAGAATAATTTATAACAAATAATGGAGGCTTGCGCTTTAAAATAAAAGGAACGGTCCTGAAACTCTCGTGATATATATACATATATATATGAACTGTTGTGGTTTGCAAAATGCACAAAACTGATCAAAAGTTTAATTGATTACGTTGCTTTTGACTTTCGTGTGAATTACTCGTCTTTTATCATCATATTTTTTTATAAAATTTGCCTAAAAATTGATTTAAATTTGTATATTTTGTATGAATTTTTGATAAAGGATTCGTATTTGATCCCCTTTTGGTATATATTAGATTAGTGCGTTTAATTGGGCCATTATATTCCATTTCATTAAATTTTTACACTGGCCTCAAATCAAAATTCAAGGTAAATTTTAAATACTCCACAATGTTATAATTAAACGTATTGGTCATATAGGCCTAAACACATACATATGTAGTTGTTTATCAGCAACATTTCTAAAATTTTAAATTTCAATTATTTAGTATTTTTAATTTGTGTAGAAGGGAGTAACTCTTCGGCCTATATGTAGTATGCTGTTGAAGTGAAATCTCCAGGCGCGGTCCATCATAATGGGCAAGGTGGGCAGTACCAACATCATTCATTTAGAGCCTCATATAGTTCATTTCATTATAAAAACATAAATCCACCTGCATCAAACAAATATTAAACAGTAAATTCGTCGTGTGAGAATTGAAGTGTCTCCATAGACCATTTTTTCAAAATATTGGTTTTTAATGTATAGGAAATATGAATTAACTGACAATTTTTAATGTGCCTCAAATCCTTAAAAAGCGGTTCTAAGACAATTAATTTCACAATTTTTAACATAACAATTCAGCTAATTAGCTATCTAATGAAAAAATTGGTCATTTCCAAAAACTATAAAAAGCCTCTCGTTAACCTCTAAATATTTTACCGTTTTAATACAAATTATTTATAATTATTTTAAATTTAATCAAAGTGCATTTAATAAATAAAAACACAACTTTACTTGGGAAAAATAGAATAATTTATTAATTACAGCACTCGAACGTGTTGCTTCAACTTAGAAACGTTATGAACACTGGAACCCCATTTCGTAAGCGCAAAGTTTACAAAACTATTTGGAAAATTCAAATCTTATCAAGAAAATATCAGACAGGAAAAAAGTACATTAATATATAAAGAGAAAAACAGCTCCTGCCAAATGTATGAAGCCGCTGAAATGTGACAAAGCATACCAATTTTTACTGTACATTATACTATTTGGAATCAATCAGAAAGTATAAATATACAGTGATTTCTAAGTTTTATCTGATTTAGAAAAATGTATATTTTACACCTACGAGTATATTACTATTGCGTCTGCTAAACGAAAGAGGATGACTAAATGTCTAGAAACAAAATACATTCCAGTACCAATCATTTTGTTTAGTTACATTGTCCATATCTCAGGGAACATATCTCTTTCATATTGACTGTTTTTATTGAATTTGTAACCTACTATTTTGATCTACTACGACATACAGAGGCAACATCTTGAGCCTCGGCTCTCTATTCAAAATGAATCGGTTGTTAACAATTAGCTCAACTTGATCCTACGGTGGCAATTATTTCTTATGAAATATTTTTAACTTACCAAAGTGCATCCAACTTCTTTTATAAAATAAAATTAAACTTATACAACTTAACAGGATATTGTCATGCAAGCGATTTTCTATACCAGGACAGTCCCGAGTACAAGAGGTAGATGCAATACACAATATATAATTAAAAGGCCTATCTGAAACATATAGAATATCACAGTCCGGCCTTTCTTTGAGGCATTTAAAGGCTATATGTAGACTATATGAAAAATTTGAATTTAAATTTATGGAGTTGCATGCAACTGATTTTGACAATTGTAACAAGGGCGGACTGCGGGACTTGTTGCAACCGTGATTTTACCTAACGTATATTAAAGATAATTTTATTTTGTTACTAAGATTGTTAAAACTATATTGTGTGAATAATAAATTTTAGCTTTCTTGATAAAAAAAATAATTTTCTTCCTTTCATTCATTTGTGTCATCCGTATAGAAATGTCGATTTACAGAAAACAAATTAAAAATGCTTTTACAAGTATATGGGAGGTGTCCTATATCCATTATCGCCACTTTTCCGTTGTTCTATGTGTTTTTTTGAGGAGAGATTAATAATATTTTTTAATTCGTCTCAAATAAACAAATGATTAAGGTAACGATAAATATTGGCATCATCTAAAATTTATACCGGAAAAGTAAACAACTTTTCATTGAAAATTACAATTTTGATTTCTCAAGAATTTTCCAAATGGCGTATGGGACACTTTAATTCTCACACGACGAATTGTCTAGTACTGCTGCAAAGCAAAAGTTTGTATGTTTTACTATGTGCGTATTTGGAGTGATCGGCCAAAATTTGGTGAACCTTTCCAAGCACTAACATAGTATAACGCATGAAAAATTGTCTAGTGTCTCTTGGGCTAAAGCTTTTGTTTCTTGGTTAATGGTGTCTTAAATATATTCTGCTTTATGTAGAAATTCGTTATAAATGACATGTCCACCTGTTTTGTCTGAAAACATATATAAGTGGTTAATTTAAATATAAGACTTACTATTACATCGAATAGTCCAAACATTTTACTTGTACGTTGATACTGCACTCCTGTTGTAGCCATTATACCAACATCTAAACAATATTATTTGTTTATATCAAAAATCATTAACGTAATTACGATTATATTGTAAAATGTATTGTTTACCTTGTAAGATGATTGTTAACTCATCTGAAATCCATAATTTTAACCAATTTTACACTGTTTTCTGATGAAAAATAATAAATGTGGAACATTTTTATGTTTTTTTTACCAAAAACCATTGTCATTGTTACAAGTAAATTTGTAAAGTGAAAACAATAAACTATGGTTGCTTAGTAAAAATACAACGTAAATTAAATGTTTTGTTAAATTTATAACTTAACAATTATTTTGTAAATTAATTTTACGCTTCAATATTCAAAAAAAATCAAATATTTACATATTTTTTTAGTCAACCTTGTCAAGTCGCTTACATATAGAAACACACGAAAAATTATGTAGCCCTGATGCAAGACATTTTTCCGTGTGTTTTACTATGAGAGTGTATGGAAAGGCTACTGTATTATTGTATTTTATTATTCGATTTTTACATCCTATATTAAACTGTTGATCACTCTGGTTTAAGAAAATTCTATGCATTCATATGCATATAATATTCCCAAAAAACGAATTAATGCAGATAAACAAATCTTTGACCAATGAGATTAATTTATAACATGGTTAATTACTCCCAATTTACAAAACAATTCAACACTAAAATACAATTAAGCCCACATCGAAATAGAGAGCGAGAGGATGCAATCAAGAAATTTAACTGGCAAATGTTAAATTTACTTACACACGACAGGCATCGTCAATCGTCATTCAAGAGTTTTATAATTACATAATTCACATTCACATACCACATGGATTCTGTATTGCATATACAACACAATTAAATTAAATTTACAGTCCCAAACAATAAATTACTTCCATGCGCGCCTTTATCTCACACCATCAATAACTATACCATTAAAGTTTTAAATTAAAAAGAGTTTTATAATTATTGTTATTACTTATTATTATTATTAAAAAAAAAAAAAACAACAAATTATTTTGTTTTTCTTCTAATATTCAAGGCTTTATTGGATAATATAACAAAACAAAAATTTGAAACACGCCACGCCTTTTAATGAAATTCAACCGAAATACAAAAATAAAAATAAAACAGCAACAACAACAACAACATAAAAATAACATAACAAAATAAAAAATAAAATATGCGATGAAGAAATAGAAAAGCAAGACGAAAATGTAAAACAAGAAGAAATCGAATGGAAAAGAGAATTCAAAATTAATTTTTTAAATGAAACTTTTGCCGTAGTTGTTTTTGTAGTTGTTATTGCTTTTCGTTGTTTATGGTTTTGAAATTTTCTAGCTTTTATATTTTATGCTCGTGTTTTGTTTTGTTTGTTTGTTGTTTGTGCTGTGTATGCATGCCATATACACACATATACAATATATACACACGGGTGCTATGGGGAGAAGAAAACGAAACAGTTGAAGAGGGACACACCAAGCATACAACAAATGAAATTCAATATTTTGTTTGGTATAGTAGTTAGCTAGCTAGTTTGTTGTTGTTGTCGTTTTCGTATAATAAAAATGTGCTTGCTGTGGTGTTACGATGATATTATTGCGTTGTTTGAGATATTTTTGTTATCGAAGCGTTACCATACTATTTTTGGTGAGTGTATCGAATATTATATTAAATTATTATTTTAAGTTATAATTGAAAGTTTTATTTTTAGCATGATGACGATATATAGAGCGATATCAGTATATTATCAGTATAATATATACATCCATGTGTATAATATGTATATAATGGTGGCCTTGTGGTATAGGTACTTATTTTATCCTGTATATGAGAGAGGAAAATGAGATAAACGTAACACTATTTTTTTAGTTTGAAGCCGCTCTCATGCAAATGCAAAATCGTACCGATTTCCTTATTTTTTCTGTTTGCTATTGCTCTATTTGCTCTATAAATTGGTACGACTGCGAAATGTTTATAACGAGATGGACAAAATTTAACTCCGTCATGTTGACTTCGTCTCATATAAGCCTTAGACTCATTTGCATGAGAGCGGCTTCAAATGCCGAAACTTTTAATACAAATGGCATATAGAATATGCCATTTGTATTAAAATGTTTTGATGTGTATTGACAAAATTAATCTTACTAAAAATTTAATGAAATACAAATCTTAAAAATAATTACAAAACAGTGAAATTATGTTGAGCGTAAAGCGTGAACTATAGTATATGCCAGCAGAAAAGATGAATATTTTAAGATGAGAAAACAAAATATTTCTCGAAGAATATTCATAGAGAGTTAGAGGCGTTTAAAGTTTTGGTAATTTCATTTTTATTTCCGCAACTTCGACAAAAAAGAATGCACACCGATTTTCCACAACACACTAAACAATAAATAAAAGACACTGAATTTCTACAACTATATAAATTACAAGCTTTTATTCTGGATAATAATATATGGCACAATAATTTTGGTTGATTTTATTTCTATACGAAATAAAACGGGTCCGGCCATGATGGGTAATCTAGGGCCGGGTAGCTAAGAATAATTCGGGCTCGGGCTTCGAGGAAACACGCATTCCGGATGTTTTCTATTATTGTATTTAAAAGAATAAATATTTGTAATTCTAATAAACATACTGAATTAGTAATTTAATATTATAAATTTTATCTAAATCATCCGACTTCCTGTAATACGACTTCCATTTCTTCAGAGGCATCAGATTCATAACTAATTGGCTATTATATATACTTTTCCTTCGTCTAGGCGGTTTATTAGTTTGTTACTTATGTATACTTATGTAGCTTTAGAATATTTTTTGAATACCGCATAGATGAATTAAAGCCAATTTTTACTGGCTTAAGTTTTCTAGAATAAAATTTAAGTATATATAAGAATGGCAATTTATATTATAGAGTAAAGAAATCACTAACTAAGGGTAGGGTGTTACCTTGGTCTATATTTTCATTGCCAGATGCAGTATTATCTCTGTCTGTCACGTTACTTTAAAATAAAATTCGTTTCAGAGAAAACATTAGTGACGTATGGGATATATTCCAGTATGCTTAAAAGATGAGATAATATTTGATGGTGTTAGTGCCTCTTCGTTTGCATACGGTATACACTGACCACAACATTGTAAATAGAAAATGTTTTCCAGGATTCCGCATCATCCATGAATCAACGGATGAAGCAGTTTTAAATGGTTAACAACAACAAACGTCTAGCGGTTGTAATTTATTCAAGGAATGTGATGAACTTCTTAGAATAATAATTCCATTGTCTTTCGTCAGAATTATGCTCTCGTGGTTATCGAATATTAACAAGGCTCGATTGTCTGTAGAACTTGCCACGTGTACTTGACAAAATGTTCAATTATTTACAAAAAAGTTCATGCATCCATCCTAAAGGAACGGCTAACTCTATAAAGTACAAGCAGTAAACATCATATGTTCTTGAGCTGTAGCACTTATTTTGCAACATGTTGTTATTAAATGGCTCTGCTCTGCTGCACTGTTTACTTTATTGACTTGTTTCGTACCTTTTTTGCCAATACTTATTGAGACAATCATCGTGCTTGTTTCGTCCGAGTTATAGATTTGGCTGCCATTCAATAAACTGGTATCTGACCTCTTTAAAACAGTTGACAACTTGTTGAACACCAATGACACATTACGTTTGTTTAAAGATGTACCACGGCTTAAGGTTTTTCTTCTTCAGTATTGAATATTTTATTCACTTAATAATTCGGTACTAACCTTATCTCGCACGATCATCTGTGTATTTTTTTACATGGCGTAATAATGTTGTGAAAGCTAGTCCTTTTTCATAAGCTGCATTCCGACTGCTCATTCCATTTTGAACCAGTTCAATTGCTTCTTGTATAACATAATCGGATAATTTTCCGCACGGAAAAGCCGATTCCTGTTTTTATTAAAACAGTTCCAATGAAAAACACGTATAGTTAAAAAAGAAATAAGTTGGGCGGAATATTCCAGCACTCAAAATGCCACATGGGACCACGGTGCAATATCCGAGCAAACACATATACTTACACATTAAAAACACCCAACCGTGAGCTTTGGTCATCACCGGGAATCGACCCCAAGACCCTCCAATAACAAAACAAGGACCCTACTTACTGTGCTAACGAGGGCGGCACAGAACACGTATAGTTACTATACATAAATGAAACAAATTAAATGATTTGCTTTATATTAGTGCTTTAGCTGATTAATTAGGAAGTAAAAATAATCGGGCCAATGCAGTAATTAGATCGGATTGAGTTGGGTTCGGGAAAAACAAATCCAGAAAAAATCGGGTCGAATCGGAAAGAAAGGATCAGGTCGGAAAAATAAGCCCGTGCAGTTATTATTAATGAATAGTTCATAGTTATTTCACATTCATAGCCACATACCTATAATTATCTCAGCTATAATTCTGGACAAACGAAATCGCTTTTCAAAAATTACATATAATTTAAAACTATTTATTTGTTCACTTTATTTTTTCAAAATGTAAATTTTTGTAAATTAAATTCAAAATATTTAATACACGAATTAAAAGAAATTAGAAATAAATTAAATTGTGCGATATAAAACAATTTTTCTTTATTAAATCTGTCAGAAAAATGGTTTTCTTAATAAATCCTCTTATGTAAGGCAATCTATTAGAATTTTTTAAACTAAAATCCATCTACCATTATGCGTGACAGCTTCTCCAAGTACTTGCGTGAATAGTTTGTTCATACCAATGAAATACTACTATTATATGATTGGAATTTAAATCGCAAAGTGCTTATTTCACATAAACAATTTACTTTATCGTTCGGACGAGTTCTCATTCCTTATATGGCCATCATCTTATTTTAAAATAAATTCGAAAATTAACCGACAACTTACTGATTTTGAAAAATTATTTTCAGTATATTGCGCCCATTTACGACACTATTTGGTCATTTAAGATTATTATTTGGCGAGAAATGTGCTTCTTTGGGCTTTAAAATCGACTGACATCCCTTCAACTCCAATGGATAGACTGAAGGCAGAAAACATTTTAAAAAATGGGGAAATTCCTTGTCACTGAACTGGTATAAAAATTTATTCAACCATTTTTAAAATTCTCGGGAATTTGAACCAATTTACAAATTAGTAAATGTGTGAGTAAATTTTGAAAACAGTTTTACTTAATAAATACAGAGTTTTACAATGTTTCGAGGTAAATTCTATATAGAAGTAATTTTACTGAGATTGCTTTTATTGGTTAGCAAAGTTAAAAATATTGTATAATTTTTGACTTCTAATTTGTAAACTTGTAATTATTTACATAACTACGATCAGAGGTCTGGAACGGTTTGGAATCTTTGTGGTGGAATGTTAACTATAGTTGACAAACTGAAGATTGCAGTATTTTTAATAAATTGTTGATTCCAAATTATGAAAATAAAAGAAACATGAATCTTTAATTGAAGATATACAATTTTGAGTTTAAATTATAAATTGTAATATTGAAAATTTTCCACATTTTTAGATTTTAAATTTTGTTGATTAATTCTTTGAGAGTAAGATTTATCTATTTTACTACTTTAATTTCAATTTTTTCTTCAAAAAATAAATCGATAATTTAAAATAAATATTACTTCTGTAACCATACCGAAGAGGTTGATAATTTTCAATTCTGAAAGAATTTCCGTTTTAAAATTTGAAACCAATTTGAAAATAACAGTAAACTGGAAAATTTCCATATGATGTAAAAAGAAAACTTATTGTAAAAATCCTATCAAAACTGTAAAGATAAATTTTAAATTTGAACGAGATTTACAACGTTAATGGAAATTCAAACGATTATTTAAAATAACAATTCTCTGATTCCAAGTTTAGAGTTTTTTCTAAAATTTCAGAAAATTTAGAATTAATAGAACGCCAACAGTGTAAGGGCCATTTCTATAATTAAAAACACAGAACCATAAGAGATGTGATTTTTAAATGATTAAATGATTAACGTACTCCCGATTGTTATTTGATGGATTATGGTCCATACACCGAAGATTATCTCATATTTGATGATCGACCGAAACGCCATTGATATTTGAAAAAAAAAAAAACGAAAAAAAAATCTATCTTTAGCGAGTTTTTTAGGCTGTCTCTCATCATTAAATGTTCATGGACACACAAAACATAGGTAATTAAAAAAATTAAAAGTAATAGATTGTAATTAATACTACCCCGGACTACCTTCTACTCGAAAGTCAGCTATATTTAACTTAAATTCTGTCACAAATTTGAGGATCATAAATATTGGTCGAAATCCAAACGGGGGTTGCCATATTGAAAATTTAAGTTGAAATTTAGAAAATAGTGCTTCGGCCTAACAACTTCTATTAGAATTTGTATAATTTCACGAAATAACGAATTTAAAAAAAAATATTCGAATTAATTATTTTTATAAATTTTTCGATTCAATTTCAGAATGAAAAATAGAATTCCAATTAATTTTTAGGCGTAATAATCCTCTTACAATTATAGAATGTTTGCAAATTTGGGTGAATTTTCACAAGTCTCCCAACAGAGTTCTGTTTTAGTACTAAGCTTAGACAATTTCAAAATATTGAATTTTTCTGTGAATTTCGAAAAGAAAATTCAGAATTATCGAAGTTCAAAATATTTTAATTTTTTAGAATTCTAAATTTTAATATTCAACATTAAAATTAAAATTATTGATTTTTGAATTTTATAATAACATTTTATGTATGACATTGAAAATTTGAAGTTTTAATTCAAATTTTGAAAATAATAAATCACTTTTCTTCCAATGTATTAAATTTCGATATAACATAAAAGTTACAATTGTTGAACCTTTAAATTTCGATGTACATATGTGTGGAATTCAAAAATTTTGAAAACCGAAACTTTGACAAATTTAACGTAATTTTTAAAAAACTTATTGAATTTTTGAAGACTAACCATTATCACGGTTAACTTCGAAAATCACCTAAAACTTGAAATTTCAAATTTTAAATGCAAAAGATAAATTGATTCATGAAGTTTTTGTAATCGAGACTAAGTGATCAACATTTTTTGTGGAGCTCCATGTCAACCATCGTCATCGATGGAAATAAATTATATAAATTTGCAATTTTATGCCACAACATAGGATAGCAATTTTTTGTCATTTTTAACCAATAAATTGATAAAACTGTACCAAATGACCAAAATATATAAATACACTTTCAACTATATACATGTTGAATCCAGGTCGAACTATAGATTTTCTAATTATTACAATTTTAGAAATTAATTATGAAAACTAAACTAAAAAATTGACCTCGGCCCCTTTTATATTCGGGTTTTGCCGGTATATAGTTCCGCCACTAGTCTGTAATATTTCGAAATTTTATTCCTTTAAATCGTTATACCAAATAAATTAATACTTAGTTATCCCAAACCTGAAGTTACCTAGATATGCTAATTCGAGGAGCAGATATATGTATCTTTGGAAATGTATTGGTTCAATTATAGGAATTTGTTATAATTGTCTAACTAAAACAACCGAATTTATAGAAACATTGTCACCATCTAACAAGTAAACAAATATCAGAAACGCTCGTTGAGAATTAGTTCTGAGAATTTTTAAAATTATTTAAGAATAAATAAGGTAACCCGAATCTATACTTCCGCTCCTATATGGAGCTACAACCAGCAAAGCATTAATGACTGCATTAATGATCGTATATACAAACAGGAAGCGTGTCAGCCTACTCATAAGTATGTGCAATGTCTTTAGAAAATAATAAATATTTTGAAATGGCATATTCCGTTCCTAAGAGTTAATATTCCTAAAAGTAGTCTAAAATTATATACAATTGGAGCAAACACATGTTGAAACGTTCAAACAATAGAAAGTAAATCATTAAGACGCGGCTTTTTTTTTAGTAAATCACCCAAATATTTGGTGTGAAATACAAGTTCGTCGAATATCGCGCGGTTGGCGCACAATTAAAAATAAATCTATTTTGTTTAAGAATTACAAAAAATGAATCACACAATGATGAGATCTTTGATATTCTATAAATTGCCGTCATCTTAACTAATAGTAGACTTCTCATTTAATTATTGTCTAAATGAAACATATTTCAAAAATCATGGGCTATCTTAGGAAGATCGTACAACTTGAAATAAGCGTTTCAAAAACAAAAGTTTATATAAAATATAAATGCTCAACAAATATTTATGTATATATAAGGACCAACTGCAAGAGGCGTGGCAATAGCTACCAAAATAATATTATTTATAGGTCTTCTTTAGAAAATCTTGAAACCTGCCAACAATAAATTGAGAACAAAACAAAACAAAAGAAAAAAGTAAAATTTAATTGTTTTCAACAAAATATCTTGTGTATAACTCTGTATATATAGGTATATGCGGTTGGGTCTCTCCCGCTGTGGCTAACATACATTATATACAAGATAACCTTAGCTCATCTATGGCCTTGATTATTTTATATTTCCTATCGGTTGATTTTATGAAAAATTCTAGAAAAAATGCTGGTTATATATTCTATTTATAAATTTAATTCGTTTTTTATGAATTATCGGAAAAATGCGCGCGAAACATACTCATACATCTGGTCTATACAACACCACCCAATTTTAGCGTATATATAAAAAATCAATCGATTAACCGCGTGTTTATATTAATAATTATAGTTATACGTTGTTAAAACCGCGTAATTTATCGATTGTCATTAATTAAGATGAAAGATTTGCGGTCAAGACATATATATATAAGAAGAAGCTAAATAAGCGCAATGTATTTTAAAGTACAAATAAAAGAAAATATTTTCTTTTTTTTTTTTTAAATATTCTAAAAATAATTAAATTTGTTAACTGTGAAAATTTTTTTTTAGTTTTAATTTCACTTTGTTGAATGAAAATAACATATTTTTTGTGTATATGCGTGTGTGTGTGAGCGCGCGTAATGTTTATTTTAGTTGGAAAATTTCCAAAAAATTTCACAAAAAAATAAACCGCGCATACAAAATAAAAATGTGGTATATTTAGGTATAAATTTAAAATTTTAATTAATAACTTAAATAATTTAATTAATTTTTTTCGCGTTTGCTTAATGCCAATTTACATTTTGTTATGTGATTTTGCATACCTACATATGTATGTACTGTGCACAGTCTGAACATAATTAAATTAATTTTAAAAAATTATTTCTATTCCGTGTATGTGTTTGCCCAGACCTGATCTCATCGAATAAATTTAATTTTTATTTACATTAATATCTAAACATGCTATAAATCTCCGATACAACTGAGCAGAAGAATTTTATGGTTTCATCGGTTAGCGCACACAAATTCTGTAGACATATAGTAATAACCGCTGACAGGCTGTAGTATTTATTTGAAATAAAATAGTTTTTGTAGCATTTAGTACTTATTGTTATTATATTGAAAAAATAGTGGAGTTAGTTACAAAGTATATAAATTTTTATTTAGTATATTTAGTGGAGGAATTGGTTTAGTAATTTATTTACTTTTAAAAAACTATTTTACTTAAAATGGTTATAATCAAGAGGCTCATGGCCATTTGAATCGAATTAGAAGAACTAGCACAATAATCATCTAAACAGGCAGCGTATTTAACACCGTGGGCGATAAAACTTTGTTCGTATGCCCCGGAGAATAGATAAGAATATGGCCCTGATGCAAAAACTAGTACATCCTCACCTCCATTTACACCTTCACTCAAGGGAACTGCCGATGCAACTACTTCATCACCAGGAAAAGGTTTTTCTTCCACAACTTCCGATGCATTTTCGCGGCCTCCCGTTGATTTATAATACTGATCATATCCTGGTCCAGTAGCGTAGGATAATTTTAAATATGGTTCGTTATCTATATCACTAGTACCAGCTGCGTCGAAGAGTTCAGATCCACGAGCCTAAAATTAAATAAAAATTATTACATGCTCGAAATATATATCATCCATAAATATAGTACCGAATTCCCCGATATTGAAAGCGTACTTCCAACACTTCCAAAAACTACAATTAGCGTATTATCCTCCGACGTCATCATTTTCGCCATATCTAGCGCATTATCGAATTGTTCCACCTGGTCAATCGCTTTCCGCGGTTTATTTTCCTTATGCGCCTCGTTAATGAGCCCATCCTCGACGAATAGCAAAAATCCATTTTCATTATAAATCGATTTTTGTAGCATTTCCAACGAATAATGAATCATACGTCTCAATGGCGGTGTCGTTATGATATTATAATAATTCACATCCATATTATAATTCAACCGGTCGTAATCAAAAAGTCCAAATAAATAATCGATGTTGGACGTATTCAATGCACCCAGTTCCTGATTAGTCGTTATGTAAACTGCATTTCCCTGTTTCGAATTTATCCATTCTTCGGTTAAATCGCGCCCGTCTGTACGAATACCAGGCTTCCCATCGGCATCGGTTTTAGTGGTGGGTAAGAAATTTTTTCGCCCACCACCCAAAACGACCTTAAATTCTTTCCCAATTGGCCCGTTAATTAATTGTGACGCAATATCATTGGTGTCGATTGCATTACATCCAGCATCTAGGATATCTTTATTCGATTCCCAATTTGCATTCGACGTCGATGCGTATAGAGCGGGTGCGCTGCCAGCCGTTACACGATTTGTTGTTGCAAAACCAACTGCTTTTCCTGCTTTAATTGCCCATTTCGCTATTGATTCTAATTCATCGGCCGCATTAACAGTACACTGACCTTTTTGTATCGTTGGTGCAACATTTATTGTTCCCGTATTTGATTTAACCCCAGTTAGAAATGCTGTTCCAGCACATGCGCTATCTGGTGTTTGACTATCAACACAATACGTCTGATGTATATGTATGTATGTTACCATGCACAGTATATATATATATGAAAAAAAACGAAAAAAAACAAACAAAGAAAATTGGAAAATGTATCTCGTACATACATAAAAAAAAGTTTTCTATTTGTAAATCATTACTCACCCTTGCATGTCCACTCCATGGATACTTTTCAAATGAGAATGTCTGATTTTCACCACCCTTCACGTATCGGGCGGCCGTTATAGTTGCTGCTGACATACCGGCACCAACAAAAATTATGATATTTTTTGCCGTTTGCTAGATAAATACATAGAAAACAAATGAAATTAGATAATTGGGCATATATACATAGCTGTTCCTGGGTGCAATCACATCATATATACTGTAAGACACTCGTAAGTGTATTTTAATCGGCCCAATTATATACCAAATGTTTATAAATAATAAATTTGTCGAAATACACAATGACTTTTGAAAAAATATTTTTTTTTAAAAATAATATAATTTGATGACAAGACGTTTATGTATATAAATAATATTTATACGTAAGATAATTAATTTTAAATTAGCGCGGATAATTTTAAACCATCTTGCGCGTAATTTATTAATTTTCTTTGTAAGCTAATGGAAATAATTGATGGAGAATTTCTTTGTTATACAATTTGGATTTGTATGATGTAACCGCGAAAAATGTCAAGGAATTTCTATTTAAGTGAATTTTTTTTTTCCGAAAAACCGTTTGCGAGCGCAAGTTTTGTCAACAATTATTTTTAATTTAGTGATGCCAACTCGTGACGGCAATTTGGTTCAATTTTAAATACTGAATAATGTCACAATTGAAAATTTTAATATTTTGAAGCGTAATTTTATGTGACATACCCAGGTTTCATCGTATACAGTTTATGTGCCATTGATCTCTTGAACACGACTTGTCTCGATTCAAGTATTTCAAGTTATCCGCTATACGCCGCCACTCACGGATGACAAAAAATGTATTAACGGAAATTGATTTAATATTTTAGGTACAATCAAAACACATTACCATTTACCTGTCGACAATATACAAAATACAAAATTTCAAAAAACTTAAATTATTAATTTTATTAATCAGTCTAAAACTATATATAAATCCAAAAACTACTCTACTCTCACTAAAGTACCACCTGTGTAGAAGTAATAAATTAGCTAGAACGATATATAAAAATACAATCCATTCAATAATAATAAAAAAAAAATTAAAATTTATCGATAGCTAATTTCAGGTGACTTCATAGCAATGCACTCGAAAAATAATCTTGCAATAGTGCTAGACAAATTTTTGTGGTGTTTACTATATGAGCGCTTGGGAAGATCAAATAAAATTTGATATGGAATATTAATTTTTCTATAAAATTTAATTTACTTTGATTTATAAATAATAACACACAAAAAGTATTAATTTACGCAAAGGGTGAACTTCGCGAGCCTCTCAAGTTGAAGTGCAGATGGATTTGAAAACCCGATATATAAACTACTTTTCTTCATTACCGCTGATGTTGACTTTGTTAAGAAGATCTCAATTCGAGTTTATTTCAAAATATGCTCCATTAATCATGTATTTGGACGAAACAGAGAGCCTTGTGAAGAAATCAAAATGTCCTCCTGAACATAAATATGCAAAATTATGCTTGTGTTGTAAAAATCGGTATAAAAATTATCCCAGTTGCTCAATTAATTTTGATATCCCCCATTTATGTCGTCAAAAAAAAAATCGACAGAGAAAATTTCTATCTAGCCAAAATATCGATTTCAGAAGGAAGCAACAGGGCACTCGCATCAGTCTTTTATTTTTAAATTTGAAAAATACAAATAAATCATGCATGTCCTTAAAACTATGGCCAAAACAACAATAAACTAGCCATCTCAAATTATTAGTGAATCCGTTGCTCATTGCAAATAAAATTGCAGGGTTTATTTACCGGAAGCCCAGAATTTTTTTTTTAAGGGTATAAGATCTGCTGCTGAAGAACAAAAACGGAATAGCCTTGAACGAATTGATATTCCCAAAAGATTAAAAAATATTGAAGTGGAAAATATTCTGGTAGCTAATAAATCTTTGAAAAATGAAAAAATAGTTATTTTGGCTACCATACAAAACTTGAAATTACTTGGTAATCCAAGAATTTGACTTATGGATGGCACACTTGCCGCCGTACCATTCATAATGCGGCAACTTTTTAACTTACACTGTAAAGTAGAGGGTGGGATGATTGTTCCAATGGTATATTGCTTAATGTCCGGCAGTGTTATACTGAAGTATTTTATAAGATATCCCGAACTTCTTGCGATAAAGGTATAAATATGACACCCGAATACATAATCACAAATTTTGAAAAATCAAGTGTGAGTGCTGCAAAAATTATGTTTATATTGAAGGTGACAGAAGATTAAGAAAAATTTTAGAATAAAAGCAAGGGAGATCCAAAATAAACTTTTTAAAAGGATAGTCGACATTTTATAAAGCGACATATTGTTAAGGTCGACATTTTGGTAGTCGATGCTTCGGTAGTCGACATTTGGTGAATCGACATTTTAAAATTCGCCTTTACATATACTCAACACATTAATTTCAACCATCACATAGTAGCAGCATTTTGGCTCAAATTCATATCAGAACTGAAGCTTATTCCGAAAATAGCTTTTCCTCTAGTTTATATGGTGTATAGATTGGACTTGGGTATACATACTCGTATATTCAAGCCATTATACATTCAATAATAGGAGCACCATTGAATACAAAAAAGGTCCTTTACTACAAACATTGTGTCGATTTTTATATATTACGTTCATTTTGTAAATATTATATCAATACAGATTTAAAAAATAATTTTTTAATGTTACACGAAAATGTTCAAATGTGTTCAAGTGTTATAGGATGTTCTATGGATAGAGAGAGAGAGAGAGAGAGAACTTATCGCAGTGTTATTGAAGCCCATTCGGACTCAGATGAAGGGACAGTATTTTGATACGACGTAGGCGACCAAATAACGCAGAAGTTGGAGAGTTTGAAGTAGAGATAAACCAGGATCTAGACTACGAAGATGAAGCTGAAGAGGATGAAGGTAATGATGAAATACCAACTGGGCCTTCCGATAATATATTACAGCCACCACTTTTGAATCGCCAGGCACCTCGCAACATAATTCGAGAATCAGCTTTCATGGGACCAAATCCAATTACAAAAAATCTGTCCAAAGTTGATACATTCACTTGCATCATGAGTTCGGCTATGAGACATTTAATATGCCGACATTCGAACAAGAAAGAAAAAGCCCGATATGCTCAATGGAATGACCAAAATCCACATGAACAACCCTGACCATGGAAGCCAATTATACATAACGAATTCTCATCTTTCGTAGGAATTTTACTGGTAACTGGATCCATAAAATCGAGCCAAGAGGCAGCTTCTAACCTATGGAAAAAGAATGCCTATCCACCATTTTGAGATATTTATACGCTTTGACTGGCATGCAACTGGTGGCAAGGCAGAAGATAAGGCAGCACCTATAAGGGCTACTTTGATATGATGAACTATAACCTCCGAAGTCATTATGAACCCTATGAGTGTGTTACAGTGGATGAGCAGTTCTTCAGGTACAGGGGACGTACCAGATTTACCCAATACATGTCGTTGAAGCCTGAAAAATATGTGATACAAATGTGGTGGGGCTGTGATTCCGCAACATACTATCCACTGCAGGGCCAAATACTCGCAAGATAAACAACGTCAGCGATGTCAACCAAATTGAGAGGATATTGAAGGACCTAGTTGCCAACTATAGAGGCACAAGAATAAATGTCACGATGGACAATTTTTTCATAACACTGCCATGGGTCAAGCAGTTATCAATTGTTGGAATTTGATTGATGTAGGTATACGGTGAAAAAAAACAAAAAGTATGTGCCCACTGAGTTCAAACCATCTAAAACTAGAGAAGTTACATTCAGTTTGTTTGAATTTTCTGATAATATCACAATGTGCTACTACGTCCCAGCTGCGAACAGGTCCGTGGTTCTGTTCTCCACTATGGACAGAGATGCAACTGTGTCAGGAGGGTTGAAAACAAGCCAAACATTTTTATGTATTATAATAAAACGAAGGGCGGCGTGAATACGATGGATAAAATGTTGTCTAGTATTCAACAAAAAGAACTACTTTACGATGTCCTCTAGCCTCTAGCGTTTAAAAGAAAATTATATCCAAGAAAAATAAGGACTGAAGAAGGCAGTTTATCGAACAGTTGGTAGAGGATCTTTGCCGTCCTCTTTTATACGAAAGATGATAAAATGCGAACATTACTGGAAGATTTCATATCAGGACAGCAATAGAATGCATTTTAGGTAGGTGTATTTAGTATATATTGAAGCTAAAATATCTGAATTTGTATTTTTTATTATAGGAGAGCCAATTTCTGGAAACCTTGAAGACGAGGACTTTGAGGCGGGTGATATTCCTGAGCGGGATTCCACTGACCGCTTAAAAAATAAAGGAAAGTGCCATGTGTGCATTTCGAATCACCAAAGAAGAAATACCCGCCCAGCGTCAGGCAAACTAAGTGTTAAGATTGTCATTTGGGGTCATCTACTTCAGACCGAAACTTGAGAAATTAATAATTACATTTTTTAAATTTTTGTCTATTAAAATAAATAGTTGGATTCATATATTTTTATTGTTTACACTTTTTAAATAGTTGTAGGCCCTTTGGTTCTTGTCGGTTTCAAACTTAAATAGGGAATCTTAAAAATACATGGTGGTCACCCATGTGACCATTGGTAAACCATGAAGAAAAACGATAAAATCAAAAAAAAGATACAAAAGCACGGAAACCATTTCTTTTTTAGTTTCCTAGAAACAGATGGAAAGTTTGTTCAGAGAGATTAACGCATTTGTAGATTAGATTAGATTAGATTACTAGGAACTGAAAATCGAAATTGTCGCCCGGGTGGGTATTGGTAAAGCGAAGGTTAAAACAAGTTATATTGAAAAGCGAGCTTTTAGTAAACTCAATAGCGGTTTCCAAAGCACTAAAATCATAACATATTTAAAACAGATATTCTTGATTATACAAACGATTCCGATGAAGAGCCTGAAACATCCAGTATTCGGACAACTGGAATAAAAAAATATGCTTATATGAATCTCGTATAAGCACATCGGTAAACGAGTTTTAAAACGATCTTCCGCAAAATCGTTGTTTGACAAACCGAAAATCAAAATTGCGTCTCGCGTAGAACAACAATTGCCTAATCCTTTTTGGACAAATGATTTTTCATATACCAATGAAAATCATGTTAAAATTTGCATTTATTCAACATGCAGATTCTGAATTTTCAGAATTTTTTAAATTGACTGAAGTGCTTTACTATAACCGTTTTTTTGATTAAAATATATTTCATCTATTTTCAGGGTATAGTAATTGTAGGAACTGTAACTACCCAAACGAGAGCCCCCAGAAGCATAAACCTAACACGACATACACCATTAAAATTAATAAAATTACACCGAAACTAAATTTAGGAACGAAAAATCATTTATTCGTTGGCATTATCCACTGGAAGACTGGTTTATCATGTATTTCCCATGAATTTCCTACATGATGATTTTGAGAAATCAGAAGAAAATGTTTTGGAAACAAAGTTGAATACTATAACTAGAGTTAAACCAGTGTCTCTAATAATTAGTTACAAAATTAAACAACAATACGACTCCAATCAGACATTTAACTTTGCAAACATATTATTGTATATAGATTAAGAGAAAGGATTTAGAAAGTTGAAGAAGATAACAATTCATTATATGTATTATGTTCCATATCAAATACATATGTAAGTATATATAGAAAGTTGTTAAGTCACAATCGCGCTAAATGTATCTTCACCGCACAAAAAATAAATGTTAACACTTTCACATCTGCAAAAACAGAAAAAAAAAAATTAAAATTATGTTTGATGAAAAGAATCAAATGAAAGCAAAACTAATTTGTTATAGTGACATATACACCAGCATAATACATCGTATGGTAAATCAAATTTTATAAAATATAACAAATTGATTTCACTCGATATATATAATATTTGTACGTATAGTTTTAAACATTAAAACCAAAATTAATTATATATATATTATGTACATAATTACAATATAAACAATTGCAGTGCATAATAAATCAACCAATACCGTCGGTGCGATCGCGCATACATAATATAATATTATGCTGATCGCCCCAAACCATAATATATTTTATGCACTCGAGCAACGCAATATATATATACAATAAAAACACTTAAACTCATTAAATTAACCCCAATAAAATATTGTTTTGCCTGTCACATATTTTTTTTATGTATCTATGTATGTATGTAAAATATACATAATATATTCAATTTTTTTTTCTGATTCTATGTATATATATACATAAATAAATTGATTCGTGACTGAAAATAAAATATAACAGCGAGTGGGTATACATAACGACGCTGGTATGCTTATGTACATATATACATCTGCAAGCGCGCAGTGTGGGAAGGTGAACACATTTTTTTTGTGTTCTGTTTCTGTATAGTCAGTCGAAAACAATATTTTCGTACATTATGTATTTATATATGTGTATACCTACATTCAATATATGTAAATTATTGTCTAAACGATATACAAATCTAAATAATGTTATTAATAATTTTAACTCGCCTATTATTAATGGACTGCGATATTGTTAAAAATGAATTCAAATACACACAAAAGAGTCAGTATAGTGAATCGGTCTGTTCGTATTTATGTATATTGATTTAATTCAATGACAGCAACAACAACAACAACACAAAAACTACATCAAAGCGAATAAAACTAATTACCCGGCTATAATATATAGCGAAAGTGATATAAATAATAACAATTAATTTGTATTTTGTGTCGGGGAATTTTCAAGTTTTGTAAATTCAATTAAGCAACTTATTTTTTTTTTATATGTACATATGTAGCTTTGTCGTTCGTATGTGTTTCATAAATAATGAATGTAATTAGACAGCGCGCATGTAACAATCTTTAATCAATTGCGGTATGATGAATTATATAAATAAATAATAGGAGTAATGTTGTGTTTATGCATTACATACCGCAATTTTTTTTAAATTTTAAGTTAAATCATGCATGGCAAACCGATTTTTATTGTTTAAGTCGTATAAGCGCATTTGCTTAAGAAATTAAATGTTTTAATCGTATATGGCGCATATTGCGCATATTAAGCGATGATAATTTTTGAGCTACCGTAGATAAATTGGCCATTTAGCTTTATTTCAAATAAATGTATACCTTACATACACACGGTTGAAAATTTGAGTATAATTTTGAATAAGTTTATTCGTATTAAACGTATATATAAAATTCTTCTTATTTTTATTAGAGCATTCAATACCGGGATTCCGAAACCCGGTTTAGAAAAGGTTCCGGTTTTCGGTGCTACAAATATCATATTGTATTTTTAAAAAAATATAGGTTTCGAAACAAATACAGGGTGTCCGCCGGGAAGGTATACTACTTTATTTTACCGCCATTTTGGTAAACGTTAGTCTTGACAGTTCATATTTGGCAGTCGTGAAGTAGACACGTGGCAAATTTCTTATGGAAAAATATTCGATAAACCAACGTGTTTTAATCGTTAAAACATTTTATCAAAATCAATCATCGATTACTGTGACGATGAGAAAGTTACGTGAAATTTTTGGGAGAAACAACGTTCCAACAAAACGCACTATTTATCGTGTAGTGAATGATTTCGAAGAAAGAGGGTCTGTAGGTGATAGGCCCAAGCATGGGCCACAACGTACTGCAAGATCGGCTGAAAACATTACTGCTGCTCAAGAAAGTGTTCAAAACAATCCATCAACCTCAATTCGACGCCGTGCTCAGGAGCTTGGTCTTCAAAGAACAAGTTTGGCACAATTTTGCACAAGGATTTGCATTTGTTTCCATTTAAGATTCAGTTGACTCAAGAGCTTCTTCCACAAGACAATTTACGCCGCCGTACATATGTCAATAGGATGTTACAGCTCGCCCATGACAACCCCGATTTTCATGAAAAAATCATAATGAGTGACGAGGCACATTTTCATTTGAATGGATATGTGAATAAACAGAATAGTCGGTTCTGGGCAACGGAAAACCCTCAAATTATTCATCAATCACCTTTACATCCATTAAAAGTGACAGTCTCGTGTGCAATTTGGTCAGGAGGAATCATTGGACTTTACTTCTTTCAAAATGAAAACGGCGTAACGGTAACTGTGAATGGGGAGCGATATCGTGAAATGATTGAAAACGTTTTAACGCCACAACTGCATGCTTTGGGCTTGATTAACATGTGGTATCAACAAGATGGTGCCACATCGCATACAGCCAGGATTACAATGGAATTACTGCGAGACCTCTTTCCACAACAAGTTATTTTAAAAAATGGTGATGTTGATTGGCCTCCACGGTCGCCTGATTTGACTGCTCCGGGCTTCTTTTTGTGGGGATATCTGAAAAGCAAGGCTTATGCAAACAAACCAGAAACGCTTGAGCAACTCAAACAAAATATTCGAGATGAAATTAATGAAATACCGCTTGAAATGTGTGAGAATGTAATGAAAAATGTACTCAAAAGGGCCGGCATGTGTGAGGCTAACAGAGGCGGACATTTATCTGATATTGTATTCCATACATAATTGCCGACATTGAATAAAACATTTATCAATATAAGATCCATTCTCTTTCATTTAATCAAAAATTATAAACAAACAAAGTAGTATACCTTCCCGGCGGACACCCTGTATATTATGGGTGTATGCCTTAAAAACCGGAATTTGATACTAGATGTCATTACTTGTTTATGCGTAGTAAACATATATGTCATTTGAAAGCTCTATTCAATACCTGTTAAAATCAGCTAAAAGTTTTTGTTTTGATTGTGCACATCCAACCGATTTCAACGATGGAAAATTTATCAAATTTGAGGAAAAAACAGCATTTGCGGGAAAGTTTTGTTGAGTCACTTTTTCGCAAACAAAACAGCAGCTGAAAATCATCGTTTGCTCGTTCCATAAATTGCCAGAAAGATGGGAAAAAGTAGTGGGTAGCGATGGGCAATATTTTGAATAAAAAATCTTGTAACATTTTTCCACAATAAAGGCTCAAATTTCATTAAAAAATTCCGGTTTTTAATGCAGACACCCAATAGTAAACTGAAAATATAAATACTTTTATAAAATAATAAAATGTAAAAACTGTAATAAATAGTAAACATCCAAAATACAATAAAATATTCTCGACTCTACACAATACAATCCACAAACATGACGAAAAAATTACAATATTTGGATACTTTACTTACAATATTTTAATACTTCTAATACTTTCAACAAAACGACGCGCGCGGTATAAACAAACGATGGCGCTGTGATGCAAAAGGTCGGAAAAATAGTGTCCTGTTACCAACAACTCTGCTTCGCTCACGAAATTCATTTAACAGTGTTAGATGGCCTCTATCAAAAAAATAAATCCCCTTATAATGACGACGGTAAGTAAGAACTGTGGTCAAGCTGTTTCGGAAATCGCCAACAAAGAACGACAATATTCTTCAAAAATACACAAAAAGAATAATTTGGAAAAGAAATGCAATTGCTGATGTGGAATTGGAATCACTCTGTTTTACACTTTGAAAGGTTAGCAAAGATTACGATTGCCAACATGATCATTGGCCTGTCAAATCCCCCAAGAGATACGATTCGCATTGACCTGATTCGGACTCAGATAATGACGCGGTTACTGAAATTCCTCAAGAAGTGTCGTTGGAAGAACAACTCTAACGTATACCATTACCAGAGAAGTCAATTGTACGATAACCCAACCACGAAGGATTTAACTAACGTCATTAAAAAAGAATTGACTATTTCGAACTGAACGGTAATCGAGGAAAGAATCTGGAGACTTCCTATGAAAACCTGCAAGCAAGTCCACCTACAAGCGTATAGCATCAGAGCGAGTGTTTTCCACTTCTCGAAGCACAAAAATTCGATAATCAATAAACGATGAAACTTTAGACATTTTGTATTCTTTAAGATCTCATTTTAAAATGGAAGCCGCAGAACAGAGAAACTATTGAATTTTTCTTTTTTATGTTCATTAATTTTAATTAATAAATAAAAAATGGATTTTATAACCAATTTTTAACTTGTAATTTTTTATTTTAGCATTGCAATTTTAGCAGTGTCTGCCTATGAGCCAATACATCTTCTGATATTTTAATTGTAGTTTTTGATGTTTCTTCTAAATATGAGCTTTCTATCGTAGTTTGCCGTCTAAAGTCATCCCTAGATACTTGGCTGTATTGGCATATGGAATCTGTATAATGTACACCGGCCTATATTCTACACATTTCTTAGTAAAATAATCGTGAACAGATTTACTCTCATTTGCTTATATTCGCTATTTTACCATCCAGCATTTAACTTTGTTTATATTTGCTTAAGACACTTCTTTGACGAACAGAATATTCCTTTTCTTGTTTTATTCCAAAATAAAAATATCTCTCACGTAATTATGGTTCTAATGTACCACTGTATTGTTTTGCAAAGTAAACTCCTCAGCTTATAATTTAAACCGTTATGCCACACTTTATCAAAAGCTTTATTTCAAGTGCTTTTTCAATGAAATTAGTGATCTTATGTACTTGGTGAATTGTCGAGTGTTCCCTTCTGAATCCAAATTAGTCGTTTGGTATACATCTTTTCCTTTCCATTATTGGTATTAGTCTTTGCTGCAGTATTTTTAGCGATATTGGTCTGTATGACTTTGGTTCCTGTGGAGCTTTTGCTGGTTTAAGAATCATAATGACTTCAGCCACCTTCCATAATCTTGGCACATATTTAAGTTTAAATGCTGCATTTATTAATTTGGTAAACTTAATAATTGCCTTCTTTGGGGAGTTTTTTAACACCTCTCTTGCTATTAAAAGTCAAAACCCGGTGCTTTTCTACTTTCAGCTTATCGGTTATTACATCCATTACTTTAAAGCATGCGATGCACTGTTGATATCTTCCGTATCTTGGCTGACTTCGATATCGAAAGTTTCCACTCGTTAACAATCTATGGGTCTGAATATGCTCTTCAGGTGATCAGCAAACCTATCGGATTTTTCTTTATCTCTTCTAGCCCAGTTTCCATCTAACAATTTAATTGGAGCCGTTGAATTACAAGTCTCTTTAAGCGTTTTGTTGCCTTCCATAAGGAATGTTTAGGTGCGCTGTTGTTTGACAAACTTGTAAGGTACGTACTGATCGATTTATTTTTCGATTTCTGTATTTTTCTTGATCATTATTTAGTTAAGTCATTTTATCAACTTTTCCTTCGCAATAAGTTGAATATGTATTGCGAGTAGTTATGTCCTGGAGTTCTAGTTTTGATTGCAGGATTACTTTCTCATGCTACTTGTTGAATGCCTTAAATAAATTTTTTAGTTTTAGCATCCAGTTCCTCATTGTTTTCCAGTGGACTCGTCAGTCGTATTTTTAAAAAATATCTTAAAATAATCCCAATCCGTCAACTTATTACTTAGAGTGGCAATTTTTTCCTTTTCTATATAGTATTTTTACTGACTATCAAGACAATGGGTGAGTAGTCTGAATTCATTTCGTAACTTTCTTCAACTGTCATGTGATGTTTGAAATATTTTTCGTTACGAAGTAATCTATTAATTCTGGTATTTTAGCTGGAGCCAACGCTCAGTATGTGGGTTTCCTACAGAAAGAGTTTCGCAGTTGCTTTAATAATTGCATTCAACAGCTCTTTTCCTTTAGATGTTGTTAGTCTCGATCCCCAGTAAGTTTTCTTAGCGTTAAAATCACCTCCTGCTATAAACCTATTTCCTATATGATTAATGAATTTTACGTATTGATCCTCCTTGAGAGAGTGTCTTGGCGGACAATACCACCCTGTAACGGCAACATAATAGTTTATGGTTTCAATATCAACTGTCGTCTTGTATTCATCTGTGGAGTATTTTCGCATTTCGAAATGTTTGATATTTTCTCTCACAATGACTGCAGTAGTGTGTAGTTTGGTCAACTTTGTGTAGTGTGGTCAACTTTGTACCTTCTAAATTTAATAAAGGATTCTTTGGTAAAATGGGTTAATGATTTAAGACAGATATACATACCGAGCTCTGTACAATATCGAGATCGGAGATATGATGCAGATCCCGATATTAAACATCAAATTAGATCTCAGCCAGTACTGGGACTTATTAAATTCTGGGGCCAGTAATGGCCTTTAAATACTGTTTATTATTTTATTATTCTTACAGACTACCATTCGGGTTATTTAGAATTTAATAAGTCCCAATTGGATAGGTGCTCTAAGTGTGACAGGCCCGCGATTCAAATAGAAATGTCTGCTCTAGAACTTGAAGTGAAAATACGACGAAACATTGTTATAGTGATACCATCACTGGACGAAACCAAAAAAGCATCGTCGCAATACAATGTTTCATTATGTCGATCGAATCGAAAATAATAAGCATAATAAATAATATAATAAAATAATAAGCATAAATTTCTCGAGCCTGGCCATACACATCTCAAATATGATGGCGACCACAGCGGTATGAAAGAAAAATGAAATGTGGCATCTAGAAGAAATGAGCAATCCTTTAATGTGCTTTTGAGTGTATCTCTAATGAGTATGCATAATTTACGTTCTAGTCCAATCATAGCTTCTCCCAATAAATAATTTAAAGTGGCATAAATTTGGTTTAGACTTTCAAAGCTTTCGTGCCAAACATCTTAATTTTATGCATCCCAATTTGAAAAAGGAAATATTTCACTACTTTATTCTTATAGACTTCCATTCGGTCTAAATAAAATTAAATTTAGGAGCTTTTGAGTTTATTTGAAAAAGCTTGTAAAGCTTTTTCTTATGTATAATTTGTTATAAAAATGACACCCAATTTGTCGAATAGATCAGAGTAATTAAATACAAAAGCTTATGTTTGCATGTCAAACTTCTATAAAGCTTTAAGTCACATAATAATAAATTATTTATAAAAGCTTTTTGGTTTCATATGAAAACGATAGATAATGTTTTATCTCTGTATATTTGTGTGTGTAGGCGTGATCGTCCGCAAATAGTTGTAAAATGTTTGTAGGCGCTACGTTTTGCTTCGATCACAAACGGCACACGAGTTAAAGAGATCCGATGTATTTTTTATAAAAAAAATTGTTGATAGACTTAAGGTAAAAGCCAATGATTTATATATTTTTTTAACTGCGAGGATATTAAAACTGGTCAAGAAAATGCTACACAAATTTTGTTGCTCGCATATTTACATAAAATATATAAAGTCAAACAAAAATACCGCTTCCAAATAGTTCTTTGGTGTGCACGGTATAGACGAATAATATACCTTATTGTGTATAAGGTATCGAATTTACCTATAGCTATCGTTACAACATTTAAAATAAAAAGAAAACTAATAAAAATTAATGTAAAATGAAATATATCTTTATAGACTTAAATGGGCGGCCATCTATTAAGTTAACTATATAAATAGCAAATAATTAAATCTTTAAATTTCAATTTCAAATTCCGTATATATACATATGCATAGATTTCAAATCAAAATTAATAAAAATAAAAAAAACTACAATCCAATAAAATAGAAAATTACAAAATTTTAGTTCTCAAATTTTTCTAAAGCTTTTGAGATAATCATGCCTATTCTGTAACTCGTTTCCACTGGAAAAAAAATTCCATTGAACAGTTTGCTATTCTGTATCTCGTTTCGCTGGAAAAATTCCAACGCAAAGGAATTTAATTTTGTTGGAATTTTGCTATTCTGTAACTCGATTTGATTGAAATTTTTACTTATTTTCGTAGAAAAATCTCCGTCGGAAAATTGTGATGGAATTTGTCTGAAAATGCTTTTTTCGAATTATATGGTTTGCTTTATCGATAAATGACATTAATTGCTTTGCCGAGTGGTATTGTGGTTTGACGGCAAATTTTTACAAATTAGTTGTGAGTTTTGATTATACGTCGGAATATTTAAGAAGATTGCAGGCACAATAATAATCGATCGCCTGCGCTCACGTAACAGTTAAAAATGATCTAGCGTACATTTTTTTAACGTACATTAAGAATTTGCCGCCAAACGAAATTAGCAGTCCCCAATAGACGGTCATTTGCATAGTGAATTATTGGAATAAACTTTGTTAGCCGTGATTACGACTTCCTGAATTATTGCCATCGTTTCTTTCCTTTCAATTTTTTTTTGTGTTTGCCAACATGCATAAAAAAATCGCTAGTAAATTTTTCTTGATGAATTCGCCATTAAACAATAGACGCTATATTTTTGTTCTTTTATGACAATTTTTATAGGCTTGACCTACCCACTATAGTGCATCTATTGCACTCTATAGTAATATTTAAAAAAAAAACTTAAAAATTTCAAAAAGCGTAATTTTTTTAAATGTTAAATTTCTACTTGTTATAAATATACCTTGATAGGAGGAAGGAAGAAAAATTTTATTTTCTACTTTTCAAAGCCTTTTCAAAGCACATTTAAGCGTGGTTTTTTAAAAAGTTTTTTTTAAATATATTTTTAAATTAAAATTACCAAATGTCATTTTTTACTCTATTTGGCAATAATCACTGGTATTCTAGTATTGTCAACTCCGATAAAAACATCAATCTGACAATACTACAAACAAAAATTCAATTCCAAATTTCCAGGCCAACGAGATATAGAATAGCATATTAAACTCCAATGGAATGGAATTTTTACAGTAGAAATTTTCCAACCGAGTTACAGAATAGACATGAACATGTAAATTATTTCTTACAAAGCAACATTAAACTAAAATTGTCATGACAGTTATTACATTCATAAAAATATTTAATAGCGACATTATTTACAATTATGACATTTTGGGCCTGCGCAGCCTGAACTTTTGCTTCATTCGTTTCAGTTTAGACTACATTTCGTTAGAAATTATACCAAATAAAAATGTTGTATATCTATTGAGTTATATTGGGCCGAAGTTTTTATTAAAAACGATTTCATGTTTAAGTATAGTTTGGATATATATAGTTATATAGATATATCATTACAGTTATTCATAATAATTATGTTTTAGAGATTGGTAATCTATTAGAATTAAGAATACTTTAAACATATTTTTTTTTTAGAAATTTCTAAGCCGTTGGCTCGCTGTACTTACTGCTTTTTTACACTGTTAACACTGTTGCAAACTTTAGACTCATAATCATCCACTTCTTCGGTCATATATAAAGACAAACGTTTCATAACACTATATGACCAAATGAATAGATGATATGAATTCTAAAAATAAAAATAAAAATGTGTTACAATCTTATAGCCAATAAACCTGAAAAGAAATCTCGCGCACCACCTCATCGCATTCATTCATTTATAGTTAAATTAACCAAAACAGTAATTAAAACATCAGACCAATATAAATATTTATATTTATGTATATATAAGTTGTATATATTTGTATGTACACAGAAGATAAATAACTTAAATATATAATTGAAGGCGGATACAAAACATTTATACACACATTATATTGTATGTCTTTAGAGAGATATAGTATTTCAGAATATAAAATAATAATAACAGTAATAAATAAATAAAAATGCCAATGAAGCGTCCCTCGAAAGAAGAAAATCGCTTGATGAGTAAATCCTCTTCTATAGACACACACAAATTTACAACATGATTTTTTTACCTGGCTAACCATCATCATAAATAGTAAATTTTATAAGCTTATAATAAGAAACCCGATTTTATATATACTTAACTGCGTACGGTCCATATCCAAAAGAAATATACAATTATATATACATATATGTATAAACACATATATGGATATGAGGATGATGATTATATTTTTGAGAAGAACACACGCAACAACAAAAATAGCCGCAGCCGGTACAATACACAATTTAATTTTTTTTTATTTTGTGTACCCTGCGCTTCATTATATTCTTCTACTCTCGCGTGTATAATATATCCATTTATTGTGGGCGCAACCAATACCTGTAATTTTTCTTATTCACCGTACCCATATAAGTTTTTTTTTTTTTATAAATTTAAAATCTCGGAAGATGTTCTGTTTTATTGTTATTGCTTTTTTTTTTTTTTTGTTCAAGTCAATTAAATCATTTACTGCGGCGAGTATATAAATAATTAAAAATGTCGTATACATATTTAGTTTTTGTGTTTTGGTCTTTGGGATTCTATGTATAGTGTTAGTGTACATAGTGTATATATATAGTCTTGTTTGGTTAAAAAAAAAACTAAAATTGATTGTGCGGTTTATGATGGATCACAGGAAGTGTTAAATTTTTGAAAAGGGATATGAATTATATGTACTCGTATAATAAATGAACGATGGTGGGAGGAGGATGAATTATGATTTTTTTTTATTTAGTCATGTTTGTGTTATATAAATGTATAAAGTTGTTAGCCGGAAAGATTTATAGTATTTGGAATGATATGGATAATAGACACACACATGACACAATACAACAGTTGGTTAATTTTTGGTCACATAGTTTGATGACTCGATTTAAATTCTTTGACCTTAAACATAAATCAATTCTGATATGTTTATTATATATAAAAGTTCTCGTAGTTGAAAGAAACAAGAACCGCTGGTTCAGGACCAACTAAAGTCAATTGGGAGCCAGCTTTGGCTAAACAATCCGCGATCTCATTGCCTACGATGTCACAATGAGCCTTTACCCACATGGCCGTAACTTTATTGTTAGGACAAAGAAGGTTCATGAAATGTTTACATTCCTTAACAAGTTTAGAAATAGTCAAGGGATTGCTTAAAGAGTTAAGTACAGCTTTACTATCTGTACACAGTAGAATACTTTTGTTTTTAACAGCAAAATTCAAAGCCTCAATAACACTACGTGTCAGCGCTATTAGTTCGGTCTGAAAAACAGTGCAAGGCGAACCAAGACTACCGAAAAGTCTCAGATCCGTCCAAGGACAGTAGATTCCAAAATCTGCACTGAGGTTAAAGAGATCCATCAGAAAAAAACACTATGGACTCATTTAATTTGTTAAGAAAACCCGAGGACATAGCCCCAGTTATGGCTCTGCAAGCAAAATTTTGTGGGCCATTAAGCTTGGCTACAGAAACCTTCAGGTCAACCACTGGCCACCTCACAATAGAAGCGTACGATAGTAGCGGTAGGACCAGTGATTTATAAATTAAGGAAAGCATCCTAAGGCTTAAACCCCAGGATATCCCAAAAGCTCTTCTGCATTGCCAAAAAATGGCAGTTGCTTTTAAAAGTTTGTAATCCAGGTGATTCTTCCAGGAAAGTTTACTATACAGGACAACACCAAGGTGCTTGACGTGGTCACATTTAGTGATCGCCCTCCCAAAAAAGAAGGGAACAGATAGTTCAAGAGTATTCCTCTTCCTTGTAAAGACAATTAAATCAGTTTTAGAAGCGTTGACGTCAAGACCCTTTTCGACACACCATGCCTCCACAATAGATAAGGCATGCTGAGTTAGGTCGGATAAGACACTGAGATGTTTGCCTGAGACTGTCAAAACGAGATCATCAGCGTAGCTCTGTGCAATGTAGCCAGATTGCTGCAGCTTTACAAGTAACTCGACAATGACCAAAAGCTACAGCAGAGGTGAGAACACACCTCCCTGAGTACAGTCTTTGGAACTCTTAATAGAAACTAACACCCCACCCAGCCCCGCCTCCACAGTGCAATTTATAAGATAATGGTTCGATCAATACCAAAATTGGTACAGGCAATAGTGATCGTAGCAAATGAAGTGCTATTGAAAGCTCCCGCAATATCCAGGAAAGTACCCACAAGAAACTCTGGTTACAAGTTCATATAGGGCGAAGGAAAGTTGAGGATAGACTAATAGAAAGGAGATCCGTATAATCGCACTTACCAGCTTTCGGGATAAAAACTCTACTTCTACTCCAAGATTTTGGTACAGTGCTAAAAGCAATACACGTTTGAAAAAGATGGAGCAAATGATCCTGAATTAGAGAAAAGCCCTGCTGTAGTTCAGCAGGAAAAATACCTTCAGGGCCGCCAGCCTTATCAGATACAAAAGAAAATTTGACCCTAAAAATAAAATTTAAATTGATCAGCTTGTGAGCCACACTCCAATCGGGAATTGCAACAGACGTCCTATTGTGCTCGGCAGCAACATCATCCGAGTTGACGATATCGCAACCAGGAAAATGAACCGAAAGGAGCAGGTCGCATAGTACTAACTTTAATACATAATATGGCGACTATTGTCGACGGGTATCGTTGTGCTATAGTAGACAAAGAAAGGAAAAGGGACAACAATTTACCTTTTTATTTCTTTGCCTACTATAGCAAAACAATAGCCGTTGAAAATACTAGGTGAAAAGCATAGTAGGCTTTGGTTAAAAAATGCAGATTTTCTATTCATTTTTAAATTAGACTCTCGGGGAAGTATTTTGCGAATTACCGATTTTACGAAAGTAAGTTTGATTAGCAATGTAAATCTGAAAAACTTGTGGATTATCAACCAGTTCTTAAATTATAGGAACAACTTTAAATCTAACATTCAAACTATTATGTTCAACAACGTAAAATATTCTAATACTTCCGATATAGTAAATTATTTAATCAATATTTTGTGAGTATAGGAAATTGGCTATAGGTGAAACAACTAGGGGTGATAGAGATATTCAAAAATTTTGAATCCTGATACAAAGTTACTGCCCCGTACAATTCAGTCGACATTATTTGCCTTCACGATATTAGTAAGGGCGATGGGCCAGACAATATTCGTAATATGTATATTGTTTCCTTCTTCTCGCAAATTCTTGTCAAACTCATAAACAAAACTTCTGAAATTGGAAAAAATATCCTGATCACTTAAAAATTACAAAAATCGTACAAGGCTTTAAAAACGGTGGAAAAAGTATTATTTCCAACTATATAGGCCCGACACTGGTCTAATAAGTTTCTTAAATGATTGGAACCTTTTCTATGCATATCAGTACGGATCTAGGGGAGGAACCGAGATGGCTCTTGTGGAAATGATAAACATCATCTATAATGCAGACGTTGGGGCTCTATTTCTTGATCTCAAGAAAGCGTTTGATACCACAAGTTACTTTATGATAAATTATACTGTTTTTGATTTCGTGGAGTATTAGATAATTTAATCAAAAGTTACTTAACAAACCACCAACAATATACGTAATGATTGATGGAACGAGTATTTATATTCTTAATGTAAACTGTGGGGCCCCTCAAGGCAGTGTGCTTGGGCCATTACTATTTCTACCAATCATTAATGACATTTCATATTTGCCATTGATTGGGCGCACATTCGTAGTTTTGCAGATGATACTGTATAGTATTCTATGAAATGAAGGATCTTTCTAGAATAGTTATAGTATATAGCATTGAATTGAGCATGACCTGAACATTTTACTAGAATACTCTAAATTTAATGTTATTTCACTAAATTTTGAAAACTAATGATATTTCATTCACCGCACAAAAGTGATTTAATTTATCATTTTTCAATATAAAATAGTAGTTGATAGAGTTGAACATTTCAAACACTTAGTGGTATGATTAGACGACTTAATTATTGTTTATGGAAGTTGTAATAAATTATAAAAAGTTAATAATTAATCAGTTAAATCAAACAAAGTGTAAAAGCTACTTTAAATCTTCAGCTACTTCACGTTTCTCTTCGTTGTGTCTATAAGAAACCGAGTCAGAAGAGATTTTACCCGTTGGTTCGTGGCCATGATTACCAAGTGGGATTATATATGTACAAGGCCTTGGATGTATGTTCTGTTCTCTCTAATCTGGAATTATGTAACAATAATCATAATTATCACACCAGATTTTGTAATAACATATTTTGATAAATTACCACTCTTAATAAATGGAGTCTCTCAAAACCCCAATGAATTTTTATCATTTTAAGAATAATTTAAAAATGTATATCAAACATTTACAAATAATTATGTTTGTTAGATTACTTATTGCTATTTGTAATATGGATTTTGATTTAAATTGTTGACATTCCTTAAAAGGACAAGAATTTCATTGGGAAATCGACTTTATAAATTTTAGTTTGTTAATGTATTTGGCGGGAATTTAATTTTATTTATTAGATTGCATTTTTATTTTATTTGTTTGTTAAATAAAATAATTAAGTTAATCAAAACAAGTTTTTTTAAATTGTACCATCAAAGATTCAAACACGACTCATATAAATTGTACAACAATATGAATAGAAAGTGATTTTTATTTTGACGTTACAAATAATAATAACAAATAAAAAAATTCGATAGCAAATTTTAATCGACTTGTTGAACACACTGTTTTGTGAAGTCCATTGATTAATATTTTATTCAGCTATTTCTGCACGATGCATGTAAGAAGAATTCGATATTTGAATTCGACATGGCATTAAAATGGGCAATCATTTGACTTAGAAATTATATACCTGTGGCAACAACAACGGGTACTGGTTAAGATCACTAACCGTTTCCATAATTTATTAGTCACCATAATAGTCTTTTTCACCTCTACTTGATTTAGAAACTGCAAATAAAACCGCATAGGAGCTTTTATTTTAGCTAATTATAAAAATAGTAATCAACTATATAAAAGACTGACAGGTAGTGCATAGTTCAGGTATAGCTGCTATCACAAAAAATAATTGAACTGTTTCCCATGGAGGACGAGAAAAATTACTTCCACAAAAAAAATTTATAAATATTTTCGACTGAGATTTATAGGACTCTATTATAGACGATATTAGATATTAGATTACATTAATTATTATATTATTATTACAGTTTATTAGACGTCATTAGCGGCCCCTCACTGAGTCAACAGAGTTTGGCTCCACTGGTTTCGATCTTGAGCTTGGTCTTCTCAAACTTTAAACTCTATTTACTCCATTAAAAACATTATGTAATTCTTTTGAACCAAACCAAAGGAACGACACATTATCTGGAGAAGTACTCCTACACTTTGCTCCAAATAATATTAAAAGGTCGTTGTTAATATTTATTTTGTTTATGTTTGGAAAATTAGACTTATCTAGAAAATAGAAATTTTAAATATTATAATAAATATAATTTTAGTCTACCATTACTAGCCAATCTTGAGTATGAAGTAAAATCTTTAGAGTTAGATTTAAATATCAGTAAAAAGTTGTTCGAAGAATTTGTTCAAATTAAAAAAAATTTGATCTAAATCCTAAATACAAATTATTATTACCGTTGAAAGACAATGTACAGCGATTTGTCTCTCTTCCACATATACGTGAAGTTAAATGCTATAGCGAAACAAACGGATTGTCGTTGAAGTCTTAATCCTTCGTCAATTGCGTTGTTCTACAACTATTTAAAAGGCCACATGTTTGGTTTTTAAGTGTAATACTAAATTTGACAGAGTTATAATAGTTATTGTGTCAAACCGTCGCGCCAAACCAAAAAAGGTAAGCAAGAAATCACTTTTTTTTAGCGTAAATGTCAATATTATTTTTAAAAAAATTGTCCAATACTTGTACGAGAATTACAATACCTGTCAACGTATCTTGACAAATCGTCTCAAAGGGAATGGGAATATTTTCATCTATGTCGGCAACTGTTGATATATTTGTTCAAGTGTTGAATTTGCATTTGTTGTATTTGAGAAAATATATATTGACCGGCAGCAAGTTATAATTGTAATGCTAACCAGCATTGACATTGAAATAGTTCCAAACAACCTAAAAATTGTGATCAAGTACATATTGTTAATTATACAATACAATTATTTGTATCCCTATCTCGAACTGGAGGCTATTTCAAAAGTGATGATCCGAGAAAATTTCTACCTTTACGATATTGTATTATACCAAGCTAATAACACGGAAATTAACCAAGTCGTTAGGATTTGAAGCGGCCGTTGTGGTGCACTAAATTGAAAGCATCAATAAACTCGGTCATTCACCGTATTTTGATAATTATTTCAGCTCTTATCAGATATTTGAAATTTTAACGTAAAATAAATGGGGCCGTTACTGTTCGAATCAATAGATTCAACCATCCAATATTTAGCACTGACGCTGAAATGAAACGAAATGGTCGAGACAAATGTTATCGATTATTATACAACCGATGAGTCGAAGTGTCAATAGAATATGTTGACGCAGCTCCTTGCCTTAACCATTACCCGGATTCCATATTTTATTAACATATTTGGTTTCTACGTTCCCGAATTAGTTAAGTACACTCTAAAAATATTTGATTTCATAATAGGCAGTTTGGAACCGGATATGTGAACATTTTAAAGACAAAATAATTTTACCTTACTTATTACGGCCTTGAAATAAATGATCCTCTTGTATTAAAATTCGGCCTATATACATAAAATATTAGTATTCTACATATATAAGATTACCTCTTTTAGAGTTAGACACATTTTGAAAGTTAGAACACATTTTCCTTTGTTGCCTTAATAAACGTAAAAGTTTAGATTATATTTTGAAAAATTTAGAAGAAAATGGCGACGAAATTGTGATAAAAGGAAATAGACAAAGTGTATATCTCATCTTAGCTGCTATTATATAGATGATAATTTAGGATTGAACACAGGTCTCGGATATACTAGGTCATTTTCAGTAAATTACTGTTAAATGCTCAAAAAATTTGATGAAAAGACAAACTGTATAGAACACGCATGTGTTATTCAAACCCATCTACTAAATGTCATGATTTAATTTATGGCAATTTGAATTTTAGGTAATATCTACTTTAATGAAACTGTAAAAAATGCATTTTGTTAAAAACTATGTTGCAGCTCACATCACATGAAGCATTTAGCTTTGAGCAACAGAAGGTTCTACTAAACCAATTCATCTGATTTATATTAGTTATTTCAGCCAATTTAAGTGTAGAAAATATAGCTATATATTATTAAATAAATTGATGAACATTGTCATGATTTAGATAATTTACATATAGAGGTGATTGAGAAGTAAGCCATACACTTCATATATGTAATTAAAAAGAAATCTCGACTAATTAGTAGAATTTTATCTAAGTTTACAACAATATATAATTCTTGTTTCGAAGAACGCTTGAGTTGGGGAATCACAACATAACTGCCCACAATCAATTTATAGAAAAAAATTATCTGACCGCACTTAAAAAAATTGAATTCGATCAGATAAATCAATCGCAGTTTATGGTTTTAAAAAAATTGAATTTACAATTTCAACGGTAGCTATATGTAGTTGATTGTACACATATATATAGCTCAAAATAATAACTCAACTAACACTTATAAAATTGATAGTGAAAAGTTTAATAAAATGAGGCCAATATACGTATATCATATGAGTCTAGGTTAGGAAAAATCACGTTTAAAGTTTTACCAACGATTAAATATGCTCTTACCTTTTTATTAAGCGCTAAATCAATTTTATCCGACAGCAAATTTTTGGCATTATTCTCCCAGTGACTAACTTGTAAAAAGCTATCACCATCATCATCCTCCATATCACTTTTACTTGATTTTTCGAGAAATTGTTTCCCTTTCGCAGCACCATTTTCAGTATTAGCGTGAAGACCACTACATTGTGCCACTGTACTTAATACAAATATTAACAAAAACATTTTCCATAAAAACACCATTATATTATGTTAATTGTCGAATTATCGATTTACAAAAAAAAAATTATAATTAATTTATCACAAATTATATTTTATTTGTTCGAAGTTAATAACTTTGGTGTTAATATCGAAATGATAAATTAATTCTGAATAATAGATTATTTATTAATAATTTCGCCGGTCTTATCGCGTCAAATAAAATTTTAATTTTTGTATACATATTCCGAATTGTTTGAGATTATTATTCGGGAATTTGTGTACTTAAACTTATATGTATTTATCAAATGCGATTGATAAGCGACATACAAATATCTAATCTAATGTTTAAGTACAATATTTTTCAGTGTTTCACTTTAGTATAGACATTTACTAAGTCTAGCGTAAAACAAAAACACTAATAAGAACATATTCACGCAGATAATACCATAAATATCCCCATTGAATTGAAAAATATAAAACCAACAACAAATTTGAACAATAATAGACGGGAGAATGAAAATATAAAAAAGTTTTCATTAAAAAGTTGTGGAAACAAAAAATTACTTTGTCTTTTGTTTACATTAATATTCATGAAAACTAAAAAGAATTTTATTTTAAGAAAATAAATAAATAAAAATAAAATCCCCATAAGGTACGATAAGTCTGCTGATATAAGACGATAGACTATACATATACCAAAACATAATATAACAAAGCATATACGAAAATTGAAAAACAACTTTGAGTTGGTTTTGTTGTCGCTTTTTTCCGTTGAGTTGAAGCAGCAAAAACAAAAAAAATTTTTAAGAAGGTGTTTGTGGTTTTGAAGGAAGAAGAGGTCGATATTTTTTTTTTTTTTTTAGTTGGTTTGCTTCGTATTTTATATACATATATATACATATACGATACCTTGAAATAAACGAATAAGGACGTCAAGAATACGGGAACGATAAGTTAAATTTCAAGGAATTTTCGTTGTTGTAAATTAGTACTTCCGTTGAGTTTGTATATGTAAAAATTTGTCAAAATGGCAAATTTATTATATGTTTCAAACGTTTCAACGCGACGGTGTGTGCGGTTTGGAGATTTTTTTTATGTTTATTATCGCGTGTTTGCAATGTTTGTTTGAGGATTTAGAGACAAACAAAAAAAAAACGTAAAGCAGCTCTGGCATAATGATATAGATATACGAGTATCGGGGGTGGCAAAAAGATTTACGATGAGTTATTTTACAAACATATCCAATATTTAATTTTCGAAATATATAAATAAATTATATTGCTTTCCCGCAGTTATGTTTTCGCCGTTCAGGTATTTTAGAACATTGAAGACGCGCAAAATATTGATTTTGTATTAAATTACGCGTATATACCCAAGTTTCAATTCAATCATATATTAAAGGTATGATTTGTTATACAAATCGAAAAAACCCAGATATAAACAGTGGTATAGCTACCGCGTGGCAATGTAAGCAGAACCCTTAGTAAGTTAAAGGCCTATTTTTTTAATTGGATATGGATACACAGATTATACAGTCAAGGACAAAATTATTTGTGCTTCGGAAAAACTGTACAATGTTTTTAGGAAAAGTAAAAATTTCAGCTACACAAATTTCAAACTCGCATCTTCTAGAAATTTAGTAATAAACTTACTTTTATGAATTGGAGCACTATCCTGTTGTAAAATAAAATCTGTGCCAATCAAATCACAGATAAGTGTGTGACGTCATCTTTTCCGGTAGCATTTACAGGTTTGCTATACCGTTAAAGCCGAAACACCACCAACGTTTACTTTGCCTCCTCCACTATCGCACGTTGGCGTTGTAATATTGTAATTCTTCTGTTTTTGAGCTGTAGATTAAAAAATGTTTTCCTGTAGGTTCCATCAAAGGAAAAACACGATTCGCCTGTTCACAATACATAACTTGCGCCAAAACTCAACAGGTTAGCTACATATTAAAATTTGTTTCACGTCTTCGAACAGTTTTTTCGGTCATTTATTTTCTTTAGCTATTTATTTCACTTAGAACAGATTTTATTTTTGTTAAAAAATTACGCTGCATGAGCTGAATCATCTTTTTGTATTCTGTTGATGGATTTTATTTGTTTTTTTGTGCCTAATTTATTTATTTCAATAAGGCAACTGAAATCAGTCAAAACCATACCATATAGTGTTATTTTAATTTTTGTGAATTTTCGACTATTCGTGATTCAAAGATTATATACTGCGTGCCTTACGAGAACGCTTATCATACAGGCCGGATTATACTATGCCCCAAAGGAACCTAGGTTCCAGGACCTGTTTTATTTATATACGCCATAAGCATTTACGTTTGCTACTTATTTAAATGTAATCAAAAAGAATCTGTATAGTATGGGTATTTACTCGTATGATTCAGACGTATTGTTGTGTATTGCCTATGGTTGTTTGGATTGTAAGGAAGTCCATTTAAATAAAACAATTTTAATTTATTAAAATTGTGTTTCACAATATTATTTTTAAATATTTTAATATATTTTATTATTTATAAATTTAACAATTTATTTATTAGATTTAAGTATTTTATAATTTTTAATATGTTTAATTATTTTAAATATAATTTCTTAAGTCACTCTCTTTTTTTTGAAATAAAAATAAATTCGGCTTATATACTAAATTATAAAAACGATTGTAGCGCCAGATTAAATAAAAAGGTCTATCCGACAACTACAACATTAATTGGAAAATATTTAGGGCTTTTCTTCAGCCATAATTATAGCATACATAACATAATAATTAATATTAAAAAATAATAATAAATAATAATAATAATAAATAATATTAACTCAATTTAATTTTTTGAAGCTTTTAATTAAAATTTTTAATTAAATTTTCACGTAGACAATTTTGAAAATAAAATTCCAAATTATTGAATTTTAAAATTTTGTAGATTAAACGCTCATGAATTTAATCTCTAATTTATGGCAGAAAAAGAGTTTAAGAGCATTTCTCCAATTTTTGCAATATTCAAAATCAATAAATTTAGAGAAAGTCAACTAGATTTTTGATTATTTATTCGAAATTAAAATTTTTTAAGAAATCTGAACAACATTTTGGAGGTTTAACAAATTTCCCACAAAGTCACCAACAAATTTATTATGCCTAAACCTACAAAATTTATAAAGAAAAGTTTTCGAAGAAAGGTATTAGGGCTGAGATTAAATACCTTCATTTTCTTTTTTTTTCTTTTTCTACATCCTCATTATGGTTTACAATAATGCTATTGGGACATTGCGAAATGAGTTAAACTTTTAAAAAAAATAGGTTCATTTCGTTTTCTAATTAGCTAATCCAACACGCAACGAACTTGCTAGTCCGCAGCTCTAATTCAATTTGTCATAACTATATATAAGAGAACTATTGAGAATTTAACCTGCAATATTGAATTTATATATAAAAAGTTTAAAAACCTCGTCAATTTAAATTTTTTCCTAAATTTCGAAAAAACTCCAGAATTTTCAAAATTCGGTTTCGAATACACATAATGATTATTTTAATTTTATTGATTCAATTAACACCAGATGAACCGTACGTATATACGAAGACGTGAAATTTGTATATAGTACGCATGTTTTTGTAAATTCAAATTCTGAAAATGAAATTCTTAAAATTTACCAATGCACAGTATAGTTTTTAAATTTCTTGCGGAAGCCCTTTATTTACCCATAATCCGGCAATGCTTATCACAAATCACAACAGCTTAAAGAAACTGACAAATGTATTTCTCCAGTTCACAGATTGAATCCATGAATATCAACGACCAGCTCAGCATTAACCACGGAATATTGCACAGTTATGTATAGACTGGAATAAGTGGCCATAAGTATAGACGATGATAAATCGTAAAAACACACTTTACTAGACTGTTATGATTCCTCTCGAAATGAGATTAATTTCAATTTTAGTCAATTACTTGATGGCTACCAAATAGAAGAATTTGAAAATATTTGCAAATAAAAATAATAAAATATTGGAATACTATTGTTGCGTTCAAATGACTGTCGCTGCATACTCTATAATTCTGTTGAAGCAATTTTCAATGACTGTTTGACACATTTCTGTTCAATTTGTTTGGGAGTGCTAGCAAAGAAATTCGATTTAAAAAAAATCGATAAAAAAAGTTATGACTAATCACAAGATATTACTGGCCAGTTGATGTTACAGGTTTATCAGAACCATCTGCAGAAAATTTTTAGAGATGCCGAATTGATGTTGCCATAATTTTAAGGGAAACTTTCAATTACAGCACTATATAGTATTTGTTCAAGGAACCGGCAGAAAAACCACACTTATACCACACTTCATTGAATAACAGATTTAAATGAATATACGTACAAATTTGGACGTACTTCTGGCTAATTTAAATGCTTTAAACACGGATTTTGATATAATTTGTTTAACTGAAGCAGGCATATCAAGTTCAGAAATATAATTTAAATGGTTTTAGGTTCTTCGCCAACTAACTTATAAAGAGCTGGTGGAGTGGCTGTTTTTGTTGGATAGACATTAAAATATCATGTTTTTAGTTAAATTTCACTTCTGCATATGTCATTAAGTTTTGTTTTATTTTAGTTTACGGATTTTGTTTTAAGGCAGATTTCATTTTTACGGATAAATCAAAACGTAGAATCCTGCCTGGTGAAATAAATAATGATTTGTTGAAAGATTCGCATCTTAAAGATCTGTTGCTGGGTGCTTTGTTTGGTTTAGATTCTTATATGTGAATGAAGTAATCAGACCATTTTCAAATACCTGCATTGATCATGTGTTTTCAAAGTCAATTGTGAGTGATTTGAAAAATAATAAATCATGAGGAATGGATGTTTCAAATTGCATATATATTTAGTATTGTTCTGCACGTTTTAACATCTTTGAGTTTTTGAAAAATTTTGAAAAAATTATTAAAATTCGGTTGTTGAATTACATCGAGAAAATAAATGTTCTAGTCAGTAAACAATACGGTTTTAAAAAAAGATCCTCAACAGAAAAAGCACTTATCTCGTTCATCCCGCCTCTTCACCAATATCTCAATAACGCCAGTTAAATTTATTTTTTTTGGATACTGTCAATCATATAGTATTTTGCTTTCCAAACTATTTCATATAGGTGTTAGAGATATTGCACTAAATCTATTTGAATCGTATCAAAATAATGGAGTGCAGAATGGATCAATTGTTAATGTGGAAATACCGCAAGGATTTATTTTAGGGCCAATACTGCAGCTTCTAATTTATTGCAATTCAATTTTTAAACTATAGCATTGCGGGGTAATATCATAGCATTTACCGATGACATGGCGTTATGGTATTCTAGTACGAACAATGATATAATTTGCATTGCTCTCGTAAACATCATATTAGTTTATAAAAAAATGGTTTTATGATTTGGAGCTATACATCTAAGTTAATGAATATATCAGTGTGAGCTGTGTTATTTATGATCCCGCTCTTTTTGTTTATCATTCATTAGTTTGCAATAGTACTATACCGGGTGTTTCTTTTAAACTGAGACGATCAAATATCTCGAAAAATAGCCACTCTACGGAAAAAATGTCTATTATCAAAATTTAACCATACCGCGGGGGAAATACATTAGTGCAACAAAAATAGTCCCCCACCCCCGCTTTGTAGATGGGGCGGGGGTAACTTTTTAACTAAGATAGGAAGTACGTATGATTGGAATGAAATATTTTGTTCGGTTCATGATAGATGGCGTTGTAATCGACGAAATTCAATTTAATCAATTTTCCCTTCTTAGAACACACGCATTCGATCCTGCAAAATTCGTCATCAAAACAATTTATTCAGTTTTGTAAATCTAAAATAAGTGTTCAAAACGATGGCCTGCGACTTCAATGCACTTATTAATCCGCATTTCAAATGATTGTACACAACTGAGAAGTGTGTCTGGTTGAATTTCAGCACACGCATTTCTGATTCGCTCAATCATGTTCTCACGTGTTGTTGGTTTTTGTGTGTAAACTTTGTTGTTGAGGTAGCCCCACAAAAAAAATCTAGCGCAGTAAGATCTGGTTATCTGGCGGGCCAATTTATCGGACCAGCTCTACCGATCCAGCGACCATTGAAATCACCATCAAGTATTTCACGTGCCATCAACGAATAGTATGCAGGACAACCATCATGTTGAAACCACATGTTCCGTCTCACTTCTAAGCTCAAATTTTCAGGTAATATTGGCAGTTCATTTTCCAAAATGTTTCGGTACATTTGACCATTCAAGTTGCCTTCAATAATGTGGGGGCCTATGAGTTTGTTGCCAATTATTCCACACCATCCACACCACACGTTGACAGTCCAAGGACGCTGATGTTCAACTTGACGAAGCCAGTGCGGATTTGTAACACTCCAATAATGCATGTTGAGTCGAATAACCGTTCCATGGTTTGTAAAAGACGATTCGTCGGAGAACATTACGCAACGAAAAAAATTGGGGTTTTGTTGTATTTGTTCACGTGCATCGCGAACTATTCACGTGAATCGCGAACTATTTCTCGTGTACTAATATGATGATTATGAGCCAGTGCTGCCAATACAGCAATTTCATTATTTTCTCCAGTGACTGTTGCTCTACGGGTCCTCTTTTTCGGATGAACATTTCCATCAGTAATAAATTGTTTGATAGTACGGCCAAATGAAGCACGTGAACGAATCCTATCCGAAAAACGTTGAGCGTAAATAGCAACAGCATTTTCAAGATTTCTGACAGCTTCTCCATAAACCAGAACCATTTCAATTTTCTCTGGCACAGTTAAACGCTCCATTCTAAAGTATTTTGTCGTTTATTTTGCAATTACGAAAAACATGAAGATAAGAAATAACACAAACGTTAAATGTGATTTACAAAACTGAATAAATTGTTTTGATGACGAATTTTGCAGAATCGAATGCGTGTGTTCTAAGAAGGAAAAATTGAATAAATTGAATTTCATCGATTACAACGCCATCTATCATGAACCGAACAAAATATTTCATTCAAATCATACGTACTTTTAGTCGTAGAATTCGTATCTGCAATAAAAAAATGGCATATTTAAAAAGTTTACATTAGTCTAAGACCAGTTTTTCAGATACCAGAGAACAAAACAAATTACAAAACTCGTCGTTGATTTATGGCAGCTGACGGGTAAATTTAGAACTTTGAGAATGCAAATTTAAGACCAAAAAGGAATCGGAATTGAATTAATTTGCACAAAATTTCGTACTGCGGCTTACGGTGTCTGCACCAATAACTAAACACATGAAACAAAAACTTTCACTGAGAATTTTTACTTCGATTCAACTGTGGTTTTTTGTGCTGCTTCCAAAAGGTACAATAAACCCTATATATACCTTATACATACATACACTGGTTCTATAATAGTATTAATAAAAAAAAGTATCATCATCCACTTTACTTCATTTATAATTCATTCAACTTAATAGCAGGAATATAGTAACAACTATATGTATATATGCCCAACAACAAAATATATAAAATTCACCTCCTTCCATTTTTATTCTGTGAAAAATTTTATAATAAAAAAATAATAATAAATTCACCCAACTCCAAACATAAAAAGTAAAAACATAAAGCCTTGTATATGTATATGTATATATATAAATGTATACTAACCAACCACCCACCCATTTCATTTTACATATGTATATATTTTTTATATCATGAAGCCGAGCAACAACAACATAACTAAATCCAATTTTTTTTTCTAACATATTCAACATATACATACATACATATACAACGAAACCAACTTATTTTATGTTTGCTGGCTGCGATGATGATCATGCGATGATAATGATATTTTTTTTTTGTTTTGTTCTGTTTCATTCGAACTTTAATGTTTTAACATTTTAAGCTTTGGATTCGGTTGTGTGTGCGAGTTATAAAATGCCGCAGTAAAACTTTTCACTGTAAGTTTTACTTTTGTATATACATACATATATACATATTTTGTTCATATATCTTCCAAACGAGTGAGCTAAACATAAAAAATAAAAAAAAATGATGAGGGTTAGACAAATTCTGAATTATATGGAATGAGTTTTTTGTACTCTATATATACACATATACGAATTGGGGTAGCTCTACAACCCTGTTGACTAAATTATAGTATAGTATGAGGAATCGAGAGTGGTTTCAATTCAAAACAAGCAAAAAAGGAAAATTTTTATGTTGTTATACATAAAACCAGGGATGAGGGTTGATATAAAATAATAATAAAAAATTGTCGGATGGTTTGAGAGAAATATGGGGTTTAATAACAGAATTTTCATTTAGGGTTACTTTTTGTTCAATGTTGCGTATATACGCTATATATGTATGTGTGTGCTTTTGAAATTTTATTTTTATTATTATTATTATTGGAAAAAAGTTGGAAAATTAAATTTTGTATACCGGAAATATTAATTAAAGAAAAACAGTTTGCAAATTAATTGTGAAAAATAATAAGAATTAACAATTTTAAAGAGATATGCGTCCAATCGAATATTTTATTTTAAGATTCGAATACGCATCACATTTATTATCGCTTCGTTTTAAAATACGCACAGCCAAAATATATAACATAAAAATATGTAGCAGTGACTCACATCAAAATGGAAGATGAAACATTTTGTTAAATATAATAAAAGAGGGTTTCGAAATTGTTCTTGTATTTTTTTTTTATTGCATTACAAAATGTTATTAATAAAATATATATTAAATTAAAGTTCGGATCAGTATTACGATTTTATATACATTGATTAATCATAAAGCTTTAAAGGTTTAAACCGCGATGAAGCAGTGATGACGATTTTCAACTTAAAAATGAATAGTTTAACAAAAAAATGTAATAAAGGTTGAAATTAATCGTTACTCAAATCTTTACATTACCATGATACTTGAAATTAATAAACTAAAATCCAGTAAGGTGCTATAAAAATAAATATTAGTTTGAGCTAACCTAAATTCAATATAAACTATAGATGCCACTAAATTTGAGACCTAAATCGAAAAAGCTTGCTAAACCAAGCTTAAATTATTTGAGACCAACTAAAGCAATGGCGAAATCGAGACTGTACTTAAAACTCTGAGAAACTTAAAAGTATCACGGGAAAGTACACAGAGCCCTCATGTATCGATGAACACAAACAATTCAGATGGTGCTTTTATTTCAAAATCTAACATTGAAATCACAACCCCTTGTGACTCATCTCCCCTACCGATAGTAATTCAGAATCGGTGGAAAACTCTGAAACCACTACTCCAGCTGATAAAGTTTAAAGAGGTATCGGAAACAGGAGAAAATGTATTACAATATGCTAGTTTCGAAAATAGTTTTGAACATGAACTTGAATTGGAATCGCAAAGTGATCAAAGAAGAACAGTTGGTCAAAATGTTGTTGAGCCAGGATACTCATAAATGATGATAATCTTTTGTCACTGACGAATTGCGAAAGCCAATCTTAAGATGAAAGGTCTTCGAAGAAATTGAACTTTTGTCGAAAATAATGAAACAGTATCTGGTGGGCTAGAAACTGATGGTCAGCCTGAATACGACAGCTGCACCACAAATGAATCAATCAAATATATTCACGATGAACGTAAGTGTTGTTGCTTCACCTCTAGGCGGTTCGAATGAAAAATTAATTTCTGAGAATGTAGATGTTGAGAGAGAAATTAAAGTCAATGAATCCAATGATTTACGAGGGTTTACAAGTAAATATTGGATCATTCCAGAAGATAGAAAGTATCTTTACAATTGGAAGTGAACTTCGAACACTAATACAGAAATGCTAAGTCTAGATGCAGAATTAAAGCAGTCTGCAGAAAATACATACTTAGGAAAACTTATACATGAAGACCGTTTATAGACACCACACCAACGGCTGATTTAGAAGAATCTCCCAGCCAAGAATCTCGCAAGGATATTTTCAAAAAACTAAGCAAAATCTTCAAAATATAGAATCAAATGTAACAGAATCGACGGTATCCAATATAAAGGAGATGGTTTAGACGATATATCTGTACCTATGAGCGAATAACTAAGTGTTTGTCAACGTCTAACTTAAGAGCGCTTTCAAGTGAATACATAGATTGTGAAAAAGCTACAGAAATTACAGAATTGTCACCTGCTAACAAAAGTAGTTATCAAAAGACTGAGGATAATTCGAAAAATTCAGAAATTATAGAATCAACAATTATTGCTAAACATGATAGAAATTCAGATGATTCTGATTTGCTCAATCATATATTTAAGGAGGTTTCAAATCAAAAAATTCAAGAAGAATTTGAGATCCGTGAAAATTTACTATCCGGACTAAAATATGTACAGAGAAATTTAATTTAACAGTAGACTGCTAAAAAATTTACACTATTTTGAGGATATGAGGCAAATTCAAAGAATAATAAAGTTTTAGTACGAAACTAAATTTTATGACTCACTCGATTGAAGGACTCACTCGGACATTAAGATCTTAGCTTCCTAATTCTTATGGTGCCGTGCAAAAAGCTCGAAAAAATGTTTTGGAATTAAATGTCCCGCAACATAAAATCAAAGTAGAAAATGGTGGTGTGAAATTAAATTTGGAGATATTAATCTATTATTTCAAAGAACGAGAAATTAGAATTCATTGAAGATGGGTAGAACAAATTAAATAGACGTGGGCTGATGGGCCAATAAAATTTGATCAGAATCAGAATAAAGTTTAGAATTCTAGAGAGTTACAATGATGTTCGAAAATTTGAGTATGAATAATGCTCAAACATCAAAAGAGCAAAAAAACCGACCACGTTCTGAATTTGTCTGATTCTATTATGCCACAACACGAAATTCGTATTTTGAAGCTTTTTAAAGTACACACAACGATTTTGGTATAAAATGATTAGTATTTGATATAATTACATAAAGATGAAGATATGAACAACCTACTTGTCGGGTCGCTACGCTCCTATTGATACGCGCTTCTTTCATTGTTACGGAAATAATCTTCTGCATATAGAAAGTTGTAACACGATGGAAGCCGGTTGGCTTATTTATATCTTCCCGTAATTTAAAAACGTGTCGGGTCGCTGCGCTCCCCAGTTAGATCGCATTTAGTAAGCTGGCAAAAGTTGCTATTAAATATTGTGTTAAACAGCCTGCGAGAAAGTTTATTGTTTTTCTAACGGACAGAGATTTAATACAGTAAACACTCCAATACTATCTGAATCGTTCAAAAAAAGTGAAATTCAAAATCGTTTTTAGAAAATTAAATTTAAATTTTTATCCATTCCAATATTTTATCAAATAAGATTTTGTGCAATTTTATAAAATATTGAGTTGGGTTATATCGATTTATGATTTACCTAATTATAGTGTGATTTATGCCGAAATTTTGAAAATTCTTTGATCTAGAAAGTATTTTGATCTAGTGTACGGTTCAATTGTAATACCACAGGATTTTTCGCGATTTTTAATCTTTTTAATACACATGAAGACTCACTTCTTTCTCCCTCCATTGAGATTCGAACCCAGTACCTCTCGATACAAACGACACAGGCTTAACCATTGTGCTATTTGAACTGATGGACGTAAATTGCATTCAATTAAAAATTTGTTTTTAAAGTAATTTAATCAAACCAAAAAAATCGTTATTTTCGATCTCGAACTCCAAATTTGCAATTTTGTTTGAGCGGAGGTATTAAATTTTCAAACCTGTTGGAAATGAGCAAGAAAACTAGGGTTTAGCATAATTTGTAAAGCACAATCGATTTACTTTGGTGAAAATACAGAATTTACCATTTTTAGTTTAAATGCTATTTGCGAGCCCATACATAAAATTCTAATGATTCATTTGGAAATGTCATTCATTTTTGAATCGAAATACCAAATGTCAATTTATGGTAAAAGTTTTCAAAAAAAGTTTTATTTGAACAAAAGTGTTAAGCATTGACATTAACCGTGGAATACATTGACACCGATTATATAGAAAACAAGACATTTTTTGAACTGGTAAATATTTTCAATTATTTTTATGTCTCTATAGGTAATGTGTTATACGCTTTAAGACCTTTGTACATAATATTATTGTCTACTACAATCTATTGTTGAACCAGTATTGAAGAAAGAAATATGGAAATAGAATCGACGTCTCGTTCAATATGAATGACCACCGGAAGTATGAAGAAGTGGCCCGCGGAATTTAATTAAACCATTTTGTCAATCAAGTTGTGGTATTGTTCGGAAAAGTACAGTCATTGGACGCCTAGGTGAGAGATGATAAATGTTTTTTAATGTTTTTGTTTGTATAGTACCTCAAGTTCGTTCCAAGCGTGCTAGTAGCTTTAGTAAAACCATATTTTTCTCGGGCTAAAATATTATTTGTATTTAGAAAACCTGTAAGCCGGGCATTCACTATTTTGTCGTATGTTTTTGAGAGTGAACTTAGTATAGAAATTGGCTAGTATAGTTTGTTGAATATAGTTCATATATCCATCTTTATATACTGGGATAACAATTGCCATTTTTAGATTTTCCAGAACATTGATTTCAAAAGGGAACTTGTTTATTAAATGTGCCTGCAGTTGGCTTCAAATTTCGAATGACTTGGGTTACCTCTTCCTCGTTAACATTATCCAAATTGAATTTAGCTTGCACAAATAGTTACACATGTATTGTAGATTGGAAAAATGCTAAAAGAGACACTGTTTTTATTTTAAGTCACAACAGATCTATCTACAGTTCCTATGGAGCACCATCTATTGTTATAGAAACTATAGGTTGCATTGCATCTATAGTTTATATTTGTCTATTACTATATTAAAAATTCATGATGGCCACATGACTCTTTATAAAGCTAAAGAAACATAGAAAGTGTGTTGATTGGTCACTGAGGTGGCCACTGAGTTGGACAATGCGGATCTATATTGGATCTACTATGCACAACGGTACCTTAATAGTTTTTTTTCTAATTTATTGTTATATATTGTACAACATCCATATAGAGGTCTTGGGATTAACACGGCCATAGATATTGTACAAGCACCCAGTTTGAAGTACCTTTCGAAACAAATAAATAAATATATAGTCATTTCAATCATGATTGATTCAATCACTTGATTTTGATTTGGTTTGAACCATAAATAGCGGGTGGATTTAGTCAGATATCAGTCAAAAATTATTTACATACGTGCGAAATAGTCATTAACAAATTATATTCTTCAGTACAAAATGTATACAATCCATTTCTAACTTCACAAACAATTGAAATTTTTAAATCTGAATACGTTATTGGCCCTAAAGTTTGCTAATTGAAGAAACCTGTATATGTGGGTTTACATATTTGTTAGCCAAATGATCAACAATTCAAAACAATTTTTTTTAAACGCTGCCAATGGCTTTATTCTTGAATCTTTCTACAAAAGAAACTAACAAGAAGTAATCAATTCTTAAGCTAAAATTATTACATATTTTTTAAGCCTTAACCAATGTTAATACATACTTGTTATTAGTGTTCACTATTTAATTAATTTAAATTGTACATTTATATATAAAACCTAAACATTTATTATATTTAAAGGTTGATCAGTCCAAGGGGATCTGCTCTTCTAAGTCACCTCAATCGCGGCTGTTTTACTATATCCCTGGCCAATTCATTGGGATGTGTCTCTAGTTTTGAGTAGTATTTCGAACTGAATTCTTTAATGGTTTCTTTGATAGTTTTAATTCCAAGATCATCGTGTATTACTATTGCGAACGTACCACGGAGCATTGGTAAAACTACGAAGTATTTTCGCTTGGGTTCGTTGCAGGAGTTCTCTGTTTGACGCGCTGGTGGATCCCCATAACTGAATACCATATGTCCATATATCACTTTGTATAATAAAGCTTTATTGGTTAATGACATCTGAGATTTCCGTCCCATCAACCAATACATTTTGGAAAATTTTATTTTTATTTGGTTGCGCTTTGCTCGGATATGATATTTCCACGTTAGCCTTCTATCCAGGTGCATGCCTAAGTATTTGACCTTGGTTTGTTGAGAAATATTTATGTCGTTTAATTCCACTGGTGGGCAAATGCGTTTGTTTATGCGCCATGTCTTAAGCCAGTTCTCGATTTTGTTTAGATGATTCTGTATTTCCTTTTAGGCAGTTTCGGGATTATTGTGTGACACCAGGACGGCCGTATCATCGGCAAAGGTTGATATGACTACCTTGTTGGCTACAGGTAAGTCAGCTGTGTACAGCAGGTATAATATTGGACCTAGAACGCTGTCTTGTGGAACACCTGCGTTGATATCATTTAAACAAGTAGTTCCATTATTTTGTTTAACCATGTACTGCCTTTGTAGGAGATAGTTTCCCAGAACTGAGTGAAATTTCTTCGGTAGAAGTCCTTTAATTTTGTATATTAGATCAGCAGAACAATATTTCTTTTCCTCATAGGTGTTTTTGATTGCATTTACAATTCTGTGTACTTGTTCTGTGGTACCATGATGGTTTCGGAACCCAAATTGATGGTCTGGAATAATATGCCGTTCTTCTAATACTGGTTTCAACTTCGTTAGTAGCATTTTTTCAAATAACTTCGAGATTGTAGGGTGCATGCTTATTGGACGATATGATGAAATCTGTGTTTAATTTTTTCCAGCTTTATGTATCATTGTGATCAAAGATATCTTCCATTTTTGAGGAATATAACCAGTCCGCATGATTGCGTTGAATATGAATGTTATTAGTTTTATGCATTTGTCTGGCAATTCCCTTATCATTTTTCCAGTAATAAGATCATGCCTTTTTTGGACCTATACAATTTTTAATAATATTCTTAACTTTCTTCCAATTATATTTTATGGGTTTGAAGGACAAACCATCATCCATTTGGTCCGGTAGCACGAAGTTATTAGTTTCTTCGTGTGGTGCGAATACTGTTGTTAGATGAGCAGCGAAAGCTTTGGCTTTTTCTTCATCGCTTCTCGCCCAATTTCCAGTTGGTAGTCTAATCGGGTGATTCGAGTTTGTTGGCCTTTTTAACTTTTTTGTTGCCTTCCACAATGAATAATCTGTCCTTTCGGTTGCCGAGAGTTCATTTAAATAATTCTGGACGCTCTGGTTTTCTTCTTCCCCCAATGCAAATGTTAGTGTCTTAATAGCTCGATTTAATTTCCATTTCAACAACGGTGATTTTGTTTCTTGCCATTTTGTTCCTGTATATTATGTGACAGTTTATTAACTATAATAACTGTACTATTTAAGACAGGTGTAGCCTTTTCAGCTGATAATGCCAGGACATCTTTTAAATTTTCTTCCGCCGCATCAATATCTGCTGGTGTGATAAGAGGGATATTCAGTACACAATTTTGTTCGACTAACCTTTTATATTGTTCTCAATTAGTTTGCTTGGCGTTTCTATTCTTACTACGCCGGTGCTCACTCTTACAATTACAAGTGAGTGATCAGAAGACAGATCGTAGCAATTGGAGGCCTTAGCATATGTACGAGGAATGCCTTTAGTTACACAAAAGTCAATTAAATCAGGAACTTTCTTTTTATCTGTGGGCCAGTACGTTGGATGACCGGTAGATAAGTAATCAAGGAACTGTTCTTCTATAGCTTCATAAAGTTGTTTGCCTTTCGGCGATGTTAATCTGGAACCCCATTGGGTGTGTTTGGCGTTGAAATCACCCCCCGCAAGAAATTTATGAGGAATGCTTGATGCCTCTGCTTTATGCGTTGTGCTAGGCCTTTTGCATTCCATATGGCTATTTTGAGGACAGTCATTTTTGATTTTTAACGACTATCTGCATCTGCTTCATATTATGCATCATTAGATTCATGGTTCTCTCCATCATCGCCATGAAGCTTTGCATCATGTTAGTTAACTTGCTTAAAGCTGCTGTGATGTTTCCTTCTTCGCTTGCTTGCACTTTGGGAGCGGTATCCTTAAGAATACTTGCATATGAAACCCCTTAATGGGGGTCGTACTTTTGGTGCAGTGGAAGAATGAAGATTAAGCATTCGTTGCTCTGCTCGCTGCCTTAGATTGATTCTTTTTTTCAATTCTAAGTAAATTGGACACCCTCTATAATTAGCAGTTTGATTTCCGCCATAGTTGCTGCATTTTCTCACTGATGCTTCCGTTTTGTTGTATGCATTTGAGTTTACCACAGATAACACAAACATCGCATACAAACATACTCTTGACACTTAACTCACTGTACCGGTCCAGTTCTTTTTCTGGGTTCCTCAACGATAATTCTTCTATGCAGTAGATATTTTAAGTCAAATATTGCATGTTTCTCTTTGATTTTTTTATTATCTGGTACTAATTCCAGACAGAACAATGGTTGAGGCAACTTTTCACGGTTAATGATATTGGTGATTGATTTACATTGAAATCCTTTTTCAGCGAGGGCGGCTCGTCTTTCATTTGCATCCACGTATAGTCTTCTATGCCTTTCAACACGACGACCAATCCTTTTTCGCTTTTTAGTTGGTAAGTGTAGTAATATTTCGTCAAACTTCGTCGAAATGCTTAACTAACGCTCTGTAAGCGTCAATATTGAGCGGTTGAATTTTTGTTTCTTTTATATCTCCTCTTTTTATCACGGAGATATAAAATTTTCCATTAGTAATGAACTCGATTGTTTTTGCGAGCTCTCTATTTGATTCTTCCCTCAAATAAATTGGTGGTGGTTTCTCTGGTTTTGGAGCTTTTTCGGCCGGCGGGTCTTCAACAACCAAACAAGAATACCGGTGGCTTTGAGTTAATTCAACACTACCTAGCTTGGTGAATTTATTCACGTTTGCACTAGCCACTGATCTAGGGCTTCTCCTTCGCTTGAGGTGACAGTAATATATTTGGCCAGCCCTGTTTGCACTAAACACTGACCTACATCACTGTTTATTTTATTATCATCTGTCGATGCACTTTTATTGTTCAACCCACTAAGTTCATTAACGTTAATTTTTAGTTCACTTGATATTAAATTACCTGGTAAAGTAATTTTTGATGCATTGGCTATTTGTTGTTTTTTTGGACTATGTTGCACCTTTTTATTAGTCACTATTGTGGTCGTGGCGTTTAGCGCAAAATCGCTTGCAGACAGCGCTTTCTGCAGATTTGAGGTGGAGAATAGTGGAACATCACGATTTCACATATTTTTCACATCAATTTTTTTTTTTTTATAAAAAATTAAAACTGCTGATTAAACTTTTTTCACACAAGTCATAAGTAAATTATTTTTAATGTTTTCTCGGCGGTAGCAAAAGTGTTGTGAAATGAACAATTCAAAATGGCGGTTTTTTTTATTAGCTAATTTCAAGTAAATCTCATTCCTAATGCAACACTTGTCTTAAGTTTATTTACTCGAACTGTATGCCATAGTATATAGAGATAAAACTAATCTTGAAATTATTTTGGATATTTGGAAGCAAATCAGATCAATTATGCCACAGTTAAATACCAATATTATTTATAGTATTTCAGACTGGAAACTTTATTGCCTTCAACCTTTCAGTTCTAGAAAATTAGTTCAAGAAATTTTGTTATATAGAATTTTCCATTATTATAGCAACCAGTCTAGGTATAGGAGGCAAACCTATATTACAACAATGGTATATAAAAGTGATTTTGCTTTTGTCTTATATTTATGAACGAATTAAGAAAAATATTTTATTCTATTTACGAACATACATAAAAGTTTGTTCAATGGCAAAGTTTATGAAAAACTGGATGAAACGAAGCGCAACAACAACATACAATAAACAGCCAAAGAAATTCATTCCCCATAAAAAAAATTTTTTTGTGTACGTTTTTCGTCTTTCATGAACCAAAATAAAAAACACGAAGAAGACAAAAAAAAAATAATCTTAAATTAAAGTAAAGAAAATTAAGAAGAAGACGAAAGAAAAAAGAAACATAATCATTCGTTTAGGTCGGAATTGTATATATATATGTTTGTATGTATATAGTATGTACGGGAAAATATTCGGAAGGGTTGAAGTGTTTACAAACGACAGTTTTAGTACATTTTGTATATAATATAAGTAGAAAATACAATTTGTTCGTCTTAATAAAGCATCGATAAATGTACTAACAATATAAGTAAGATGTTCAAAGATATTATATATATAAAAAATGATATCTGAATGTATCTTTAACATTAAATAATAAAAAAAAAAAAATTGTGAGAAGAAAAGAAATATAAATTGGCAATCATCATCATCATCATCATCATCATCAACATGATCATCTCATCAAAAACGGTCGTTATTTTATTGTAATTTGCACATATGTATATCTGTGGGTATATGTATGTATATATTCTTTTAGCCAAATAAGAAATAAATTGTGTGTTAATTAGTTAGTTCATCTCTTCTCTATACGATAGCTACACTCACTCTGTATACCTAATTATTGTCTTGAATGCAACAAAAAAATTAAATCACATAAAACTTATTTTTTTAAATTAATAATCATAATAAAAAAAAGTTACTTTTTATTGTAAGTTTATTTATTTTTTATTTTATCATCGTTAAAATAACAACAACTATATTAAATAATAACAATAATAATAGTTGATAAATTATGATTATGATTTAAGATAAAAATAAATTTCAACAATAATAAATGTATATTGTATACAACCCTTTAATAACATGGTTTTTGGTTTTATAATACACAACGTATATATTCGCGTGTTATTTAGGGAGTCGTGCGCGGTACAATAATACAAAAAATGGTAGAAATAAGAAATATCAAATTACCAAATTTTATCAACACAGAATAAAATTGAATTTTTTGGCATAATATTATTGAGGTTAGGAAGGTAGAAGAGATATTAAAATTCCGAGAATTTCGTCTGGATTATATACCAAACCAAAGTCAAAATTTGTATTTATTTATATATAAAAACATTGACAAGTAATCTAAAAAGCTAAACGACTTGTTATCATGCACAAATTTATTTTTGTTGTTGTATTGTATATACATATGGATGTACATATATTGTGAGTTACTTTTAATGATCAAGGTGATTTAAACCATCCGAAGATACATATATCTGTACATATTATAAAAAGAACACAAAAATAAATCATACAAATAAGTCATGTTCACTTATTGCACCGACGGCAAGAATATGTATATCCAAACCAACATACCTACTGCATATACATAAGATGTATAATTTTGAAAGCAACAAGAACTGAAATACATGCGCGCAAGTATAAATATGTACTTAAGAGAAGATAAGCTTTAAGATATATATATTTAGGAATTTGTGTAATTATTTCACCGTACTGTGCAATTGTTTGCTACATACAAAGGATATTCTGGTTTATGTACAACATGTATTTAATGGTTTTGAACTTGGGCGCTTTTATAAAAATGTATAAAATTTACTATAGCTTGAATGATATAAAAATTATTACAGCGCGGTAAAATCATTCTATACGAGATTTTCAAATTAATCATAGCCCCAGGCTATAAATATGTATAATAATAATAAACACATACCTATGCGGGACTCGTTAAAAATATTCAAGTTTAAAGTGTGAAAATATAAGAAAACTATTCGATTTGTATATTCAGAAATACACTTATTTCAACATCATTCAACTGCGGCGGATAAAACAGGAGATATGGCATTAAAAAATCTCTAAGCAATTTCTAACATATTCAAATATAAAACATGATAGGTGTGCTCTGCATTTTTTGAGGTGTCCGATTGCCATAATTATAACCGTTTTTAGAATAATTTTGACGTAAGTGAAATAATTTTCATTTCCATTTTTTGCGATAAGTTCATTTGTTGTCCGAATTTTGCAATAATTCTGATATTGTTTACATAGAATGTAACGTGGACAGCATGAAATCGTAAAATTTGGCTCGAATGTGTTGGCGACTGGAAATGTCGTTTTGCGGCTATTACTGAGCCTATATAATATTAACAAATTTCGGCTAGACCATTTTCAGCTGTCTCGTGAGTGCTGGCGAACAATCTTTCAAAATTTTCCGACGTATAGCACATAGAATCCTGAATCAAATATGACCTTGAGAAGGTCGGCTAATATTTTCTTCTTGGTACAGTGAAAATCCTGAGAGCCGTAGCTATAAAATCCTATATAGCAGATTTTTTAAGTGGATTTTTTTAAATTTCTTTTGCGAAATATGTAGGGCAGATGTACAGGTATGTTAAATTGAAAATTCATTCAAATTTTAAAATTTCGTTTAAATACATAATAGTCAATAGCGTGTTTATATTGTTCTTAGCTGTGATGAGTGCTTCGATGAAAATTGCCAAAAAACTGAACAATTTGACTTTAAAATAAAAGTTCAATGGGTGCATTAAGGAACAAAATGTGATCAGGAAGCGGTATTTTGCTTCAAGAAAACCACTACAAGGCAGCCCAAAAGATGCGCGCTTTCGTAATAATGAAGAACTCAATGAAATAGTGTACGAGTGGTTCGGCAAAGCAAGAACCAAAAATTTTCTAATTTCTGGACCTATTTTACAAGCTAAGGCTTTGGAAATCGCCAAAAAATTAAACATGCACGACTTTAAGGCATCCAATGGCTGGTTGCGCAGTTTTAAAAAGAATATTGGGGTTGCGTTCAAGCAGATTTCTGGCGAGGAAAATGACGAAAACGAAAATATCACAGCACTATGGAAAACCAAGTTGGCTGACATTTGTGATTCATTATTTCGAGCCTTGTAACGTTGGTAATTGTACCGAAACCGCATGATTTTTTCGCGCTTTACCAAACAAAACTTTAACCCTTAAAGGCGGGAGATGTTCTGGATTTTCAAACATCAAATTGAAATTTTGTCCACCTAATTTCGAAATTACAACCACTGGACAATGGGGTTCTGAATGTTCCTGAAGCAACATTTGCTTTTGGAAATGGACGCATGCGACTCAGTCACGGATTTGGAAAAACACATTGCGATTTTAATGGGATTAAAGTCGCTCAAAACGAAATTCGTAAGGAAACCATAAAGAAATGTTTTGTAAATTGTGGATTTAATTTTCAGTGTACTTTAACTGACAACGAGGTAGCTGGAGGGCGTTCGATCATGGCCGAAATTCAAAATCTTATTGTATCAGCATATATGAATCCGCAATTTACAGCTCCATTGATTTGGTCGGTGTTGATGAAAACGTAGAAATCGAGTCGCCATCAATCGAAACTCAGACTCTAATCGAGATTTTGAAGCTTGCCATATAGACGTACGTACGAGCATCTACCCTAAAGTTGTTCCCAGTTTTTTGAGTCAGCAAATAACAAACGACAATGAATTCTAACGAAGAAAATTGAATCAAAAATGTTTTATTTCTTCATATGAAAGTTACTTGTTTGCGTCGAGTATTTACCCCATTAACTGTAACTGTCAGCGCTATGTATGTTTGCTTCTAAAATTACAAGAAAACGTTTTATTAATTTGTGGCCAATAGAAATTTCGAAATTTATTATTGTGGTCACAGTGAACATAATGTTGAACACCACTGCACTATAGATCTAATGTATTTATAAATTTAATTTAAATAATTATTTGAGTAAGCTATACGCGCACATTTAAATTAATTAATTATTACTCATGCATCTGCTAACAAGTAAGAATAAATATTTAACCTCTTAGAAGAAATCAAGATTAAAGAATAAAGTAATTGGCAGTGAAAAAAATGTATTTATGGATAAATAACAAAAATATATATGAAGATTGCTAACACTAAACATACTGAAACATTAAATTAAAATTATTAAAATTAAATCCCAAAATGCGTATAAATAGAAAATCACGCGAAAAATAAATAGCGCGTTTTTCAATTTTATTTTATAATTTAAAACATATTTTAAAACATAAAGCTAAATTAACATTAATTAATGTAAATTTTTTTTTTAATGAGACATCGCATTTCGACCAATAAGAGAAAAAGGCTCTAATTTTTTTTTAAGTTTGTCCTAAAACAAAAGCAACAAATTATTATGCGTATATGTAAGTGATTTTTGAACAGTAAAAAATTGTTAGCAAGTATTTCTTGTCTTTATTGATCACAGAATATTTGTTTAATGTAAATTAAATAATTAAATGGTTTTGTATGAATGCGGGCGCTTTCAGTTCAAGAGCAAAATCAACATTTCATGGCACCACAGATGGCCTAAATGCCAATTTTTTTTTATATATTTTTCGTACTATTCGGCTTTCGTTCTTTAAATTAATTTTTTTTGTCTTCTATATGGTAATGAAATTGTTGAATGCAATTGAAGCAACCATGCTAGTCAGAAATTATGGCAAAACTGTCTTAAAAGAGTTAATCTAACCAATTTATTGTGCATTAGTTTAACCCTACGTTCACCGACAGTAAGAGAATTTCACTAAATAACGAACTTCTCTATGATAAATCACTTAATGCATTGTGCTTTTTAAAAAGATACTTTTTCGAGCAAGAATTATCGAGCAATAATAATTTGAAATTAATTTTTGTTGTAATTGTTGTTAATATAAATTAGTATAACAATAATTGATCTTTTATGTTAAAATGATAATTTCCATTATGTTAAGGCATCAAAGGTAGCTTATTAATAAAAAACTACTTATTGTAAAAAATCACGAGGCCACGGGAATTTTCTTTCTCTGAATATCGGATCCCGGGTTTGAAAACACGGTCGGGAAAATGACTCAATATTCCACATATTAAAGAAGAAAATGATCAAAATATCAATATTTCCTAATTTTTCCTGGAGTTACTGATCAGCAGCCACTTTAGTGAACGATAGTTTTAAATAGAGGTGGGTCTATTCTAGCAGAAAATCACTTAGATTTGTCGAAAAGTAGGGGAACAGACATACTTATAGAATTGAGCATTTTTGAGAACAAGAATCGTAAATATTAATATCGAATTTTAATAAATTTTCCACGTATACAGATAATAATTTGTTGTTTTTGTTTTATGACAAACTTAGGAAACACTTAGGACAAACTTCACCCACGTAATGTCCTATCGTATTCTAGATGTATCTCTAACTATTTATTTTAAAGAAAAATCTATCCTAAGTAGTGAGTTTTTATTTTAAATTAAAACAATCATTGGAATAAAATAAAAATCAATTTCTTAAACGATGTTCATAAGTAGCCTTTTCAGATTACCGGTAGTCTGCCGTACCCACAGTAAAAATATAATAGATTCCTCATTCATCATTGTAGTCCAAATGTGGACCTAAAATATTTAATGACGTCGAAACACGTAATATAATTAAAAGAATTTAATTTATAAAAACGTGTCATTGGTCTACTACCTTTAACAATATTTTGAACAAATCTGGCTACTACAGGTGAGCCTCACCGAAAAAAAATCTTTTATAGTCGACTAAAATGGTTTAAAGTTCTCAAACTTATTCTGGAATCATAACATTTTCCGCAACGATTGACTAGTTTGAATGTGTAAAAAACCAAATACATATAACGATTTACTGTTAGTTGTTTCGTAAACAGTTTATCGTATGGCCAATTATCAGTTTAAATCTAAATATTTAAAATAATGAAATTTGGTGTGTTTGGTGAAATAGAATTATATTCATTCATTGATGAAGGCTTGAAATGGATTTAAGTTTGAGTGGTGGCACTCTGTCAATAACGAATTTTATATATGAGAAATATCTTCCTTAAATAATGGTATACTATATTTATGTTCGGTTTAACGAAATATTTAACTAACTATTCTCTATAGTTAAAGTTAACAATTACATTTTTTCAATTCAAAACGCCCATAATTTGTTACATAAGCAATATTTAGAAAGTTTTACCAACAATAAAATTACTTTCGTCACCATACTATAAAAATGTAATACAACGGTCCTTTCAAACAAAACGCTCTTACTTCTATTAAAACTTTCATATTAATTGGTACCGAGCTTCTTTCCAACTGGCCATATTAACATCTAGAATTTTATCATAATTGGTCAAGGAATGACCTAGTTCCTAGGCCATTTTTCAGAACTTCATTCCAAAGTCATTTTAGAATCCCATTTCTATCCGACATACCGAGTTTCATTATAATCGGTTAAGGAATGGCTTAATTCCGTTAGTGTTGAAAATATTCTAGAACCTCCGCCAAAAGTAATTTTATAATCCCATTTCCATTCACCATTGCGATCGGTCAAGAAATAGCCTGGTAGTTGATTCCATTTTTATACGTGAAATATTCTTCTGATATTCACTTTTAAAGTGCCAGTAGTCCATATACGAGCCGAGGATGGCCAACTAAGTATTTGTATGTGAAATTACCTAAGGAAAATGGTTTTAAAATATTTTACCAGATATCAGATACTTTGCGTTAACAGGCGTCATATTATGTAATACTTTATCCCATTTTGTAATATCCTGTTTCATTCCTGATTCTATTTCGTACCTTATCCCGTATTTAAAAATTCTGTTTTTTTTTCAAATATCGTATCGATTTCTCCCAAAAATATACCCACAAACCATTTTAGAATCAAATTTCCAACTATTATACGATAAATTGTCCATACGGCAAATTGTTATACGGTAAATTGTTTTTGCGATAAACTACCCGGCACCTACCTGAAATATGCGAGATGGGAAACGTAATGGTATATGTCATCGTTATACTGCCAATATCACAAACATTAAGACAACGGTGACGCTACCTAGGTAGCCCAAACAAAATAAAGTGAAAGCTCTCGATCATATTTCTTACATTTAAATTATTTGTTTAGAATTCGTCGAGGTTTGTGCAAAATCCGTCGGTTGTTGCGTATGTAAAGACCAAGCAAGTAGCTTGGTCCTAATCTGACAGTCAAGCGGCATTATATAGCCTATAATGGTCTTAGTTACACAACCAGAATAGTTTCTACTAAACTTTTACATTTGAGTATAGCGTTTGAAAAAACCTTGATTAGATGACCAGAATTTCAAAACAATTTGTGAAACAAGCATTCAAAATAAAATCGTTTAATCGGAGTTATTTTACATTTTAAATTATTTATAATTATATTACCATTCAGAATACAATTTGAACTCTAAAATTGATCAAAAGTTTTTGATTTTTGATTTATAATTTTAAAAAAAATTAAAACTATATAGTTCCGATTCGTAATGAAGCTTGTGACGATGAAATCCGAAATGTGGAGTGCGGTACATATATAATAATGCTAAAAATTATGAATCACGTCTTGAAATTAATCGTAAATCATTTTTATAGCAGGGACTAAGTACCAAAATATACAGATAGTTAAAACCAAAAATGGATTTTTGCTAGATGTTTGAGTAAACTTCTTGATAGACACAATTCTTACTCAGAGATATATGAATGCAGAAGGCTGTTTAATAATCACTATAATTCTGTGCAATGGATAGCACTCCCTTCACACTCCTAAATTTTATTATTTTCAAGTACAGCTTTGACTAACAATTGGGGTTTCAATTGCAAGCTGCGTGTAGAACGGTCGTTCAATAGACTAAAATTAATTTTATCCTATATGGAGGAATCGCCTCAGTTTAGAATTTCTCAGTTTGTCACTAGTGAGATGGAACCTCTTGTCAAATTTGATTTCGATCAAATTATATACGACTTTGCGTTTTTAATTAAACTATGAAATTTCAGTAACCAGCAGAAAATCTCAATATAGCGGATATAATTATTTTAAAATATGTTAAACTCCATGTTTCTGATATATCATGTAATAAATATAATTTGACCATAATTCCACATCTGTGAGCTTAAATCCCGCTGTGATTATTTATAAAAAATAAACATATATGTATGTATATATGTATACCTATAATAACTGCTTCTACCCACTACTGTTCGCATATACATATATATGTATATTTATACCGAACCGATATATTTTATGCAGTTGTATACCCATTAAAAAATTAATCACTTAATTTGTTTCGCATATATATACTGCATATATGTATAAGATTATCATTTTCTTAATGTTAAAGCCGTATAATTACTCTTATATATCCTCTTGTTTTATCTTATTAAATAAAGTGTTTTGAATGTTTCTTGATTTTTGCAATACCTGCACTAAAAGAAACTAAACGAATAAATCGCGAGAAAAGAGAAAATTTATATCCATCGTATATACGCAAAAAAGATTAAAGTGTGTACGCCGGCACATATATGTATATACATTTCGCGAAAATAACTTTAAAATGTTTTAATTAAAATTAATACTATCCTAAATATACAAAACAAGATCGGCTATCTTGAATTGAAAAAAACACCGATAAGACATTTATCACTATATATAGTCGCGTACTTCAATTATTTGGTTTTGCACGATAAAAATCTTGTTGAGCACCTTTCAATTCAAAGTTCCATTTATAAATGAACTTTTATTATATTTCATTAGGTTTTGAGCACGGCACTATTTTTAAATATTTTGCGCACACGGCACTCATCAAAACTGTATATACGCCACTCCACACGACCCATAACAACAAATTAAAATCTATGTGGAATAAGTTAGTAACCGCATAATTTTGTTATCCGCATTATTAATTTGTCGTCAAACAGTTTGTGCGCGCACATTGTGAAGAGCGAACAATAATTATTATATTGTTGCGTCTTATCAATAAAATTGAAGAATTTATTATTATTGTTTGAAAAATAAAATTTTTAGCGATAAAATATTTTTTAATTTTAATTTCTTTGATCGAGGCAAAATGATAAAAAAAAAGATTTCGAGTTTGTATAATTTTTTTTGGTTGAGTGATTAAGCAAGATATACACATTTGCGGGATTATAAATTGTTTCTATATATAAGTATCATGAAAATGTCTAGTCTATTCGCGTGGCTCAATCAATGTCTATAGGACTGTCGAAAATCAAAAATATTTTATGAAAGTTGTCTTAGAGCCACTTGCTTATGCAATCGCACATAAAATAGATTGCGCGACGAATTATAAAATAACGCAAGTGATCAATTATTTTACAAATCAACGGGCAAATTTTTCTCTGGAATGGACGTTCTTGAGTAAAAAAAGGTGATTCTATGTAATATGCATGACTTGACTGGTTCATTGAGCGCAGAAGAAGATTTGCATTGGTATGCAATGCTAATATGCTATATAATAGCAAAGGAGTACGAACAAAATCGAGTACATATTTCTCCACAATTATTATTCAGAAACATATAAATAAAACACCATTTTTATTTTAATACCCAAAATACTCTACGTTGCTTTTATCAAACGACTGAACACCGCGATATCTTCAATAAACACAACCAAAAAAAAAAAAAAATCAAGACACCACATTGTTATTGTTCGTTGCCTTAAATCTAACCGCTTTAATAAATTATACAGCATGAATAACAACAACAATAGAAACAACCTGAAAGCAATAACAAAAAAATTGAAAAACTTGAATCAAAAAAGCACCAACAAAACATAAATAATTTCCACCACTACCAACAACAACAACAAAATCCTTTTCATCTCGCCTCGAAATTCGAAATCCGACCGAATGTAGGTATGCATGTGTATTATATGGAAAACAAAGAAAACATAAATCAATTGAAAACGTGCGAATGAAATAGAGTATATTTAAAACATTATATAGTTGTCCTATTCATTCCGAAATATCGATTTAAAAATTAAAACAAAATAAAATAAAAATATTGTCTCTATATGAAAACGACTATACCAATGTATAATTTAAGCTTTAAAAGCTTTTTGTTATGTTTGTGTTACGATTTACGTGCGCACGAAAGAGGCAACCGTATATAGGTATATACGTTAAAACTAAATAATCATAAATAAATACTTTAGTGTTTTATAGATGTATAAATGTATATGAATTTTGTTTTGGTAGTGGTTTTCGATTTCAAATTTCGTTGTTATGTTGAACGACGTTGTTGTTGGTGGTGGCATTGTTGTTTATTCGCATATAAGAAATAGAGAAAATCTTCGAATACAATAAATGAACGAAGAAATATCTGTATAAGTACGTATGTATGTATGTATGTAGATAAAAAAATCAAACAGGTCATTAAATGTAATTTTTTTTTTTCGTATTTATAGTTTATTGACATTATATTATGTAATATGGTGGGAATGCAGCCGAATGTCTTGAAAATTTTTGTTATTTTTATAAACTATTCCCGGTATACATCGTTAAGTGGTAAACGATATTTTGAAACGGAATGTTCTCCAAAATTCTTTGATTAGTTAAGGTCGGATAGATATGGATCAGCTTTTTGGGTTTTTAGCGAAAAACAAACTCAGCCTCATATATCCAGCCAGTATACCATACTATTCCGACTTGATTTTCAAAAATATGATGATTAAATTTGAAACAGCTCGACTTCAGAGACAATCTGAAAGTTTGAATTCAATGATTGCACCGATATGTCTACAAGCTTTCTCGCAGTAGTGTATATAGATAAAGATTTTATGTATAAAATGAGCTTTTAAAACATTTGTAATATATTTTACAGTAACTCATATCATCGCCATTTTGTATATATTAGTCCTGAGGAATCGATGTGGCCGAGAGAGAGACGTTTCCGATACAAGTATAGGATCCAGAAGACGTCTGTTTTAAAGAGTAAGCTTTCGTAATCCAACTATCGATATGTCGGTTGAAACTAACTTAGCTTGCCTATTCTATCGACGAAACCAAAACAAGTCCATAACACCAGTTAATAAATCCATGTGTAAAACTGAATGCAAGTAGACTTTGGAATGCTTTATGATGGCAGATAGAATCAAATGCCTTACTAAAATATGTATATGCTACGTCAACTTATGTTTTTCTATCTCATTTAATAGTTTACTGGCTTCCAGACATTAACCCCATAATTACATATACAATTAACTCTAATAGTTTTGGAATCGTTGTAGATATTGATATTCCCCTGTAACATGATAGAAAGAGTTATGATGCGCTTTCCCGATTTAAAGAGAGGTGTATGATCTTTGAAATGTCCCATTTTTCGGGAAATCCGACAGTGATTAGGGATGAAATCACTAGAGCGGATTTATCAAGCTAAAAAAATGACTGACTGAATCAAAGCTGCCAACATTTTTGCTATCACTTTAGCGTTGGACGTGCAGGTATTATTATAAGTCATGATAGAAGGATATCCTTCGATTTCGCACGGTTAGATCGAAAATATTTTTTCCTCGATATGTACTTAAAATTGAAATAGATGTCAAATTTCTCGCTGCGTTGTAAAATAAGGCTAGCTTGTCCCTTTCCAATCGTGATTTTATCATTTTAGTATAGTCCTTACGTTTTCGATTTGCCAAATTGGTTAACAGGTAGGTAATCGAGTTTAAAGCCTTACTGTAAAATGTTAGAATATTTGTCGACATTTGCGTTCACATATTGTCTGTATTTAAAATTTTACCCCAATTTACTGTTCCTATACATAAACTTGCAAACCGGCGTTATTTGCCTTCTTAAAGTTGTATTTCATTTGTTGTGTTCAGATTTTTGCAAGAGATTTGTGGTTGATATCATTCACGGCAATTTGATTCGCAGTGATTCATTTTACTTTAAGAGCTTCAGCCGTGGTAAAGACAAGATCTAGGAACCTTTCCAAATTTTTGACAATCGTATATTAATTTGGTTAACACTGAAACCGCAAACATACGGAGCCAACGAATAAAGAATTTGCATATTACGCATGGGTGAATGCGATTTCAGTGTCATGTTATGATTCTAGATGATATTTGGACGATTGAAGTCACCAAGTACAAGAACTATATCTGATGGATTTGATGATTTAGTACCGATAAACTATAATTAAAATTGTATTGCCAATAATTTTCTGATCAGTGTATATGTTATGTATATATAGAATAAACTTATTATGTCAGTGCTAACATTTTCAACTGCCTCTGTAATATTTTACTTAAAATATTTGAACTTCTTTAATATAGATATCGAAATCAATTTCAGTTTGAACTCTATATACGGAATACTATAGCTTTAAATACGCGCATCATACTTGCAGAAAAGGTACCTAATGTCTTATCGTCGCTTATATTAATTTGATCAGGAATTACGATGGTTGTGTAAAGTTTTCGAGAAAATTATTCATGAAAAATCTTCAAGTCGCACGTTAAGTATTTGATTACGAATCTGAAATCAGGCTCAATATATTCTCGTAAAGAGTGTTAATAATCAAAAATGTGTGATACATTTTATTCTTAAAGAATTATCCAATCATGCTTTCAATTTGATGATTGGAAAAATTTCTTAACGATGAATAAATCGTATTTTTTGGAAATTATGTTGAATGTGTCAGCCCTTCGGAAACGTTGATCGTAAATATTTTGGTTTGTTGTAGTTTTCCCAATTTGAGGTCAAATATGAAATGAAATTGTAAATCGTTTCTACGCCAGGTGCGTGGATTTTTGATCTACCACAAATTGGAATTATACTCTTTTGCCGGCTTTTAAAATTGTTTAAACTGTATTTAGATTAGCTCGTTAATTTGTATTTTTCTAGAATGCTCGAATTTGTTCGTAATCTGGATTTTTTAAGATTTTAAAGTGCGGCTGGCAGCTGGCAGTCGTTCTTTGTATCCTCTAAGGCCACTGCTAAAATCTAAACACTTATCAAGTGCCATGATGCTGAAGCTTTACAAAGCGTTGATCAGGCCCGTTGTTATGTTTGGATGTGAAAGTTGGGCGCTGACGGATAAGTACGAGACATATGGCTCCTTACATTTGAGAGAAGAGTCATGTGAGTCAGATGGTACATACCGAGCTCTGTACAATGTCGAAATCAGAGATCTGATGAAGATCCCCGATATTGTACATGAAGTAAGATCTCAGCAAGTACGCTGGCTCGGTCACATTCTGCGTGCTGATCCAGAACGAATTGTGCAGCGATCTCTGAAAGGAGAGCCACCATATGGTAGGCGCAGAGGTCGTTGCAGGCGACGATTGCTCCACGATGTAGAGAATGAAGACCATGCTCAGGATCGAAACCGTTATTTATGCGCGACAGTGAAGTTAATACTAAAAAACTTACACGGTTGTTATTTCCAATTGGAATTTTATATACGTGCCACAGATTCTGGAAATTTTCACATGCTCTCAAATACATATTCAGATAGTTTAGACCAACATGGTCATCTTTGTGTCCATATAGATATTAAATTCTGATAGGCCATTCAATTTTCACAGAATTTGCGAGTGTTTTGATTTTGAACGATTTAATATTTTTTACGTCCACTGGTATTCATCCTAGACCGACAATAGAAACTGACTTTTTGAATTTTCACCTGTAATAGGATTATGAACAGGCTATCCGACCATATACACGTATTCTCTTCGACATCTCTACGATCCGATAAAAATCATTCAAAACCACTATAATTCGAAATTTTATAAAAAAAATGTTATAATTAATGCATATAGAACGAGTACCTATGGGCGTTGACATCTCTATATATAGGTTTGGCGGTTGAAAATTAAAAAAAAAAAGTCAAAATTCCGTGAAATAAATAGTAAAGTTCATCAGAATTGTGTCCGCTTGAATACACAAAATCTAAATTGGTCTAAACTATTCGAATATGTACATTAGTTACCCGTAGACATCATTGCGATCGGCTGTAAAAAATTTGGAGTAATTTAATTCATGTGGATGCAAAGATAGCAGTTGGTCTAAGCTATCCGAATATGTATTTGAGAACATGTGCAAAACTGGCGGCACAAAATTTACAAGACATCTGAAATTTTAATTTTTTTATAGTATTAACTTCACAGTCATTCTATTTTACGATTTATTATCATACGCGATTTGTGTTTTGATCCGAAACACGGTTTGATGACGGATTTAGGAAACGGAAAAGTATAAACTCGAGCTAGGTCAAAATTTCTATATATAAATGTGATGTACAATGTTTTGCTAACTGAAATAAAAAAAAATTGCGCACGATTCCGCTGATTCGCACGAAGTGCAAACGCGAAAAATGTTAAACAACCAGTTATCCGGATTATCATATAGATGGTTCTAGTTTTTTGACATTTGTGTGTTTTAAAAACTGATGTTTGGTTGTTTTAAAATGCCGCTAAAAACATCTGAAATTAAAATGGAATGTTTAATTGACGAACCCTGTTAGAATAAATATAAAACAAGCAAATAACACGAGTAAAAAATTAATTAACTTTTCATGGCAAAAGCAATTATTTGATTGATCGAAAAGCATCCATTTTTATAAAAATATTAAATTTCAATAACAAATTTTAGTCGACCTTGCTATGCGGCACACATATTAGAACACACGAAAAATAATCTTGTATAAGTGCTAGACAAGTTTTTATGTGTTCTATTATGTGAGTGTTTGGAAAACTCGGCTAAAACGTAGTATTCAACTATAGTTAAAAATTTCCGTTACACCATTCTTAATCGTATCGTGAGGGCTAACGAATTGTTAAAAGCTCACTTTACCCGTCATGAATTGAAATTCCATTTTTAAATAAAATATTTTCGTTTTTTGCAATTATCTCCTCTGCGACGCCCATCGAACATACAACCAAACAAAAAAATATAAATGATCAATAAGTTCAATTTAATAGCGGGGCCGACACTAGTTTAATCGTTAATAACGCTGAATTTGATACAATTTTTAGAAGCTTCGTAGAAATTTTAGACTGAAAGCGATTTGTTAAAGTGTATATCCTCAACGATTTCTAAAGAGTCTTCTATTGAAGATGATTGGCACACAACAAAATGAACTATGAGATTATATTAATGATTACAATTTGTGGTTGTTTTTTATCAAAAAGGCCCATTCCGAAAGTTATTGCTAAGCCGGTCTAAATATTTATTACTGCGAAATGTACAATTTCTATAAGTAACTAAAACTAGTGTAACGATTCGTTATTCCATATGCTCAAAATGCTTTGGTGGTGATGAACTCTATTTGGTGAGTCAGCCTTTATATTTTCTTTTTACTTTTGTCTTTTGGGCTATTAACAATGGTCATCGACTATTAACAATGGTTCGCAATAATCTGTGGTTCTTTCGGCCGTTGTTATAAACCAACCAAATTAGTGTCAATCTGGAACTTTGGAAAGTGGATCTCAGCGTTCAGAAAATATCATACCTAAACACCAATCACAAGAAACCACTGATGGAAATCTTACACAACAAGCGGTAATAAGTATCGATTCCGCGATCATTGGTGCTTTTCTATTTTTCTATAGTGATATAGGTAATATTAATCATAATTAGCTAATTAAGAAAGTAGAATAAAAATATCGTGGGTGATAAGATCGTTAGCGGTTATCGGTGCGAGTATAATCAGTACAAATTGCTTTCAGATTCACACCAAATTAACAAACCGCTTCGAAGAATTTGGGTTAAGTAATTAAATGTTTGCTTTTTTTTTAATCCATACTAAGTCAGTTTGCTTAATATGACTGTTCTAATTTAATCGATAAAGATCAAGCCTCAATCGGTAATTTATTTATGTTTAGGAATTATATTTTTCGGTTAGTGTTTTTTTATCACTACAGAATAAACTAAATATTTTATTGTTCACAGGGCGAATGTTATAAATGTTCACAGGATGTAATTATTTATCTTTCCTCGTATTTGTTAAATTATTGTTGATGGTAAACTAGCTGATTGTTTTATTTCGTTATTCTTAATCATGAGTGAGTAATTCCTTTTACAATGGGGATAGGTTGGCGATATAATTGATATAAAGCTGTTAGTGATGAACGCACGGTAAATAAAAAATTACTGGATGTGAGCAAACTAGACAATCTATAGTTGAATTTCTAGTAAAAAGTTTTTACTATAAATTTCTAGTAGCAATACATTTTATTAAATTTTACTAGAAATATGTATATGAAATTTTCTTATCTAGAACCCTCTAGCCGTGACTCCCAGCCATAAAGGTGACAGCACGCATGTGGATTCTGTAACCTATACACGTTACGCTAGCGTTACAATTTGACGCAGACATAGTTTTGAACTGTTACTACAATATATATAGAATAACTCGATGGTAGATCACGCGTAGAGATAGTGATATAAAGGTTGTTTTTTAAGCCTGATAGAGCTTGAAATTGTAAAAAATAAAACAAGAAATTAAATTTTTATGAAAAATATACTTCTTTTGCAGATCTCAATATACTCTGGCATATCATCATGACTAATCTCACGCTTGAACAACGCTACGAAATTATTAAAATTTGCTTTGAAAATCAGTCGTCGATTCGCGCAACTTATAGACGACTTCGTGATTTTTATGGCTCACATAATTGTCCATTTGAACAGGCTATCCGTCGAACTGTGGATAGATTTCATACCATATACTCGAACAGAATATCGCCCCTGTAAACATTTCTTCCACATTTTAAGAATATCCAACTTTATCGATTCGTCGTCGTTCGCAGGAATTGGGGCTCTGTCCGTCCACTACATGGAAAATTTTGCGCAACGATCTTGGCCTATTAGTTTACTAATAATTCAAGGTATTTGATCACTTCAAACCCTTATAACTTTTAATAAGTGCGTGCAGCTTTTGGAGAAAAATCCCTGGATACAAGCATGTTTGTTTTTAAAGATGAAACCATAATATGCAAAAAAATATGCGGGGATTCCCATTTATGAAAATAACGTTTGACCACCTTTTCATCGACTCTAGCGCAATCTATGGTAAAATATATATAAAACGGTTAACCTTAATTTAAAATAACGTACTTAAATATAATTTATAGATATTTCTTTTAATTTAATCAGGTAATTGAAATTTAATAACTGGGTATAACCGCGATATATCCTCAATCCAAATTAAGGTTTATAGACATATACCTACTAATTTTGCACCATATTTGTGTGAACTACAAAAAAAAAATTTAATTATAGTTTTTAACAATAGACGAATAATTAAAGGTAATAACTCCCGGCCGTCTCGATATATACTCGTAAAATGAATCGTGCAATAAATAAAAACTCAAGTGAAACAATTAAAAACTTTAATTCTATTTTATGTGTTTGTACGTTCATACTCGTACATATAATAATATACGGCAGAACATGACTTTTTGTTATTTTCTTAGAAGAAGAACACGAAACAGAAGAACTAACAAGTAATGCAGAGACGAAAAAATAAAAAGTCGTGATTCTATTATTTAAATAATTGTACCGAGGGAAGTAACAAATTGCCTAGAGGTAATTTTTACTTGTAATTTTCTTTTTTCGTTCGTTTTCTTCATTTAATTAAATATTCAATTTACACTTTAATGTTTTTATGTTAAACATGTTTTTTATGTAATATAAATTTATATACTTACATGTATGTATGTATATGCGCGAGGTAAGGAATTAAATTATTTCGTTTTTATACAAAAACTTGATACCGATTTGTCCTACTGGATTTGAATATAAGCGATATTTTCAGAAGATGGTACATGTATACTTATCAAAATGTTACGTAAATCTTGCGATTTTCTTAGATATATGTACTCGTATATATGAGAGACTGGTTCTCACGATTTCAAAAATTCATTGAACCAGATATTTCTTCTTCTGTATGTACGTATATGTATATATGCTCGCAAATCAAACCAAGTGAATGTTGAACAGTGCGCTACAGAAACAAACAAAAGATATTTATCTCGTTTGAAAGTTGAAAATAATATTGAAAGTATAAATCTTAAAATAATTATTATTTTTATTACGACTATTATTGTTTTAAGAAATGTATGATCAGCACGCTCCATTATTATACGTGTACAATACCGAATTAAGTTTAATTTCATTTTTAAACCACATATTATATATAATTTATTGTTAATTTGATCTGACAAAAAGTCAGCCTGAAATTAATCAAAATCAGCACACAACGGAAAATGCAAATGATAATTTTTTTTTTTTTTTTTAATTTCCAGACAACAATAATCACTATATAGTATAGAAATACATATGAGACTGTACTACATATATTTATACGTATCTGTCACATGATAGAAAGACACACAATATAATGACAATTTATGTAATCCATTTAGTTTTAAACAGAACAAAAATTTTGTTTTCGTCTGATTATTTTCTCGTTTTTATTTATGTACTCGTATAAATAGTTTTGTTGTACGTAAACCGACTTGAACAATTACTGTCAACTTAGAAAATGTATGTACATACAAGATAAGAGGACAAGAAACGAGTGGAGAGATAACGTCATTTTATTATATTTATATGTACACATATATATGTATACAGATATATGTAAGAAGTTATGTTGCCTTGCACAGAAAGAAAAAAAAGACATTTTTAATTTAAAATTCATCTGCCTTTTGTTTTAAAAATCATACAAGAAATAAAAAAAATGTTTTTAAGTCAAAAAAATAGAATTTTTAAAACTAAAAATTGGTTTGTCGAATCAAACTATAAATTTTTATTTCAAAAACAAAAACTTTGAGTCCAATTTATTATTTCAAAAATCTGAAGTTTTCGTTTTAAAAAAATGTTATTTGAAATTACTTATAACTAACTTATATTTTTGTTTTAAAAAATTCAAATTTTTTATTTAAAAAACTGAGTTGTATTCAAATGTAATACATTTATTTTCAAAGGATAGTGATATTTGAAATAAAATATAAATGTTGGTTCTAAAAACTTTAGTTTTTGATTTAAATACTTGGATTTTAATGCAAATCTCGGAAATTCAAAAATAAATGCTTTAAAAACAAAATATAAAACTTTAGTTTAAAAACATTGAATTTGTGATTCAAAGGGAAAACTTCATGAAATAAAAGTCAATAATTTATTATTTTTAATTCAACTTATTTTATTTAATAAAATAATAAATTATAAATAATCTAATGAATAATCAATCTTAATCTTATTTGTGTTTACGTATAATATATCACATAAATCTTATAATATTAAAATCGCGGTTCTATAATATTGATACCTCCAATAAATATTATCATTGGCTGAACGCTGGTTTTGTTCTGCTACGCACAGTTTTGCCTCGACGTGATAATTTCGTGCAATTCGCTTAAGGAATTGATGTGAACTGCGAGTGGCTCTTTAGCTTCTTTGATTGTAATTTTTCCGGTTTTGTTTTTTGTTTTGATTTTAATAACGTCGTATCTGACTGCTGGTGGGAGTATGTTTGCTAATATTTTAAATATGGTTAAATTGAGAAATTCTGAAAAAAAAATTACAAATATATAAATATATATATATGTATATATTTAATATTATATATTAAATTAATTATGCTTATATACGTATATCTTACCAGTTCTGGCGCAATCTTATTTTTATAAAGTGCCATTGTTAATATAAATAATTCATAAAAAATATAAATAATTCATCATTATTTAACCGCTTTATGCCTTCTTTTCGTAATTAATAGCAAGCAGTCCACTGGATCAAAACCTCATTTAATGGCTTGTTGTTTCCATTGAAGTAAAGCCAAGATTTATCATTCGCTTCATTGTCAATACTCCTATCAGAAAGTTCTGGTTCACCTTGCGTATCTGGCTCCGAATAAGATTTTTTTGTATCCTGGTTATTATATTTACTGCTAGGTGCTTTACCAGAACAATAATATGTAGACTAAAAATAAATTGAAAGTAAAAATTAATCCTAACAAAATATATATTAATATATACGGGTATATACTTACAGTTTTCTCCATTGGCAGTATTGCGACTATATGGTCCGTGATATTCTGGAAATCTTGTGGATCGGTGTTTATCCGACAAAACACCATGCTCATTATAGTAGAATTTAGACATTTCTTCACGTTTCTTGTGCAAAATATTACGGATGTCCTATAATTAATATTAATAATTAAACACTGTTTGCTGGTTTTTGTTATTTTATTTACCATACGAAAACAATCTTGACAACTTTGTGTTGAAGAAGTGCTTGGCGGAATCGGCGTAAGAACCGCATTGTTTCTAAATGTCTTAGGCGTATGTTTCTCAAACCGTGGTTTGACTCAAGCGCTCATTAATTGGTAATCGTATCATCACCAAAAGTTCTTTTTCTCCATTGCCGAAGTTTCTCGCGAAATTCAATTCTCATGCCGTATGCGGAGTAGGAAATCAATTCCTTATTATATCTTCTCTGTCCAATAATCGAAGACGCTCGTGGTTTATTTGTGTACCTTACCAAAAATAAGAATATTTATTTTGTAATAAGTATAAAATATAAATATTAACTAAATTTTTAATTACCTATTAAATATGGCTCAACTTCAATCAAATTCATTTCAACCAAAGCATCTTTGAGTTCGATATCGAAAGCGTTTTCACCTGTTTCATTGTTTTCTTGAATTGCGGTCTTGTTTACGAGATCCATATACTTAAATATAATACTCTTTCGGCCTCCGTTTGGTTTTCGATGTTCTGCATATTATTCATATCTTGTAAAGTTTCTTATAGAAAATAATTTACAATTACTATTATCTGTCCGTTGTACATAGTTGCCAACGTTGCTAAACTGATTCATCCCTCAGACTAATATTTATATAAAAATTTGAAAGTTAATTGAAAATAAGTGTAGCTATATTGTAAGGAAATTATTAGGCATATAAACATACTCTATATGCTAGTTGTATATTGCAAGTGCAATGTCGGATAATGAATAATTAATGTTTTATATCGATAAACCAGTATACGTATATAATATGTATATTAAAAGAACAATCGAAACATCCAAAAATTGAAGCGTCTAAAAATATGCAGACACAATGTTGTATAGTTTATACTTTACCGTTTAGTAAATATGAAAACGTAAATGTTAATTACCAAATAAATTTGAATCACTACTGCACTTATAGATTAAACAATTAAAACATTTATTAATCACTTAAACACATTATTTATATAAGATTTAACTTCGCTTCACAATTATTTTCACTTTATTTCACATTGAACCGAACAGTATCACACTTTGATGTCTTATAAGGATGCAACAAATTTTGAAACGTGGTATTCTGATATTTAAAAAAATTATTTTAAGTTTAAAAATATTTGTTTTACACTAAAAGAGAATATTTTAACTATAAAAAACCACCTTTTTCCCTTCAAAATAAATAAATTTACTTTAAAAAATAATTGTTGTAAATAAAAATGTATTTTTTGAAATTAAAAACAAATTATTATGTAGTAAAAAATTAATTGTTAATTGCAGTTGTCTCAACGATTCAAAATTTCAATATATTATACCTAATTGTTTTTTTGTAAGCGCCATTAGACCTTATGATCTTAGAATATTTAGCTGATTCAATTATGCAATATGGTTTTGCAATATCATGTTGGGGTGGTGCATGTAAAGCTTCGTTAAATCATATATACATGCGACAAAAGCAGTTACTGAAAATTATCTGTTTCAATCCATCATATTCACCATCGTGGCCGATATTACGAAATCTACATAAATTACCCCTACGTCATTCTTACGTTTTCAAGGTCTTGAGAATATTCAACGTTAAAATTGGAAATAATATTGTTACACATGCAGCGTATAATCTTAGAACTAACAATCAATATAAATATATATTTGGCTGTTTATCAGTTCAAAAATTTATTTTTTAAATCGAAAATCAAGGTTTCTTTCTGTGTGCCAACTCTATCATGATTGTGAAATTCATACTAAAAAAAATAACAAAAAATTACACTGTTAAATGTGGCAATTGTTCCAATTGGAATTTTTTTTATACGAAAATTTGAATTTGAGGTGTTTTGTAAATTGTATGCTGCCGATTCTAGTAATAATTATATTCTCTCGAGTTAATATTCGGATAGCTTAAAACAAATGCGACCATTGCGTCCATAGAAATTAAATTAGATTAAGCGGTTAGATTTTCACAGAATTATGAAACTTCGTGATTTTAAACCAATTTTAATCATTTATACTGCCTATCATAGAAATGTCCACGGCAACTCATGTATATTTTCGGATAGTTTAGACCACCTAGGATTTTTGTGGTCAATCCGATTAAATTCTGATTAACTTTTCTATTTGTTTATGGAATTTAAAATTTCTTGGTTTTAATTGATTATTAAAATTTTGTACCGCCGATCCTAGAGATGTCCACAGGTATTGGCATATATTTCCAGATATTTTAGGCTATTCCGAATCTGTATGATCAAAAAAATTAAATTCTGATGAACTTTACTATTTATTTTACATCATTTAGAAGTTTCGTAAACGATTTCATTTTAAACGATTTTTAATAATTTGTACCGCCGATCCTAGAGATGTCCACGGGTATTGGCATATATTTCCAGATATTTTAGGCTATTCCGAATCTGTATGATCAAAAAAATTAAATTCTGATGAACTTTACTATTTATTTTACATCATTTAGAAGTTTCGAAATCGACTTCATTTTAAACGATTTTTAATAATTTGTACCGCCGATCCTAGAGATGTCCACGGGTATTGGCATATATTTCCAGATATATTAGGCTATTCCGAATGAGGTAAAATAAATAGTTTAGTATTCTAAATGAGGTAAAATAAATAGTTTACTAGTTCATCAGAATTTAATTTTGTTGATCATATAGATTCGGAATAGCCTAAAATATCTGGAAATATATGCCAATACCCGTGGACATCTCTAGGATCGGCGGTACAAATTATTAAAAATCGTTTAAAATGAAGTCGATTACGAAACTTCTAAATGATGTAAAATAAATAGTAAAGTTCATCAGAATTTAATTTTTTTGATCATACAGATTCGGAATAGCCTAAAATATCTGGAAATATATGCCAATACCCGTGGACATCTCTAGGATCGGTGGTACAAATTATTAAAAATCGTTTAAAATGAAGTCGATTACGAAACTTCTAAATGATGTAAAATAAATAGTAAAGTTCATCAGAATTTAATTTTTTTGATCATACAGATTCGGAATAGCCTAAAATATCTGGAAATATATGCCAATATCCGTGGACATCTCTAGGATCGGTGGTACAAATTATTAAAAATCGTTTAAAATGAAGTCGTTTACGAAACTTCTAAATGATGTAAAATAAATAGTAAAGTTCATCAGAATTTAATTTTGTTGATCATATAGATTCGGAATAGCCTAAAATATCTGGAAAGATATGCCAATACCCGTGGACATCTCTAGGATCGGCGGTACAAAATTTTAAAAATTAATCAAAACCAAGAAATTTTTAATTCCATTAACAAATAGAAAAGTTAATTAGAATTTAATCTGATTGACCACAAATATCCTAGGTGGTCTAAACTATCCGGAAATATACATGAGTTGCCGTGGACATCTCTATGATTAAAATTGGTTTAAAATCACGAAACTTCAAAATTCCGTGAAAATCTAACCGCTTAATCTAATTTAATTTCTATAGACGAAAAGGTCGCAGTTGTTCTAAACTTTTCGAATATATACTCGAGAGAATGTAATTATTACTAGAATCGGCAGCATACAATTTACAAAACACTTCAAATTTAAATTTTCGTATAAATAAAATTCCAATTGGAAAAATTGCCAAATTTAACAGTGTAATTTTTTGTTATTTTTTTTAGTATGAATTTCACTGTCATACTCTATCTCATGTTTACTGTATGGCTTCTATGTTCTTGAATCGACGGAACTGATGTATGTGAGGTAAGTTAGCCCGAAAAACCATTCCGAAAAATGAGTTTTTCATTATTCTGTGATTCGGGGAATGATGAAAAGGAAAATGGAAAGGAAAAATATTCTGTCATACAAATGTTTCACTAAACATAATAATTGAAATGGGTGTGAAGTTTCCCACAAATCCGCATATTTCATGGATGACATGTTCTACCATCACTTCGATTCGCTTCGATAGTGAACATCGCATCGAAAAAAATGATAGTCGGTATGTTGTACCATTTTCGATGAATACTATAAAGGAACATATTCTCGAAAATGAAATGACGTTTGACATCCATTTTTAATAGTTATTTCAACTGTTCAATCTGTCAATTATCTTGTAAACATAATAAATATAAGTTTATTTATAAATCGCAGTGCTATTTCGACTTCGCACGATGTTGATGAGGAAGACGAAGATAGTAAATTACATTTTTGAGAGACGACTCCTCAGGAACAGGTACAATGTTGTGGATTTGGACGACAGAAAGTATGTGATTTATTTATTATTATGTATAACCGTTTTTAGTATTAATTTATAATTTTACTTCATTATTTTAGATTTACTGAATCGTTCCTCGTAAATAAAGAAATGTTTCAATTGTTGATTGGCGAAATCAAGCCACAAATAGAGCAAGATTTTAAGTGCTTAATTTCTATGCAACATGGATATATATATACCAACGTACTGTCGGTGATGCGCATTTTCATTCTATGGATGAGTCAGTTGTGTCTCGAGCCATCAGTAAGATAACAAATATCTTAGAAAATACGATATGTAGCAAATACATTATACATTTCCGGACAACGCAAACAAGAAACTTTATAAACAACGCTTTTTCGAAGAAACAAGCCATCCGGGTATAATTGGCTGCGTGGACTGCACGTATGTTCAAATTATCGCCCCCAATTTAAACTAACACATTTTCGTAGATCGGAAAGGCAATCATTCTTTGAATGTCTAATTAGTAAGTAAATCACATTTCATTGGTTTTGCTAATCTTTAATATTTTTTCAGATTTGTAATTACGACTTACGACAAATTTGAACGGTGTGCGCAACATACCCGGAATCTTCGCATATGGAGAGCGTAATACATGGCTATTAGGTGATGCGGGGTACCCGTTAGAGCCATAGTTAATGACACCATTTCGGAATCCAAACCCAAATCAACATAAGTATATAATTACCTGCATTCACAGGCTCGAAACTTTATTGAGAGGTGCAATGGGGTACTAAAGAACACTTTTATAGATGTCTTTTGGAGGAAACGCTATGAACCACTAAAAATCATCCAAATTATTAATGTGTGCTGTGCCTTATTTAATATATGTATTCTAAATAAAATTGAGTTAGTAACATCGAATAACTCAGAAAATTTGGAGAATGTTGCTGAAAACGATTTCGATTCGGAAGTTCTAATTAGAAATGGGCTTCTTAATAGTTTTTACGCTAATATTTAATTGAAACAAATACTCCTATATATTATTTTAGAAATAAGAATTTTTCCATTTATTTATAAAGAAAAGAAATAAATCAAAATAACACAATTCAGATAATTATAAAACAAATAATAAATTATAAACTTAAACGAAATAAAAATTATAATTTTTTAACGACTTTGAATTTTGGTTTGAAGTTTTTACTGAGCCTTAGTTCAAGAATCTTTTCTTCCACTTCAAGACGCTTAACATTGTTTGCTTCCCTTTGTAAGCTATTTGCTTCTTTCATTATTTCGATGAAGGCTTTATTGTGGTTACTATTCTTGACCCCTAATTGGTTGTTTAGCTCATCAAGTATTTTTTTTTGTATGGTCACTCTTTGTTTTTTTGGAGGTGGTTGTCGTCCACTAGGTCACGAGGATGATGGCTGAATGACACTTTTCAGTATCTTCATTGCCTTGTAATGTCGAGTTATCGTTGGTGTCGTGACCATATCGTTTTCCTTTGAGGCCAAACACGCTGTCGTTCAACCGGGTCAATGTGACCACTTTTTCTTCGAACGGTGATAGAAGCACACTCCATCTGCCACCACCCGTTTGATTGCGGTTCATTAAAAATAAAACCACAACTCACTATATAAAATAGCAAACCTTTTTCCATCTTTCCTCATTTCGCACCGGAGGCCCTTGTGCATTTAAAACTATGGTCAATCGCTTTCATTGGTCGTTTGTAGCCGATTTTGCGTTAAAGGATATAAATGCCTCGGTAGCCATCAAATTGACTTTGAGTGGTAATTTTTTTCAAATTCTCCCTAGAAATTTATTTACTGTTTATTTTTATATTTATTTATATATTATACAATACATATAATTAAATAAATATCTATACATAATATATATATATATAATATTATATTGAATATTTGAAAATTTTTATATGTACTTACATTATAATATTAAATATTATTTATTTTATTTTTAACGAAATTTAATTCAAATAAATGTCAGTAATTTTCGCTTATTATGTGTATCACAAGAAAAAAATTCAGTGATAGATTGTCGAAAATTGTGATGGTAGAACATGTTACCCCATATAATTGTTAATTTCACACTGTTCCAATTAGAAAAAACGATAATGAAATCGGATAAAATCAAACGAATAAAATCTAATTCTTAGGAAAGATAAAGCTACTTAAATTCAACAGTCAAGGTAAAAAACCAGATAATTTATTAACTTTGAGAACTAGAATACAAATATCTGGCAAAAGATGGTAATGGCTCATTACTAATTTTATTCAAAATCGCAATAGTTTTTGCTCTTACATATAGTGGATTAGGAACTCGGTCATCTACCTAGTGTACTATCGGAACTTGTGTCCAAATTATTTTCCGTGAGACATAGAGTACAAATCTTAAACTAAGGCAATGAGTTTTGGTAGTATTCTTATTAAAATAAAAACGTATTTCAAACATAAACCGAATAAATAATTTTAGTACCAAAGAAATTGTATTGACTATGTAAAATACTTTCAAATAGCCATGCTTACTCGCATTGTGCAGGGTGCATCAAAAGTACCATTATAGCAAAGATTACTTAGTATATTAAGATGAGAAAACAAGAACAAAATATGTAGTTCATTCACACATTTTTTGGTTTAAATTTAATTATTTTTTAAATACCACTTAGTCGTATAGAGTTATATTTATTGCAAACCCGCGGGCAATGATCCAACCTAATAAAATAGAAGCAGTTCAAATTTTCATTTCATTTGTTTTATTTACGCGTACGTAATGTACGTGTCGAAAATTGTTGTGCAAGCTAAAAGTTTTGAAGACGCCTATATTGCGAATTCGAATAAAATTGTTCAAGAGCCATTAACACCTATAGCCAGGGATTTGGACTCAGGATCTGATAGCATGCTAGGTAGATGACTATATTTCGAATCCAATAAGCTCAAAACTATCCCTTATACCAGGTATTTAAACAAACTGATTATTTAGGTTTTGAGTTCGGTATAGTTGGATTCCAATTTGAACGGAATAATAATACAACAATAGTCTGTACTAAAAATCATTTGACGTTTGGATGGTTTGGAACTTTGGTGTCTTGTATTAGTACTTTGATGTTTAGTTGAAATATCTTGATACTATTAGAAAAATGTGATAAATTTGAAAAATTAAATTAAATCAGTTTATGTGAGCTTTATGGCTGATTTACATTCAACGAAATTATGCAGATTATGTCATCTTGTAAAAAAAAAGAAACAACCTTGAAAAGTAGTTCAAGAAGACACGAGACAGAATTTCATCTTGTTGAAAATCAACAGATAAAACCAGAGAAACACACCCATAAAAGATTAACTTTCCCTATAGCACAAGATGAACATTTTCATCTTTCTGTTAGAAAAGATGAGAAAGCTCACGTCCAAAACTGTTTAATACTGTAGCACTTTTCACATTTTTTGTTTTGATTAAAATAGTGTTTTGATTTGAAAAATATGTTGTTGGTGGGTTTTTAAAATTTTTAAATACGTCTCTTAACTTTTTTTTATTAAAGAAATAACTATTTTCTTGTGAATACAATGATTGCGCAGAATTGCAATATGAAGTCTTTTCTTTTTTGAAACAGAGAAGTAAAAGGTTACCAAACACGATATAAATACAAAATTCATTTATTTAATCGCAAATAATTATAAATGGTTTTACCAAGAATAAAATCATGTAACTTAAAAATTCAAATAGCTTTACCACAAAAATTAAAAAAAACATTTTCATATTCAAGCGCGTCTACGCTCACTAATATCACAACCCTAGCTATGTATTCAGTATATATTTACGTTATGAAATTGCCTGTAATTTTACCATTTTTGGATCTTAACAAAACTTTATATCTGCCGATAAAACTATCTAGCAAATCAATACTATATCTATATACACATTATACTCTTTAATGATATTGCAGCAATCTATTCCAATATAGGAAATTTTGATTGTTTTTCTCAAACTTATCTACGCTTTGTATTGGGTTACGACTAACGAAGTTAGAAATCAAAGTCATATACTAAATGGTGGTCCTTCCATACAACTGTAGTTAATTCCACGTTATCCACTCTTGCGGTATATACTCTACCGAGATACCCCTCTTTTCTTTCTTCACTTGGTTGTCTGAAGGAAGCTTGCTGTTTGGAATTCTATTCCGTCGAATTGTGCCCAAGCACAATATTCCTTGTTTAGATAATTCCAGTACCAAAAGTACTGAAGAATAATAATTATCAAAATAAACCCTATAATTTTTATATCGGGGTGCATGTCTCAGCATTCTTATTACAATGTTAGCACTTGCTCCTAAGTCTGTTTCAGATCTTAGTCGTTTCAATATGTTATTTTCTTGGCCTGTATATATCTCAAAATTATTTGAGAAACCAGAAATACCCGATAGTACAAAGAATTTGAATCCCCAAAGTGGAGCAAAGTTGGTCATCTACTGCAAGATACGATTCCAATGGTATTTTTCGAAAATCCACATTACATTTGGAAGATTTTAGTCACCTAGTACTAAAACTCATTCATTTGGTTTGGTGATATTAATTAGTTTGTCCAGTGCATCACTGCATCTGCCATATATCTTGACACATGAACTTGGTGGTATGTAGGCTGCATAAATCAACAGATATGTCTGATTAATTTTGATCTTGACGCACACACGCTCGATGGATGTTGGAGTTAAATGTACAGCTATACTGGAAAGCATACATCGCCTCTTGATTTTTTGTAGATGATGAACGATCACATTCAATGAGCTTTCACCACAAATGGTTGGCAACATTAAAAAACTCATCTATATTTTGACTATACATAATCCTAATTTTTATAATTACTTCACTATGTATGTAATTGTTGAAATTTCTTGATCCGAACATTGAGCTTAACTACGAGTATACAACTATAAGAAATAAATTTGAAAATTTTTAAATTAATGTTCTGTGGCCTAGACACTTTAATCATACTCGTAATTAAAGTTAAATTTAACTTTTAGTATCTATACTTTTGAATAGATGTAAGATGATGAAATTGATTTGCAAAAGGGTGAAATTGGTACACAACAGTTTGAATTTGGAGTGTAAACGCTGTAATACCGAGTGGTGAGCTGTAGGAACCGATTATAATAACTAACACTTCTGCCACTTATGCGGGATAGTAAATTTTGTATCATCTGAAGGTCGGTCTTTTCCACGAAATCAAATCTTGTTTCGTTAACTATGTATAGTAAGAAATTAACATCAAAAATTGTCTAATAAACAGAAAAACAAGCCATAATATCAATTCCTGTTTTGTTGGCCATAATGTGAATTTAAGAATTGGAACTAACATTTTCATTAAACTCGCGGTGTAGATATATAGATATTAAGAGAATTGTGTTTCAATCTCTGCAACATGTAAAATATTGAGTCATTATTTAATTGTGAAAATACGCAGATATATACGCAGAATCGAACTTATAATTATTTTTATTGTTCGTATATACATATATCAAAAGATAATTAATTTGCCATATATATAATTCTTCTGGCGTATCTCATATCGATATAAATAAAAATTATACGCAACAATATCGACAACTTCAATTCGTATATATTCAGTTTCGATTGATTAAAATTATATATATAGTCCCCCATTATAAATTCGAAAAAGCAATCAAAATGAATAAATAAATTTCATCTGAATATCGCCTCAAAGCAAACCAACAACAGCAGCATATCAACATCATTACCATCCCGCTTGAGCGACAACAAAACCATAAAAAAAACTCAAACCCTATTTTCGCATATACATATACATAAATTTGTCTATATATTTATTACCCCGTTCATAATCCTTCGAGATATACCTACATACGTATATACAAAACTGGAAGTACCTCATATATTTACGCATAAAACATTCGAACCAAATCAAAAAGGACAAAAAATATATAAAAATTTCCAAACAACAACAACAACAACGCGACCCTTACCGTATAAACATTTTCCAAATAAAAAATACACAGATGAAAATGTGATAGCAGCTTAAATTAAGTTTTCGATTTTATATTTTCTCATTTCCTGTATATACGATAATCACACCATCCCCCAAGACAGTAATAATATAAATAAAAAAAAAATGTGTGACGGAGTGGGGGTTGTAGTATACGGAAGCGACTTTTGTTTTACCATACGCGCAAACTCAACATATTTCGTTTCAAATCCTAAAAATAAAAATGAAGAAATAGCATTTTTTTTTATTTATTTATTTTATTTATGTATGTTAGTGAAATTCAATTTTATATCGCAATCGAATCGAGAATTTTCCCTTCGTAGCTGAAAAGTTAAAATAATTGATTTTTTCGTTTTTATGTTGTAACAAATAATAATTGCACCAGGTAATTTGTTATGCTAATTTATAATAATCATATATACCTATTATAGACATATACCAGGATTAATATTTTTTTTATTATAAAATCAATACATTTTATTGATTTAAATTCCAATAATTATTAATTTAAATTCCAATTCAATCAGGTTTTTTTTATCGCGCAAATGAATCATCCAAATAAATATTGTAGTGAGATCTATCGGCTGGTATTGTAACTATAAAATCAATAAAGCTTTTACTATTATTAGTTAGATGGCTCTGTTCACGTTAAAAAGAACAAATACATACATATTTGTAGTGTAAATGTCATTTACATAAAAAAATAATTACTTATCAAATAATTGATTTCTTAATCAAATAAACATATAATTCAGTTCATGAGTTGTTTGTTCATTTCAATATAGTCTCGATTTACATTGTACATGCATATATATATATATATATATATATATATATATATATATATATATATATATATATATATATATATATATATATATATATATATATATATATATATATATATATATATATATATATATATATATATATATATATATATATATATATATATATATATATATATATGTATATATATGTACATATCAACTCATTTCCACTAATTAATTTAATCGCATGCTTATGAATTGTTAATGGTTGGTTCGTTTCCTAATGAGAATTTTGCTGTAAATATACCTACTATGGTAGGCTTTCGTGAAGCTGAACGGATCTTTATTTCAACAATAACTGTTTTCGCATTATATTAAAATGCTAACTTTTCTTATCGTTCTATTGCCACTCATATAGAGTGGTTTTGTCAATTAGTTCTAAACTAATGTCCGCAATGCATTTAAATCAAAAAGAGCGGAATTTAAAACTAATCGTGCTCAATCACCATACATCTACTTCAGTGTCGTGTTTATCCATTACAAAATTATTAAATTCACCCAAAACCACGATATATAGCGTTGTATAGAGTATGGCCCTCTCAAAATAAATAAAAAAAATAATCCGGGGAACTTTAACTATGACCGTGCCATACAATTTAAAACATTCCACTCCATAGTAAAAGGAATTCGAGTTCAGGAAGGCTATAAGTGCTACCAAGTTATTAAAAAGCCAAATCGTTGAGATAACCAACACTTGTACGATAAAATATGTGCCAGACTGACGACAAAATGTTTACAAAATTTAGTGGATGTGTTTTGATGGATGACGAAACGTACATAAAATTGGTTGTTAAACACTTCCAGTTAGATGTACCTTTGCAAAAAATGTATGATTTAGCCAGCAATTTGCAGCCAGCAATTTGCAGCCAGGTTTTTGACACATTTTTCATAACGACGTATTTTGCCGCTAATCCTTCAACACAATTCAGCAGTAAAGTTTTGGCCACATAGCTCGTTCACACGACTCTAATTCCAACAGAAGCAATAAATTTGACCGAGATTAATCAAATTTATGTTATCAAAGAGTCCCCAGGTTTTCGATGTAAAATTTTGGCCTATAGTGGAAAGAGTGCTGAGTGCAAAAGTCACACCGGCAGTTATGCCAGAAGCAGGGAGCATCAAACAACATGTGCGTGATTTTATCCGCAATAACGAAATCTATAGAGATAATTTGTGCAAAAATTAAAACCCTCAAAAAATTCAATTTAATGGTATGGAAACTTTATTATCATTCGAAAGCACATTTCTTGCCATTTATTTTTTAAAGATTACTTCTATCAAATGATGACCGCAACTGCGATGGTCCTTTCTCAAAGTCCAATTTTTGATGAAGCGTTCGAGAATATTGAATGGTGTTTGGCGAATGACACGAGCAATCTTAGCATCCAACGCCTCAAATGTAGCTGGTTTATTCACATAGACTTTGGACTTTGCGTAGCCCCAGAGAAAAGAGTATAGAGGTATCACACGATCTAACCGAGCAAATAGCGCAGTGGTTAAAGCTGCGACGCTTGGATCGGGAGGCCATATATAGCGCGCGAAGCAATGTTATTGAAAAAACATGTTGGCGAGCAATTAACACATTAATGGTCCATAGCCTTGCCTTATACCATTCACACGACATTCACACACATTCATTCAACCCATTCATCTCATTCACACAAGTATAGTATACCACCTGCACATTGCCTAGCTCCATGTCACCCTGTACAGTGACATGGAAGATGGGTCGTCCCATGAGTTTTACATTCCAACAGAGGGCCATAGATGTTTTCAATTTAATCACCGATCGTAATCGGAAGATGAAAAATCCCTTTTGAATCCCGCCTCTGTTGGGATTCGAACCGGGTAAAAATTATTTGATAATCCCACATTTTTCAAATCAAAAATAATTTAAAAATCCTACTTCCATCTAGCTATAGTCCCGTTCAAGTGGGTCATTTTCCAGAACTTTATCCAACATTAATTTTAAAATCCTATTTAAATTCAATATGCCGAGTTCTATCAAAACGAAGAAATAGCCTTGTTCCGTTCCAGTTTCAATCCAAACATGTCAACGAATTAAAAGCAACATATTTTTCTGCGTATATAGCCATTGTTTTATGTACACATTCGAAGTTACTGTGGAGGATGTGACAAACTCCTTTTGAGTCGACAACTGCGAATCGCTTGCCATCATAACTTTTTTTGCAAGTTTATCCAAAATAAGTACTTGAATAAGAGGCAGCATTGTCACTATTTTTGGCAAGTTACAATTTTTCCTACCTGCTAACTGAAATCAAATTTCACATTCGTCATCCATCAAAACACATGCACTAAATCTGGCAAAAGGTCTGGCACGGTTAGCGAACAAGTTCTTGGTATAGCTGAACGAATTGGCTTTTTAATTACTTGGTTTGTGCCATGCTTCCGATTGTTATGAGCTGCTCGTTATACGCTGAGACATTCCTGCAAATCGTTCAAATCATACTGCATTGAAATTGATAAATAATAATTTGATTTTATCAGCATTTGATTTCAGCATTTTGGGAAACAGTTCAAAATCGTTTTAAAATAAGTAAAATCTAGTGTGAAAATGGTACATCTGTATAAAACTACATTTCGTAAAATTTTCATTATTTTTGGTAGACAAAATGTTTAAACTTATCCATTCGCCACATAAGGTCCAATTGGTCCAAACATTAAAGCCGCAAGATCAATAGAAATTCGGATCATTTAATAAGGTGATGTTTGTTCAAAAAAATATATTTTTTCTGTTGAAGCTCTGTTTCATTTATCTGGCTAAATATTTAATCAAGTACTTATAGGTATATAACTGTTGTTGATAGTTTCGTATTCAGTTATACATAACAGTTATATGAGTCGCCATATAGTTTTACCACAACTTTGTATCCAATATGCATGGCTGCTGTAGTTTATTAGTGACTATTAAGACAATTCTTTCGGCATACATACATATATGAGCTACTAATATGGATTTTTCCAGTGCCTTGAAGGCCAGTGCCACAACGAAACCTATTCCATAATTGATTACATTTTTATTACAATTGGCTGCACCATAACTTCAAATTAAACCTATACACCGCCGCTCTGTAACTTTTGATGTAATTGTGATATCGAAATATAATTTCGGCCAGAATTTATTACAAATTAATTATAGTTCACTCGTAAGACGCCGAAGCAAAAAATAATAATTATTTTGTAAAAAATATCAAAATGTCGATTAAAATTACCTGTAATAATTTATTACACCAGACCATGTCACCCTATTTTGGATAGATATAAAGGTATATGTATGCCTTACAGTGTAAACAACGGCCAGTTCTGTCCAAATTATAGTGGGTAGGGATGGGCGAGGTAGATTACGCCGTGTAATCTACACGGTTGTCGACACGTAAAATATTACATAGATTTCTTGGCAACAATGTCAAAAACCTACGATATATATATAAGCGATATGAAATAAAATGCGGTATTTTGTAAAAGGGCGATTCAGTGAAGCCCTAAGAAGAAATTAAAGAAAAGATTGAAATTAAATCGAGAATCAGCATTGGCAGCAATATTATTCCATTTAGAACACATATCATCGAGAATCTTATCGCATCCGCTATATTCTTTTGATTTTTGAATAAAGTTCTGCATGACTAATTAGACACGTTGAAACTTAAGATGTTGAATGGCCAATGAATTTTAAAATGATTTTTGAATGATGTTCTGACTTACTTATATACTGAAACTGAACTGAGCTATTTCTTAACCGATTATGATGAAATCCCACATGTTGGATTGAAATGGGATTAAAAATTAATTCTTGGATAAAATTCTAGAATATAATTAATTCTGGGGTGTAAAAAATTATTTTTGTGTAAGGTTACATCTGTAAAAGTTAAGTTAAATTTAATTTAATTTTAAAATATTTTAAGGCAAATCTCTCGCGGATAATATGTATTATAGAAATTCTCACAGCTAGGGGACATATTTTGTTACATATTAAGCGAATGAATATTATTTTATAAGTGAAGAAATTTAATCTTAATTAGTGAAGGCCTTATCCCAAAACTCAAACAAAAGTTCATATCCCGAAACTAATCTCAATAATCATGTTACAATTGTCATTTCAACCGAATATTTCGAATCACATCAAACCGCGGTTAACGAATAATCTCAAAATTCATTTTTAAATTTTGTTTCTATCGAACAGATAAAGTTTCGTCATAATCGGCCGAGAAATGAACTAGCTCTATTCTAGTTGGCCAAATTGAAGAATTGTATGCAAAAATTCTTTAATCCCACTTTTAAAAATCACTTAAAAGTCGTATTTCCATTCAACTTGTCGAGTTTCAATATATATATGTAATCGGTCAAGGATTAGCCTAGATCCGTTCAAGTTGGTCATTTTCACTTTAAAATCTCATTTATATCCAATATGTCAAGTTCCTAGTCATAGTCAAGAAATAACCTTGTTCCGTGGCCCAGTTTAAATCGAACGTGTCGAATTTGATAATAATTCAATAATTAATTGCCGCACTGAATGGCCATCACGATTCGCGATGAATTACTGCCCCGATAAATTGTTATCGCGTTCAACTGATTGCGATGAGTTGGTTATAATGAATTACATTCGATAAATTGCTTGCAATAAATCGACCGATTACCAAAACTTTACTGCAGAATCGTGTTAACGAATTATAAGCTAACTCGACGCTACTGTGGGGAATGTCACAAAGACCTGGCTAAAACCATGAGTGCCATCTTAACTGATTTTGCAAATTAATCTAAGTTGAAGTGCTTATATTTAGCGGGCACTATTTCCTATTTTTATGAGCTGCTCTTAATACGCTGAAACCACCTTTATACTATTTTATATAACACTTTATAACGTTGTTTTGCATTAATCCTACACAAATACTAATTCACAAAATCACTATAGGAATTGACTACATTATTGACGTTGTTTACGGGTTGTTGACACGTTGACGTAGAAAACAAAAATATGACGCATATAAAAGCCCATCCTTGATAGAGGCGGTTAAGTGTAGTAAATTATTACAGGTGATCTTGTTATTTTTCTATGAATTCCAGTAGATTTCTATTAAACTAAGTTCATTTTTACACTAAATAAATACATTTTTTGTTTCGGCGTGTTGCCAATGAACTGTTCTGGCCCAAGTTTTATTTCGATATTACATTTACATCAAAAGTTATAAAATGGCAGTGTAGGTTCAATTTGAAGCCTTGAAGCCCACAGTTGGCTCGCGAACGGCAAGTGTAACAAAATTAAACCTGGTGTGGTAATATGTAATAAAATTGTAATAAATTATGGGCAAGGTTTCGTTGTAACTATAATATAGTTGTTGCCATCTATATATTGATTTTAAACAAAAATTTTGATTTGAATCGTTTAATTCATTTGCGCAACCTACACTATTATTGAATACATGGTATAGTGGTAGGTGGAGCATGATACACATTGCGGCTTTGAAATTATTTGAATAATTCTTGCAAATGTCAAACCGATATACATTGTATTCCCTTGCGTGTGGTTAGTTTGTCCAAATCATTCATTAGTTCAAATCTAAATTTTCGAAAATCATTCGGGATTAGATGTATATTGCAGACTATATAGTAATACATCTACAAGCATATATTTCTGTTATTACTATTTACGACCAACCACAGGGATACAAATTTAACGAGGTTATTGTTAAAGCTGATTTTCTCGCACGTATAGCTTTTCGAAAAAATGAAATAGGCTGAATGACGTTGAGAAGGCAAAATACTATGTAGTCTATATACATATAATATACACCAAAAATCTACCAAAAACAAATGTTTCTTTCAAGTACGTACTCGAATATACTTGATATATTTTTATACATTCACCGAAAATTTTAAAAATTATTAGGTGCCGTTCAGGTACATAAATACACACATTATGTTACGCGCAATAATGATATTCTCAACTCAATTATATGTAGGTATTGTATATATACATATTATGTTTCTTTATGCGAGTTATGTATATTTGTGTTCTAAATCTCAAACAATAAACTAAAGAATAAACCAGTCTTTGCAATTGCTACAAAAAAAAATTATGATCATCTATTTTTTACATAACAATTTATTCGAATTATATATGTATACATAATTCAACATTATTCTTTGTGACGATGTATTTGCACGACCTTCAGGGAATACAATTTTGATTCTTCCAAACTATTCTAAAAGTGTTGAAGGCCAATAATCGGAAATCGTATGTACATATATAGATTATATGTTTACACAAATATTAGTAACCTATAATATTGTGCTGTGCTCGTAGATGATTGTTTTTGCTGAGCTATTGAGCTTTTCGCAATTTTTCGAAAAATCTGACAGTTGATTTTTGGTTTATGAATAGACTTACGCCAGAGCAACGTTTGCAAATTATTCACATTTACTTTGAAAATAATAGTTCAGTTCGTGAAAGTCATCGCGCACTACTTACATTTTATGTCCATCGTCAGAGTATAGTTAATTCTATATGAACTATGGCTCGCTTTCGCACCACGTTTACTCTAAATGATAATATGCGGCCCGTAAGACCCTATAACGCACGCACTATAACTGTAGTGCGTAGTATTGAAGAGGATACAAATGAATCGATTAAATGCTTACAAGATTCAATTTTGACTACCAATTGGGTGAATGGGCCGAAGCCAATATTGACATCGATGTAATCTTTCCATATAACAATTTGTTCAGTGATGAAGCTGATTTTTCGTTGAATATGGGTATGTATGTTGGGTATGCCAAAAACTCTATTACACCCACAAAAAGTTACCGTTTGGTGTGCTTTATATGGGCCGAAGGAATCATGGCCATATGCCATACACCGCACGATACAATTAATTAAGTGTATGTGCCAATCGAAATAAAAAGCGCATAAAAAGTTAAAAGGTTAAATATTTTAACTTTGGTAAAAATAAAAATAAATTCCTCACTTTTTAACTGGTTGGCTGTGCCACTTCCAAACCAGTTAAAATTTATGACGTTAACCAAGTTGTAAATTCAGAGTGAGTTTTGTGAAAATGAAAGTTGTTCAGTTTAATGAAAATTGTTCAGTGTCGAAGGGAACGATTAGTGGTGATCTTGAATTACGTTGAAACCCATTAGTTTGGGAGATAATTACGAAAGTTAGTTTTTTTTAAATTAAAATCTTTACTTTTGAGTGCATTTTTTTACTAATTAGTAAAATGCATGGTTTTAGAGAATGAATAAAACTTGATCTGCATTACAACAAAAGAAGTGTATCTATAAGTTCTAAAACAGTTTCGTTGTAACCACAAATCTCAAACAACTGTCATTCGAATTTTGAGAATTATAGCAAACTCCATAGATACCACATATCATTGCTACAGGAATTATCAGCAAACGATTTTATGAACAGAATCCATTGGGCCAGGCAACTAATTGTAGAAAAGCAAACTTCGTTCAACATGTTCTGTAGACAGACGAAGCCCCATTTAAAAATGCGTATACTGTGAATAATCAACATCGGTGAAGTGTAAACGTTTGGGCTGGGATATTTGATTCTCGTCTAATCGGAAATTGTTGTTGATCTACCTATCATGGGTCTCCTGTTAATCACGAGCTCCGTTTTACCTGTCAAACTCATATCAGACAGTGTTGTAGTTGTTTTTCTACCCAATTTAGAACTTTTATCGATGCTGTTTCACTGAAGCACAACGAAACGTTATGTATCGAGTGATGGAATATTATTATTATTCTCAGGGAAGGAGTTGCTATCGTACATATCATATGTGGTAAGAAAACTAGACGCCGATTTTTAACTATCTCCAGTGAAAATTCGTCGTTACATATGAATATCAATGTTTATGCCTTATCGATTCTTAAATTAAGGCTTAGTATGTGAACATATTTTGAACATACAGAACTTTGCCTACCAAAAAATTCATCGAACTGTTGAGCAATAAATTATTAAAATTTTAACTGCAGCTTAAAAATGTGGTTTTATTTACCAGTGCGGTATATCAACCAAATGTTTTCTATAAAAAAAAAAATAATGTATTTCCGAAGAAGCAGATCAGGTCCACCAACTGTTGAGTAAATGTAATATGTTAAGATCTGAATGCATCTGATAAATTTCATGGCAATGTGATGTTATTTTTTCTGTCATTTCACATTAAGAAGAGAAATTACATAAAAAGTCATGGAAAATAACTTTTAAATTAGAGCAACGAACGTTGAACCTTGAAATGTATTTTACACAAAATACGATCCTGACTAACTGATCACAGCTTATACTCAATGTGTTTTTTCAGAGGTTTTTCTTGTCCCAAAAGGGAAAAACTCAAAAAAACAGTTAAAAGACTTACATGACTCGCTAAAAGCATTCTTTAAATAATCTATAAACAAGCTAATTTTGAATTCATAATAAAAAACTTACTAATTAAATAACTTTAAACGTAGGTATTATTACACTACTTTTGAATGTGCGTATTTGCATTTTTATAGCGAAATAATGACCTATTTTCATCTATTTTTAGTAAAACTTTGTCTTGTACTATAAAAGACACCATAATTTTGGGTTTGTTTCTCTGGTTTCGTCTGTTGATTTTCAAAAAGATGAAGTTTTGTCTCGTTTTTTCTTGAATTATTTTTCAATGTTGTTTCTCATTTTTTTACAAGATGACCTAATCTGCAAAATTACGTTGAATGTAAATCATCCATTATACATCTGGAGGCACCTCTTTTCATTTAGCTTAAAAATACTTCAAAAATAATGACAACTTCGATTGGTAAATAAAAATAGTTATATCACGCCGTTTATTAAAACGTTCAAATTCCTCTAGACTTTTTTCCAATTTGATGAATTTAACATGGCTTTCAGAATAGACACAACGACATCGCACCCTCCAAAAATTGTCCACATTCCTCAAAAGCGACATAATTTAAACTTATCGTTTTACAGTAAATATAAAGATAAACGCAACTGAATCAATGAATTATGACTTAATACTGACGTCTGACAATCGTTCAAAATGTACACGAATTCAATTGTTTCAATAGACAAAAAAAAATTGTATCTATAGCCTATACTCAGGCAAAATTATTTGAGTTAAGATTGAAAATGGAATATTTGAATATGTACTTAATTGATAAAGCTAACCTCTAAATCGATTTTTAAAAATTTGCATTGGTTTGTCTATCTTTTAATTATCAGTAAACTGTTGGTTAGGTCACAACACAACCTTTTAAAGGTACATATTTTAAAGCAATTTAAATGTATAAATTATAAAAAAAAAATCAATAACAAATTTTAGTCGACCTTACGGAGCACTCACATAGTAAAATACACGGAAAATTGTCTAGCATTGTGGCGAAATTATTTTAGAAAGAGTGTTGTGAGTGTTTAGAAAGGTTGACAAATATTTGGTTTCGAGAATAATTTTTTATTATAATATTATTTATGAATTATAGTAAATAGAAAAAATATTTTCGATACCAAATTTTAGTCGAACTTTCGCAGCACTCACATAGTACAACTCACAAAAAAGCACTGATACAAGACAATTTCTCGAATGTTGTACTAAGTGCGTGGTTTCAAAAGGTCGGCTAAAATTTGATATGGGGAACATATAATTAAAAAGGTCCGCTAAACAATGTTTAGTGGTCTCGTGAGTACTATATCGTTTTGCTAAAAACTTACTTTACCCGACATGAATTGAAATTAAATATTTAAAAATTTATTTCATTTTTATTTTTTAACATTCGCAATATTAAAATATTGTCCAGTCTTGTTTAAGATCCAAGGCTCACTACTGGGTATATAACAAAATTAACTGTTGTCAAACATATAGGTAGTTAAACAATTTATTCTGGTTGGCGGAACTGACAACCAAACAAACACAAAGAAACAGAAATTTTCAATAAGTCCAGTTTTGTAAAGCCCCTAAAAGCGCGAGGCCACAACCAGCTTCCTTATTTACCTTTGGTTAAAACCGACATTGTGCGAATGGGTAAATCGGCTGTATACAATAAGTAGAACGCCGCCTTGCGCAACGCCGTTGCTAATATCATTTAATCCAGTAGTTGCTATGCATTTTATTTAACCAGATATTCTCTTTGGTCTAGATAGTTTTCGAGCACTGCATATTATGAAAATTATTCGGCAGTAGCTTTTTACTCTTATAAATTTTTCCATCGTGCCAAACTTTATCAAAAGCTTTAGCAATATCAAAAAAGACAGCAGAACAGTATTTTGTTTCCTCCAAGGTCAGTTTGATAGCATTTACAATTTTGTGAACTTGCTCTATAGTGCCATGCTGGGGCCCTACTATCACTTTCGACAACGATTTTCGACGACGGTCGTTTTCCTATAGTAGGCAAAGGAAGAAAAAGGTAAACAATAGTAAATTTATAATATTGTTTTCCTTTTTCTTCTTTTGCCGACTATAGGAAAACGACCGTCGTCGAAAATCATTGTCGAAAGTGATAGTAGGGCCCCAGGTTTCGGAAACCAAATTGATCAGGAAAACGATGTCGTTCTTCTAGTATGGATTTCAGTTTCGTTAAAAACATTTTTCCAAATATGTTTAAGATTGTGGAACTTATTGGACGATATGACGAAATTTGTTGTTCATCCTTTCCAGCCTTATAAATCATCTTGATTTTGAGATATCTTCTACTTTTGAGCAATATAACCAGTTTGCATCATATAGTGTTGAAGATATATATGTTGTTAGTTTCATGCATTTAACTGGTAATTCTCTAATCATTTTACCGGTGATAATGTCGTGCTCTGGAGCCTTATTTGGGCTTAAGCAGTAAGCTCGTTTCCAGGTAAACTTTATAGGTTTTATGGTCGAGTCATTTACCAATTGTTTTGATAGCACGAAGTGGTTACTTTAATACTACGGTGAAAACACTTTCTTAAGGTGAATCGTTAAAGCGTTGTGTTTTTCTACGTCGCTTCTCGACCAATTTCCACCTGGCAGTCTGTCTGATAGGTGGGGTCGAGTTTGGTGGTCTTTTAAAATATCTTGTGGCCTTCCACAATGAATAATTTGTTTTCTCTGTTGCCGAGAGCTTTCTTAAATAATTCTGGACACCTTCGTCATCTTCCTTGAGGGCTACTCTCAGCCTTTTATTTGCTCCATTCAGTTCCCATTTAGTAACGATCACTTTTGTTGTTGTATTGCAAATTTTTCATTTTTCTTGGATTAGTTCCTGGTCCCAGAACTTTTTCTGAAATACTGATATTGGGGTAACCTTATGTGCTACAATTTCAAGTACATCTTTTAGGATTTCTGCTGTCGTATCAATATCTGCCGATGTGCTAAGGGATTCAGTTTGAAATCTTTTCTACTATACATCTAAATGTATCCCATATTTAGTTTGTTTATTTGTCAGGCGTGTTGGTTTAGCTATATTTAGAGCATATCCGACCGACTTGTGTGGAAACGTTTAGGTTCGTACTCCCAACACGAAACTGCGACCAATAATGGTGCAAAGCTACGTTAAAAGTTTTCGTACAGTTCAGTGAAGGTCTCATATAAATGAAGATCAAAAGACACGATTTCAGGATCTTGTCAGCGACAACATTGAGGGAGCTAATTACCAGTCTGATTTTGTGAACTCTGTCTGTGATTCATTGAATACTTCGGTTGTCAGTGCTGCTCAACAGATTATAGGTATATAGTGAAAATCCGACTCTAGAATGATTGGTTTGGTGAGGAGTGTCGTCTTGCAGTTGAACCACAAAATATAGCCCATATTGAAGTTCAACAACGTCTCCCAATCGCGAGGAAAACTCGAAGAAGAAAGAAAGGATTTACTAGGAGGGCAGCTAAGCGGATTTGTAGACGGAAAAAGTGAGAATGGTGGAAGGCCGAGGTTGTGAAAGTATACAACAACTCAGCAATGAGCGGAGTTCACGTAATTTCTTTAAAAAATTCCACCATACTTTCAGGCCTGAGTCAACTGCAGTACTCGAGGCAGTATTCGATGCATGGAATGGACACTTTACCGACCTGCTTGGTGTTTATAATGCGTCACAGACTGTAGTTGAGTTATATCAAATACAGACAGAGGAGATTTGCATTGAGCATCCATCCCATGAGGAATTCACTAAGGCCATGAAGAGACTTAAACGGAGCCTCTCATTTGGAGTGGTTTGCATTAATTCGGAGCCCTTGATATTCACTTTGTGGAACAGTCCTTTCGACCTTATTCGATTAGTATGGCTAACCGAAGTTATGCCTGATAAATGGAAAGTGGCCGCGTTATGCCCCATATTCAAGAAGGTATAGACCGCTTGAAGAGTGAGAAATCGGTATAACTCTCCTTTGCACAGCATACAAGTTACTGTCCTACATTATATTGAATAGAATGACCTCTCTAACGGAGGGCTTGGTTGGTGACTATCAAGAAGAATTTCATCCGAATCGATCACTCACTGATCAGGTCATTTCGCCGCGGATTATACTCCAGAAATATTATGAGACATCTATCACCGTACATCAGGTGTTCCTGGATTTCCGGCACGCCTATGTCTCGATCAATCGAGAGAATTTGTGGTCTACGCTGGAATATCTAGGTTTGCAACAAAAATGGTTCGATTGTGTAGAATGACCGTGACACAGTCTCAGTGCTGTTGAGAACAGGCTATCAATAATTTTTTAACTCGGGTGTGCGGCAGAGGGCTGCTCTGTCCCCAATACTCTTTATTCTCATGTTGGAGTACATCTTTCGTAAAACTGAAATACTTCAGCGCAACATCTTTAATTATACCAGTCCAATCAGCTGCTTGCATATGCAGATGTTATATGCGTGATTGGACTGAATGGGAACGAAGTGAAAGAAATACTTGAACTGCTTCAAAGTTTTCAGCTTCTGTTGGACTCCAGATTAATGAGTCCAAAATGAAATACATGATCTCTGGTTATAGGGACAATGACTCACCAGATTTTATAGTAGTGGCCACTATACGTCTGAAGGAGTGAGGAAGTTCAAATATTTGGGTTCTCTTATTACTCACGATAACAGTGTGGGTGAGGATATTAAAGTGCCTCTGGCAGCTGGCAGCCGTGCTTTGTATCCTCTAAGGTCACTGCTAAACACCTATCAAGTGCCGTGAAGCGAAGCTTTACAAAGCGTTGATCAGGCCCGTTGTTATGTTTGGATGAGAAAGTTGGGCGCTGACGGATAAGTACGAGAGATGTCTCCTTGCATTTGAGAGAAGAGTCATGCGTGTGATTTATGGCCCCAAACGCGAAATAGATGACACATACCGAGCTCTGTACAATATCGAGATCTGATGAAGACCCCCGGTATTGCGCATGAAATAAGATCTCAGGGAGTACGAATAGGAGAGCCACCATATGTTAGGCGCAGAGGTCGTTGCAGGCGACGATGACTCCACAGTGTAAAGAAAGGCATGACTTCTTCAGGTTGTCTAAGACAGTATGAAGACCAAGCTCAGTATCGAAACCGTTGGAGCCAGATTGTTGATGAAGTAAGGGACCAGTAATGGCTTTTAAACACTGTTTTATTATTATATTTCCACACCTACCCTTGATAATTTGAGAAACTGAGGAGAGAATGATAATATGAGAAACTGAGGAGAGAATATAACAAAAATCCTCGTATGTTACAATGGGCGCTGCCAGGTCCATCCCTGAAAGCGCCCATTGTAACATACGAGGATTTTTGATATATTCTCTCCTCAGTTTCTCATATCACCATTTGATGAAAGAAGTGAATTAAATAGAATAACTCCATTTAGGCGCTTCTTTCACGAATATCCATCAACATGCTGTGTTTACTGATCGGAATCAGTGTTTTATGATACCATTTACCATCATACTTGGGATCTGAACGCAACTGACCAAACTTGTCAATTAATGTTTGTTAATAAAACTGTTCAAGATGGATTTGAATAAAAAATTAATATTTTACATTCCTTAAATAAGGCTATAAAGACAGGTGGTGTTGATCAAGTTAGATGCAAGACCCGATTACGAAATAAAAATTATATTGATGTTATAATACCACAGTATAATTAGATCTTGATGATTTCTATAAACATTTGCCATCTTTTGAGGTAAGTACAGCATTTGGCATTTTGTGACAGCGGTACAACGGTTTTGGTATTAACAGCTATGTTTTACTAAACACAGCTAAAAGCTGATGGCTGAATGTATCATTGAAAAATAATGATAGCAAAAATAAGAATTAACCTATCAGTGTTGCCATATAAGTTTTGTTGTATCAGTTGTATTGATACCGAAACATGTTGATTTTATCCAAGATGTTGCCAATGATACATTTATACATACTTTGCATACAAGACTGGAATGATTTTTGAGAGCATGCAACTGCACATTAGCAGACAAAATATTAACTCAGTTTGATAAAACGTTAGGCGATTTTTTTCGTATATTGCCCAAAATTATTTTAGTCGCAGTTAAATTTTGTTTAATTTGATTTTACACCCAATTAGGTTACATCTCGCGAAATTCGTAAGATTTAGAACCGATTTAGGCCACTTATCGTATATGTGTACATATAACATTGCATTTAAACTTTATGAATCATATCGTCAAATATCTATACTTATATAATGTACATGAATTTCATCAAACGAAAATGAAGTAAATTTTTCTTATCAGTTTTTAATCAGTCAACCGCGCGATTATCAATATAAAACAGAAATCAACAAATTTATATATAAAATTCTTATCATTCCATTTAAGCTGAAAAAAAAATTATTATCATGATATATTTGCACTATACGTGTGATTCATATTCTTTTTTACACATACTAATTTCGATACTCACATCATTTGTATATTTTACAAACATCATCAATGAATAAAAAAAACGCGAGAATATACACACATTCTCTTTGTTACGTCGTACTACTACACATTCATTCCGCGTATACTCGCATATTGTGTTATATTTTTGGTATTTTTACTTTCAGACATTTGTGCCAGCAAAAAAACCAAAACACACATACACAATTATTAATGTAGAAGTTCTGTCATTTTAAATAATATTTTAGTACAGTTTACAAACTTCAATTAGTCGTGCACAGTTGCTCACACAGAGTTCACTCTTCTAAACGAAGTTTCATAATATTTGGTAATAGAAATCAGTGAAATCACTCGACAATTAAAAATGGGTAAGATAAATAAATCGAAGTTTATTTGATAAATAGAATTGTTTTAACCGAGATTTATTTTTATAAATAGCTGTGAATTGGGTACCTGTTTATGGCGGAAGTTTACCACCAAACGCTGTTTATGCCGGTAACGATAGTGACGGTTCGCCACTTTATGTGGGACGAGCCTTCCACGATGGTGATCAGTTGCCAGCCAAAATTATTCCATCGAAGCAAATCGCTTACGTGAGCCACAATGGATTAGAAATTCCAAAACATCAATATGAAGTACGTATCTATGAGTATATGGTTTAGAGTAGTTTTCAAATAAAACCACCGTTTGACTTAGTGATAAAAAAAAAAAAAAATCAGTCATAAGCTGATAATAGATCGAGTTATGTAATTATATGTGTGGTTGGTTTTATTGGAATTTATTACGCCCAGATTAAAAAAAAGTAAAATGATTTTTTTATCACAACAGGCGTTAATCGGCACAGGGTTCACATGGATTGCCAGTAGCAATGGACATGTTCCTCCAAATGCGGTACATGGATGTCAAACAAATACTGGAGAACCATTAAACATCGGACGTACTCATCACCAGGGTAGTTTAACACCCGGGAAAATCCACAGATCTCACGGCTGTTTGTACTTCCCTTACGGCGGTGCCGAAAATAGTTCTGTAACATATGAAGTGTTATGTTCTGGTGGACGAAGCCAATGGGTGCAATCGAGTGCACACAGCCCATGTCCATTTGGCGCCCATATTGGTGGAAATGATGCTGATGGTTCTCCTATCTATATTGGCCGGGCATTCCATGAAGGTGATCAACTTCCGGCCAAAGTAATTCCATCGAAACAAATCGCCTATATAGCGTACGCTGGCCAAGAAATTCCAAAACATCATTTTGAAGTTTTGTGCCAAGGAAGCGTACACTGGGTACAATCTGGCCATGGAATTATCCCACATGGTGCAGTGCCTGGCGGGCGTACCAATACTGGTGAAACACTATATATCGGTCGTGCACACTATATGGGAAGTTTAACCGTAGGAAAGGTTCATCCAAGCCACAACACATTGTATATCCCATTCGGTGGCTCTGAAATTCCAATCCGTAGCTACGAAATTTTAGTTGAACATTAATATAAATATTAGTAACGCGTATTTTATATATTTTCCAACATTATTATCAGCTTTAATTATAATTTTATCATATAACTAAATAGATACTGTTTGTTTGCTGTTACCAATTAATCATATATAGTATGTACATTCGCAATAAAAGTCACATTTTTGAAATAATTTTTGTATTAAAATTGTTGCCAGTTAAGAACAAAAATAAATTTCTTTAAAATATTTGTTAGAAATAATTATAATTCGCCTTTATTTTTAATATTAATCCAAAGCCGTAAGCTTAGAAAATTAATGTTATCATGTATTTTGCATACGTATTACTGTGGCCTCGTAGAGTGTTTAAGCGTATAAACGTGATTGAGAGTTGAGAATTACAAGACATCCTGTTTAAATTATCTTTTGATATATTGTAATTCCACATGAAGCAAATATATCATAATTCGCGAAATTCAATATTTTTTGATCTTTTATGTAACATTTTGAGTTTCGGACACAACTGGTAAATTTGTGATTTACCTGCCAATTATATATAAATTAAAAAAGATAGTGATCTACCTCAAGTATTGTTTACTTGGTGATAATTTTTTATTTGATAGAGACATCTATTGTACAGTATGGTAACGTATTTAAAGAATTAATAAAATTAAATTAAATATCCTAAATGTTGATTAAATCAAAATAAAACAATACAATGTTAAATGTTGCGCTGCAACAAAATCGTGGTACATTGATATTTTTTTTGCGCAACATAAAAGTGTTATTGAATGCTAGGTATTTAACTAAATGATAAATGAATTTAATTCCGAGCCCTGAATATAACGTTCATATGAATACTCCCAGTTATCAATTCATTATGAACTCATCGATGAGTTGGTCGATTAACATTCTGCTCGGATTAGCACGAATTTAATCGATACAAATCTCATATTGTATAAATAGGTGACTTTAACCTTAACCTAATCAATACATGTAATTCAATCGTTCATTAATCATAATCATTTATAATTATGTAATAAAATCTAATTAGCTTATTGTATATCTGGAATTGAGTCCAATTTATTGTGTTCAGTATAAGACTTGGTTCAACACATGGATATCTCGCATGTGCGAACACTAGACATTTAATTACATTTTCTATTAATTTAACAAATATTTCAATTTATATGTGATAAAATTATTCAAACTTAGTAAACAGTATATTATACAGAATCACTGCAACAAATAAGAGAATTATTATAGATTTGCATTGCAAATACGAAATTTATGGATGAGCTTACGATCAAACTATTTTGTTTTTCGCATTTTTATTTATCAACAATATACAAATACTTTATACTGAATTCTCGCCGGATAAATCGTTTATCTTTCCAGCTTTTCAAACCCCGTTTTGAAAACCTGTTGTCATTGAATCACACGAACACCTGGTTTTACCATATCTCTTCTAATTATACAATCACCATATTATAGTACATGTGATAAAAAATTTTGTACTTTGACCCACAATCATTATAATCTCAGCTCATATACATTATTATGACATTGTCTAAACAAGCCATATACTCGTAATTTCAAAATAATGTCTATTTCTAGTTGATTAATTATTTAACCTTGAAACCAATTTAATTAACTGTGTCGTTTTGTAAAAGAATTTCCACTAACGTTCCACGTTTAAAATCACATAATTTAAATCAGATCAAAAACGACCTGTTATGAACTGTTAGGGATAGGCAGTTTTTAAGGTAATCGCTTTTGCAATCTTGCAAAACAATATTTACCGAGGATACATATACATACAACTTTTAGTACAAAATCAAAACCAAAAATAAATGAACTTAAACCATATGTATATGGTACGCCAACGGGCTACGAGAAGTATGCCGCAATCTACATCAGATGGTAAAGCAAAACATGTCACATGGGAATAGCACATTGAAACTAAATATTAACAAATCAAGTTCAGATATTCCAAAATCAACTGGTTAAAAGTATTCCAAGCAACCCATTAGCTGGAATACTTAAACTCTAAATATTTGCTCGTACACTTTAACATTTAACAATATCTTTCTCACAGAGATGCCAATGTTCAAATGTTATTTAGAATAAATCAGTTCATTATTAGCTCAGCACCTTACATGATCTAAGAAGTTTATGGTTGGTTTAATGTATACATAAACGTGTAAACAAAAAGTTCTTACAAATATCGCATTACTTAATTGTCTGTCAACATATGTACATAAACAACCATGATAAAGAAACGTCAAAAATTTGCTTTATCTTAAATAAAGTTTTACGTTAGAACTAACGTTATGACATATGTACATTTAAATGTTAAGTAATTGTCTATACATACATATATCTTGCACTTATACCTGTACTTACATATAAAAGATTTATGACAAGTACTTTTACAAATTTGAATTTAAACAGAACATAAAAAAATTGCCTTGTAAAACGCTCTGCCCATATAGGAAAACGACAAACATTGAAAACGGAAAACTTGACATTTTTTACCATTTGTAGAATTCTGTACATAAAATTTAAACCGGAAACCTTATGGGTACGACTCCCTTGTCCGTCTATCTACAGTCTGTCATGCACAGTGGGGTAGGGAATTGGAGGGGAATCGTGGGGTTTCCTCACATATCATAAAATTATTATATTCACCGTGTTAATGCATTACACACAGACATTATAGAAACAATTTATAATTCGACTATAAACATCTCATGTTTGTATGTATGTATATGTGGCCTGTGCTTTACTTTATCAATAGCCCGCGCTACATCGGTGGCTGGTTTATTTTTGATTCATTATTTCTTCCGCTACTTTCCACTGCCTAGGTAAATAATTTTTACTGAAAGCCGCATTGATAATATGTCGAAGTGATACAACGTGCTTGGCCTATTGTAGGGCCCTGTATCACGAACTTTATGAATACTTGTCTTAGTAAAGGACTATTCCCCAAAGCATGGAAAAATTATAAATTAGTTATCATTAGAAAAACTGGAGTTAATGGACATATTCCAAAAAAGTGGTACATATCCGAATGAAAAACAGTTTGGCTTCAGAGAAAATAGATCCACAGAGGACGCAATGCTCAAATTGATCAATATGGTCAAAGAGTCGGACCAAAAGTACAATCTGGGAGTATTCCTAGATGTATCTGGCGCGTTCGACAACCTGTGGTGGCCCAGCATTATGTTGGAGCTAAAGAGATTTAATTGTCTACGCAATCTCTATAACATCTTAAACAAATATTTTTCTAAAAGGAAAGCCACTGTTATTTCAAGTCATGGCACACTTGAAAAAATGGTCAACAAAGGATGTCCGCAAGGTTCAATCCTTGGTCCAAACCTTTGGAATATTGTCTTCAACGGAAGCATGAACCAGGAAGTCCAAGAAGTTGCATTCGCGGATGATAAGGTAATGCTTTTTGCTGGGAACTCAAGTCGCGGAAAATAGTAAGAAGGTTTTTGCTGTGCTAAAACCAGTTACTAAAGAGAACTGGGGCCTCAAGCAACGACCACTATCAATAATATATAATTATTAATACGAAGACATTGTGGTATCTTCATTGACATACGCGTGCGCTGCATGGGCAGACCGAATGAACTGCCACCATCGGCGTACACTAGTTAGTGCCCAAAGAAGTATCTTACTCGGAATTACCAAGCCTTAGAGAACAGTGTGAACTTACGTCGTTCCTGTCTTGGCCGGCATGATTCCTATTGATATACTCTTAAATGAGAAAATTGTCAACTACAAGATAAGGAAAAGACAAAATGTGGCTACGGAAACGTGATAGTGGAAGGCGACCAAATTCGGTCAAACCTCATGGGCTTTATGGCTATGGCAAGATAGATGGTCACACATGGATATAGTTATCTGCCAAACATTGAGGTGAGATTAGAGACAAAGATTCCTCTAAGCGTATGGTTCACCCAAATGTTAACGGGACATGGTATAGACTGGCCTCCTTCCTATATACACCGACTGAGTCTAGCGGACTCAAGTACCTGTGAATGTGGACAGGGCGAGGATACAATAGAACACATCCTTTATGACTGTGATCTAGCTCAAGAAGCTAGAGATCAACTTAAAACTGACTCAAGAGTTGCGTGGCCAGCAAGTAAACTAACTTTAATGCTGCCAAACAACCTCAACTCTTTTAAGAAGTTTTGTGATACCGTCTTGAGCGGTAGATAGACACTAGAATAAGTACACAAGATTTTTATCTTAAGAAATTTTTTTTTTAAAATTGTTAAGGGCACGACCTCCTGGGAACAGCTTCTTCCTATCAAAGCGGCAAATTAAATGACTAGATGTCGGAGTTTGCCAATAGCTTTATCGGGTATAGCTTCTTAATTATTTGTCCAATTATTAAATCGTAACCTGGAGCTTTCTTAGATTTTAGATTATTGATGGTTTTAGTTCTTTCAGTGTTGCAGGCAACATTTTCTTAAACTGTTTGTCTACTTAATAGTCGGAAAGTTTCTACAAGGTATAAAGCAAATATGTCAGCTTTTTCTTTTGTGACATCGTCCGTTTTTATTGGAGGAGCCTGTTAGGATATTAAGGAATTCCCCTTGTTTCATTTTTTATCTCGTTTATGAATGCCTTAAGAATATTACACAATCTGTTAACGCTAATTTACTCTTGCGGGGCAAGACTACTTTGCCATTTTTTCGTGATTTCGTTTTTCCTGCACAAGCTTCCTTCTATTGCATATACATATTACTATGATTTTTCTATTCAGGATAACGGGAGCTTTACTGCTTTCCCAAGCACTCGCAATTGTATTATATTTATGAATCTGCCCAAATCATTTTCTATTTCATTTTCGCTCCGGGGAATGATCAGATATTATAGACTTTCATCGTTTCTTAAATAGATGTAGCTTTCCCATAACCCCGTATTGGCTTTGTTCCAGATTGAAATTCACATTTCATATTAGGGCCGCTGGGAATAGTTTTTTACCGTTAGTAGAAGTTAGTCTTGAACCTCAAAATGTATTTTATTGGCATTAAATTCCCTTCCAATTGTGAAGTTAAATTCCTATTGTCTAATATATCCACGAATTCTTTCATTTGAGGTTCTAGTAAAGTGAGATTATTTCAAGTTCGGCTAAATATTTTATTAATCCGTTTGGATTCCATAAGGCTATTCTTAAGGAATATTTGTTATTGGCTATTTTATCTAATTTTTCGAAAATATTTTCTTTCGTTATTTCTGATCATATTGGTTTTACTCGTAGCTTGTTTAATTATTTTTGTCCTTCTAAGTCTATTTAGAATTGGTTGAATGTTAATTCTCATGTTTTCTGTGATACTAGTATCGCTCCCTAAGTTTTCACTTGCCAGTCCCACTACCTGTGCAAATGTTCTATCCTTATTCGTCCGATTTTGAGAAGTGTTGCGTGCCTGATTCCTTTTTTTTGTAGTTATTTGGCCACTTCTCGGTAACTAGCTGGGTGCTGCTCATTGCGAAAATTACTAATTTGGTTGTATACTTCAATGTTGAAATGGGTAACTGTAATGTGATATGCATCAACCTTTTACATCTCAATGCCGGATAACGAATTTTACGATTATTTCGATTTAATGTCATCTTAATCTTTAATCTTCTTTTATTTATTGGGCTCTAACCATTTATAGTTGCTTTTTCTCGTATGCCTATCCGTTAAGGATTTTTATGAAGTCGTCGTCTTAAAAGACGTTGGCTTGGACGTAGTAACTATACGGATCATTATTTTAAACTATGATGCTTGTCCTCGACTATAAACATAAGTTTTTTTTACCAAACCAATGATTTGTGATTCGTAAAACTTGTCAACTCATCTGCCGTGCAGGTATAGAAAGAATCTAACAAAAATATTCCTTCAAGTTATTTCTCCAATACTCTGAATTTGTTTTGCATTATATGAGCAGAAACAATCTATAGCAGAGAATTGTAGAACGTCGTTCATCAAGGCTAGAGAATATTTGTTAACCAGTCAATTTGCTATACTCAAACTATAAGATTTTTGATCATAAATTTATACGATGGTACATATTACGCTATAAACAGCCGAAGCAGATCTCAAACTGCTAACTTCTAATTTATGTCTTAAAACGCGACTAATTTTATTCGATATTTCAATTCTCGTCGTTGCATGCGACGATGGCTCCACTGTGTAGAGAACGACTTGGCCTCTTCAGATTGTCTAAGACAGTATGAAGACCAAGCTCAGGATCGAAGCCGTTGGAGCCAAATTGTTGACTCAGTAAGGGGCCAGTAATGGCGTTAGATTATTTTATTTCTCGTATTTTTCATTAGAAAATAACCTAATTTAACAATGTACAATAATTCGATTGTTTTCTGACAGATGTATGTTCATTTGTTTAGTTAATTTAACTATTGATCTGTAGCAAATCAATAAATAAGTAAATATCTGTACTAATCCAACGTTCTTTCAAATTTAATATGACGACCGTACAGCGATAAAAGTATATTGATTATAAGCCATATCATTAGCTCAGTTTCGTAATTTCAATTAAGCGCAATCAACCTTAGTTAAAGAGTTTCTACTACCACACTAACTTTCATAATAGAAAATCGTTAAAACTACAACTGACAGTGTTTATCCGTAGATTCATATAAGTCATTTCATTTCTGGATCTTTCGAAATATTTTGATATTTGAAAATGGGCTATTGTATCAGTTTGATTCTTACAATATTACCAGTACCCGAATTTAGGCTACCCGCGCACGTTTAATAGTTAGAGGAATATTTCCGAACCAGAAGAACCATTTGCCGATTCAAAATTTCGAAAACAATTTCGCTATCGAGCATACCTTACTTTATTTTTCGTATGTCATGGACATATTTACACATTTTGTAAAACAGGGAATCAGTAAAATTATTTAAAAACATTTAGAAATCATCTTCAATATTTAATTTAAATAAATCAATAGTTAAATATTAAATTACCAAATAATTTAACAGTATTTTTTTAATCAAAATCATGTTTACTTATACTATTATATGTAGATATGACAAGTATAAAGTAGAACAAGTGTCACGCTGTAACCACCACAATCTACTTTCAAATTTGATAACATGATCGTATATATAAAAGCAATGAGTATTCCTTTATCATATCATTAGTTTACTATAATTTCAACTGAACGTGTCAAGTTATTCACACACAGCACTCCCTCTACTACCGCACATAGTAAACAAACCACTTGACAAGTTGTCATTAAATTTGAAAATGGGTAGGATAAATAATTTGAAATTATTATTCGAAAATTGGTTACATAATAAAATGTATATTTATAGCTTTGAGGTGGGTACCTATTAATGGCGGAAGTTTACCAACGAACGCAGTTAGTGGTGGTTCAGGAGTTTGTGTAGCTCGTGCTAAACATGAAGGTGGTCTCTTACCAGGCAAAATTGTTCACTCGGATAGATTCGCTTACGTGTGTTGGAATCGTAAAGAAACTCGTAAAGCTCAATATGAGGTATGTACATGTATACAAATTTGTGTCTGAGAACATATACGTCTATATTGTTAACAGAAAGTCACAGTTGGATGTAGTGATAAAAAATTCACTGATTAGATATCGTAGTGTATAAGATGTGTAATGTCCTATAGGTTTTATTAGAACTTTTACGTTCAGATAATTAATAAATATATTTTCTATTATAACAGGTTTTAACCGGCACGTGGTACAAGTGGGTGCCCGCAAGCAATGGAAATATTCCTTCACATGCACTATATGGAGGTCACTCACTTACTGGCGAGACATTATACGTTGGGCGTGGTTATCACAACAATAGACTAATTTGTGGCAAAGTTCAAAGTTCCCACAAATGTTTGTACGTCCCTTATAATCATGGCGAAATCACTATCCGGAATTATGAAGTATTATGTCAGACTATAAGAAGTAGATGGGTCCAAACGAATTCTCATAGCAAAATTCCAAACAATGCCCATATTGGGGGAAAAGATATAGATGGTGATTTAACCTATATTGGCCGTGCAATTCACGAAGGTGATCAACTTCCAGCCAAAGTAGTCGAATTAAATAGAATTGCCTCTGTTTGTTACGACGGCGAAGAAATTCCAATATACAATTTTGAAATTTTGTGCGAAGGATCATATTTAAAATGGGAAAAATCTGACAATGGGGCCATTCCATCTTTTGCAATTACCGGAGGTCGTACAAAATCGGGACAAATACTTTACATTGGTCGTGGTCGGTTTAAGGAAAGTTTATTAATCGGAAGGGTTGATCCAACCAACAAAATATTGTATGTTCCAATTGGTGGCTCTGAAGTCGCTATCCGAAGCTACGAAATTTTAGTTGAACCTTAATAAATCAACAACGCGTACACGGTTGATTAAATATTCGTATAAATCTTTAAGCAAAATGGTATTAAATTATTATTTTGTTGATTTATTAATCGCTATGTACATTTAGGTTATACATTTTATTTGGTTTATTTATTACAGTTATTAACGAAATCAATGCCAAAGAAATATTAGTTCAATTTAACAAAAACCATTTTGAATTTGTTTTTTGAAGTTAGTCTTCGATAAATTAAAATAAAATTGGCTCAGCCTCAATTGAGATATTTTCAAAAACATAAGCTGAGTCAATGTGGTCAAGAAGGACGAGGGTGGAGTAATTGTAATTCCGCAATCTAAATTTGTTTGGATCAGAAACGTTTGCCATTTCTCGGGAAATACACCAGCGATTATCTAATGATTGAAGAGACCGCTTAGTGGGTTTGTAGCAACCGATAAATATTAACTTTATTTTATTTTTAATTAATATTTATCCGTGCTCCAATTTTACAAAATATATTTTAGGTTTCGTTCCACTGTACAACAGTACGAGATGCAACTTGTTTATTCTTTATCGTTTTGTATACGTGTTAAGTACGCATACTTTGATTGTTGCAAAAGCTTTTAAAAGCTTTTCAATTACAATACAGATGCGTATGTATGTGTGCGACATTTTCGTTTCGCAATTTATTTTGTACACACACGTATAAAATAAATTATTTCTTATCTGTCATCCCTATCACCGTTTAAGGAATTTGCATACGAATTTATATATTCGTCTCTTTTTAAAATAATGGTTCGATGGTTTAAAAAATAAAAATATTTTTTATGATTAGTTATAGCTGATAAAAGACCAAAAAAAGGTCACGTTAATACAAAACGTGGTGGTTGATAAATATATATCAACTTTATTAATTTGTAAATTAACATTTTGAATTATTTTTATTTTCATTATATTTAATTTTTTATAAAATAAAAAGAATAAAATATTAAAGTATAAGTTTATAAATTTTTGGAGTCAGAAAATACATATATGTATATATATACATATATATAACTATAGGTTTACTGATGGTATATTATATTATGACCCACAACATATGTGATTATTACTTGTTGGATCGATGTACGCATCATTATTGCTTGGTATATAGACAGATTGAAAATCAACTCTTTGGCATTCGAGGTCATATTGGCATTCTTGAATGTCAGCTAGATAAATTGATTTGAAGAGTATAGTTAAAATTCACCGGTAAGAATGTATTCTTAGCAGCAACCATCCAACTTTTCAACATTTCACCATGCATATATAATGTACGTTTTAGATTTTAGGTTAGTGAAACTTACGAGTCGACTCGGTGATCAAACCTTGACAGGAAAATCAAATTTTTCGATTAGTTTGTTCACTAAGTTCAAATGTGTTCAAATTTAAGTTTCTTGTCAAAATTTTATTTTTAGCTATTTTTTTTTAAACTAATTAACACACAGCCTAGGGGGGTAAATAAAATAATCGAAATGAGTGTGAGCATGAGTATTTGTAAATAATTTTGTTATTTATTCCGGCATTCGTTCATTGGTTACTCAATCAAGCCGAACGAAACATCAAACGGTGCAATGCCGTCGAACTGTATGCCATCCGATTTCCAAAGAGGAGACATCAATCCTCTCGCTCCTTTTATCGTATAGTGCACCAGTTTTTAGAAATAAGTGTGGTCAGGTGCTTTACTAAAATGCAAGTATACAGAATTACATGTTTTTTATCATTAAAGAATTGTGCTGTAGTGTTGTAGCAAAAAAACATACTAATTTTTAACAAAAATAAGTTTTTGCAATTGTGAAGAGCAAAGGTTGTATGGATATACATCTGTACCGTGGGCCTAAATAATACAGTTCAATATTTTCCATCTTTAAAATTTGTACTGCAGTAAAATAAAATGAACAAAGTTCACCTTGAGAAACTTTCATTTCGTGAAGCAAGCTTGAGGAAATAAAAGCCGGCGCCGCACCATCATAGCGGAGGAACAAAACAAAATCGCAACATTAGCCGCAGTCGCCTGGAATAATCCGCACGTAGGTACTGGTAGAATTTCTAATATAGTTCTGGAATACCAAGGATAGTGTGTTACATCTGTTCATAACATCTGTTATTGTGTGATTCTCTACTAACTTAGTAGACTGTAACTATACCAAATAAGGAGGCCGAAGAACGGCGAAAACAGTAACAGTTTATAATGTGAGGCAGCATTTCAAAGGTGTAGATTCCAACTGGTACTCGTATTTTAGCACATTTTTTGTTGGCAGGTTTAATATTAAAAACGCTTATGGTTAATGTCTGCAGGACAGAGGACTATACATACTTTCTATATAAATTAACATTACATGTAGTAGAAACGTTAAAAATTCTTGGTTTATTGGTTTTTGTCTCTATGGTATAGTGAGATATCTCACACTTTACAGTTTTCAAGATCTAAGATGTCGTCCTTTCTGTGATTATCCATTTGCTTATGCCTTGTGTGTGCTAATGCCGCACATGAGCCAAGGATGTCAACTAACGTCTCTTCTTCCTCCTCGTTGACCGAACTTCTACAAACGTCATTTACTTACAGACCTCAGAGAAATTAATACATTGGAGTGATCCAAGTCCAGTTTTGGCCATATTTGTCTTGCCAGTCGCTACATATGAGGATATTAGTCCACTTTGGATGTGTCAAGGCCCCCGCCTCTTTTCTAGGCGGCTGATATAATAATAGACCTGTCCAAATTTGCTCTTTCTAGGTGCAGTTGATTAGTAGTACCATGGCTAGCGGGTCCATTCCCCCTGCAGTTCTCCATGACTCCAAAGTGAGCGGTTAGAAGAGAATTTTTGGAAAAACCGATGATATTAGTGTATTAACGCAGATTTTCGAAAATAAATAAAGGTATGAACATCACCAGAAAAGTGTTTTAATTTATTTTATCAATAGTGACAGTTCAATAGACTACGAGGCTTAAATAAATTGCAATTGATGCGAAGCGCAATATATTTAAAAAAAATTATAATTTTAGTCGTATTAGTAACTGTTCAGCTACAATATATAAAACCACGAATTATAAAATTTTCGTAATTTCAAGACAGTGTGATTGACCGCAGAGATACACGATGTATTTAAAACTTTTAACACTTTAAAAAAAAATATGACAAGAACGTGACAAAACACCAAACCCACAATTCGCACCAAACCCTGTTTTTTCCCAGGTAGTAAAGCGTTCCCCCAAGTAAATAACGCTCTGGCTGCAATAGAACTTATTATGCACCGATAATTTCAAATAGATTCATTGCGACATATGAAGAAAGTTAACGATCATAAAAATCGCATGGAAGTGTAAAAGGCGTGGCAGCTCATGTTTTCTATATGATGCTTTAGAAAAGGCATTTGTGGGACACAAAACAGATATCATTTATTATTTTTTACGTTAAAAGCGCAATCAAATAAAAATTTCAAATTACATAATTACGAATTTTTGTAGATTCCACATTAATTTGAGTTCTATTAAAAACATTATTATCATATTGGCGTTGAACTGAATCAATTTGTCTTAAAATACATATACGAAAATTATTTGACCTTTCCACTACAAAATGGTGCGATATACTTTTTAATACAGATATGTAAGTATGTACATACTCGTACATAAGAAAAATAAAAATAAATTTGAAATATATTATTTAGAAAGTATTAACATCCATAATCTGAATAACAATTTCAGAATCTATATATAATGTATTTGGCTTTCTTGGCGCTGCTTGTTCGATCCTGAATGGGAATTAAATTTTTTGTAATTTCCGAGGGAGGCCAACTTAACTCCCTCTCCCACGTTCTATGGTACATTTTCTCTCTCATGAGCTCCAATCGTAATTTTAAATAATTATTTACAACAACAATACTGTATAATGAATTCAAATTTGAAAATCGTCGAATTCCTTCTGGATTGAAGCCTTGTACACGAGACCGAATTCAAATCCTAGGAAATCCAATCCGATCTCTCTTTTTATGTGATTAAGTTGGTCGTCGCTCAGTCGACCGCTCTCGTTGGCAGAGTAAGTAGCTTAAAGAAAGGACTTTGTTATTCGAGGGTCTCGGGTTCGATTCCCGGTGCTGACCAAAAATCACGGTTGGGTGTTTTTAATGTGTAAGTATATGTGTTTGTTCAGGTATTGCACCGTGCGCCCATTTAGTGGCATTGAGTGCTGGAGTAAAATCCGCCCAATTTTAATTTTTAAGTTGGTCGTCTGCGAGTGTTTTGCTAAAAGTTAAATATATTTCAACTCAACAAGAGAAAAAGGACCGGTTTTTTTGTCATCATTTTAGTTGATTTGATTGGGAGAGAGATCGGATTTGATTTCCTCGGATTTGAATCCGGTCTCGTGTACAAAGCTTGATGATATTGCAATTCCAATTCCATTTTGTAGTTACTGTGTTTGTCACCAGAGTTTTCGCATTTGTCAAACACTACCAACTTTTTGTACATGTCAAAAATAAATACGAGAATTAAGGTTGGTTATTTTATTTGACCAAAATTGAATTCCAATTCGAATGGGGCATCCTTATAGTTCAATCCTTGCCGCTGTTTTCGTGGCAGTACCGTCGCGTTTGGGTATTGTCGTATTGTCAAACTACATTAATATTAAGTATTTGGTTTTCAACATTGTATAGTGAATTTGGAGACGAAGCAACCATCCGGATTTAAAGTAGTTTTAATTAATATCATTAACAAAATTGCCAAATAGTAAACACATAAATTAATTAATTTTATTAAAAATTAGATTGTAAAATAAATTTTTCTATCAGAAATTGCACCTCCAAACGTCTCGGAAACAAAAAGAACCATTCTGTTTTCAACAACAGCAACTAATAATTTGAAAGTTGTTCTATTTTTGTACGACGAGAAGGGTAGCTGATGTTGAGTTGGGTCCTACGATTTGTGTACCGGTATTTCGGTACAATTATAGCTCGAAACGAGCTTCTATATTTCGATATTTTCCAGAAATCGATTTGTTTCAAAGTGATACAAATTCTCTTAATTAAAAACAAATAATAAAAAAAATATTTTGCATGAATAGAAAATCATTGCTGTTTCTATACTTGTTGATCTTTAATATCGATTTCAGGATGAATCAATTCACTTTTATCTTTAACCATGAATGTTAATAATATATTAAATCGATCTGAGTTCAATCCGGTAAAATATTATAATTGCTCGAAGAAAAGAAACGGAACTAGAAAGCGCTTGTGGCGTTCTGTTGTTTGTATTAATAGGGGTTTGTGTTGTTTGATCTTCTGTGGACACAATGACTGTTCCATCGTTATACCATTATTTTTAATTTCTACGGTGATTGCTTGAGAGGACTCGATATGTTCCGATTCTGAAACAGGCACCACACCATTCCAGCCTGGAGAATTTTAAATGCACCTTTTGAAATTGGTTCCCTATATGTTATTTTACTTCTGATAAATCAAACTCAGCCAGACTTACCTAAACTGCATATTTGGTAATCGCCTTCTTTAAAATGAGCGCTACAAACTTGAGACCTGGCTTTCCAGTTCTCAAACTTATGATCCATTATTTTTTAAATTTGTGTTCACTTGGAAAGTGCAGCGGAATACGAATTAACGAATTTTTCGAATATGTACTCCGGAAATTCGGCACACAACAAGATCTAACCATAATACATATTTTAAATAACTTTATATACCAATTTAATCACACACTATTGAACACGATTGTATAATACTTATGTTTGCTGAAATTGTTTGTGTTTAAACGTCAAATTATACCCTTCCAACGCTATTGCCACCTACGAATAAGGATTGAACTAACATAAAAAAAAGTCGTATAGCATGCCCCATTTCTTGGTCAAATGAAATGTCACTTATATTGAACTATTCGTCAATAGATATTTTAGAGTGTGTGTCAATCGGTTAAAAAGTAGTTAAAAATTAAAATTTTGACAGCAAAATTAAAAAATAATTATTTATTCACCACAAAAAAAATAAAAAAATTTAACATGCGAAAGACCGCATATAATTTTTGACAACTATTGTTAAAAAAACCTAACCCAAAAGAAGTGTTGCAGAATCATCATACATTGAAATTGAAAATTTTTGCAATCTACAGTATACTAATGGCTTTATCGAAAATAGGAATCATATATTTATTATACATAAAATATACATGTTACTTTGTAATAATAGAATATAGTAATGTGTAATTTATTATTCTTATTTTTAATTTTTATTGGCATATTATATAATAATAACGTTACATTAATATGCTATTGGAAAATATGTTGTTCCAATACGAATCATTGTTTTAATTTAATTGTTTACAGCAGTCAAAATTTTAACTAATTAAAACACAGCAAAATTAATTTTGAGTAGTTGAAAAGTTTCACCACGGCAATTTGATTTCACCAAATTTTTAACAAAAATATTTTTAACCAATTGACACAGACACTTAGTACAGTAATTAAATCAAAATTAGAAACAAAAATCTAAAACAAAGCTAACAAGGGTCGTCCGAAATTAAAAATCGTACATTTCTACACTAATCAATTATTCAAATTATATTTATCGATTTATTAATTTGGCGTTATTCTATTTTAATTAATTTAATGAAATTTAATTTAATTCAAAAATACGCGTTTTAAAAATTTCGAACGCACCCAACGTTTATTATCATAATAAAAAATGATTAATCTAGACTGCCTTGAAAAAACACATTAACGCGCAAGTCAACTTTTCTATTGTATTCCATTGCGAATTTGATAAACGTTTGTTAAACACAAATCATTAGCATTTATCAAATCGCGCCATTTTTCCATAGTAATCTACAGCCTATTTCGATTTCGAAAGGTTTTTATTTACTTTTAACCAAATTAGTTAAATTAACTATAATAAAAATAACAGACCACCGGTGTGTTAAAAATATACAAACATTTTATTTTCTATTTCTGGAATCAAATATTGAAACTTATCAAATTAAATTTCTTTCTTACGATAACAGATATTAACAAAATCTAAGACATTTTAGAGTAAAACAAGTGTCACGCCCTTACTAATACAATCTTCTTTAAAATTTGATAACATGACCGTTCACCCAAATGACTAACTAATGGACTGTAATGTTGTATATCCAATTACGAATTTTCTTAAAACTAAGCTTTAATTAAGTTGTATGTGCAATACTCCAATATATGAAGAACAAAATTATAAGCTAGCAATTCAAAGCTTTCATTCACTCCTGAATCCATACTACGGAGCATGGATTGAGACTATAATTATAATTGAGCTGGGTATTATTGTTAAAACTTCAGCTTATATAAATACATTAAGGCAATGTCAAACTAATTTAGATTGTGACAATGTATAGTCATATACATATTTGTATCAAACTTAAAATAACAAAGATAATTGCACATTTTTACTGCAGTTATAAATTTATGTGGTTTGTAAGTTCTATGTGAATTCTAAATGTGTGTGATCGTGAATTATAGTATATAAAAGCAATAAGTACGTATGCATTTATCATAACATTAGTATAATATAACTTCAATTGAAGTGTCAAGTCGCTCATGCGGAATTCTCACTCTACTACACATCAAACCAATTGATAAGTTGCCATTAAATTTGAAAATGGGTATGATAAATAATTTGAAATTGGGTAGCTGGTAACGGCGGAAATTTACCTTCAAACGCAGTTAAAGCCGGTTATGGAACTGATGGTACACCACTTTATGTAGCTCGTGCTAGTCACGGAGGTGGTATCTTACCAGACAAATATGTTCTGTCAAATAATTTCGCTTACGTGTGCTGGAATCGTAAAGAAACTCGTAAAACTGAATATGAGGTATGATAAAATGTAAAACATACGCACTGATATGTAATCATACTGTAAGCGTGTGGTGTGCTAGGTTTGATTAGAACTTGTACGTTCAGGTTAGTAATAAATATGTTTTCTATTATAACAGGTTTTAACCGGCAAATGGTGCAAGTGGGTGGCCGCCAGCAATGGAGATGTTCCTGCAAACGCGGTATATGGAGGTCACTCAGTTACTGGAGAGACATTATACATTGGGCGTGGTTATCACAACAATAGCCTAACTCCTGGCAAAGTTCGAAGTTCCCACAACTGTTTGTATATCCCGTATGGTCATGGCGTAATCACTCTCACGCACTATGAAGTATTATGTCATACTGTAAGAAGCAGATGGGTTCAAATGAATTCTCAAAGCCCATTCCCAAACAATGCCCATATTGGTGGAAGAGATATTGATATGGTGATTCAATCTATGTTGGCCGTACTTTTTATGGAGGTGATCAACTTCCCAGCCGAGATACTCAAAAAAAATACAACCGCATCTGTTTGTTACGACGGCGAAGAAATTCCAATAAACAATTTTGAAGTTTTGTGCGAAAGATCGGTGCAACGGGTACAATCTGATAACGGAACCATTCCACCATATGCGATTCGCGGAGGACGTACAAGATCGGGACAAATACTTTACATCGGTCGTGGTCGGTTTAAGGAAATTTTAGTAATCGGAAGGGTTGATCCAAGCAACAATATATTGTATGTTCCAATTGGTGGCTCTGAACTCGCTATTCAAAGCTACGAAATTTTAGTTGAACCTTAATAAATTATTGTATCTCATGGTTTTATTCCTAATTGTTGTCTTTGCTATTTTTGGTTAAATTCTAATTTTTATTCAAATTCCCCTGTAACTGCGTATAATCCACATATCCATGAACCAAATGTATGTATAAAGCGGAAATCATATAGTTAGAATAAATAAAAAACTATGTGGAAGTGCTATAGAACTCACGACATTCTTCATCAACCGAAGTATTTGGTAGAAGACCAAAGTGAACGAATTCAATTATTTCATTGGATTTTTGATTTCGTGAAATATACTGAATTTTTGAGTTTATAACCCAAAACAAAATCTAAGAGTTTACCCATCCAAAAATACAAAATTGAAGAAAAGTAAATTTTTTTAGTTTCGTTTCAATATGTCCATGTGACCATAGTTTGCTTAAATATTCCTAAAGATGACATCGATATTTTTGTGTGATTTTTTGAAACTGTTGGTATAATATGTAGGGGTGCGTTTGACATGTGAAATGTACATTTCAAAAAATCAAAATGTTTAGTTTAAACTGTCAAGGTTAAGAAGAAGATACAGTTTATGAGGAGTTCAACAAAATTAACGAATTTATATCTGAGTTGAAACAACATATGACATTTAACCACCAAACCCTGAATCAACAGTTAGGAGCTATAAAACTCAAGTAGTGGAGATCCAGAAGCCAGTGGGGCAACCAACATCTTTTGCAGCAGTAGTCAAAAGTAATCCCACTACTGGTTTTACTACAACCGAATAACCCTCAGGAAAACAAGAAAACTATAGAGATGCGTTGTCAATGAAAATTGACCTTAAAAGCATACCATGTAATGGGCTGCAGAAACATTTCTAACGAAGGAATTATCCTACAGTTAGAAGAGAAGAGTTAAAAATCTTGGATTGTCAGAAAAATCATAAAACGAGGAATTAGTGTCGGCGATAAAACAACAAAATCCTTTCCTGCCAAACAGTGAAATTAAGGTCGTGACTACTTATGTTAGACGAAATTCTCGAAAGATAGACACAAAATTATATACAAGCTGAGAAGTTAAAATTCATTTTGATAGATGCCAAGTAGTAGAATTATGAATTCAGGCATCACAGTAGTAGATGTACAAGTAAACTTTGTTGTCCAAAGTGTAGTGATAGTCATAAAGTAAAGGGATGTAGTAGTCAAGAGGTAAAATATAGCAATTGTATTGCTTTATTATGAAAGGGACTGAACTTGGTTTTTAGCGATTCAGGTCTTGAAAATATGAAATTATATTAACAACTGGATTATTCGGAGTAATATTTAGATCATTTCAAACAACAAATGCAGTATTTTTAGATAATCTAGAAGAATGGCTTGAAAAAATTATCAATCATAATAAATTAAATTTTATATTTGGAGATTTTAACATCAAGTAGTTCAAGAATACACTTATAGAGTTACATAAACCAGCAAAAGTTAAATAGACCGATTATTGACCAATTCAACAAAAATTCGATGTGTAAATGAAAAATGAAGTGTTTCAATTTCAATCAGTTAATAATATTGTAATAACTCCCGCTAAAACAGGCAATGAGATTAATAATAAAATAGCAGTAATATAGCAACTGAGCATACGAATAACGGTATTCGATATAAAGTGATTCCACTTGATCATATCTTAATTACTGGTGTAATAAAATTCACAGCCTAGAATAGAAGAAAACCCTTCTAAGTGAAGATACAAAATAGTAAGTACACAGACTCTCTCGATTGATCGAGTCATGGGCCTGCCGGAAATTCAGGAACACCTGATATACGGTGATAGATGTCTCATAATATTTAGATACAATAATTCGCAGCGAAAAGACCTGATCAGTGACTGATCGATTCGGACGAAATCTTTCTTGATAGTCACCAACCACTAGAGTTTCCATTCCGGATATCCGACTATCCGGATTATCCGTTTATTTTAAAGCCATCTGTTATCTGGATAAATTTCTTTGAAATAATCGATCATCCGAGTAACATATTTTTGAGAAAAAAAATGTACCCGATTGAACTAGAATTTAACTGGTTTGACGGTTTTTTGTTATATGCTGTTTGTTTTATGCTTTTATTAAAAAACTGTGTAAAACAAACTATACAGGAACTGGGAGTGCCAACAATACCTGAAGTTGGAATGCTTAGTTTACAGGATATTTTAGAAGTGCTTTTTCCAATGGGAGTGCGGCCATTAAGAATTAAACCAAGAATTCTGCCACACTTCAACAGCTGAAGGTGTCTTTAATTTTGTGTTCCTGAAAATGGAAGAAATTAACACAGCATTAAGCCAAGCTCTTTTGAGGCAACTAAAAAAATGAATTAATGAACGTCGCGACAAAACTCTTTTAGCATTAATGATATTGTTTAAAACTGGTAGTATTCGCCAATATAGTGAATATTTCGAATATTCCTCAAAATCAGCTGCCATTACATTAGCAATACAAATAATGGAGAGAATAAATCCGAATGGATATTCTAATGTGTCGTTAGAAGTCGTTGCTAATGAAAATGAATTGGAAATTAGTACGAACACAACTGAAGAAAAGTTAAATTTTTTACAAAAACAACTAGGCCATGCCATATCGTCAATTACTTACGTAAACCCCACATCTTCTGGCTCAGGAATTCAAGCTGAACTTAAAAAGTACTTTCAATTACTGGCAAGCACTAAAAAGTGATCAAATAATTTAATCGTATTATTCAATGCCCAAATGAGATGGCTGATCAGTTCAACATCCGCTTGACGTGGGTGCCAGGGGATTTCAATATCGCAGGGAATGAAAAGGCAGATGAGTTGGCCCGTAAGGATACAGCACGCCTAATAACCCAAAGCAGGCGGGATATAAAGATACCGCTTCATGTAAACTGCTGCTTCAGGAAGAAGCTATAAAAGAAACGAACGTCAGATGGTCTAACGCCAGTTCATGTGTAATAACCAGGCAGATCTGGCCTGGACTTGACCGGCCCAGATCAGGTCAACTGATATCGCTTCGACGGCACCATATTGGTATGGTCGTGGGAGCTATAACGGGACATTGTCTCATTGGGATACCTGTGAGCAGACTGGGTGTCCCAGCCCACGATTTCTGCCGCAGCTGTGGTGATGAGGAGGAGGAGGAAAATGTGCTCCATCTGCTCTGCACCTGTTCTAGTCTAGCGTACAGCAGAACAAAATTTATGGGAACTTCCCCTTTGAACGACCTCATCCGGGACTTTAAACGCTTCTTGGTAAGCTCAGGATGGTTTAGCGAGTGAAGAGCAGGAAACTCGAATGTGGTACAGCTACGGAACAATTTTGTGTCTATGCTAGTCCTTTAGGACGGCCACCCTTACCTAACCTAACCTAACGTATTCAATGCCCTTTTGACAATTAAACCTACATCAACTGCTACAGAAATAGTTTTTTGAACAGCAGGAAAAATTAAAACTAAATTAAGAACTAAACTTAATTTTGAGACGTTTAACGCTTTAATTTTCTTAAAGAAAGCGGATATTTAATAACATCGGATATTTGGAAACTCTACCAACCACTAAACGATCCATACATATATAGTTTTAATATGCTCATCACATAGGCCCAAGTACTTGAAATGTTCAACTCTATCAACTATACTAACTAATAACACTTTTGTGCGGTGAATGGAATATCATAAATTTCGTTTTAGGTAAATTCAGTGAAATACTTTCGATTTGAAGTATTCTAGTAAAAAATGCATGTAATGCTCCATGCTAGTAACTATTGTAAAGGGATACATCGTTTAATAGAATACTGCAGTATTATCTGTAATAAGGCGAGATATCAATGACCGGCCTAAAGATAATAAAACATCAATAATTTAAGATTATATGTTTAATTGATTACACTCTGCTGTGTTGACATTTGATATTAATTGTAGCAGTTAAGAATTTATTGTAATAAAGTGGTTCGGCTACTTTGGGTGAGATGTCGCTGTATAGCAGTTGGTTGGTATTGTAGCGGCTTTTATTGTATAAAGTGTTATAAGTTAGATGTTACTGTATAAAATCTAATTGTTCAATTTTCAACAAAAAATAAGATGCGGCCTTCTTTCAGCAGAACGAGCAAACATCGAAAATTAACAATCTGCAAAAATACGAATGTGTCCAATAAAAGTTAAATATGAAATGTCATTAATGATACTTGAAATAGTAATTGCTCAAGCGAATTACCATGGGGAACCCGGCAGTTAAAATTTAAAATATTACTACTCCTTCCATCAATCAAGTATTTGTGTTATGATTTAAAGATCAAGAGTTGTACAACAAAGAGGACGAAAAAAAAATTGTTAAGAAGTTAAGACATTACTGACGACAGAATGGTCCTATAGAAGGCAAAACTAAACGGGTGATTTTTATATATATTTTTCGTTTATTCAATAAATGTATTTTTTGATTTTCATTATTATTTGGCAAATCAACGCGGGCTTGTATATCAAATAACCGAAACGAACCCCAACTTAACTGTAGAACAGTTTTTATCATTCCACTTAAAACTAATACATACGTCGGAACATAGAACACGTAATAATTTATATAAGAGGATGATATAAGATGGAAAATTTAAAAATTATAAGTGATTGATTATTATTAAATAGAAAAGCCATTGACAGATTACATTGATACCGATAGAAACATTCTTAAGTGTATTACTTGCGTTTTTTTTTTTCAAAAAACACTACACACTATTAATAAACAAATAGTAAATAGAAAAGAAAAAACACTTATCATTCTCGCATCTATGTACATATGTATATGTACATACTCCATAATACACTTTATATATAGTTGTCTTATCGTTTAATGAGCTTATAACATTAACTATTGACATAACTATAAATATAAATAACGAAGCTATGGAATTTTTACATTCATCCAATTCAATGCGGTATACAGTGTACTAGAATTCATTTGTATAGTTCTCTAATTTTTCTAATGTCTTTTCAACTTACATGTATATTTATATGAAGGGGCTTTTATTGTATTGTTCAAATAAAGTTACAACCCCCATTCCACATACATGTGTATGTACATCTCTATAATGTATTTGAATGCTATTTTAATTTGGACCCTTTTAAAATATAGTCGTGTATACCATTCAAACTAAACGCATGAGTTATTGCCTATATTTAAACTAGCATTCTATATCGTACACACGCATTGTTAGTTTTTATTTTGTTGTAAATTGCATTCCTTGGTAAATATATAGCATTCAAATAAATATTGTAATTTAATGCAGTGCTGATTGGCAGAACAGAAGGACATGACTTTTGGGAATTATAATAAGTACATAAATACAAAGGGTCGTGTATTGGGTGGGGTTTTATAATAATTATGATTTTGTCCAAATGATTGAATAAACAAATTTGCATCAAACTTTTTTCAACCCGATTTGGGGGAAATCTTCAAAATTTAATCATCATTTAAATAAATTATTGATTCGTCTTTACATGTCCTGTCCGTTCTCTCGTGGTTCAAAAGTAATTAACTCCAAAATATGATTTGACCTTGCTAAGCACTAACATAGTAAAACACACGAAAATGTGTATCGCACTGTTGCAGGACAATTTTTCGCGTGTTTTACTACTTGAGCGAGTACTTGGAAAGGTTTCCATGTACAAAGGTACAAAATTTCAAAATCACAGAAATTAAATATATGGTGAGTCGTCAAGTGTTATAAAATTTAAAAAAAGAATCCGCTAAATCATTTCTATCCATCCCCCGTAAGTGGTATCGTATTAGTGAAGAACTTAATTTATCCACCATTAGTCGTATTTCTCCTTTTTCGTTGTTAGTATCCCATATTAAACTGTTGCCCACTGGTGGTTTAAGACCAGCATCCAGCACACGCCGATCACGATACATATTTTCAATGTTATTTGTAAAACTAATTATTGTCCCAATAATTTTTATTTTCATTTTAGAAACATTGACTATACGATTCCTTGAATGATTTTCTCAATAAATTCGAATTTAAACGACATTGTGTTGATGATTAACGACCTTCCCAGCAGTGATATTGAAAGGCACGTTCCGTTTGTAAAAAAAAATAAAAACTAAATTTGGAGAGCCGTTGTTTAATAATGAGCATCTCGAGAAACGGCGTAATAAGCTCCATTTCTTATATAGGCTATGTGGTGTGGGTGTAAAAAATGAGTTTTACAGTGTGAAGTAGTTTTTGTACAACCGATTTATAGTGCGAATCAAGGAGAACTTTTTATGAACAGTAAGAGAAAAGTATAAAGTACTTACCAGAGCTCCCCATGGCTAGTCACTCCTCTAAAATATGTAAATGGCTATTGTTTTTTGGCATCAGTGATACAAACCAGCAGCGACGCCCATTGTAATATCTCGAAGCTCTAGTTGATTTTACTAAAATCAAATTTACAGAGCAAGAAGTCCTAGATTGCATACTCAACTTCATATTGATAAAGGTACTATATAGTCACGACTGAGAGTTTGTCCCTTCCGACTACCTTTATATATCTAATGAAAGACTACGCAGAGGAATTTTTCCTGGAAAATCTCCTATATTCATCCAATTTTCAAGGCGGGTAGAACAAACGAGGTGTGTAATTATCAGGACGAACGCCATTATCTCCGTCATACGAAAATCTTTGAATTCATGGTTCATAGAGTCCTGTTCTTTCATACTATAAACAATTTATTTCTCCTGCCCAGCATGGATTAGCAACACAAAGGTCAATGTTCTTTGTAAAATACATATTTTCAGTAAAAGTAACTCCTATATATAGGTTTATAATTTCAGCTACTTTTTGTAGTTGAATACCATTAATACTCAAGTTACATTTTTCAGAAATTACTTTCCGAAAAACGACATCACCTTACATTTACTGATGTTCAAGTTGAATAAATGAGAGTCGCACCATTTCACAATGCTATTAGCGCGTCTTCTAGTAGTTGGTACTTAATTAGGTAATTAGTACCATGGAGTGTTGGATAACTTCGGTAATCTACTGTTGATGGAAATGTTAAAGATCCAAGAACCAATGTGAGAGCCCTGTAGAACCCCCGACGTCGCTTTAATAGATTTTGATTTTGGTTTCCCATTTCAATTTAAGCAATAAGACACAGTTTTGTGAGAATCCGAAGTTGAATAGAAAGCTTTACTGAAATCTGTATACAATACATCAACTTTCTTATATGATTTTTAAAGCAAAATTTATAAATTCTGTTGAAATCATTTGAACGTGTACGGACAAATTATAAATTATACCTACATGTTGCCATTGTTCAATTCGCTTATACCCAATCGTTGTTCTCAAGATAAAGACGAAAGTTAGAATTGTCGATTAAAATGTTTATCATTCTTCAATCTTTAATAATATTTTTATAGATTTGTGATGAGCATCATTAACAACGATACGTGCTATAGGATTATTAATTCTGAATAGACTATATAGGGGCATTGGTGAAGATCATATCAAGAATTCTATATACAGTTTATTATGTAGATTGCATAGATATGGTTCCAAAACGGTGTCTATATGAACAGGCATTCCGTAACTGAGCACATATTGAGCGGCAACACAGCCACAACCACCTCGTCGTAAGTCAAATTGATAAATTAGAATCCCCCGTAAGTAAGATAAAATCAGATGACTTTGCAGCGTTGTTGATTCCAAATATGGTATCGGTTGTTCCAGACAATGACATCGGTGAATCAGACGAAACATAGACGTACATTGATCTCCCATTTATTGCCAGTTTAATACAGATATGCTGAATGGTGGGATTTGGTAATTCAATTGATTCACTCGATGTTGATACATCGACAACTATGTATAAGGACACCACCACTCGTTCGATCAACTTTAGAATAAGCTTACATACGGTATACGGAGTGCTCCAAACCAGTTTGTTTGTATGCACTGCAATGCCTACCATCTATATACAGATAACTACCAATATCGGCAACTTTACCAGGTTTGCTGTAATTTTTTAAAACTGCAATGGTTAGGATTTCTTATTAACAGTTAAGTTTTTTCCGTATTACTGATTGTGAAGGTAATATACGTATAATAATAATAATAAATATATGATGAACATCGTTAATGATGACTCACAAAGTCACAACGATAGCTTGAAAAAACGAATAATATTTCCACAGAATAGATAGTCCAAACTCAACGTCATCGACTAACATCGTGAATACAATCGAAAACGACAAAATGTTCTCCGCACCAAACAAACACAAGCTATCCGGCGTTTAGCAAGCGAACGATTAAACTATAGTTATAGCGCGACTCATTTAATTTATATGCAAAATTACCGGGTCAACCAAAAACAAAATGATTTCTCAAGAAAGAAGGAGGAGGAATAAAGCGTTTAGAAAAAATGCAAATTTTAAATTGATTTCTTCTTTATAGCTTCATGTTGATACCAATCGGCGGGGTCAAATCAAATCGCAAACGCAAAGTAAAATAAATATTTCCCGATTATCATATTTCTATTGTAGCAGTATCACAAATTCTATTTGATGAAATCTAATACAATAAAATGAAATTAGATTAGAAAAATGGTAATAATAAATTGAAATCATTTTATCATTGGTTGACTGTGACTTGTATAAATTTATGCGATAAGCGCAGTTATTGCGAAATTATAATTTTTTAAGTCTACTCCAAATCAAAAATTAAAAATATTTGGCGGAACCTAATTTGGACATTGATAACAATGATAATTGATAACAACTGTATATTGTCTATATGGCTACAATCAATAAAAACACTGATAACTTGCATTTCCATGAATTTCGCACGAGGTCAAAGGAAATGGTCACAATGGAATGTTTCTTAAAGTGATTTTCTTTTCTTAAGTTTATTCAACACACCGATAATTTGATATATGTACAGCCCATATACAGTGATATTAGTCAAGATGGTGAATTACTAAAGCCAAAAATGGCCATGAGATAATTAACCTGTGTAATTTCCCCTTTCATCAAACTAACTAACGTCAAATACGCACGAAAGCAATACTATTAAATAAGTTTTATCAAAAACGAGGTTGCGATATTACAACAAAACAAGAGTCGCGCGTAAAATAAAATTAAAAAAAAAAATTCTGACGCAGAAATTCCACGTAAAATACGTAGACGTAATTTGCTGTTCCATAGAAAGTAGAATTAAAAGAAGCAAGCAATAAAACTTATCTCAAAACGACAGTTAAATTATGCTTAAAACATCCACTTGTGCTATGTTTTTTGTTAAAGTCCACAAGAATCCCCCATTTGAATTTTGCGACTTGTTTGTTAATAGTTGTACAAATAAAAGTGTTCGTTATTATAACTATTAGTCTATAACTGAAGAAGATAACTTTTCATTATATGACATCGTTTAAACAAAACAATTGATTAGCGTGTTATAAATAATTAATAACGACAACTACACAATGTTAGGTAGCAGTTTTTTTTTCTTAAGGTTACTTGTTTCTCGTATAATTCGCATATATAAATGTACATCGACGTACTATTCCATTAAATAAGTATGTGTATATAGGAATTTCCTGTGAGTATACATATATATATATATATATATATATATATATATATATATATATATATATATATATATATATACAAATATATTTTAACAGTTGGCAGATTAATGGATTAAAAATGTTGCGGCGTGTGGAGCATGTGGGATTCCCATAAAGGTGAATTACACTTACACATTGTATGAACATATACAATTATGTATCATATTTTAATTAATGTAAATAATTAGTTCATTTACTTTATTGTGACAGATATTAAATGTATCCCCTATATTATGTATGTACATTACAGAAGAATAATACGTACATGTAAAATTAATTTTACGCGGTTTTTTACTGTATATGTTTTGGAATGCAATTTGCATACTAATGATAAATAAATATTTTTCGGAACTCATTATCATATTTCAAATTAAAATGATATCAAATCAAATTTGGGTAGTTTCGTTAACTTAAGTTTGCTTGTCTTTCCCCGCTCAATTTAAAGAATTCGAAATTCAATAAAACAGGAACAGAACTCGCTTAATTTTAACGCCTCGCATTTTTTGTATAAGTGATGGCTTCAAACAATTCTTAAGGTATAAGATGTTTTCAGAATTTATTTCACCACATAGGATCTACCTAAATTGGCGTGGTGGTTCCAAATTATAATATTCCCATGGACACTATCAACCTCTTCGGGTAAGACGGTTCAATGAATTGAAATCTACATTTTTTGTCGGATGCCAGCGACTCACATACTGAAGTTTTCGTTGCCTCTCGAATTTTTTTAGATAAGGACTCACACATCGGCTGTGATATATTTTTGCTATTTATTTCATTTCAATAAGTGACATACCGACACCTACTCTAGTTGTACATACACTCAAAATGTGAAGTCGTTTTAAAACATTTCTTGTTGTGGGGCTATCAAATATTGGTTTCCTTAAATAACTAATTTAAAAAATTTTGAAAAATTAATGTAAAACCGAAAATAATTACGAAATACACTTAAACTTAAATACTCACTTTGGTCGTTATAGTAAATTCGGGATATATCCAAGTGCCAAGAATACGGGCACACAAAAGCTTATTGCACATTGAGTGTAGTTTACGTTATATGAAGTTCCAAGATGATAAATTCCCCATCATTAAAACGCTATAGTAAATCGTAAAAATCACACAGCAAATACAGAGGTTGCTCAGTATATTTGGATTTGAACCGAAAGTTTAACCCAAAGTTGTGATCTGAGCAACGAAAACTTAAGTCACGTTACAATCATGAATCTGTGTAAAATCACAAATGTGATTGCAACCACGCAAAACGGGTTTGCTATGAAAACATTCTAAAAGGTACTGCTCCAAAAAATGAAATATTCACGCAACCGTAAACAAACTGACCGACACTAATGCAAATTATCGTCAAAAGTTGTTTGAGGACAAAGCTGAGGTTCAAACCTTTCTCGTCGATCAGAATATAGTCATCATGCTAATATCAGAAACATACTTTACAACCAAAATCATTTTTTAAATTAACTGGTATTCAGTTTATAACACTAAACATCCGGATGGTCAACCACTTGGTGGCACTGCGGTCTTGATCAAACGAGGAATAAAGCATTATGAACGCAACAAATATGATATAGATCACATCCAAGCAACATAGATCTATAACTCGAACTTATTATCGAGAGGAATGGTCTGGAAATTGTGTAATATCGGCTGTTTACTGATTATTTCTAACAGCTGGGCATTAGATTTCGCGCAGGGTGCGACTATAATGCTAAACATCTGCAATGGAGTTCGAGCTTGAGCACACCTAAAGAGAAACAGCTATATATGAAGCATTTATGGATACCCAACTTACTGGCTATCAGATAGAAAGGAAATACCTGACTTAATCGATTTCTGTATAAAAAAAGAAGAAGATTTCATTCGACCACTCACCCATAATAACATATGTTATACCAAGCGTTAAAAGCAGAACCACCTCAACGTCACGGTAATTGGTTGTTAATTAACTAAATCGGCTTTATATAGAAATATAATCGAACAAAATTCCCAATTGGATATTCACCTCTGCACCCCAGAAGATAGTGATGCGGCAACCAATGATTTAACACATATTAAGGAAATAGGAGGAAAAGAGGCCACTCCAAATATAAGCAACTCTGAAAAAAGTAATAAGCCTCGGAATCCAGATTTAATGAACTCTCGGCGACCGAGAAAACATTATACTATTCACTATACATGATCGAGCCCACCAATTAGGTAACGAAATGGACTTTGGGCCAGAAATGATGTAGAAAAGGCTACTGCATTCTCTAACCACTTGAAAAAAGTATTCACATCAAACGAAAAAATGAACAACTGTGAACAACCAGAGTTTACGATGGACCCTTCGAAAACAATTATTGTAAAATTTAAGTGGAAAAAAGTTAAAAATACCATTAAAAACTGTATAAACTCAAAGAAAGCTCCACGACACGATTTTATTACCGGGAAAATGATCAGAGAATTATCTGATAAATTTATAATGGTCGTATAATTTATATCTTTAATGCAATGATGAGATGTGGATATTTCCCTAAAAATAGAAAATATCGCTAGTAATTACAATGATTCCAAAGCCTGGAAAAGAATAAACACAAGTTGCATTTGTACAGGTCAATAAGAAAAAATGGCATTACAAAATCTAAAACCAACATTATTTGAAGTACACATTATATCAGACCACCAATTTGGATTTCGAGAGCAGCATGGTACTGTAGAGCAGGGACACACAGTTGTAAACACAGTTAAACTAGCCTGAGAAGAAAAGAAATATTGTTCTGCAATTTTCTAGGCATGAAAACCTTAAATATAAAATTAAAACTGTTTCATACTTGCTTCAAAGAAAATACCAGGTTAAACATAATTCGGCCATTACTGAACATAGTGACATCAACGCAGGAGTTCCACGAGACAGCGTACTGGGACGGGGGACCAGTATTGTATCTGCTGTATACTGCTGACCTATACCAACAGCTGATTTGGTTGTCACATCAAACAAACGTCAAATACTTAGGTCTTCATCTTGATAAAACGTTCACATGGTGAAAGCACATTGAATCAAAGCACAACCAAATAAAAATAAAATTTTCAAAAATGTACCGTAAATGAAAATCAAACCTTTTCCTAGAATGCAACATGCTCTACTATACAAAGCGATCCTAATCCCTATATGGACAAATGAAATTCAGCTATGGGGCTGTACAAGCAATGCATACGAACGCAATCAAAAATCTTTGCTGTATTACAAATGGCCCGTGGTATATCTGAAATCGCCGCATTCATAGAGACTAGAGGATTAAAACGGTCAAAGATATGATACAACCACACAGTTTCAAGAACCTTTCGAAGCTGGAAGCACACATCCCAATGGGTTAGCAAAGGAACTATTAAAGTTCAAGAATAAAACCATCCGCTTTTGTTTTAATTAGACAGGTGGTATATGACTAATAAAACTGACAAGGAAAGGGGCAAAATTAAATTTTTTTCGAAGAGTCGTACGTTGAGTATACGAGAATTAATTAAGGCTGTCATCTAGAAAAGCGTTAAGCGGCCAAAAGTGATTTAAAATTATTTAATGTATCGCATGATTCATCGGACTAATGAAAAATTATTAATTAAAATTAATTTGTATAATCATTTTGCTATAACAAAAGATTAATTAAAACAAGTGATTTTTTTATACGGTAAGAAAAAATCCTTTATGCCCCATATGGTATTTAACACTACCGAAGGGATCTTCGACAAGATCCAATGTATACTTCTCCACCAGAATGGACAGTTCCATCACCTCCTATACCGTAGCTTTGAACTTTCATCGAGATGAAAGCTGGGGTTTCTCAACGCAGGACAACTCTCCAGGCCACACAAGTCACCAAACTAAATTTTTAATTTATCGAAAATTCCAGACCAGCATACCATAGAAACTCTAAGAAGAATACTAACTACAACAGTTGGCATTGTTTCTGATGCAACATTTAGCATTAGTATTTGTCAACTCTATTGATGAGATCTCAAGATATATAGGTATTAGGTATATATATGGGCCAGCCCGAACATCGATATAATATTAATTTAGCGATTCTAAATTCCATCGTGTGCTGTGTGAGCTTGTTGTGATGTTGTGATGTTATACAACTTTACGACCCTATATTTGCTGCATCATTTATTTACTAAGTCAACAAGTTTGACTTAAGCACAAAACAAACAAAAATAATTAAACAAATACAAACAATGAAACGTAAATATAAAAGTGAAATAGAAAGAAAAATAGAAATAGTCAAGTCGGAGCATAACATTGCCTCAATTGTTGTTTACAACATTTGACCTTACTTATGGTAAAGTCGAATATGCGGCCAATTATCATCATGCTTCTTCTGTGTTGTTCCCAAATTGAAACGGTGCTATCATGTTCTAGGTTATGCATTCACTAACATACGATGGTAATTACTTCAGATTAAGGTATTCAACGGTAAATCTTGGTTATAATCCCGCATCCATCTTTCCAAGTAAGTTCTGTAGCGTAACTTGATTTTTATTTTTTCAATGATTTATACGGATAAGATCATCTGACATAAGTATAATACAGAATCTTAATTGTCGAGGTCATAAATATCTTTCGTATGAAATTATAGCTCCAGCGATGTATGTGCATCACTCTCCAAATTAATTTGATTGGATTTGTATAAAAAACAGTTTAAAGTTCGATCACGATCATTTCCTGCACGATGCAAATTTGACTCAGATTTGTATATCAATGAACGTGCACTGGTATATGTCCACGCAGTATATGATGAATTGCATATTTCAGCTAATCCATTTGATAATTATGTTTCATCACCTTTATTTTAGCATTTGGTTAGAGCCAGCGGTCACATCTATAAAAAACAACAGATTAGCTCAACATATCAACCTTCTTGGACGGTGACAAATTTATCACAACAACTTTTATTTGTGGGGAATAACAATATTATGTTCAGGAAAGTAATAAATTAAAAACTTTGTGTTAACATAACAATGTGTACGATTTGAGTTTAATGCAAATTCTACGTTATAAATGTATGATGTATATACGTAGATAGTGTTGGTATGTAAAACTGTAAATCGGTGTTGCGACAATTGTTCAGTAGCACTTTGCATAAACATTTTATTATATAACCGAATCAAATGGATTTGGTTTGGTAGCATTTTATCCCTCTTCACTTTCAAAGAGTATTGATGAACATTGGATAAAATAAACGACGTCTGTTGTGACGTATTAGGAAAAGAAACTATACTTATATCGCGAAATATTGAACCTCAACCGCATCATAAAATTTCAACAAACATACATACACATATCAATTTATGTATTTAAAAATGTGTTGAATGCATTTCTCGAAATTCCCCGTCTCTAAGAAACACACAATGACTAAGTATTAAAATAAGAAAACAGAAGACAAAATAAAATAAAACGAAATTTTTAATCGCGTGGTTAAAACGTGTTGCGATATCAAAGTATAAAAATTTCACAATGAGAACACACATCTTATCGTCATAGTAATATGGTTATTAGTTAGAGTATACAAAACGCATTTGAATTTATAAAAAAAAAAAAAAAAAACAGAACCGGTCTTTGGAAATTTTACGTCAAAATCTAGTTTTGTGTCTTGCCATAATATACAGCCGTAGAGATTGATAAATTTCAGAGAATTATACATATATGTACGAGTTGGATTGCATTTTTCTGAAGCTTTACACTAGCAACAAACTCGATTTCTTTATCATCAAACTCGCGCGCGCACACACAACACAACACAAAAACAAATACATAATAATCGTATTTACCTTTCGGAAATTTATTTTTTATTTTTTCTTAATTGTTTTTTATATTTTTTTTGTCTTAGAAGTTTCTATAAATTTTATGTATTTCGCTAAATGTAGTTTAGTGTAAGCTGAGTGATCAAAGTATTAACATCGCGTATATTATAGTTGCCTGCTACTTTTGAGTAGTGGAACAAAACAAAAAAATTAGTTTTTGATGGTGAATCCTTATCGTAATTTTTATCGTCAAAATTGTAATTTTATAAGGACGAAACGCAAGAGAAAAGAAATATTTTAAATAAATTCGAAAGCCAATAATATTGTGATAACTTTGTGATAAGTGTTTTATTAGTGATAGTAACATATAAATAAAAATTTAATTACACATCCAGAAGGGATTATTACCTGGATATAAGTGGATATAGAAATGTACGTAAATATTTATGTATGACTTTCATGATGTAAATGTTGCACACGATTAGCCGGTTCCTAATTTTTTTTTTATTTATTTAAATTCGGAGAGAGTTACTTAGTACCTAGTAACAATCAAATTTATGATACGTGTGATAAAAAATTGTTTTCGTATATGTATATATATTCTGGGTTAATGTAAATATAATACATATTCGAGTTTCAGGTAGCCAAACAAGTGATAAGAGTTTGTGTATTTGAATTTTAATTGTCGTATGATTAATTATACGATTTACATGTATATTTAAATAGAGCCTAAATGCTCAAATGCAAATGTGATTTATGATCGATTTTTATCGGTACTTTCCTGCCAACAAAGCCTCACAGAAACCATATGCGCGTATAATAAATTGTGTTGATTCAAATCTACCTTGTCTAAAATTAGACAAATAATATTACAAATTACCTAGAAAATAATAATTTGCGACGATTTATTTTGTACGTATGTGTATATTTACCCCAGGAAAAATTGAATATTCCTGGAATTTATTTCAAATATTTTATCAAGATGCTAATTAAATTAAATTAATTAATTTACCTATATGATTGTCGTAATTCAAATTGTAATATATAATTAATTAAAGACGCGATCACACCCTTTATGAATATATATGCACATTCAAAAGACGAGGGAGGAGGCAGAATTTTTAAAAGCATTAAGACAAATATTTAATTTAAAAATTATCACTCACTTATGCATATACATTAAGTTACATAATTTTTATGAATTTATAAATAATATCAATATTTGAATTTGATTATGTTTGCGCGCAAATTTAATAAATGTATACAATTTTATTTCCGTGTCAAATTCTACAAATATACATTAAATCTGTATATTTATTATATACACATATCTACAATTAAAACAATAGAACTTTATAGACATTGTGTAATTGCTTTCAATAAAATTATTTTAATTAATTCTTAAATTTGCGATTATATGTATAATTCATTGCCATAACACACATAAAACATTCAAAAATTCAAAAGTAGTTACAAGTGCAGCGAAACAAAAATGGGGTTGAGAGCTACCTAATAAAGAAGAAATTATCTGCCCGCCGAATCATCTCGCATAACTTTTGTTTTTAAACTAATTTGAATATAATAAAATTGAATACCTTGCAATTACATTCGTACATACATATATTTATATAACAACAACAACAACAAACTTAAGTTTTCTTATCACGAAAGATGTTCTTAATCGTGCTTCATAATTTTTAGAACGTAAAATACAATATCAATTTCATTGTAATTTTTAATAATTATAGCCGTGAGTAATAAAATAGTTCTTGCGATGATTATATTAAAATATCACACAAATTAACATATAAAAAATTGAAAATCAAAATGGACATTTGTTAGGTTTATGAAAGTTTGGTGTGTGTCACCGCTTATTTTCGTGTTTTGTTTTGAATAATGGAAAAATTTTTAATTTTATTTTTTTGGTTCATTAAATTCGTACCCTTGATATTGAAAAAAATCAAATAAACCACATTAATGTAATTATCTTGATTACAATTTTTATTAATCTCAATTAAATGATGTATGTACATATGTATTTGCAAAAACCTTGAAAATATATATGATTTATACTGCACTTGAGACTATATAATTCAATTACTATTTAGTGTAATTAACCGAGGGAGTGTTAGTTTTGTATGCTTCTATGTAATTGATTATTCATCAATAACCGCACTCTACTTGAGGATTGCCAAGCAGTAAAGTGTGCCAGTTAATGAACTGCAATAATCAATATTTATATTATATTTCTTCAAATTTATTTCAAATCTTATTTTCGTATGAAACCACTAACCGAAAATTTAACAATTTCAAAATTATGTCTCGAATCATTACAATTGTTAAACGCATCATCTAAATATTAACAAATGACAGCATGTCGCCACTATATTGCTAACAAATTAAGCACACGCACTTCTTAAATTCTATATTGACTTACCATTTTTCGCTAATAAATCAAATTCACACATTTTGAAAGTAAACATCATATATAAATGGTACATAAGAATAGAAATTAATTCGAAGGACATTTCGTAATTCGTAATCGCATCTATACTAAACATAATTCATTTTCAAAAGCACGAAAAATATGAATTCATTTTTCTCCGCCCAATCAAATTCATTCAAAATCAAAACAAAACAAATTTCTCCCGCGATTGTTTTCTGTTTAAAATTTAAATGAAATAAATTCACCGAATGATTCCCCTCCGCAAAATGAATTTTTCCTCATCATCATCAAAAATTTATTTAATTTCGTAGTAGTATGTAGAGTGTAGACTGTAGTACACAAATATTGCAGTCTACTATTTAGTATTCATTGTGCGGTCGTCATAACTGTTTGTGTTTTTTTTTTGTAAGCGCGTGCTGAATTTAGTAAATAAAGGGAAAATAAATATTTGGTATATAGCAGCTATGTGTATATACAAAACGAATGTTGTTTTACATGCAAGGAGAATTTAATGCGGCAAAATATCAGCTGTTTGGTTTAGTTTAGTTTGTCTATACAATACGCAGACATGATCCGAAATAAAATATGAATCAATTAAATGTTTGGGTTATATTTAGTTCTAGAGTTTAACTTTGAAAAAATGTATAGATAATTTTCTTGTTGAAAGTATTTTAAAGTTAGAAAATGTGAAAATAGTAGTGTTTTTTGTGGGTGCCTTATATACTTAAAAAAAAATTAAAAATAATGGTGACAGTATGATAATGCTGATACCATAATTCAATTACATAAGTAGTTTTCAATAAAAATAATAAATGTTGTTTCTTGTATGATAAACAAAACAATACATTATTATCATACTCAAACTTTTGTTTTCTTTTTCATACAAAGAACTTAAAATGCATGTACATAAAAAAAAATTAGTTAAATTAGTTTGTGAAATTTTTGTACATGGATATGTATATGCACTGCACAAAAACTGAAAGACATGATAGATAAGATGTATGTACCATAACATTGTTTCTGTTTTAGGTGTTGCATTTGTGATTATTTAGAATTTAGTATGTTTCAGTGATTTTTAAATTTCCAATAATACTGTGTATACGAGTCATCAGTCGATTCTAAGTTCTTGCAATTTCAAAAATTGTATGCAATTTGTTAATTGCTTACTACTTTCACAAACTATAATATATGTAAATGTATATACATACAGCATTAAAAGGCTTCCGCACGTTGTGTAATTAAATCGAAATACACTTCTTGTGAACAATACTTTTACCTCAATGCATCTATAGCAAAGCAAATAACTTGATTTGATTTGTTTTCTATTTCATCGAAAAATAAATATTTTTAGAAAACATTGAAAAATAAATGTTATATGCCATGATCTTGAGACAATAAGTAAGAAATTTCGTAATAATTGGCTTTGGGAATTTTATAAAAAAAAAATGTTTAAGTAAATACACATTACTTTTGTGTATATGTACATATGCTTAAATTCCGCTGAAAACAAAAAACCACCTAAAACGTGAGTTTTACGTTGAATATTCCACAGTTAGTTCGCACTTATAATAAATGTGACATGTCGCATGAAATATAAAATATCAAAGTTTTTTCTCTTTGTTGCAACTATGAGCGGTAGTAAGCGAGTAGTAATAGTTAATAGTTACATCTATTATTAATAAAAAAAATTAAAGTTCGATACCAATATTTGGTCGACTTTACTAGGTACTGGCATAATAAAAAACACGAAAATATTATCTAGCACTGATGCAGGACAATTTTTCGTGCGTTTTACTAACGTTCGTGCGTTGACTAAAATTTAGTATCAAGTAATTTTAATATTTTGTATTACTCGGACGATACTTTACAGTCAGAGTAGACCAATGTTTGTAGACAAGGCTAGTTTGTATTGACGACTCGTAAATGGTAATGTATTTTATATTTTTTGCAATACTGAATGTTAAAATACAACTGAGCGATATCTTAGCCAATTTCGAACGTAGAATAATGAACGAGAGCCCAAAAATATTAGAATGCTCAAAATATTTGCTGCCACTAATTGTGGGTATCCACAGCTGCGGGTGCTTCAGGTTACCTAGTTACGCTTACATCGAAGCTATGGCAAAATGATATTTATTTCTATTCTCAGCCGCTAGATCGCAATAGCATCTGTCTAGGTTAGAATGAAATTTAGTTCTGAATGTTACATTTCTATTACTTTAAAATATTTTCAATTATTATAAGTCATATTTAAAATTTGCGGTTTTTATTTTTATTCAATAGAAAATTATGATATAAAAATATTTAAAATTCTTTTCTATTTTGTATTCGAATAATTTATCCGAAATTTTTTATGTTTATCTTTTAGATTAACAATTTTTAATAGATTGTTGCAAGAAAATAATAGGTTGTCTATTGAACACAATTAATCATACAGTTGTCTTATTAACAATCTCAGTTTTATTGATACCACTTAGAAATATTTTAAAATATCAAAATTGTTTCGTATAATTAAAATGCGCCATGTCAAGGGTTAATTCTAAAAAATTCTGTAAAAACCTATAGATCATAATCGAGTAAATTGAATATGTATAATTTTAGCAAACAATAATTACAACGATAATAGTTTGTCAAACATGAACTACATATATATCGTACATTTAATTTCATAAAACTAAACACTCAGTTGCCATTAAAATATATAAGTATATTGTCTGCCGCATCTTAATTCAAACTGTATAAGATGTTAATAAATTATTTAATAATTAAATGAAGGGTTGATTCTTCCATTAAATAATAATAATAAAATATATTAATTACACAATATAATATATTTTTTATTTATTTACTTGCATATTTAAATATTTATATATGTATATTTTTTTATCTATATAATTACAGTTAATTAATCTTGTCTTAAATAACTCGTGCCTCTTGTATACGTGCGAACTCATTAAAATTGTTTAAATTAATTTTAATGTATGTAAAAAATCAATACTATGGGAAAAATAAATAAGAATAAAATCTTTATAATTATATGCAAAATATATAGATAGAAAATAAATAACAAAATCCTTACATACATACATACATAAGTAAAACAGGTGGTATTATTATTTGGAAAAAATTCAAGAACTCTATTACGGATATTGATTATAAATATATATACTTACGTACATACATATAAATACACCCCCAGAATGACATATGTTTATTCCAAATATATATAATAGATTTTACCCTAAACACTAGATTTATTTGGTTCGTCTCCCGAAACCCTATATCTTTGACACGGATACATAATCATGTGTAAAATCAAAATCACACAATAATGGATTATTAAAAAAATCAACAGACGTACACACCCCTTATTTATTGCTTTAAATTGATGATTATTTGATTTGGTTGACTGCGGGAAGGTTTTGTGTCAAGATTAAAAGGATTATATATCAATATATTATATACCGAACTATATAATTCTCCCGCACTTGATCAATAAGCAAGGCATGACTATTTCAGACATGAATAAAAAATTATTGTCACTGATTATCTTGCGGATGTTTAATTAAATGACAAACTATATCATTGCCTGTTATAAATCTTAACTGTCGATCTGATCGCGAATATAAAAAAAAATCAAAACATTGTATGATGTGATGACAATTACTATTTTATATATACGTATGTACTTATATGTATCTACCTAGCTGATTCAATTTACATATTCAACAATATGAAATATCAACATGTAAAATTTATAGTTTTGGCTGCCAACATTATCGATTGGATTTTCACCAACCAAAACTATATAACAATAACATAAATTCGGAATATTATTTAATTGCATGCAAAAATGAGGGGAAATTCATGCGGTATAAAAATGTAGTGCGGTTGTTCCAATAAATCTCGACCTTGAACCTACCGGTTAAGCATATATGTATATATTTTTTTAAATTGTATGTACATATGGAATTAAATTAATCCAAACATGTATAATGGATAATTGATTCATTATCTTGACTTTGTGGGTATAAGGAACATTTATGTTTATTTTAACTTTCGCAAATATTTGCTATTCTATTCTTATCTACATATGTCCATTTAAATATTAGAAGCGAGTCTCTTTTTTATATTCATTTTGCAATACATAATATATAGAAAATTTTAAATTCTAATCAATTGTTGTAACCGCATTCCCGCTTTTGGTATTTAAAATATTTCCTATATATTTATAATTTTTTGTAAACACTGACGATTTTCCACTGTATTTCTAGGCTAGTTTAAGAACAGTTAAAAATGTTTCTATCAGTTATATTTTGATTTACAATTCTGTTTTTTTATATGCAGTATTAATTGTGTTGAATTGCTTTATTACTTTACTTACATATAGAAAGAAAGAACTTGAATTTAATTATTTTTTCATATAAGAATAGTTTTCTTTGTTAGACGATAGAGCGTACTATAGCTATACTTTTATTACATATCCATCATCATGTGTCGCTATAGTCGAAAACCTCATAATTCCTCTTAAGCGTGTTTCAATTGTATCGTTTTATTATCATTTTTATATTCATAATAAAGTTCAAATTTAGATACAACACTCGTAAATGTTAATTTGTTAATTTAAAATTTGTCTCGATTACTTAAAAATAAGACAAAATTATATTTTATTCGCGTATACTATTAATTAATACATATTTACTTTTATTTTATTATTTGCAGACACATAACCAAGCAACCGCAAAATTGAGCGAAGCGCGAAGTTCACAAAAACTCTTAAAGTGATTAATCGTAAAGATATAATTAGTTAAGATCTACAAAGTACTTACCTGTAACAAATACATATCGAATAGAATATAATTTATTGTTAATTTATTTATGAAATAGTGTAACTATAATTAAGATTATTTAAAAACAAAATGTCTATAATTACAAATGAAATGAACGGTAATAAACACAAAAAATATATCGTTTCGGAAAATCTCGAGGGAAAATATAATGAGGCATTTGATGCATGTACCAAAGAAATAAAAGATAATTTAACAATGTAAGCTTTTAAATTATGAAATTAATTTAATATTTTTTAATTTACTTAAAATATATATTTTTTTTTTTTAGAGCGTTCCATCGAAAAATATCGGAAACAGTAAAACCGCCACACACAGCCACCACAACGACAGCTAAACGAAAATTAAATCCCGTTTCGTATTTTCAATTATTTCGATTTGCAACATTTTGGGAATTAATTTCATCCCTATCTGGTGTATTATTAGCGTCGATCGCATCTTTAGGCCTACCATCGAGTGTTATACTTTATGGTGAATTTACAACGATTTTGGTTGATCGAGCTGTGGTTACTGGAAGTACAACACAAACGGTGCTACTATCATGGTTTGGTGGTGGAGAAATTTTAGTGAATGGTACAGTGGAGCAAAATCGTGTCGAGCTTATAAATGATGCGAAAGCATTTGGTTTGGGTAGCTTAGTGATTGGGCTATCACAATTTGTATTGGTTGCCATAAGTGTTGACTTAATCAATTATTCGGCTTTAAAACAAATAGCCCGAATTCGACATCTTTTCCTGCAATCGGTGATTAGACAAGATATTAGTTGGTATGACACGAATACAGATAATAATTTTGCTGTACGCGTCACTGAGTAAGTGTTTTCGTAAGAATTTTCGATTATATCAAATACTAATTTTCTAATTATTTTTCTAGTGATTTGGAGAAACTCAAAGAGGGTATCGGTGAAAAACTCGCCATGTTCATCTACCTAGTAATGTCATTTGTAATTGCAGTAATCCTATCATTCTTTTATGGATGGAAATTAACCCTAGTGATATTAAGTTGTGCCCCCATTATTATTGGGGCAACAGCTTTCGTGGCGAAAATGCAAAGCACATTAACCGAAAAAGAATTGCGTTCGTATTCATCGGCTGGATCGGTGGCTGAGGAAGTGCTGACCGGGATGCGAACTGTAGTTGCATTTGGTGGCGAAGAAAAAGAGGCGGAACGGTATCGTGAACGATTAAGACCGGCTGAAGTGAATGGACAACGCAAAGGAATGTTTACCGGAATCGGGGGTGGTGTGATGTGGTTTATCATATATTGTTGTTACGCATTAGCATTTTGGTATGGCGTTGATTTAATTCTACAAGATCGTGATAAAGTGGACAAAGAATATACTCCAGCTGTATTGATTATTGTACTATTCGGTGTACTAGCTGGTGCGCAAAATTTGGGATTAACATCACCACATCTAGAGGCGTTTGCAACGGCACGAGGGTCAGCAGCTGCCATTTATTCCATAATCAATCGAAAACCTAGTATCGATTCAATCGGTGAAGGTGGACTAAAACCAAAAACAGTTCATGGTGAAATAGAATTTGAAGGAATTCATTTCCGTTATCCCGCACGCAAAGATGTAAAAGTATTGAACGGTTTGAATTTAAAAATCGAAGCGGGGCATACGGTGGCACTAGTGGGGCCTTCTGGTTGTGGTAAATCAACATGTCTCCAATTACTGCAGCGATTATACGACCCACTTCAAGGTTCGGTAAAAGTCGATGGGATTGACATAAAAGAGTTAAATACTGCATGGTTCCGATCATTCATCGGCGTCGTCGGGCAAGAACCAGTTTTATTCGCAACAACAATTGGTGAAAATATTCGATACGGGAAACCAGAAGTATCCAACGGTGAGATTGAGGAAGCTGCTAAAATCGCAAATTGCCACGATTTTATATCAAAACTTCCGAACGGTTACAACACAATTGTAGGCGAACGTGGAGGACAATTGTCAGGAGGTCAAAAGCAGCGAATTGCTATTGCACGTGCTATTGTTCGTAATCCACGAATTTTAATATTGGACGAGGCCACATCCGCACTCGATCCACATTCTGAACGTAAAGTACAATTAGCATTGGAACGCGCAAGTAAAGGAAGAACCACGGTCGTAGTATCTCATCGACTATCCACAATCACAAGTTCTGATAAAATCGTGTTTGTCGAGAATGGTGTTGTGCTCGAATCAGGGGCACACGAAGAACTTCTAAATAAAAAAGGACATTACTTTGAGCTGGTGAATGCAAGTAATTCTAAAACTGAATCGGCTGAGGCAACTAAACCGACAAGACCAAAGGCGACACGTCATCCATCAAATCGCAAAATTGAATCAATCAAAGACGCTTCGTCTGTTGGTGAGGCACAATCAGATGATGACACCGATATAGAAGACGAAGCTGATGATATAGTGACTGATGATCCAAAGAAAGAAAATTATTCAGTTGAATGGTCAAGACTGATGAAAATGAACGCCAAGGAATGGCCATATATCTTAATTGGATCAGTAGCATCGATTATTGTTGGAGGATCATTCCCAGTGTTTGCCATATTATTTGGGGAAGTTTATGGTATTTTATCGATTGGAGACGCAGAAGAAGTATCACGTCTAGCAAATATATATTCACTTCTATTCATAGCCCTAGGAGTAATCACTGGAATTTGCACCTTCTTACAAACGTACACATTAAATATTTCTGGTGTTCGTTTAACCTCTCGCCTTCGTTTGGATGTATTCAAGTCAATGATGAAACAAGAAATGGGATGGTTCGATGAGGCAAAAAATTCAGTTGGAGCATTATGTGTTCGGCTGTCAGGTGATTGCGCTAGTGTACAAGGTGCAACCGGTTCTCGAGTTGGCTCTATGTTACAAGCGTTTTCAACAATTGTAATAGGAATTGCAATTTCTTTGTACTTCTCCTGGAATTTGACCCTAGTCTCCGTAATTTGTGTACCATGTGTATTGTGTGCGGTATTTTTTGAAGGCCGTTACATCGAGAAAAGTTCAATTGAAGAAAAAGAGGCGATGGAAAGTGCTAATAAACTAGCGATAGAAGCTATTGCTAATATACGAACTGTTGCTAGTTTATGCCAGGAGCCTCATGTAATAAATCGATACACAACAGAATGTCAACAAGTCACTTCCGCATGTCGCAAGAAAATTCGACTACGTGGTATTGTATTTTCACTTGGACAAGCAACTCCTTTACTAGGATATGGTCTAGCATTATGGTACGGTGGCTTATTAGTAGCAAATTCAGGACTAGAATATAAAACAGTGATAAAAGTGTCGGAGGCCCTAATATTTGGCGCTTGGATGTTAGGACAAGCTCTAGCTTATACTCCGAATGTAAATGCGGCTTTATTATCCGCTGGACGAATTTTACGCGTAATCGATCGCGTACCGAAAGTAACCGACCCGTCGAGCATTATTCCAGTGGACCACACAAAAGATTTTTCAAAGGCTGAAGGAAATATTTCATATTCCGGAGTAGAGTTTCGTTACCCCACCAGACCAAATATTCCAGTTTTACAAGGACTAAATTTAGATATTCATAAAGGACATACAGTTGCATTAGTTGGTCCATCTGGATGTGGTAAATCAACGTGTATCCAATTATTAATGCGGTACTATGATGCGGACGGTGGCCGAGTTGAATTAGATGGTACAAAAACAACCGAATATCCACTCGGTCGACTACGTTCGCATATGGGAATTGTGTCACAGGAACCAGTGCTATTTGATCGCACAATCGCCGAAAATATTGCATATGGTGATAATGCACGGGAAATTCCCATGGATGAAATTATTGCTGCCGGCAAAATGGCAAATATACATAATTTTGTGATAAATCTTCCATTAGGATATGACACTTCACTTGGGGCGAAGGGTGCTCAATTATCAGGAGGACAAAAACAGAGAATAGCTATTGCACGAGCTCTAGTACGAAATCCACGAATTTTACTACTCGACGAAGCCACCTCAGCACTAGACACACATAGTGAAAAAGTAGTTCAAGAAGCATTAGACAACGCTCGAACAGGTCGAACATGTATCACAATAGCTCATCGGCTTACGACAGTTCACAACTCCGATTTAATATGTGTCATAGAGGGCGGTGAGATCGCTGAGAAGGGTACGCACGAAGAATTACTCACTTTAAATAAATTATACGCTAAATTATATTCAATGCAACAGGTTGCTATTAACTAGAAATTTTCGAATAATTTTCAAACTTATTATATAATTCGCTAGATGATTACATACAATAGGCTGTGTATATAAAGGTTTTATATTACATAAGTAAAATTAACTTAAATAAAATCTCAAATATTATAAATTAATTAATTTTTTTTAATTAAATTTAATAGTTATTACTTAATAGTTAAAAATGTTCCAAAAATTACTTTAAAATGCTTAAATTATAATTTTGATAGCCCCGAAGGCACTATATGAAAAAGACCTTTCAAGTATTATAAATATTAATATATTTTTGAATAATTGCTAAAAGATTATTTAGAATTTTAAATAATTAAATTTAAGACAGATTAAATAATAAATAAAAATAAAATTTATTTTAATGTAAAAAAAAATTGGTTTATTGATGCCGTATTTTTTACAACAGTTTGTTAAATTCCCACAGGTAACATATATCCATCTATGTTTGAAATATAAATATTAGTTTATGCTTTACATATATACACGTACACGCACACCCACACACACACACACTTATATGAAACTTGTTTAAAACAGTTTACAGTTTAACATCTGCGTCCGTGTTAGTCAATGCATTCTTTCGCTCCGCTATTGCAATCACAAGTTTACGGAATGGTCCAAGCGGTAGATTAAGCGATTTTAAATCAGTTTCGGTTAACAGAAGTAGCGTATCCAAATCAATATCTTGTTTCTGGAAGCTAAATATGGAAAACAAAATTTAGATTCAGTTAGAAAGTAAATCAAATGGATAATTGGATTCAAAGGTAACATATTTGCAATATTGTAAAAAATATTGTTTCTAATGAGTTTTTTGTAAATATTAAATATGCAGAAATCCCGTTTGATCCATTTTGATCTCAAACAATATTCAAACTTCTGAATATAAAAATTAAAGAACAAATCCAATTGATAATTAAATTAAATGACAGACGTTCCAATTGAATTAATTAATGTACTTACATTGGATAATATTCTTCCAATCCCCAAGCAGCCAAAAATCGTTCTATAGATGTCATATTTTCTGACTCATCACTATCCATTGAATCACCATCTGAATCGGAATCTGATTGAATCACCAACTGTGACCTTCGCCGGTCGTTATTCTTTTTGGTTTGACTAGTTTTCTTGTGACCATTTGTGATTACCTCCGGTTCAACAGTTACAGGTGCGATTTGTTCAAGAGCCGCGGTTACTGACCGTCTGTAAATAAAATATCATGTATACGGCCTCGAAATACTTAATACTATAATTACTTACGTAAATGCTAAACTGCCCAACATGGGACGCTCAAATAGGCCCGATGGCCGTTGCAACATCACCTCATCCTTTAAATCATGATCAATATCATCCTCATCCTCATTATTATAATCATCATCGTCCATCGAACTGAAAAAGTCGGGTTGACTCGATGCCCGCATCAATGTATTTTTCCTCATTTTAATCGTCTCATCCTCGTTTACATCCTCTTCGTCTGAATTCATGCTGTTCACTTCAAACACATCAGTAATTTTACCACGCTTTCCTGCATTTCCATTTACCGAATTGTATGTACCAACATACAAAATTTCTGAATCACGCCGTACACCCTTTAGCGAACGTACACTTCGCTTACCGCCTGCTTCAATTTCGCCAACTTTGAATTCCCCATCATTTTCGACGAGCGGTGATGATTTTTGTTTCTTTTGTGCCAATTGTAATTTACGAGCGACTACGCTTTTTGTACCGTTTGAAACCGTGCCACCGACAAACGAACTAAATTTAGTCTGATGATTTGGCGATATAACCTCTTTATGATTTGTTTGTTGACTATTGATATGGCTATTTTTTAGGTTTCCTTGACTTGCCCACAGCTTTTGTTTGAATGCAGCTAATACTGTGGACGGCCGGTGTGGCATTGGCGTGACATCGTTATCATACTCTTGTTCAATTTTCTGTTGATTTTTCGCGTACTGCCTAGCTCGTTTTTCTTTCGCTTTTTGTGCTTGCTCTTTCAATGATTTGGCCCGTTTCCGGTCGGTAACCTCTAAATTTGCTGCTGCGCCATCTAAATACCGTAATATATCATCACGATTATTTATAGCGGCCAAATCTTTTGCACTATGGTTGTCAATGTCTAAAGAAAAAATGTTAGCACCAAATTTAACTAAAAAGTCGACACATTGCATGTGTCCTTTCGCGGCGGCCAAATGTAAAGCTGTATTTCCAAATTGATCCGATTTGTCGGGTTCACCACCTCGGCCAACCAATAGTCGAAGTGCATCCAATTTACCTTCAAACGCAGCCCACAGCACTGGAGTCATGCCATCCGCATCTTTACTATTTACTTCCCTGCGAGTTGCCTCTTTTAGTACGTCCAGCAGACCATCCTTTGCTGCTCTGAAACCGAAAAAGCCAATAATTAATTAGTTAATTTAAATTTAATCAGGTTTTAATAATTTTTAATTAATTGTTTATGTCCGTGTTATTACTCGTCCGTGTTATCAAAATTTTTGCTCAGGATTAGATACGTGAAAATCTGATAGAATATTTAAGAAATCCCCTAATTCGTTTATTGTTTTTGCGCAATTGCGTGCATACATAAGGAAATCGCATGCATACATGAATCGTGTACATGCATTGTGTAATTCTTGTCAAGTACAATATTATATTAATGATTAGGCTCAATTCTAATAAAATAGTGCACAAACTGTGTTATCTAATCGCAAGAATTATTTGTGTGTGTATAACATCATTTAAAGGCTGTTTGATACGTATTTATGAATAAACATTTAGATAGAAAATGCGACGTTTTTATGACTATATCGGTTTTTTGATAATGTTCACAAAATAATTGAAAATTATGATGATAACAGTACAGTTATATTACATTTACGATCTATATACATTATATTTACTTGGCAAGATAATAGACTAATTTATTGTAAGTCATTTTGGAGTTAATTCAAAAAATGAATACTTCAAAATGTGTATAAGTTTTATAATAGTAATATATTTGGTACATCCAAAATCCATCTCTAAAATGCACCCCCTAATTAGCTATTGTGTTTGCAAATTGCATTGGCTTAACTCACTAGACCGAAACACACGAAAGCTTATAGTGGAGTTGTTTAGGCCCCTTATCTATTCGTTAGAAGAAATTAAAAACTAGAATGACAAGGAATTGTAGCGTATTCACAATTAATTGTTCCGGTACAACAATTTGCTGTTAACATTACGAGCTCTCAATAAATAAATTTAAATTTTCAAATTTATTTATTCAGCGTATTTGTTAACAACAAATTGCAGTGAATGAACATTTAACTGTGAATACGGCACAGAATGTTTGTTAGGAGCATGCATTCTCTAAAATTTCATAAAATTATATTTTCATGGACTCTACTTTTGAGACTATCTCAATTGCGAGTGTTTTTTTTACAGTCCTTGCGAGTGTTTTTTTTACATTTAATTAATAAATAGTTTTAGACTTTACAATAGCCGACACATCGCCCAGACACATTTATGGCTGGAGACTAAAGTTTTTCAGGAATTGATGATTGTTTCCGTTCATGGTATATAATATACGGACATTCGATATTTACTTCAACTGTCCCTGATTCTCAGTATCATGACACTCAAAAATGATCAGCAGTGACAATTTAATATATGTTCGTATTCCGTTCAAATATAATTTTAATTCAATTCGCCTGAAAATTAATGATGTATCACATTCTGGCTGACATTCTGTAAAAATGATTGTTGATTTTCTTTGGAGATGGTCTCCATAACTATTTTGGTATGTTCTACTCCGTATTGGATCACCATTAGTGTCACTTTTTGGGCTTCTGGAAAAGTCTGCCATCCTGACTAATTTAAACAAGATTGTTGAATTTAGTATTATAAATTATTAAAAATTAACAAACATTGTTTACATTTGATTTGATTTTTTGTAAACTTCTGTACTACATAAATTTAGTAAAACTCGTCTTGAGTGACACGACAATAACAATCACTAATCAGGTTAACAGAATTCCTAAAACCGTCAATTTCAACAAATGTTGAATTCCTAATAAAAATTATGTTTATCAAACCAATTGAATTAATAATAATCTCTAATAAGTTAATTTTAGACTAAACGACATTAATTGATAAAATTTTAGCGTTACTAAATCGATTTATCGATGTTACTTAACTTTCAATAATTAATATAATTTTAAAATTAGCAAATAATACATATTCATATATTAAGTTCAAACTCCGATAATTGCATAATATTTATGTTGTGAAGATTGTATAATCTTCGATGAGAAAATATTCTAATTTTGTAATTATAATCCAACTTTATGTATTATTCCATTAAATAATTAAAAACTTTCCATCAAATGATTTCATGTGAACTTGTCTCATCTGATATGCTTAAAAGCAAAATGTCCTTTACTTTCCAACCAAATATATTCTATTTAACAACATTTGATAAAACATACAAATATATTTAATTTACAAAAGTTATTGACCCAGTATTACTTATTTACAACAATTGAAATATAAAAATACCATAACCCATAACCAGTCCACACTATATAGAACACATTGTAAATCTAACCAAAACCATAGTTTTATTATAGTGTGTAATTTAAATTTACGCTTATTTTTGTTACAATAACATTTATATACGAGTTCGTCGGTATATACATATATCCAAACAAAATAGTTTTATGTTTTATTAAAAAAAGACACAAAAGCAAGGTGAGTTTTGCGCAATTGGGCAAAAATTATAACTACTGACTACAATAAAAAAAAGATTCAAACCACAAAAATATGATGAAATCGGTGAATTTTGTTGTTTGGTTTTGGTTTTTAATAAAAAATAAAATACAATTTATGTTTATATTTATGCATTAAATAACGGTAAAAAAGCATAATTATTGTTATTTATTCTGTTGTATATACCAAAGATGAAAGTATGTATCTAGAAATCTACCTTCTAGAATTAAGTCAAAGTGTACATAGTTGTAAAGAGTAAAATTATTATAGTTATAGGATTTTGCTTTATGTATTGTAAATGTAATATACAATTATAATTGTAAAGTGTTGCATAATTTTTATGTATGTTATTATGTACAGTATAGCAGTGTCTCACCGATCATCTGATAATAAACTTCCGCTTCCGGAAACATATATATGTACATATTATGTCCTTGTTCATATACGGCTTGCAAAAATTAATTCAATTTTCGTGAACAACACGCGAATATTTATTTAATTTGATAGTCTTATAGTTTAGGAATATTATTAATTTGGTGGTTTACTACTTATGCGATGTTTTAATTAGCAAAGAAAGCGTAAGTAAATCAATATTCGCTAAATAATGATCAAGTTCAAATTTTTAGAAAAAGAAAGTGAATTTTAATTGATTCGTCTATTGAGAGTTTTATTGCGAGGATTAGTGAAAGCTTTAATAGGTAATTCGCAAAACTTTATTTACAGTTTTAATATTTTGATTGAAGAAATATTTAATAATTAATTTGAGTCATATAAAATCAAAGTTATTTATGTTCCATGTTTTAGTATAAAATATATGAAGATATTGACTTCTTTTTCAACTGAAGTTTCAAAGTGAAAGTATCAGTTTAAACTTTAATATATTAATTGTCACATTTTTTCACAAATTCATTTAGGTACTCAGCTCTACTAAATTTATTGTATCTTCGATATAGCTAGATATATGTATATAATTATAAGATATTTGATATCATATGTACAATTTATTTTAGTTACGTTGATTTTAAGCAATATATATCACCGAATGAAGGAAATTACATCATATTTTAATCAAATATTGCCTGCATATTTATTATTGACAACTATTCCATTTCCATATACTCTTTATATACGGGATATATACATATGAATAGTAAAAGGGGCGCATGATATTAAATATTATACCATCTAAATATGTATTCATTTTTTAATCCATGGCTCTGACTGAAATTAGATTTGATATTTTTTCAAACAATTCATATACGGATATAAAAGAATTTGTTTTATTCATTCTAACTTTTTCAACTGATATTTCTAGATCCTCAAATATGTTAAAGAAGTCGATGGATATGCGCATAATTACATTCAAACAATTAAACATTTTCTAAAAATTACAAAGCAAATTTGAGTGAGAACCGACAGTAAAATTATAAATATTGAAACATTTGAAAACTAAAATTAAACGTATATTACATAAGGTATGTACATAATTATAACTTCAGTACAAACATAATTAATACGATAATCAGATTAAAGAATTATGGCAAACGCAATCTGCTATATATTTCCGGAAATTTTCCATTCAATATCTAAATATTGCTGCGTTTTGATTAAATGACAAATTGTACACGACCTGTAGCACTAAGTATAGGTACATTGCCAATCAATCATACCCCAATTATTGGACCTATAAATTGGAATTTATACAGATGTACATTAGTTAGACTAGCAATAAATGAATTCAGGCATGTTTAGAAAGTTAAGTCAGAGGTATATAAATTACAACAAATTTCGTTAATATTTACCTTTATAATATCCACTCAAATAAAATTTCTTATCAGTACCTGATAACAAAATATAATTTTGATAATTATTTTAATGAACATTGTTGACTACAAGCAATCAATAAATTGATAATTACAATATGTATAAATTTTATAAATACTTTAGCCATTAATAACGTTTTATCAATATAACTCCAGAATGGCCAGGGTTTTACCTGGAGAACGTGAATATGAGTTTTATTGTTTCTTAAACGAGGGGTAAAAAACGATTGCCCTTTACAAAACTATTTAAAAAATAATAATTACCATGCCTACCTATTACCATGTCTTCACGTATTTCACATAAGGGAGTTTCCATAACAGTGATTTCACCCAAAACATACCAGACAAAAAAAATTCGATTGAAAAGTGTTTCGAATCTGGTATTTCATTTCAACTATGCAATCCAAACTATTTCTGTTATTTTATTATATTTTCAAAATAATTTCTCCAAGTGAATTATTATATTTTATACTAATTGCTTCTTATTTATAAAAATATAATAAAAAATATTGTTAAGTCTTTTTTTAAATTCCCAATAATTTTCACAAGCGACTAACAACAATAAAATAACATAATAAATAAATAATACGATAGTTATTAATAAACTTACTTATGATATCTTTCTGAAGTCATTTTTGTGTTGCCTGTTGGTTTTAATATATGACTTTCAAGACGTTTTTACTGATTTTCTATTTCAATTCACTTTTGTTTTTGTATAGAAATTATTTTTCAAGATTAAAAAATGTTTTAATTTCAAATTTTAATGAGGACACATATAAATTTAATTAATAATAGTAAAGAATAAAAACGTTTGCATATACGTATTTATTTTATGCGTGCGAACAATTTAATTGTTTTTATAAATAAGAAGAAACAACAATAAAAAAATTTTCTTTTTAATATTTCAATTTCAATGCACTAATTGAAAATTTCACTTAAAAACACGGTAAGTAACAATAATTATGTTGTGTTGTAGGTATTGTTACTTTTATTTACTTTCCTTGCTATTGTATATTTATATTGGTATACTATTTTATTAGCAATAAAAAGTGATAATCCGAAATTTAAATGATTTTTAAATAAAATTCGCACAACTATGTTTTTAGGTAACAACTGATAAATTAAACACTTGCTATTTTTAACAAACTTTTTACTTCCACTCACTTCCAATGACTCTGCGAGACTGATTAATTATATTCACACTGGTAAATTTGTATATAAAAAAATATAAAAGATAATTATGAAATTAATAAAAGAGCGAATGTGTTATTATAGCAGGTACGACGACTGTACGAGTACAATAAAACAATTTTATATTAAAAGTGTAGTGGTGGAGTTAATAAACTGTGCACTAAGCCGTAATCTTTTTGAGAATATAAGAGAGCGTATTAGTCCGGCTTTAAAAATTCATGATTATAACATAATATAGTACGAGTTCTGAGAGTTGGTGAATCGAAACCATACTCCAGTGGAAGCTAATGAAATGACCAACTGCATAACAAATTTGGTAGACTGCTAGCTAAATATAAATTCTTACCCTACACATTAACGATAATTTCCCCCAATCATTTATATCCACTTAGTACTCGTAATATCAATAATTTCTGAAGCGTTCAAGAAAAGTTTAACGTTATAGTATTTAAAATTAAGTTCTATCTCATTTCAAATCCTCCTATATCTAAATTTAACATCAAAACGTTAGATCAGCTTAAAAATAATTAAGCTTAAAACGTTTATGGTTGGGATTCTAATAATATAGCAGGTATTGCGGATAGCCCTTCGAGCTTTAATGAACCGAATCTTTATGTTTAAAGTATAAATACTAATATTTTCAACGTACAAATTAAAATAGATGGACGTAACTAATATGATAAAATTGAAATTTGTTGTATAATTTATAAGGAAGCTCAAAAGTTTTTTCAAGTAGGTTAATCTGTTATTTTGCTAGCCAACAGCATTTCAATTTATGAAAACGTTAACAATAATTTGTTGCAGGATATTTATTAAAACAAAGAACAAATTACATAGTTATTTCAAGCAGTCCAGTTTAATTACAGAGAATGTGTTTTCAAGATGACATTTTGAACTTACAACATAGAATATGAAATCACCGGATTAATTTATCTAATAAATTAGTGTTTCTACAATAATATCATTAGCTAGAAGTTCCAAAAGTCGCGTGTAATTGAAAACTACTGTTTTAAACAAAAGATTACAAACAATAACATACCGCATATGATAATCAAATCATAACTGAGTAACTTTAAATCTACAAAAATTAGTAACCAAAAAAGGATTTATTAAGCAAAATTTAACGCGCATTTATTGTTCCGTTCTTTTATTCCTTAAATATTTCGCATCATTAAGTTGGCAAACGGAACCATAAATCCGCCTTTATTGAGCCTAAAATAAATAATTAGGATCATAATAGCGCAAAACACACATTTTGAAAATTATTATTGAAAGCTCAGAACATAACTTATGGCGTTTAACAAAACACCGATATTCTTCGAAAAATATGTAATGGCACTCCCACTATGATAAACTAGGAAATATGAACAAAAACCCTTAAAGAAATTAATATCTACCAATGCGCAATCCCTTTGTTTGAGCGCCGTTTGACAAGTAATTATTATTATAACAGTTTTAAAGACCAAGACTGGCCCTGTACTGTGTCAACAATCAAGCTCCATCGATCCTGAGCTTGGTCTTTATACTGTCTTAAACAATGTGAAGATGCCAAGTCATTCTATATACCGTAGAGCCATCGTCGCGTGCAACGGCCTCTGCGCCTACCTACGGTGGCTCTCATTTCAGTGATCGCTATACAATTCGAGCCGGATCCGCACGCAGAACGTAACCGAGCCACCGTACTTGCTGGGATTTTACTTCATGTGGAATATCGGCGATCTTCATCAGATCTTTTTCTCGAGCTCAGTATATACCATCTTCTTCGCGTTTTGGGCCGTAAAACTCTCGCAAACCGTCCTCCTTTCACTTCTATACATAACAACGGACCTGATAAGCGCTCTGTAAAGCTTCAGCTTCACGGCACTTGATAGGTGTTTAGATTTTAGCAATGGCCTAACAAAAACAAAACACGACTGTCTGCTGCCAACCGCTCTTTAATATCGTCACCTACACTGTTATCGTGGGTGATGAGAGCCCAAATATTTAAACCTCCTCATTCCATCAAACTAAAATCTGGTGTGCCATTGTTTATAACCAGAGCTTATGTAATTTCTTTGTTATTTGGAGTCCCTGAAGCTGAAAACGCTACCACCGGATCAAGTAATTTTTTAACAAATAATAGCGAAGCAGAAGACGGTTAAAATTCCCAGTCTGTTTAGTTATTCAATCATTCTCCAAATGTATTGCGAATTGCTCTGTAATTTTATAATTCGCTTGAGTAAATAAGGTTAATAACATCGCAATATTCATTTTCGTAACTCTTTTATAAATTTAAAAAAATATTAGGATATAATTTATATTAAATTCAAATAATACTTACATCATTAAATTGAAGAGCGTTCTTCCGCATTAAAACTAAAAACTCTTAATTTCATTCGAATTTTCCTATATTCTTTTTTGTTTTTTTTAGGTTTTTCATGGGTTTTCTTTTCAAATATATAATATATAAATAAATCTGTCATTTTTCTGATAATTAATTTTGTTTTTTCTCTGATAATAATTATAATATAATAAAAAAATTGTAAAACAGAAAAAATGATATTTTGTTATTTTATAAAACATTTTTTTACTTAATGTTCAATTATTTATAATAAAATTTATTTCTCAAAACAAATAAATGTAATGATATATAAAAAATAATTAAATGAGCAATAATTAAGCTTTTTGTCTGCCTATCAAAAATTAATTAATTCGACAATAAAAACAATATGTAATATTATTGTGGTATGTTTATGGTATAAATTTTTTTAAATCGGAAAATTATTAATTGGAAACATGGTTGGCAGTAAAACATAACAGATAAATGCATTTTTAATAAAAACAAATAATTATTGTACTAACGTAACAACTAAATAAATGAATTATAATTTACATAATTATATATTAAAAATATACATTTATCACAAAAACACAGAGGCAAATTTTAAAATCATAATTTTTTTTCGTTGGCTTATGCCATGTAGTACAAAACAACTAAATCCAGAATTGCGATTGCCAATATTATATGTTTGCACTTAAAAAATAATTAATATGCATTTAAAATTTTGAAAGTCGATTTGCTTTTTAAACGAAAATAAAGTTAATATTGGATCATATTAGTAATTATAACAAAAATAAATTATAGATTTATCTTTTTGTTTTGATAATAATTCAGTTAATCTCATATTTAATATATAGATAGGTATAATATATAAAAAATAAATATATATAGATCAGCTTAGTTCGAAAAAAAGTATGTATAATAATTAAAATAAATTAAACTATAAAATAAAAACAATACTATGTTCGTTCATTGTCTGAACCCTTTTTTACGACTCCTCTCGACGTAACATTATTATTATTTTTACTCTTAATTTCTTCTTCAATCCATTTACTTTCGCTAAATTCATCTAAACCATCTGATTTTATAGTCCCTCCGCCTCCACTATCTTTTAAATTTAGATTTGTTCGATCGGTTTCGTACTCAACAAAATCATCAAACAGACTTGGCCACGCTTCCGTATCATCATATGATGTTATATCACAGGTTTCTGCAAAATTTAAAAACATATTCCAGGTGTCTTTTGGTATGCCTCGTATATTCGGATGTTGATCTAAAAAATTCAACCATCTATCTAAAATATCTGGTTTATGAATTGTAAACACCAGGCGCCATAATATAATTGCCATTTCTAATGATAATATTCTATGCATTGGTTCCAGCCCAAATTTAAATGTAAACCGATATAATTGTTTAAACATTTCTGAATCTTGTTTTGTTTTATCGATTATTTGTTCCAAACGCAATTTTATGCCATCTATTGTGTCGGCATTCATTTTTTGCAGTCCATGGATGAATTCAGATTTTGTAAAACGGCACATTTGCGACGCATCCAAACACCAGGCTAATACTAATATAGCAAAGTCATCTGGTTTATAGCCTAGATCACAACACAACCGTTCAATTCCGTCAGCTAATATTGCATCTTCGCTTGGATCTTTGTACTCTTCGAACAGAGCATTTAACGTGTTATCTGATACTTGTTGGGAATCTTTTATCACTAGCGAATTTTGATGCTGAAGACTAATACTTGTTAAGCCTATTCCCATATTACCACTGTTCATTGTCCCACTAACCGAACTTAATAATATATCGGTTAAATTACTTTGATTGCCGTTTACCAGGAGGGTTGTTTTATTTTTTAAACTTCCACTTAGCGGCTCTGTTAGCATACTACTAATATGATGATTAGGACTGGATGTTAAAAGCTCATCAGTTTCTAAAATTGATAAATTAAAATAATACACATAAAATAGTGATAGTAAATAGTATTTACCCGATCGTTCGACGATATCACCACGCTGATTTACATGCTGCACAGCAGAAGAAGTAATTATTTGGGTCCCCGTGGTTGTTGCATTTTGTCTTGGTTTCTTGAAACATTGTAAACAATTCCCCATTTCTCATGGATTCAATACAAAATTTATTTTAATCAATTTTCCACATAAAATTTATTAATTCGATTTAACATTTAAAATCATTTTTTATATTTTTTTTGTTACTTAATTATTAAATTTTTTAACTAATTACATAATTTATTTATATAAAAAACTCAAGAATTTTTATTTTTAAATTAACTAGACGATGATGATTGTATTTCACAAAATAAATTTATTATTTATTTAAAACTTTCTCTATTAATCAAATTTTATAAAATTATAATACAACACAAAATTTATTTATTATTATTTAATATTGGCACAATTTGTTTAAATTTTAATTTTTTTTTAATTTTTCCTAAATTACTTATATAAATTTTGTAAATTTTAAAATTATTAATAGTTTCAGAAACAAAAATTTTCGTTTTTGATTTTTGTTGATAAAAACTGGGTGAATGCGATTTTTGTTTTTATAAGGTAAAATAATACACAATTTTTCTAGAATAAAATTATAGCGAAAAAAAATTATCTAATCTTTTTGGCACTTTTTTGTAAGATTTTTGCATGTTTCATGTCCAAAGCACACCTAAAATTATATGAAAAGAAAGAAAATATATTTTATAAGCCATGTTTCTATCCAAATTCAGCGTGTTCACAACATGGGGAATCGATTCTATTGACCCTGATACAAAGTAGAAATAGGATTTGATTAAATACAGAGGGAAAAATACCAAGACCAGTTTTTCAACAATATTACCGCGGCATCCTACGATGTATGATAAATAAAATGCTGTGATTTCAGCATTTGATTTAGTTTTCTCTAGTGAAATAACTTCGCTCTACCGTTGTGAAATATGTAATTGGAAAAATTATAATAAATAACAAAATAAGGATTTTGTCTAATCAATCTATTTAGGTCAAATAACAGGACAAAGTGATAAACAATCTCCACAATTTTGCTTATTCCACATGATCCCAATTAAAAAACAACCCTTTTTTGGGACCCCAATAATTCATACTACACTAAATAGCCTCTTGAAATTTTAATTATTATTTTTCAATCCATTGCTTTTAAGCTGTCAATAAAAAACAAATTTAAATAAAGTTCATTCCACTATTCCCAAAATTTAAAGTTCAACGTAAACAATATAGATAAAAATAATCTCTCTGAACAAAAAATTAATAACTTAAGTACTCGCCAAATCCCTTAAAGATATCATTGATCACTTATTTTTTTCAAATACAGACAGAAATTGCAGTGACCTCTTCAATTTCAGGGTTAATGTCATTTTGTTGATATTTTCTCATGACGTCACATTTGTTTCGATTTGAACAAGGCGATAGATCACGTTTAAACATGTTCAAAAGAATTATATGCGAAGTAGATATGCATTAGAAGTTAGCTCTACTATCATCACAGATCATGATATTTTGTTTCTGAATAAAAGATAAATGCATTATGGAACTAGAAATTATTTGAATAGATTCTATATAGAAAAATGGCTGTCTCCCCTATACGGCAATAAAAAAAACAGAAATTGAACACTTAAATTTCGCCTAAAATACTCCCAGATGTATAATAAATCATTTCAATCACCGAATTTAATTCAATTATAATCTAAAATATATTAGATATAATTTAAATAATTTATCGACATATATCACACACTAACCTCAATATGTAAATATTTTATATCCAAGTTATTAATTCCATAATCCACAGTATTTAGATTATTCCGATTTTTGCATAATTATTAAACTGACCGTATACAATATAATTTTGTGTTAATATATGTAAGATAGGTTTTTAAAGTTTCTAAAGATTTTAAAATTAATTTTTCCTATTCTTTATGATATTTCACCATCTCTAAATTAATTTGGTGTACGACAGACAGAAAAAATATTATTGTACTGACAACATGAAGATAATAAAAAACAAACGTGGTGAATTAAACGCGTATAATTGTTTAACTGTTATACAATTAAATACACCACACGTAGTGAATTTTTTAATTGTGTACTTCACAGCTCAACGGAAACTACCATATGGCTGGTTTTTATTTTCTAACAAAACGTACTAATTTTCGACCTGTAAAAATTCTTCTGACCTTCATACAAAATTTGTAAGTATAAAAAATAGAAATTTATTCAGGAAGTATCCACATTTATTATTTAATGGTCTCAGTTGAAGGAGTAAATACAAATACATATTTCGCTCTTTTTATAAGTTATTGATAAAACTTATAATTCGAAAGGAAATTTTGCACTAGTGGGGAATTTCTGATACAACAAAACTGACAGATTCTTAACGGATTCAATTAAATAGAACATTTCATTTGGTTCAATATTCAGCAAATTTTCTAACAAATTTGATTTTGTTACATAATATTTCAGTTACCGTTTTAGGGCGAATTGAAACTGGCGCCATTTAAGTCTAATTGAATTGAATTTAAAGAGTTAATATTAATAATAAACGTATAAGCCGTTAAACCACTTCATTAATCTTATTATATTACAAAAAGAATAGTACATATAACTGGATAACATTATAACGACATGTTTTTAATATTAAACACTATTCTTAGTCATTATTCAAACCATACGGAATTTGATAACCAGTTCAATTCATATACAGTTCAGTGCGTTTTTATAAAAGAATTCGAACACAAAACATCCAACATAACAAAACAAAATTTGTACATCATCTATCGAAATACAACTCAACAAAACAAAATAACTAGACACAAATTTCAGTCGTCCTAAACACACTTGACAGATTTATAATTTTTATCTAAAAGAAAAAATTTATAAAATACCTACTTGTATATAAATTTAAATAAATGATTGTGTATTTTAATCTAAAAAAGTGTTTCATGTGCAATTTTATTTTAGAATTTAAAATATGTTCTAAATAAATAATAATAAAAAAGCTTTATTACTTACATTTTCTGTGTTTTTCTCTGCTGTGCTAGACAAAAAAGAAGTGCCAGCTGATTCGATTTAGATTTTTTTTTTTGCTGGAATCTTTTCGTTTTGTTTGTTTCGATTTTTTTTATTAAATATTTCAAAATTGACGTGGTGTAAATTCCATTTAAAAAAATTACAATAAATAATTTGAAATATGTGTAAAATATAATAAAATTTATATATTTAAATAGTGTTTTGGTTATAGAAAACAAAAATTATAAATAAAAATTACAAAAATGAAATGAAAATGTGAAAATTAATATTAATAAAAAAAAATGAATTTTCGTTGTCTTTATTTTTTTTTGGTTTACGGATTTATGGATAAATAACAAAAGTTAAAAATTGTAAGTCGCAATTTAATTAAAAATTAAATTTATGTATTTATTTATTGTAAATATTTTGATAGTGTAGAAAACCATATACATAGCTACATAACCATTTGACCTTAACCTAAATTTTACGTGGAATTTCGATAGTTTATTAATTTTTCATTTACTAAAAAACTGATTAATTTTTTTTATTAGGCAATATAAAATCTGAGAATGTTTTATCGATATACCAAAATAAAAACATAACTAAAGTATTACATTTAGTTTTTTGCCCTAATCTACCTATATGCTATTAAATACTTATAATTGTTTGATTTATAAAAAAATGGATTTAATTGCGAATGGCGAAATGATAACTCGATAAAATAAATGAGCGAGTGCAATGAAAAATAGACAAAAGAATCTTGTTGTTTTGCTGTATTTGCAGTATGGAATTTTCAGTAGTACAGTCAGTTTGTTATGTTACTGTTTGTCTTTTTTCATTCTCATCATGCACAGGGTATTAGGTTATATAATTTAATCAAATTTTCTTATTTATTTGCTTTAATACTTATCTGAAAATATTCATCGAGCATTGCTAGAAGTTATATAAATAAAAGAATTTCATTATATTAATGAAATTGGTTTAAAAATAAACCTTTGTAAATTACAATAGATACCTGGAAATAGATAGATATTCTTGGAAATGTGCTATTTATGAAGCCGATAAAATACAACTGAAACCTACAATTAATTTTGATTCGTACATTCACTATGGTCGGTTCTCTTTAAAATAGTTAAATTATGAGAAGTTGAACCAATAGATTGTTATTGAACCCAAGATTTTATTGTATAAAAGTACGTTCAAACAAAGCTTTTAAAATAAGTTTACGGGTATGCGATCCGTTTGTATTATCTCTAATCATAGCTAACACAATCGTGATTGTGCAGTCTGCGGTACAATTAATTTGAATTACGTTTATAACTTAAAAACTACTGTTTCAAAACTATTCAAATGAGCGTTAAAATGCTAACCAGAAATCGTCAAACTTTTATATTGTCACAAATGTAATGTTCATCTGAACTTAATTTTTAAATTTATTGAATCTTTTAGCATTTTAACGCTCATTTGAGTAGTTTTGAAACAGTAGTTTTAAGTTTTTTTTTTTTTTAGTTTATAGATTTACCTTTAAATATATAGTCAACTGAACAAATGCTTATTTGAGTAAAATATGGTTTTTTATTAAACCATTTGCCCATGGTGCAAACCTAGAAGATCTATCCTAACTCACAGAAGCGTACTGCAACCTTAGCAAACTGTAAAAGTTTGAACCAAGAAATAGATATAAACTGATCAATGTTCAAAGACCCGGAAGAAAACACTTGGGATCTGGCTTCGATAATGGCCGGATAGCTGCAAAGGTAGTGTAGGCAGTCGCCCAATTCCTCCAGACAGTCGTCACAAAGTTCATCCTGAGCTAGTCCCATGCGTTGTAGATGAACCTTAAAACGTCCATGGACAGTAGTAAGTGCAACCAGCTTTATGAGTTGGCTCTTTTTTTAAGAATAACACATTTAGTAAACCTCAAGTTGGGTTCAATGATGAATCGTTTCGTCTTTCGACAACTAGGAGTAGAACGCTACTTTAGAGACAGTTGAAGTAAGGATAAATTCTTACAAGCGTTCTTACCATCATTAAAGGATAGAGGAATTGCTGGGACCAACAAAACTTTCGCTAAAAATTTCCCCCAACGCCTTAATGAACAGGCACCCACATGATCCATACTTTCGTATTAGAACAGAAGAGATTAATGTAGTGTTTGCAATCTTTGACCAGTTTAAACGTAGTCATAGGATTATCAAGAGTATTAAGCTCGGCTTTACTATTCGTGCAGATAATGATATCCTTCTCTAAATTGATAAACTTAAACGCCTCAATCGCACTATGGGTAAGTGCAGTTAATTCATCTTAAAGAACCATGCAGTGTTTACCCAGACTACCCGAGAATCTGAGCGCATATTTAGGATAATATAATCCAAACCCTGCACTGAATTCTGAACGAGAGCCATCCGCAAAAAAAACTATCGACTCAGACAACTGTCTATAGAAATCCTAAAAGAGCCACAGTTCTCTCGAAAGGAAAATGACGGAGAATGGATTGGTGAAGTTAAATTCAGGCAATAGGCTGTCATTGACCACATCCACCTCCGGAATATGTGACTTAAACTTATTAAGAATCTGTCTATGCCCCATACAAGTCCCGAAGACATTCTATGCTGGAATGCACCTTAGTCGAAACGAAGCCGAACTCGCTATACCAAGAATGTACGACTGCAATTCGGGCAAGCATAGAATATATACTCCATAGTAAGAAGAGTAGACGACATAGCTCCGGTTATTGCTTCATAGGCTCTCATCTGCAGTCCATCCTGTCTAGCTACAGAAGACGACAGTTTCACAACTGGGACAAGTGACGCATAGGAAAAGTAAAACCAGTGATTTGTAGACCGCATTTTGGGGGTCAGACCCCATGAATCTCCAAAGGCCCTTCTGCATTGCCATAAAATAGCAATGACCTTTTGCAGCTTATAATCAAGGTGAAATTTCCAGAAGAGTTTACTATCTAGAATGACACCTAGGTATAATCAAGGTGAAATTTCCAGAAGAGTTTACTATCAGAATGACACCTAGGTGTTCTGTCTTTGTAATTGCTCTACCAAATAGAGTGGGAACAGATATATTAGCCCTGTCTCTACATCTGGTAAAGACAATCAGATAAGTCTTAGAGGGATTGACGTACAATCAGTTTTCAAGACACCAAACTTCTACTATATTAAGTAATTTATCGATAACCGTGAGCCACAGCAAGGGTGAGAGTACTCCAGCCTTTGGCCACTTTGGCTGACTCTGATGAGCCATTCAACAATGGTTTGATTAATATTAAAACGGGTACATGCACTCGTGATCGTAGAAAACGAAGTGTTATCAAAAGCTCCATCAATGTCCAGGAAGGTATTTTCTTCTTTGTAATTAAGTGATCTGGGGTGGGATGTTATATCCCCATTTAACGATATTCGATAGACGTTTGTGTCTCTTTTTTCAAGAACAAAATGATACGCTATTTCGCATTCAATTCAGTAATTTCTACTGTGACCATGAACTTCTAGAATCTATTTCTAAATATTCATTGGAACAATATCACCAATTTTTTATTTTCGATAGCTAACGAAATGAGCAAACAGAGATAGCGTACAAATTTATTCTAACATGCTTTAGCTCACAAATTTGTTCTTAAAAAAAGAGACAAAAACCTCTAACGAATATCGAAAATAGTGATGTTACAACATCCCACCCCTGGTTAGAAGTAAAGAAGATATGGTTAGAAATAAACCAAATTTTCTTAAATTTTCAGAACTAGTTTCAGAAATCGGCTGGCGCATTTATTATATAACCGTTCTTTGTAGCAAATAAGTTTCTGGTGGTAATTCAGAATTGTTAAATTAAGCAAAATTTTTAAGGTTTACGCTTCTTTATCAGGCAGACGTGTTTAATTAGCTACATGTAGAATTATATTAAAAATTTATTATAAGCTTGGATTTAAACATAAGGAACATATTTTAAAAAAATATATAAAACTTAACTCTTCCGTAAACGATTGAGTCAAAGACCGGCAATGTATTACAAATAAAAAATTTCGTGACTTGCTTTGTGAAAGATAGTTTCATAGTTTAAATCGTATTAAGTACATACGTGTACTTATATGTACAATTGAATTGTGGTATACAGGGCACAGTGTTTTAAATGTAGGCCTACCATTTCAAAACCAAATAGGAATGAATTTCACTCTGTGTAAATTGCTAGTTCATTAAGTATATTGTTCATATAACATTTCAAATTGTATTAATTAATTATTTGAATTAATTACTTATTGTTTTGAAATTGTATTTTATTTACATTTTGGCTAAATCCGAACGGCATGTTATTAGGTGCTAATTAAATATAAGCTAGGGCGATGTGTATCTCAGTATTCGGGGAGAAACTTGAACAAAGAAATCTTTGAATGCACTTGTGTATGTATGTATGTATATAAATTAAATTAACTATTCTTATCGCGTACGCAATTTGCTTTTTTTATTTGACAACCTTGTGTAATTGATACATGGCATTAGTTGAACTTGATCCACTGAGGGTTTTTATAATTTAATATCGTTCCAATAATTGAATATAAGTACGATTAGTATATTGCAATGAAACAGTTGTTTAATATATTCTAATAAATAAGCCTACCATAAACATATAAACTTTTAAAAATTAAAAACAAGTTAAATATTTAATGATCAATTAAGCGTTAGTTAAATATTTATCTAGCTTGTTTTTCATGTGCTTCCATGCAGCAATCAATAATGCAGTGATGATATAATCAATATTGTGTCTACATATTCCATTATATAAATACGCCCAGTAAATCGCTATAGTTACTAACAAGCAGGAAAACTGTAACATCGAATCACAACGAAATATAAAATTTATTAAGATGTTAGTTTTCTTAAGAAATACAAAACAGCGGTTTATTGCATTTTTTTTGTAATCCAAGGTTGAACGATTATATAAACCATATTCTGCTTACTATAAACAACTACGTCTAATAAAATTTTTTAGGTGCCAGAGTGGAACTTATTTAGTTATGTAGTTGTTGTTTCAATCAACACAACGAAATAAGCTTTAATGTCACGAAAGGTCATGTATTGTCTCATACGTCTTATTTTGTACCATTTCACGAAATATTTTGTATATAAATTAATGTTTAAGTATGTACATATTTATATACGTAATATATAAATATGTAGTGTGGAACATGATGCTATAACTAAATATGATTTTTATATTGTATATTAGATTTAGATCATATGTTGGTTTGGCATTGAAAATTCGTTTAATATTGTTGTATGTATAAACCTGATTTCTAAATATAAAATTATGTATAAGAGTGTTAGTCCAAAAAAACAAGAAATTCGCAGGGTATACTCACATAATTTGCGTGCAAGATAAAACTTAAATATATACACATAAGTAAGTATAACTAATTCTTTGGATGATTTAACCTCACATATAAGTGAATAGAGTTTTGAATTTTGATGAATTATGAAAATTATTTCTCAATAGCACATATATGAGCATAAATCAATTTACATCATCGTCACACGCGGAATGTTGTCAATGTTAAATCTAAATATTATAGTGTTTTATTATAAGACTTTCACTATTATCTCCCAATGAAGTATTATAGAGATACTTTGCACATGAAATTTGATAATAAACGCGTCTTAAATTATTATATAATAATTATTTAATAAAATCAATATTTTATTTATGCTCGTATAAAGAAAACAACTACAGAATTTCATCTGCAATGATGTACAAAAAATAACCCAAGTATCTTTGAATTTTGTACTAGAAATTAAGTAAGAACTAAAAATAATAAAAACAAGTTTGTGCTTTTGTTGTTAAGAATAAAGATAAATAACATTAGATAATAATATGTAGCAATTTCAATCTTAAATGTTTTTAGTTTTTTTTTTGAAGGTTTTGTTTTTTAGTTTTAAGTTAGTTTGTTTCACTGAAACGAATTGGTCGTTAGATTTGAATTTGCGTAAAATCAAAATAAAACCGAATACTATTGATATAAAAATTGAAAGTTTTGTGTGATCCGTTGTCCCATAAAATATAAAATTTGATTTTTGATTGAATTGCAAATTAAATAACATTTCCTATATGACATGGCTGAAATAGTTGTGCGAATTTAGTAGCATTTTTGTACGTGACTAATTTTTGAATTTGGTTTTAATTGAAATGAATGTCATGCACAGCGCGGATTTTATTATTACTTAAATGCTTTTAATTTCATTAAAAATTGAAAGATTGTGTAGTTCTATAAATGAAGAGTTTAGCAATGAATATTTTGTTTAAGCTGTTTTCAATATATTATTTTATTATATTTTGTTAAATATTAAGATGACCTTAACAGTTATGGTTCCCGATAGTCAACAAAAATAAAATAAGAACCTCTGCTAAGTTCAATTCATTAAATTTTTAAATTAATTAATTACTCATTAACTCATTTATAGTTCTGCAAAATTAAAAAAAAATATTTTAGTAAACGTTAATGTTTGCCCCGACATTTTATTTTTACCATTATAGATTATTACAAAATTGACTAACATGATTAACTAACTTCTATGAATATAAGTATTAAATGTCTCACATGCATACATAACCGGCCATATGGGCATTTAATATATTTGTAGATTCGGTATGAAATTAAACGAATCGAATTATATTTGTAGTTTTTTTTCACCTAATAGATAGTTTTAGTTCTAGCAAAATTTTGATTTAATTTTAAAATACAATTTGGTCACATTAAATTTTGCGATCAGAAATTTAACAAGAAATGGGACTACTTATACTAAATTTAGAACAAAGAATTATTTATGTAATGCAAAATTTTACACATTCATTGCGAAAAGCAAAACATTTTACCCAACCCACTTTTTATGCGGTATCCTACCTTTAAATAAAAGTTTCGATTGAATCTCACTAAACCTAACACATTAAAATACTATTTACTAGTGCTAAAATTGACCTGTTAAGGGGTTTGCTCCGTGCGGAGTGGATTATTAATTTAAAATCTAAATGGCGAGATTTAATTTAATTCTTATAATTAAGAAAACTGCAAAAAGCTGCATTCAACTTCTTTTAATTTTAAACGATAACTGCTTAAGTATATTTTTCTATTCTATTAATAAATTAAATTGTCGTGATTACGTTCGTTTAATTTAGCATAACACAACCAAAATAAGCTGTTGTTTTCGCTATAAACTTCTATACACATATTTAATATGTATTCCATAATTTATATCTACTACACACTATCGACACTACAATACTGCTTTATATAGTGTTATTATATTAAATTATATATTTTTTCTCTTCTTATTATATAATTTTCCATTCGAACATATAGAGGTTTAACGGTAATTATAACAGTCACTCGTGTGTATTTTAAACAAAACAACAAAAACTATTTTTGCCTTATTAATTCCATTTTCATTAATACAAAAAATATATGTAGTTAAAAACTTTTTTATGTTTTTTTAAAATTAAAAACCATTCAATTAGCAGAAAATATTATTGTGTTCCATTTTTCACAATATTTTGTCTGTATGAAAAGTTTTCTTACAACATAATATATATTAGAAACTATAAAACTATTTAAGACCTTGGAATAAATTATTAAAAGTTAAAATAATTTATGTGTTAGTTTAGCGCAGAATAGAAAAAAATATGTATATTTTACCTTTTAAAGTGTTAAATGAAGCGAAACAGCAATATATTTATTTTTTATTAGTTTTATTGGTTACTTAGTTCGTTTTAAATTTACTTAGTCGGTTTGATTTTGAATCTGTTTGAATGGTCAAATCATATTTTGATTTGAAATTATTTTTTTTAAAGTACTTTAGGAATTTGCTTTGTACAGTTTATCTTATAATAGCATGATATAATAGGAGTTTCATTTCTTAAACCTGCTAAAGGATACTTCACCTTAATGACCAATAATTAGACGTTTTTCATTTTAATTCGAAAATATTTTTTAATTGAAGTTTCTAAATTTTATAGCATCTAAGAGTAGGTTTTGTTTTAACAATCAAATGAAAATAATCCCCTTGGTTTGCATAATTTGTAAACATTTGTAGAATTATTATTTTTGAAATACATACATTTTGGTATCACCACTTTTCCCTAAAATGTTTATGAACTTTGACATTTAGTGGCCTACTTTATTTTTATTGCTGCCATAAACTACAGAATGTTCAATTTTTTCGTAAAATCAACTATCTAATTCAGCAAATAATTTCGATAAATTGAATATTAAATTTAAATGCTAGTGTCTCGTTTTACTACAATTTACTATTTGAAATTGGCAGGATTTTTTGGCTGAAATCGAAATGTTAAAAGTATTTTAAAATTCTATTAGAGAGAAGAAAGGATGTATTTTTTTTGTCTAGTGCAAAGTAGAATGCAATTTATGGGAGCCACCTGGACGATCTGAAAGATCTTAGCCACATCAGAAGGCTTTGTGAAAACCTCATGATAGTTCGATGGCTACATGATTAAGAAAAACTAACTTAATAAAAAATGTCAATTTATTAAATTCATATTTATTAAAATAAATGTATCGGATTTAATTGTATGTATCACTTGCACATTAACTGAATTCTATTGAATTATAATAAAACCGCCTGATTATTAAAATTATTTAAGTGTCAATTATTTCTATGTTAATCGAGTAATTTCTGAAGCAGCGTACATAACATCGGGAGAATTTACCATAGTATTGAGTTGAAGTTAGACTCTGATGTTTTCGCTCAAAATTTAGTTCATTTTGTTAGACGCTAAATTTTTAGGGGCGTACATCATTTTAAGTGATTTGATTGATCGAGAGACCGGGAAATATACTATGGTAAATTCTCCCGATGTTATGTACGCTGCTTGGGTTTTATTGGGATATACATACAAATGAATTCATAATTTGAATTATGTATTATGTTTATTTATCGAGTTTTTGCAAAATAACAACCATAGGACATCATCCGTTTTTACATCCAATCCAATTTTATAATAATTAAACTGGACTCTCTAGCTCTCTTTAAATAAAGAAAAATCAGATTCAGTGCATCAGAGCATCATTACTTCATGAAATGTAAACTACATCTAACACACAATTAAGAAAAGTCAGCCGATAAATACTGAGTATTTTCTTTGCCTCTACTTACCAAAATTTATAAAAATTGTATAACGCCATCAGTACAATGAACGCTTTTTTTTTAAATTGTCCAAGAACACGGTATCATGGGGCTGGGGATCTAAATGTTTTCGATTTATTTTCATAACCAAAAATTTGTTCGTAATTTATTCCCATAGAATTATCACTGGAATTTATTTTTTATTAAAATCACTGATTAGTAATTTTTTATATCAAACAATATAGTATTTTTTACTATCCGATTTCTTTTGTTATACTCGTACCTTGCTTATACTGTGCGACGTGATTGTACAATTTTTCTGTTAAAGAAAACAGACGGGACTTATCAAAGAATTATTCGTGACTTAAAGAGCATTCTTTATTGATTTTAAAAATATTTGTAAAGATTTTTTTTATGAGATTCTGGTAGCGAATTTTATGAAAATATATTAAAAAAGGTGTGTCGCTATTTAACGAGGGCGATTAATTATTCCATTACAACGTTTGCTTGTCACAAACTGATTAATTTTTCAAATTCATGGTTAATTATAAGATTTAATTGAAAATAAATATTTTTCGTACTAAAAATGATTGATGAATAAATGAAATGATAGTAAAACAAAATATGTTTCTTCTAATGGTAATCAATAAATAAATATATGTAATTAGCATAGGTTAGTTAGTATGAATGTATGTACATACATTAAAAAATCTTACTGCTTATACTTACTTATTTACTTATTTTTTACTATAGGCAGAGAACTAATAATAATTTATTATGGTTAATACAGCTTGGGTTATTTCAAATTACTAACTTTCAGTTTATTATTATCAAACTATTATGGACCTGCATAGACTAAAACAAAACCGCTTACCTGCAGTGGTCTGCATTAATTCCGAGCTCTTGATATTCGAAGGAGATACTTTGTGTTTTCGACCTTATTCGATTAGTATGGAGAACCGAAGAAATGCCTGACGAATGGAAAGTGGCCGCGATATGCCCCATCTTCAAGAAGCTACCTTGAACCGCTTGAAGTGTGAGAATTATCGCGGTATAGCTCTCCTCATCACCCCTCTAGAGGAGCGCCGGGTTGGTGACTATCAAGGAGGATTTAGTCCGAATCGATCAGTCACTGATCAGGTGTTTTCATTGCGGATGATTCTATCTAAATATTATGAAACTTCCATCGTCGTGATTTCCGGCAGGCCTATGACTCGATCAATCAAGAGAGCCTGTGGTCTGCGCTGGAATATCTAGGTATGCCAACAAAAATGGTACGATTGTGTAGAATGACAGTGACACAGTTTCAATGCTGTGTGAAATTTGAGAACAGGCTATCAAGAACTTTTGCAGTTAGCTCGGGTGTTCGGCAGGGAGATGCTCTATCCCCGATACTCTTTAATCTCATGTAGGAGTACATCTTTCGTAAAACTGAAACACCTCAGCGTAACTACTTATATCGCCAGTCCAATCAGGTGCTTGCATATGCAGATGACATATGCGGGATTGGACTGAATAGCAACGGAGTGAAGGAAATACTTGATCCGCTTGTAGAGTTTTCAGCTTCTGTTGGACTCCAGATCAATGAGTCAAAAACAAAATACATAATCTCTGGTTTCAGGGACAATGGCGCACCAGATTTTAGTAGTGGCCACTACACGTTTGATGGAGTGAGGAGGTTCAAATATTTTGGCTCTCTTATTATTCACAATAACAGTGTGGGTGAGGATATTAAAGTGCGGCTGGCAGCTGGCAGCTGTGCTTTGTATCCTCCAAAATCTAAACACCTATCAAGTGCCGTGAAGCTGAAGCTTTACAAAGCGTTGATCAGGCCCGTTGTAATGTTTGGATGTGAAAGTTGGGCGCTGACGGATGAGTACGAGAGATGGCTCCTTACATTTGAGAGAAGAGCCATGTGTGTGATTTACGGCCCAAAACGCGAAATAGATGGCACATGCCGAGCTCTGTACAATATCGAGATCAGAGATCTGATGAAGATCCCCGATATTATGCATGAAATAAGATCTCAGCGAGTACGCTGGCTCGGTCACGTTCTGCGTGCTGATCCGGAACGAATTGTGCAGCGATCTCTGAAAGGAGAGCCACCATATGGCAGCCGCAGAGGTCGTTGCAGGCAACGATGGCTCCACGGTGTAGAGAATGACTTGACTTCTTCTGGTTGCCTAGGGCAGTATGAAGACCAAGCCCAGGATCGAAACCGTTTGAGACTGATTGTTGACGCAGTAAGGGGCCAGTAATGGCCTTTAAACACTGTTTTTATTTTATTTTATGGGCCTGCATTTTACGCGCAACGATAGCTTATATAAGATTGAAGCGGATGGATTTGGGTTGTCGTGGTCACTCAATCTCTATGATGGTGTAATTAATGAATTTTTTTTATAAAAGACTAATAAAACGTATTACAAAATACCTGACTTTGAAATAAATTCGGATTTTAATAATCCGTATAATTATGTGTATATCTGAAATTTCAATGTATGTAAGTTTATAGTATTGATAAAATTTAAATTAGCGATTTAACTTTTATCAATACTATAAACTTAATACTATAATTAAAACAACTGCGATTTTTAAATTAAATTCATTGAGAATAAAATAAAATTCCCGCGTAAGCAAATTTTCTGAGAAGTGACGCATGTTTTATTTACATATAAAACTATATATTTGGTAAAACCCTTCAATAATTTTGTGTAAATCATATAATTATTACATGTTTACATTTAATTACAGTTTTTATTTAAATAGTGTGTGTACGAATAAATTATAAAACTAGTTTTTTAAAATCAAGGTTGCCATTCAAACCTTGTTAACATTTTTCAATATTTATTATTAGTTTTTCTAATTCACCATAAACTAATATAAATGTAAGCAACTTGTGTACGAGTATGTAGTTCGAAATTCAAATATGAATCATAAACGGATGTTGTTACAAATATGAAAGTGTTTACACCGTCATATCCTATTTAGTTTAATAGATAAACCATACAATTTCAATTTTGTGTACACTAAACTATATACATTGCTTAGTTTGTTAACCAATAATTCGTACTTTATTCTCTTTCAAATTGCTAAATAACCTACAATCTAAGTACATTTATAACTTACATACATATGTATAAAGTATAATTGTAATTTTAACATAGTTATTTCTATATATAATAATTTAGTTTTATTTCAACATAATAAGTGTTTTACTATGTATCTCAATCGAATTCAATTAGTTCAGTGACACTGCTTAGTTTATCATACAATACATGCACACACACACATCTGTTCGACGACCTGATATTTATAATCTAAACATAGTTAGTTATATACAGCTTAGATATTATATTCATTGTTTTAACTTTAATTAATTTTTTTAAATAATTTCAATTATTGTGAACCAAATGTACGATAAACGAATATATGCATAGATACATACTCGTACATGCATATAAAGAATTATAATTTTTTGTTCCATTATGTTATTTTTATGGTGAGGATATTAAAGTGCGGCTGGCAGCTGGCAGTCGTTCTTTGTATCCTCTAAGGCCACTGCTAAAATCTAAACACTTATCAAGTGCCGTGAAGCTGAAGCTTTACAAAGCGTTGATCAGGCCCGTTGTTATGTTTGGATGTGAAAGTTGGGCGCTGACGGATGAGTACGAGAGATGGCTCCTTACATTTGAGAGAAGAATCATGCGTGTGATTTACGGCCCTAAACGCGAAATAGATGGTACATACCGAGCTCTGTACAATTTCGAGATCAGAGATCTGATGAAGATCCCCGATATTGTACATGAAGTTAGATCTCAGCGAGTACGCTGGCTCGGTCACGTTCTGCGTGCTGATCCGGAACGAATTGTGCAGCGATCTCTGAAAGGAGAGCCACCATATGGTAGGCGCAGAGGTCGTTGCAGGCGACGATGGCTCCACGATGTAGAGAACGACTTGGCCTCTTCAGATTGTCTAAGACAGTATGAAGACCAAGCTCAGGATCGAAACCGTTGGAGCCAGATTGTTGATTCAGTAAGGGGCCAGTAATGGCCTTTAACACTGTTATTATTATGTTATTTTTATAATCTGTTGTAATTATAGTCACTTATTAAAATATTAGTAATAACAGAAAAATAACTTCTAATCTCAGATTAATTTTTGTGTTTTTGTAATTAGTAATTATTAAGTATATTATTCTTGTGGTTTGTGTTGGATATGATATAAACCCAAATGTTACTGTGTATATGAAGAATCTGTATATCTAAGGGAAATTAATTTTATCGCAAATTAATTAATTCAGCATAGAAATAGATAAACTTTAATTAGAGAATGTGTTTTGTAATCTTTTCAATCGCACTTTTTACTTATAGAATTTTATCAGTGATCTACTAGTTCGGAATTTCTATAGCTATAAGTAATTTGAATAATTATAAATTTATTTGGGAAAATATTGTAGAAACTCGGAATCGTCTATTCCTTTTATGAAACAATATTTATTAACGTTGATTACAACTCAAGCTTATATATTGTATACATTTTGTGGTTAAATTTTTAGTCACAACTGTAAATATAATGTTACTTTAATAAAACTATAAAATTATCAGTAGTAAACGGCTAATCTTATCAAGAGTATTATAATTTAATACAAGTATTTTATACTTTTGTTCAATTTAGAACTAAATAAAATCATCGTTTACGTGACATTTTTTAAATATACATATGTATACATACCACATACAAATAAAAATTTTCGCACAACAAAAATTTCGACAACAAATTTTCTCCCATATGCGAGTATAATGTCTAAATATTTAAATTTGTGTAAAATCTTGTATTTACTTTGCCAAAGTATGCCAAATTCCACGTCTCACATATAAACTATTTATAGTTTATGTAAATTAAAGTAAATATTTATGATCAATGATCAACTCAAACGACAATGAACGATTTTGTCTATGATGAACGTTTTATTGTGACCAAGATTGTAACGTAAGGTTTTTGTTTACAAAATAACCTTATTAAATACGTGTGTTTGGTTGGATTGTAATTACTCCAGTTAATATCAAAATTGAAAGATAGTATAGATTATAGATATAATTAAGAAAGAGTAAGTATTTTGGGAGTTCTTTGAAACAGAAATGTAACAGGTATTCCTCGAAATTTTGATTTACTTGACATTTTTGTGTTATTTAATATTTATTTCATAAAAATATGACATTTATTAAATTTGGAGATACCAATAAAAAATTCCAAAAATGTAGATGATTTTATATAGATAACATGTATATAATTCGAAATTTCCAAAATTTCGTTTAACAGATTAATACAAGCTGATGAAACAGTAATAGTTATTATTATATTTTGCAAATTCTACCAATAAACATAATAAGGCACAGTTAAGCTATCTGAAAAATATGTCTGTTGTAGTTCCTATCGGTGTACTACTTTATAAACGCTTAAGCATTTGATAATGCATTTACAAATACCGAAGGAATTCCTAAATCGGTAATCAAATTGGTTGAAGTGTAGCTACCATTTCATTTACACTATACACACCTAATAAAGCATACAAATTGTAAAACTTTCTTAAAAAATTCAATTATTTTTATGAATCATCTTTGGGTTTAATAGAGAAGTATTATATGTAATGAGAAAAGAATATATGACCGATATTCTTGATGACATCGCACATTTTACTTTATGTTGGTATATTATTGATGCTGTAATAAACTATACATAATATGTAAACACACATTTAATCTTACATCTACTGATATAATATTATGTACTATTACTATGACATCTTCAGGGTTATCAAATACAATTTCCGCAGCAAATATAAAATACATGTGTATACAAAAATTAGTAAACAATCTTGAATATATTTTGCTAAGAAGGAGTAAGAGGTAGCAAAACAAATAGGATTTAGTGTAGATATGATACACGAATAAAATAATTTATTCATATAATTTAATTGTATTCAAATTACTATTTAAAATGTAATTTATGCTGCAGTTGAAATTTGATTCATATTTAGGTTATTCTAGATAATAAGTAAATATAATGTCTTAGGAAGTTTTCTTCGATTGACATTTTATATTTTGTTTGGTATTGCAAAAATGTGTGTAAGGTTTGAATTGTTCTTACTTGCATCAGCCGATTGCACATTTAATTCAAATAAGAATTCAGAGCCATCTTTTATATGTTATTAGTTTAATACACTCTCAAATAGATCTATCTTTTTCATGTTACCAAGATCAAATTCAAAAAAAAAATTACAATAATTCAATTTGTAAGACAAAAATGTATCTGTCTCACGATAAGTTTTACATAAATTATAAACAATCGGTGACTTAATATTATCACCGATCTTCCTGCTTTAATAGATGAACATTTTTGAAGGTAACAACGTTTCAAGTTCTTGGCAATTCCACATATACTGATATTACGTAATCGGAAAGTTTCACAATCATTCCGTATGGTACTAATCAAATAAATTTTTATTTGTTTTTTGTTAATGCATATTATGTACTTATATATAAATATATATATATATATATATATATATATATATATATATATATATATATATATAGGTATATTATATATATATATATATATATATATATATATATATATATATATATATATATATATATATATATATATATATATATATATATATATATATACCTATATATATATATATATATATATATATATATATATATATATATATATATATATATATATATATATATATATATATATATATATATATATATATGTACCTACATAATTACGATATTTATCGTATGTATGTATTACTTTTTATTTTGTAACGCTAACTAAAAACAATAACGATATTTTATGGCGCGTATAATGAACTTGATATGAATTATTTTCCTGGTATTTCTATGTATACTTCGCGTAATGTTTGCGCGTGCGGTATATTGAATACTAATTATATGCGCGAGTATAAATAAATGTAAATATTTAGAACAAAAATTGATCGTTTGCTAATACATAATATATCACAATATAGCAGCAACGGTTTATACATTTTCACCTCAATGTATGTATATTTCACAGGGATGTGCGTCGACACGTCAACTATTATTGTCGACGTTGAAGCGTCAATAATGCGTCAACATTGCGTCGACGTCATGTTTAAGTCGACAATGACGTAATGTCGAGAAAAAATTATTTTAATAAATTTTTTAGTGTTGGATTCTTTTTTTTCTTTTTCCTTTTTAATTCTATTCGATTTTTCCGTTAATTTTTTATTTTGTTTTACTTTATAAGAGTGAGATAACATTATTTTGTAGATTAGTAAGTCCCCAAAAATCATTTTAGTATTTAGTTTTTTTTTGGTTATTTGCGTGGAGGAGAGTACGTAATATAGTCAAATTTATCAATTGTTATTATAATTAATTGTGGTTCGTTAATTATTGCCTTTATTTTCTAATTTTAATACTTCGAAAGTGTTTTACGATTGTTTTTTGCCCGTTTCGTTACCTAGATTTCTAGTTTGGCCAGAAAACTTTTAAAAATTCCAGCCAGTTCCGGTCAAATTGAGAGGATTTTTTCCAACTGGGCTTATATACATAGTGACCTTCGCAATAGATTGACGATGGATAAATAAAAAAAATTATTATTTATATATTTTACCAGTAAAATTTCGGAAACAGAGAGTAATGAGTTTTCTGATTACGAAACTATTTATTAAATTTAATAATGGTAATTTTTAGTATTTCCTATTTAAAGTTACTTTAAATTTTTACCTAATTTTTTTATTAAAATTTATTTTTAATTAACTGAATTAATATTTAAATATTTTATTATTTTTTGTTAGTCATTTGTGAATTGTTAAGTGATAATGATCAATGATCATTACAAATTATGATTTCTATATATTTTTAATATTTATGTGTTACAAATGAAAAAAATTAAAAAGAAACAAACAAAACTATCATTTTTTATATTTTTTATTGTTGACGCGGCAACAATGCACGTCGACAAAACTTGTAATTGTTGACTCCAAAAAAATATGTCGACAACAATTGTCGACGTCGACGTTTGTTGACGTCGCACATCCCTGAATTATTTCATAATGGTTGTGTCAACAAGAAGCGTATATAATTTAGCAAATATCTACGTAATTCTCAATTATGTGTACATAGTTGGTATATTATGTATGGGAGTAATAAACAAATGTATCTCATTTATGTATGTATACATCATGTATATTCATACATTATAAATAAAATTGGTCACACAGTAATTATATCATCGTGTAGTAGAATGGCGAGTTTATAAAGCTCCACACGAAGAATTCAAGGCCCATCTCATTTTTTTTTACTGTTTTTGAATAAATTAAAATATTTAAAGAATATATGTATGTATGTATGTATGTATATATGTACATATTTTAATTTTTCAAAGAAGAGATAACTTTATGAATAAAATATAAAACAACAATCAAAACAAAAATATTCATTTTTACGTTACTCAATCAATACGATATAAACTCGAACACATAGTTAAAAAACGTGACAAAATAAATGTTATTTATTTTTATTTCGTTCAAACAAATTTTAAAATAAAATTTTAAATTAAGGCCATGCAGGCAGAATTTCCTTTCGTTTATAACATGGAATTTGTTTTGTATTTTTTTTTCTATAAAGGTTGTATATAAATCAAAACTCAAAAGACATAAATACTAATTTGAATAATAAACTAAATTTTAATACTAACATAACTTTTTGTTTACGTCAATATTGCGATCATGCTAATAAAAACGCAAACTTTCTCATATTATTTTAATATCCGTAAATTTCACCAGCTCAAAGGTAACCCTGATTTTATTGTTAACATTTTTACTTTTTACTTAGTCAAGTGATAATAGATAATATACATACCTATAAGTTCAAAAAAATTAAATTAATTTTCTATTGTAAAAATTGCAATACAAATTACACACACACATATTAATTCCTCCTACAAAACATAACATCGCAACGTATGCCACTGCAGTAATTTGCTATTTGTTGTGTGTAAATTGCATGCGATGTGTGTTACAAACAAACAAAAAACCCATAAATAGCTTTCCAAGTGTTGAATTGAATTAAAATTAATGAATTAAAATTTATAGATATTTTAGAAAAATTTAATTTAATTATGAGAAGCGTAATTATAAATTTCTGCTATTTTGTAACTAACGTAGAAAATGATATGTACTGTTAAGGCCGTATATACTCGTTTATTATGTATATATGCACATGCATACATGATTACATGCATATAAGTGTTACTATTGATTTGCACATGGTGAGTAACACCGCATGTAATTTATTTTGCACAATATAAAAAGAACGTTACATTGGAATTACACATTTCTCGTGAAATCAAAATGACGAAATATTAAAAGTTTAAAAGTTCCAGATTTGGCTCCTTTTATTAAATGTTTTCACATTAGACTATTAGACTATATTCTTTGTTTATGTTGGCAGCCAATTGAACAACTACTGTTAGATAAATGCATACGTATATATATACATATGTACATTGATTAGATATATAGGTATGTATATTGTATATATGTAAGTACATGTAAATACAAACAAAATGCCTCCAAATTTTTACTGTTTACTATAATATGAGAACGAAATAAAGATCTAAGCCAATGCTGCCCAACTATTATCAGCTTCTTTACATTTTATAATTAAATCAGTCGTGAACGTCAAAACCTGAAAACGGTGAGCTTCAAAAATATGCTAATGATTACAAATTTAAAAATTTTGTTTAAAAAGCACACATATTTTTGATGAAGTTTGTTTTATTGCGAAGTAAACGAGTTATGGCGCATAAGGATAATTTATTTTATTTTAAAATATTATATATATATTTGTCAACCGTTTAGCAGTATTTGCACTATATGATAGTATATGTCTCCATAATGCGCATCAATGCTTTCCAAAAGTAGTTGATATAACCGAATTATTTATTTTAAGTGTTTCTGGCAAACATCATCTAGGGCTATGAACCAATTCTCGGCTACATTTACTCTAATTTGCGGTCAATTAATCTACCCTATTAAAAGTAGGGTAATGCACAAATGATTATTTTTGATATTTAAGTTATTAATTTTTTGTTGAGTAACTTTGAAATAGAAAAAACACAAAATTCACCAAAACAAAAATACTAATAAACTACTTTTACCGTAATAAATAAATGTAAGCCTAATTTGAGCCTAAGTTTAACATTCGCAAATCGTTATGTTATAAAGAGTATTCTGATTTAGATTTTACTTTATCAAACCCTTTAGGATTTCAAGAATTGAATTATTTTTGACATAATAGCATTGTTATAGTAATAAAATAAAAATAAAACAATAATCCTCGGTTAGTTCTGTCATCATAAGCAGTTTACGAAACAACATCAAATACACATTCAGATTTGTAACTTGAGTGTCAAGTTTGTTGAATATTTATATCAACGTAATTGGAGTATATTAGATCATTTTATGTATTTCGATTTCTAAATAACGCCATACAAATACAATTCAAATTCATCTAAAAGTTAAGTAATTAATTTTGCGATTCTAATTACAATAAAATAAATATTTGTTTGATTTTGTGTACGTGATGATCGAAAAATCATTAAATGATGTGAACTAACAATAACAATTAAATATACTTGTGTGTATTTTAAACTAAAATTTTTTTCCTTTTATCAATTAAGACCAGCTAGATAGATATTTGTTCTGGTTAATTCTCGTTATTTTTTGCTCTTATCAATACACACAAAATTGTAAATTTATAACAATTTCATTAAAATTCTATCTTTTTTGTTTATCTTTCGTCGTTAGATTACTATTTTTTAATTAATCGCGAACTGCCTAATTATAGTGAGTGAATTATTTCTTGTATGTACTTATGTACATGCACTACAGGCCAACAGTTTTTGGTAGATGTTTATTTTGTAACTAAACCAATGTTTTTTATGTTTGATCATAAATTTATTTTAATTAAATTAAACTTAATTTATTACTAACTCATATTAAATATAACAACCAAAAAAGGATTAAATTGAGCGCTCATTGATATGAACTTTCTTTGCTTGATTAAAGGTGTGACAGAGTGTTGGTCCTCCTTTTAGTAATTTATTCAATTTTTCAGAAGATATGTTATTCTATGCAGTTTTTAGTTTATATAACACATCCCTCTCAGATATTAGGGATGTTTCCCGAAGACACCGTTAAACCATTAAGTTTAGCTTTTGGTGGCGAAATTATTGCTTCAGGTTTTCTGGACACACATTAGATGAGTGTTTTGAATCATTATTGAACTGATAAATAAATGTTCGAGCTATTAATCTTACCCCAGATGGCATAGCATGGTTCTCCAATATCGAGAGATAGTCGAGGTGATCCATTTGTTCCGTCATTTCCACTAAATGTTCTACCATGTTGTAACACCAAAGTAACTCCGTATCATCAAAGAATCCCCTGTAGAAATAACACAATCTGAAAGCATTTTTTCGCCGTGACTAAGTCGAATAAAACTATTTTTGACCCAACAATTTCGAACTTCGATTTATCCGATCAAAGAACTTTTCTCCATTGCGAAATTTACCAATTTTCGTGGCACTTTGTCTAATCTGGCGGTTTGTCATTTAATGTTGATCTTTGAGGCACGTTTTCACCAAAATCAATGATAATTTATTTTTCAATTCCTTTCATTTCCGACAATCTCTGAGGTGCCGTCAACTTTCTGTAACGCTTTCTACCAGAAACTGTTGGCCTGTAGTATATATATAATCTATTTATTCGTGATTTTAATTAATCATTACCTAAACATATTGATGAGGTAACCGCATCGCGACCAATTCACATATGAGACTTTTTGTGTTGGTAAAACATCACGTGTCAGCACGATAAAGATTATTTATTATCTTATCTATTCAAATAATGAATACATTAAATTCATGTATATTGTATTTTATAGCCAACTTTTAGAATTGATCTGGTCAGTTACTGCTCAGTACCTAAGAAGTATACTAAATATGAAGTAAGTAGTAAACTAAATATGAAGTAAGTAGCATACTAAATATGGAATTTATTATATTTCATTTTGTATCCGGGGAATTCCATTTCTATTATAGAATAATATTATGTTCTTAGCGAAACGCAATTTGGTAGAGATAGATAAATAGACTGATAATAGAATAATTTGTTTAGAGCGAATATATGTCAAAAGCTTATCAAAATGCTACAGCATTAATATAAACAAAATATTCTGGTTTTTTTCATGTGTGTCCAGAATTTCATTTCCATAATTTATATATTCTAAAAATATATATTATTGTTGCGTATGCGAGGCTTACATAATCCGAAAGATCGTGAATAAAGTATTTTATTTAAATATACAGTCAAAAACTAGGTGAGGAATATGGAAATGTTATCGAGTCACATATGCGGTTTTTTGTATTTAAATCTTATAAAAATAAAAAAATTATTAACAGTTGTATTTTATTGATTTGTTTTGTCTTTTGTTGCGACATGTAATCGAAAAACACGATTTCATTTTTCTAACATTTCTTTGTTGGACTCCACTATTTTGTGTGAAATATATGTACATACTTACTTTGACAATATACACTACAAACACGATTTTATTGTAATAATATAACGTATAAGCAATGGTTAGTTTATGTTCAAGTATATACTTAGAAATGATACATAAAATAGGTTATAGGTCATTCGATTAATTAAGCAATGTATTGTTTGTACTCGAATATACATACATAAGTAAACATCTAATCTAAGAAATCATTTAATCAAATTAAATTAAAAAATCATCAATAGTTTTCATATACATACATATGTACATACGTTTCGTACGTATGAAATAATTAAAATATAAATTACAATTAAAATAATTAAATATAATTTTTTTCATTTCAGATTATATTTAAAAACAACAATAGCAAACACATTGAATTCAAATAACTTAATTCGTTTAGTGAAACTATAATAATTAAAATTAACAAAAAAATAAATAAAGTTTCAAAATGGAGGAGTACGAATTAATGAAACAAGCCAAATATCGCGGATATATGTCAAATATTGACAAAGCCCTAAAAAATTTTGAATATTCCAGTGAATGGGCTGATTTAATATCAGCCCTGGGGAAATTGAATAAGGTAATATCTTAATTATTGCTTAATGTAAAAACAACTAAATTTATTACGTATTATGTTTTGTGACGTACATATAATAAAATGCAAATTTGTGAAATTTTATTACTTCCTCCAACCATTAATAGAATTTTCTTAAAATGTATAGTAAATTCGATTGTTTATTTCGAATTGCATCAAATTTAGAAGAGAATTCACAACTACATATATAGGAAGTGAACCTGCATAAAAGGAAGTGTGAACTAAAAATAAATTGGCAATTATTTTACTTACTACCAGTTTCACAAAAATTGGTTTTTACTGATTTCATATTATACATACATAATATTTTTATAGAGATTTACAAGTGGTAAATTTGGCTGGATAGTATTTTCCTATATTACTTCCTTCTCACATAAGTCGAATTAATTAAAGTATTTCAAAGCATTAAAGTCAACCATAAAACGGTCAAAATTATTTTGTTTCTTGAACGGATTCAAGTAAAAATGTAAACCAAATAAGTTGGACATTTTTCAATCGCTTGTACAATTAGTAATATTATCTGAGTTAGGGATTTGGTTCTCATTAATTTACTTGATAATTTCACAAAGCAATTTTATTTCTGAGATTGCATATCACACTTTTGCGGCTTATCTGTAAACTTTGTGGCAGTACTTGAGAAATAGGCTCTTTTTTTTATTCCCATCTCATTTAAAATGATGCAACAAGAATTGTTCCAAATAAAATTTTACAAAGATTGTCAGATAAAACACTTCATCAGCCACAATAAGGATATGTGCTATTATTTAATTTCACAATAAGTGTCGATTTAATTAAGTTGATATTTTTCTTTTCAAACGCAGTCAAATGGATACAAACAATTTTTATTAAATTTGCGTTTAAATTATATATTATTTAAATTTATAATATACATTTTAGTTCAATTTAAATAATTAAACAAACTATATCTCAATTAGTTTCAAATTTTATTAATAATTTGTTTGGGCAGTATAAAATTTGATTTAATTATTTTAAATCATGTCTGAGATGAATTTTATTTTATTTACCTACCTCTTATTATTAATCCTGCTTTACTCGCACTTTAAATTCCTATCGATCCTATATAACAATAGCGAAATAAGGATGTTTAAGTTTTCAGTCTCCGTATACGTAATGATTCCTTTTCATACCGTCAGATTATACACTACCGGAAATATTAATTAATATTCTTAAACTGTTCTGTGGCTTTGACTAAATTAAGAATCACTGCTCTGAAGTCTAAACATTTCAATTAGTTTAATTAATTAATTAAACTACATAATTGAAATATTTGTTAATTAACTAATAAATTATTTAATCATATCATTTAAAAGTTTTAACAAATCTAGATTATTGTAAATTGTAGATAAAAAATTCAAATTTTAAAAATTATAAGAAAAATTGTATTACTTCCCGTTGATATTAGCACGATTCCAAATTGCATTATCAGTGAAAATATATGATTTATACATATTATGTATTAAGTTACAAATTTCACATGTTTAGTATACAAAAATATGTAGAATTTGTTATCAGCGGATGTCAGTTTTTTGAAGAATTGTTTATCAATTCAATTATTTCGAAAAAATCAGGTTGAATAATAGCACGAACATTATGGCATTGATAAATATTATAATACTGATATAAATACTCCCCGGGATTATATCGAAGCGCTGCCAGTCATAGTACCACACCTAAATAATTTTATAATAGTATGGTGGTATTTTCATATTCAACAATGTTTTACCCATTGCAGAGTACATAATGATAATTCTGTATACTAAACCATACCTCAATCCATCCTATGATAAGAATTTTATTTCGTACAAAACTAGCATAATAATAATAATGACATATATTTGTTTTTTTATTCTATTTTCAATCTTATCATAGAGTAAATATTTTGATAAATGATAATGATATAAAATTTAAATTTATTGCAAAAATATATTTATATAGAATGAAATATGTACTTACTCAACACTTTTCAGTTTCATAAAGTACATCAAATCAATGACAAAGCAAACAGGAAGCTTTATTATAGTTTTTTTATTGTAAAAAATATAGAAGAACGGAAAATGGAAAATTAGAGAGAAGTATCATTATATGTATTAATATAATGAACATAGGCGCCAATTTATCTTATTTAGATGTACATATGTATGTAAATAAAAAGCTTAATTTAATCTAATTTGACGTAATCATTAAGCCCTACGTATTAGTATTAAATTAAGCTGGGCGAGAATTAAATGCATAAGATGTTGAATTATTCAGATCAACTAAATTAAATTGTACACAAATCGTGTGTTCGTGCGGTTTTTAATGAATCTCAAATATGTGATTCATCGTCAAAAGTGAAACTCGCTCGCTAACAAAAAATTACGTCAATCAATGACTATGAATATGACTTACTACAAATTTTATAATAGATGTTATTGTTTGCATTTTTGTTTTGTTTAATAGTAGTAACATAAATAAGATACGGAAATAAGTATTTTTGGGTTCGAAAACCGCAAACATTTCTATTAAAGTATGACAATTGTACGTGTAGTCAAGTGCTTGAATATGTTATTAAATAAATTTAAATTTTATTTTGGGACAGTTTAATAGCATAGTAATCTACACAAAATATTTAATCTTGTTTATGATTCATCTCATAATAACTTGATAAGTAAATTTTTTATTCAGAAAGTATATGTCTGTCTACGACAATATCTATTGGTGTGGCTCGCGGGGAAGAACGATTCTATCATAGGTTAAATATATTTTTTATTGATAAATTTAAGTAAATATAATATTATGAAGAATTTGTGTAATTGAAACAAGCAATAGTAGACTTGTTGACATGTTCGATATTAATATATGTATAACATACCAGGTCATGGTCACGTGTCGTGGTAATTAACAATTATATAATATATTCGTAAGACCATTATATTTATATTTTAAATATTAAATTCATAAACTTGATTTGCTCACCTTGAATTATTAAATTTATATTTATTCTAATATGTATAGTGTTGTATCGTTTGATATGAGTGAAGCTTTTAGTTGAATTCGAGTTTTTACATATTATGCGACGTTATTTTTAATAATGTTAAGAAGAGACTGCCAAGGAACAATTTATGGGATCTAAAATCAAATCGGCATAACATATGTAATAAATTCCAACTAAACATATTTCTGACTAAAAAAATGAATTATTATTTAGTTGACATTTTTGTTAATAATTTTACTATTAATCAACGTGAACTACTCTCAAATCGTTATATATTTAACCCAAAAAACTAGCAAATCACCTCTAAAGCCGTTGAATTTGGCAACTTAAAAATTCAAGTTCAACCGTCATCAGGCAGGCTAAATTAAATAATGAATTAACAAAATGTGATAATAATATTTTTATGATTGAAAACCTTCGACAAGAAAGAGGTTTCTCTAAATTTTGTCTTGAAGAAAAAATTCAAATTTGGAATAATTTAAAACAAGGTCCAACATAAAATATAAACCAATAACATAAAACATCCATTATTGTAACCAAATCAAACTATATTGACTGTGTCTTCCGACAGCGAGAAACTAGATAAATCGACGTTAATAATAAAAATGTTAATTAGATATATGTAATTATTAGTTAAATTTAAATGTTGCATTTATTTCGAATCGACGAACAGTTTTATAAATGCCAAACATATGGCAGCGGAAATTATTCTAGGAAGTTTCATTTTCTAATAAAATTTGTGTTATTTAAAATAATCGTAAGGTCTTGAATTGTTGTTGAATTTTCACTTTCATTCCGAAACTCATTAGAATTATATAAAACAATAAAATTACTTAAAATTGTGTTTTATTACAAATCACAAAAAGTTATTGCCCTGCAACAATTATAATCTAAGAAGGAAACACTCATTGTACAGCAATTACACAAAAAGCGTAATAAAAAATACATATTTCTTTACATATAAAGGCTACATTAATCAAGGTAATACAAAACATAAATGCATGCATAGTAGATATCTAATATTCGATAAGTGTGCATACATAACTGTTCCTTCGAAACGTTGTTTAATTACGTGCAACCTATCTCTGCATCAACTGTAAAATATAAACACATCTCTATTATGTATGCACTAGTTATGCACATACATAATTTTGTGTGCAATTCAATCGAAAGTAAGATTCGTTCGTTGGAAAAATGAAAAATCATATTATGAAAGAATAATATATGTATGTACATATAATGTATGTATGTATATCAATAACTATTAATAATTAATAAATTATTTAATGTGGAGAAATTTTGTCAAAATAGTATGCTTTCGAGAATTTAATGTGAAGGTTGTTGGGACAAGTCTTTCGGAGAAGTTTAATAACATTTAATGTATTTGGCGGATCCAGAATGATGTTGGCGTTTAATAAGTAGCGTTTTAGCTATAGGCGTCAGAAAATCTAGATTATCTAGAGTATATTATACTTAGTTTAAAATAACTTTTTTAATTGGTTTTCACTTAATGTTTCCACCCACACCGCATAAACTTCATTTTTGATTTACTCATTGTTCTACATAGTAGTAATATATATGTATATATATATATATATATATATATATATACATATATATATATATATATATATATATATATATATATATATATATATATATATACATATATATATATACATATATATATATATATATATATATATATATATATATATATATATATATATATATATATATATATATATATATATATATATATATATATATATATATATATATATATATATATATATATATATATATATATATATATATATATATATATATATATATATATATATATATATATATATATATATATATATATATATATATATATATATATATATATATATATATATATATATATATATATATATATATATATATATATATATATATATATATATATATATATATATATATATATGTACATAGTATACTTAACAATATATTATATTGAACTTCTATAGATAGGCAATAAATATTTTTTCACTGTAGGATTGCGTATATCTATATATTATACATAACCATATATTGATTCTTGTATGGCTTTCATGTTTCATTACATTTCCAAATACATAATTGTTACAGAGGAGCAACAACAACCGATAAAATTTTCAAATTTATGTAAGTGATAGAAAAAAATGTTTGAAAATATTCAAGATCAATCAATTTTTTCTTTCAAGTAATGTTTTAATTAGAGCATCAATTTTTGTGTCAAGTTGTGTGAAACTATTACCTAAATATTTTATGTAACTATTTGTATGTTAATTCGAAATAAATTTGAAAAATTCGATATCACATATTGACTATAAGCTCAATGTTTTATATACGCATTTATCAATTTCAATTCGTTTATATTCCATGGTTAAAAATCACGTAACGTTTTTTTTTTATATCTAAACCTTCAATTTCTGACTAAATTTATTAAAATTTTATCTAATTTAGGTGTGTCTTCACAAAATAAAATTATACTTCGTTAAAAGTTTAAAAAAAATTATCCGCATGTTAGTGCAAATCTGAGAAATTTTGTAGCTATTTTTATATACCTAGATATAGTCTAGATATATAAAGGAAGGGAATTCTTGGAATATAAGGAACCGTATTTTACGATATTTAATAATTTCATGCCTATTTTCAAATCATATATAATGTATGTGTACATTAAGCAAGTGGAAAAATAAATTTTATTTTTCGATCGATTCGCCAATAGTAAATTTGCTATAAAACAGCATACACTATGATTTAATACTTCTTAAAATAATTCACCACGCATCAGAATTAAAAAAATATCTCCATCATAGTTCACTCCACATAGACCATCTTAAATTCTACAACAACCATTGATTACAAGTAAATAATTTAATTTTCACTTTTGGATAATCATAACAATACTTCTTATAATCCAATTTAATTAATCTTAATTATGATTATAGTGCATATTTGAATTGCAAATTTTTTATTTTTTTGTAGCACCCATTGCTAGAATAATTAAAGATGAGCAAAATATATTTTTTATTTGAACTCCTACGTGATTATTTCTTTTTAACGTGTGTTTGTGTGTGTTATTTAATAGGTCATTGGTACTCATTTGTGGATATTAAATCACATGCAAATGTCATTATAATGGTTTTTGTTTAATATTCTTTTATGTCAATTAATTAAACATGTGAACAGGAAAATTAACAATTGTCCTATGTTGACCTTTAATCATTGAATCATACTGACTTAAATATTTAATTTAGAAAACCTATAAATATGGCCAGCCGTAAAAGTCGGTAAAAGCAAAAGTTTACTAATAAATTCTAAAAAATTTCTGAGAGCGCGCTTGAATTTATTTTGAATTATGTAAGTACAATATATGTACATACAATATATATTCAAATAATTTTAAAAAATGCGGCAATAATTTGTAGCGTAGGATGATGGTTCCAAGTTCAATTCTCGTCGCTGGGCTAAGTTTCGGACGACTCCTGTGTGACATCAGTACCGCTGCATGGGTGTGAGACATAGAATAGATGAATTGATCTAATCAAAAATTTAAAATTAGTTATAGAGAATGAGTTCTTAATGGTGGAAGTTTTTCTCGCATGTAATCAAGTTAAATTTGAAAACTAATATAATTATGTAAATAGTAAATACATATTTGGTTTTTTAATTCATATAAAATTGTAAAAATCCAATTTTTTTTTTTTTTTTTTTAATTTGTGCATAATCTCTTACTTGCCGCCGCGCATCTTTGCAAAATCTCAGCACTAAGTGTCACAGTTGTTAATGAAAAATATATTATTATCCAAGTTATGCTAATTTAATCAATTTTGAAAGCATCACAAACGTGCTAATGAAATACGTGTGGTTGGTTTATTATTGATTTTACAAATTTGGTATATATTTGAGACGCAACTATGAAAGTTTTGATATATAAAAGAATTACATTATTTACAACTCACATATACATAGATGAATTAACAAATTTTTTAGCAAGTAATGTATTTCCTTTAATTATCGAAAAATTAGCAAATTAAATTTCATGACGCCATCCAGCCTTTTTTATAATATATAAACTTTCTATTTTCAATGTACTCAGATTATTAGTAATAAATAGTAGTAGAGTAGTAATGTATAATAATTGACACAGATTCATCTGCCCCACATACAAAGTTTAAATAATTTCGTCACCATATTCAAAAATTGTAGTTGTACATTTGCAATGTTAAGTCTAAATAAATAAGTCATATCGTGTATACATACATAGAAGATATTATAGTTTATTTTATAGTGATTTTGTTTGTTTGTTCTACTATTATTATTATCTTACTACTATTCTATTTTTCTATTTTAAGAGTCGCCATGTTGTCTGAATTTCAATTACATATTTATATTTTTTTTTGCTTTGGCTGAAAAAATTTCCACTCATTACTTGCGCCGCATATTTTAATAACAAAATATCAAAAACATTTTGTGTCGTCGGACGACTCGACTGTTTCCAAAGATTAAAATGTACATATGCATAATTATTGTTGTTATTTATAAAAGAAAATTATATATTTTTTATTTTCATTTCAATGTATTGATTTGTCTCGGTATTTCATATGGTTGTGTTATTTTTCCGAAAAATCAAAAACGAATTCATAAAGTTTGAAATTTTATAAATAGTGCATATATCATAATATATAATGATATAGTCCTAAGGAGGTATAAGAATTTAGAATTTTTAATTTCTGTTGCGATTTGAATAATAAAATTTGAATAAAATTTAAATAAACATTTAGTCTTGGAGAAATTTTCTAAAAACTTTATTTATAATTATAAATATTTATAAGTACTGGATATATAATTATAAAAAAGAAATGTAATGTAATTATTAACCTGTGCATACAGTGAAAATTGTCATAACGAATCATCATTAAAGGTCCGTTTTTTATCGTTAATGTTACATATTATGCCTTTGATGAAAAATTCACTGTTGTACGCCGCCATTCGATTCTTGATTGTATTTCAACTTTAAACGATTTTAAACCCGAACTAAATTAAATTACCATACAATTTTAACCACTATTTCAATATAGAATTTGATAAAATTTGCCTTACTAAATTTTAGAGCAGTGCATATTCGGCTGAACATAGAATTTGATTGATAGATTCTGAATTTCACTTAAAAATTGGTTTTGATTTTGAAGTTAACTTAAATTTGATTACATATATTAAGCATACTTATAATTAATTTTAGATGTTACCTTAAAAATGTTGCTAAGGGAGTTCCGTATTTTGAGAATTTACCTAATTTAAGAAGTTATCCTTCCAATATTTATTATTTTTATAATTGTTTTATTGTATGTATTATTATTAGATTTAGTTGTTGCATTAATATCTTTGTAATGTATTTCATTAAGAAAAACATTGAATATTTTTATTGAGCATTTGATTAGAAGTTGTTGTAATTCAGAATTTTATTAAACATATGATTGTTAATTTTCTAAAGTGTTCGACCTATATTGATATCGACTTGATTAATTTAAAATTTGGCCCGGATTTTATTTAGTTGACTTAAAATTTCAATTGAATGTTAGCTTAGAATTTTCAAAAAGAAAGTTAACTTCTATTTAGAATTAAAATGCGAAATTAAATTGTGCATAATAGGATGTATTTTTTGATTTTAGATCTATTTTGATATTTATTTGAATAGCAAGTACCGTTCAAATATGAGATCTTGCTTTATTGCGTTGTTTATTTTTACTAAAGCCGGTTTTGTTATTTTTGTTATTGATGCTTAATTCTTGATTCTTTGTTATTTTGTTATTAATATTAAGACTTATCATAGCCAAATTATATTGATCTTATCAATAATATTTAGCCAATTATGAATGTGTTTATAAGCTCACTCTTGTATACTACACTTATGTAATCAACTGAGTCTGACACTTAAGATTAGATTAAACTTCAATGAAATTTAAAATTCACGGTAACTGGTAACTTTTCGCTTGTGAGGAATGAGAACCACTAGCTGTTAATAATAATAAACAGTTTTAAAGGCCATTACTGGCCCCTTACTGAGAGAACTACCTGGCTCCCACGGTTTCGATCCTGAGCATGGCCTTCATACTGTCTAAGACAATCTGAAGAGACCAAGTCGTTCTCTACATCGTGGAGCCATCGTCGCCTGCAACGACCTCTGCACCTACCATATGGTAGCTCTTCTTTCAGAGATCGTTGCATAATTCGTTCCGGATCAGCACGCAGAACGTGACCGAGCCAGCGTACTCGCTGAGATCTTACTTCATGTACAATATCGGGGATCTTCATCAGATCTCTGATCTCGAAATTATACAGAGCTCGGTATGTACCATCTATTTCGCGTTTTGGGTCATAAATCACACGCATGATTCTTCTCTCAAATGTAAGGAGCCATCTCTCGTACTCATCCGCCAGCGCCCAACTTTCACATCCAAACATAACAACGGGCCTGATCAACGCTTTGTAAAGGTTCAGCTTCACGGTACTTGATAAGTGTATAGATTTTAGCAGCGCTTAATATTCGGCATATACCTAATTATGTAGATATTTCGAATCGATTCTAAAAAATAAATTCGAATCAAACTTAAGATTCTTATTTTTAATTTCCAGTTAATTTTTAAAAAAGCTCTAATTTTTCGATTATTTATGTACAAATATCATTCATATGCACATGAATATTTTCTTAAACAAGTTTATTGATCACTGTATTGTTTGTTCCTAATCTAAAAATATTAAACCTTCAACTATGAATCAATTCTCTAGTTATTTAAAATAATTACCACTTCAAATTGATGACCTGAAAACATTGTATAATCCTATAATTCGCAATCAGTTCCGGCATGCAAGTACAATATAATTGTATGTATTTCCATAAAACTGACACTTTGTGATTTATCAATCTCGCACATACCCATAAAAAATATCATGAACCTAAAATAGCGCAACAAAACTAAATTTAAAATGCATTTTAATAAATTTATTCAGATTACATCATCCAACTTTTCAAGTTTATTGATAAAATGATATACATACTATCAGTTTCATTTGATTTTTAATTAATTATAATTTCTTAGCGCGTTTGAAATCTATTTCTTTCAAACGTTCTAATCTAATTACACAACTTGATTCCGTAAATTTAAAATTCAAAATAAATAGAAAAAATTTAATCATATACTCAATACATACAGATAAAACGGATCTTAATAAATTTAATTTAAGTAAAGTTTCAATTACTGTACGATTAATTGAACCGTACCGTTTTTTTATTGTTTTTTTTTTGGTGCATCTTCCCTTTATGAGATTTTTCATTTTACATATTTTAAACCAATAACCTATTTAATACTTAACATTGATATTGGGTTGAAATAATAAAACTGTCTGTACTGTATAGTGTCATATGTCGAACTATTTTATTATCATAAAATTTCAAATTAATTCAATTTAGATTGGTGGTATGATATTTTTTTTCTGTACGTATAAAAGTAAATGATATTACCCTTGAATCGAATGCTCTTTTGATTAAATTTTGTAAAATTAGAACCTAATGAAAATATATTTATTTTTTTGCTATCATTTTAGGTGATATCCAGCTATCCACAATACCAAATAATTCCAAGGCGAATCAAAATATCGAAACGATTAGCACAATGTATGCATCCGGCATTACCATCGGGTGTGCATCTAAAAGCCTTAGAAACATACGATATAATATTTAGTAACACCGGTGTGGAACGATTGGCTTCAGAATTATTCATCTATAGTGCTGGACTATTCCCGCTTCTAGGCTATGCCGCGATGAATGTGCGACCTACATTATTAGGAATTTATGAGAAATATTTTGTACCGCTCGGCGAGCGATTAAGGCCTGCGCTAAGTGGTTTTCTTAGTGGTGTTCTGCCAGGCTATGAATCTGGTTTGGATCATTTCGAGAGAACAAATTCCCTATTAGGACAAGTATGTCAGGCCGTGAATCCAATATACTTTTATACTTGCCTATGGGAATGTGTGGCAACAAATGCATCAATACGCCTACCAGCTCTTTCATATTTGATCGATCACTTTAACAAGCGATCGGGTATGGATGATCAAAAATATGTGATTGGAAAAAATAAAGAGGTGATGATGTCCGGGTTATGTGCATGTTTAAACGATAGTCTAATTTTGGTACAGCGTAATACGTTAGAATTTTTATTACTGGGGTTCCCAATGCATACCGATCTAATAAATAATGGTGATTTAACAAAACTAGTTACAAATGGTTTAAATACTATACTGAGAAGGGATATGTCGTTGAATCGCCGGTTATACGCTTGGTTACTGGGAACCGAAGTATCGAATAAAGTTCATAGCGATGCGAGTTCAAAAACTGCGGAATCTGATTCTTATTTCAATAAATATTCTAAAATTGTGTTAATCAAAGCCTTAAGGCATACACTAAAGACAAGCCTCATGGCAACTCCAGTAGATTTAAGTCCTTATAGGATATTAGTGTCGTTATTAGATAAAGTTGAAATTGGACCAGTAGTGCTTGACGACGTGTTAAGTGACGTAATTAGGACCATGTCGCTATCGAGTGGGAATATTGAAGTGGGGAAGTCTGCAAATTTATTATTCGCCACTTTTGATCCAGCCTATATTTGGAATTTCATGACCCAACTCTATGAAAAATCGTGTAAATCGGTAAGCAATCAATTTCATTATCTTTAACAGTACAGTAATTACTTTTTTTGATTTATTACATAGACAAGTGACACATCAAGTAATGTAAAACCAACAACAAATTCACAATCAACAAAATTCCTACCAGAAGTCGATTCTGGAATTCCTAGTTTAGTAGAGGTATGCTATTTGACCGAATTTCTCTTGGAAACTATATCCTTAGAAATGTATAATGAAACAACTCGGGTCTATTTGCCAAAAGTATTTTTATCAATCACCCAAATGTTGACAGTTTACTCAGAAACTCTAGAAAATGATGAAATAGCTGCTAGCTTAAAACTATGCATGAAAATAGTGGAACGTGTACAACCAATGGTTTCATATAATTCGATTAATATAATCGAAAAATCTGGAACCGGGAATAACAGTAATATAAATAAAAGAAACCGTGATAGTACTAAAAGTACTAACAGTATTATTGCTCCCAATTTAGAAAACAGTTTAGAGAAAAGTAAATCAGATTCTAAGCTAAATCAAACCATATTGCTCGAGAACGAGAACGATGAACCAATCAAGCGATCGAATTCAAATCAGAGTATGACAAAGGAGTCGAAAAATAAAAATAAAAAAGCCAATAACAAAAAATCAAAATCGTATTCGCGACTACTCGAGTTGAACAAGGATCAGACGACCAATGATACTGGACAATTGATGTTTAATTCGGATTCAGCAATTTCAACCCCTAACCTAGAGCTAAATGTAAATACACATAATAATAGTAGTAGTAGTAATAATAATAATAATAATAATAAAAAATCCGCTAAATCCGCAAATATAAAACAGAAATCACCAAAATCGAGCAAAGGGAACAAAATCAATAGACTAGACGAGAATATATTTGATGAGCTAAATTCCGATCAACTAGAAAATGACGGTAGTGTAAGTTTAGATACCGAGTCTGGGAATACATCGACACCAGAGTCATCATTAATTATGCGGCATGACGGGTCACATCATCAACATCATCATCCATTCAACGATAATTTAACATCGCTCCAGGAATATTCGATTCTTGAAAAATGTATAAAACAATATGAAATTTTTTATCAAGTTTTTATATCACAAAAAATACTAAATATAAATAATAGTAATGGTAACAGTACAGTAAATAATAATAATAGTAGTAGTAAACTACTACCAACAATAAATTTAATTATCGAAAATTACGATCAGCAACGAAATTTAGCCGAATCCATAATTACGGATACAAATCAAAATCGATTGAACGAGATTAACAGGCTGTTTGACACGCTCAAGATAAAACTGAATTGTCACCAGAAAAAGTTGTATTCCCTTTTGAATCAAACGATAAATAATTTTAGTGATGATAATAGTAGTGATAGTACCGAGTGCAATGAAGAGGAAGATTGTGATATAAATGTTAATCAGCAAGTTAGCAGACTGTTGGAGTTGAAGTTGAATGATCAGCTGCGTGAGGCGGTGAAATTGGCGTCAAATTTGCTCGTGGATATGTCTACATTTCCGAGTTACAATCAAAACTTAGTCATTGATTATACGGAATGTGAGATACCTTGCTGGCTCAAAGTATTGACCATCGTGGCGTGTTACGCAAAGACGGATAAAGAACTGCAGATTTCGACAATATCGACCTTATTTGAATTAGTGAGGTAGGTTTGAATTAATATTCTGAAATTTTTTAAAATTACGTATTGTCCTATAGGAGAGAAGGCCAGATTTATATTTAATAAATAAATTTTTTTTTATTAAAAGTGGCTTAATATTAATACACGATGTAGAAGTTTTAATTTTAAACGTTACATTTTTATTTTCAGTATATTAAAATCCCAAATGGAACACTCCACCAATCCTGGTGTAACATTTGTTGTTATGCTACCTCTATTAAAATTCGGTTACGTCAATTTTATTGAAACAAAGACTAGAGTGTTTCAAGTTCTAACATCAACGCTTTGGGATTACCTAGGCGATAAAAACACTGACTTACAACAAATAAGCTCACTTCTCTATCAATTAAATAATTGTCTTGATAGTGGTCTAGTAGAAACAATAATCGGACATCGAATCGCATGTAGTCACGTCGAATGGGATTCAATAAACGCAAATATACAATCCTCGAGTATCAACGACCAGTTTAATTATGTCAATTTAGACGATTCGATAATGGGAAATTACCAAAACCGGTTAACCGATTATACACGAGATCGGCTTTATGACGTAAAAATTATGTGTCTTCCAGAGACGAGTCAATTACGAACCATTAAAAATGATTTTAAAAATGAAAATCAATTTATTGGGTTCAAGAAATTTGAGCTGCTTTGGCATTTAGGACGTGATTTGGGGCAAAATACTAAGAGTTTTGATAAAACACTATTAAAAATGTTTGATAAGTTATCGCTACCATATTATTCGTCGATCCGAATTTTTGTGACAAAATGGTTGCAGGAAAGTTTGATACGAGGTGATTTATCACGGGTAATACGCCCTTTACTCAAGATAATGTTAGCCCCAAATACGAAAAAAATTAGTATACTGCATGCGCAAACGTTACGGAAAGCTGATCAGCAGTCGAATAACGAGCTGGCGGATAAGATGGATAATGAAAATAATGAAGATGAAGCAGTTCTGGGTAAGGATATATATGCGATTCGAAATGATGATGGGAATGTGAGTTATCATATTGAGACGCCGCCGAGTAAAAAACGATCTAGTCCAATTCGTTCGCTGCAAAAGAAATTTTTCGGTGTGACGATCGGTGGATCCAAAACAAAGTCATCGAATTTTATGCATATGGATAAAACTTCGACTACATCATTCTCCTCGATTGAGACACAAATTGGAAATGTGAATAATATTTCATTGATTATTAACCCACTCGACAATTCATCCGATTTGGAGCAGGCGATTGATCCAGTTCATGATAGCCAGTATAGCGATTCAATTGAAGACCAACCCAAGGGAATATCATTCAAAGAAGATTTTTACTCATCGGCCGATGATGATGTCTCATTAACCTCTTCAAATGATACCGATTCGATTCGATCCGATCCATATTTGAGCAGCACTTCTACAATTGATGATAATAATTTAAAACGTTATGTTGGAAATTGTAACGAGGTGTCGGAAATTCTTTCGGAACACGATCGAACCAAAAATAAGAAAACCTATCATTTGAATCACAAACTGAATCAATCCGAAAATGACGTCAGTATCGGAGGTAATAATAATGTAAACAACAGTTTTGATGAATCGATACCAGCTGACGAATTTTTTAATAATTCATCATCATCGGCCACTGAACTAGTGATCGAAAACGTGGTGAACGATTTGATTATGGAGGCGGTCGAGAAGGTTGACTCTGATGATCAATTAAAACAAGATCAAATACAACAAATCAAGAGATTTAGTAAACAAAAGCCACTCAATAAATCAGTAAAAATCCGAAATAAGACGAAAAATAGAACGGATAAAAAATCCCGGCATAGTACTGGGAATATTGCGGAGACGCGAGGTGCTGTGTTGTGTAATTCGCCCGAATCCTCCAAACGTTTAAGTTACACATCTAAAATTTCAACAATTTCGTCTTCAAGTAATAACAGTAGTAATTTAAGTGATTCTAAAGATAGTGATAATGATGTTAAGGATAGTGATAATGATAATAGTATAGATGTGAGTAAAATTGTTAATAATTTGGAGAATAGTGAGAAATTGGTGGAGAGTAGTAATGCGGCGGCCACCACGGTAATGAATAATAGTGTATCGGAGAGTATAAAAAAAGTGATAGCCGATACAAAGAAAATTAATTGGGAGAAAGCAAAAGAAGTATTCGATAAGGTAAAAAAGAATGTCGAAATATTGAGGAAGAATAGTGAACGGGATTTTAGTGACGATAAATTGCGCAACGAGAAAATTCATCAATTCCATTCGCATATGTTGTTGTATTTAGGCGTATATGATACAAATCAGGTTCTTTATGCATTCCAAACACTACGAAATATAATTTCGTGCAATTGTAGAACGTTTTTATGTTTGTCGGTCACAACGGCCGTGTCAAATAGTCAAATTAAACAGTTGCTTATTAGGCACAAGAAGAGTATATCAGGAAAAGAATTTACGGGTACCATCATAAATACGGAATTTAGCCACGCTTACCGTGGATGCATGTATCTAGAAGCGTTGGTAACAATATGCTTGTATTATGCGCGAGGTTACTTTCAAAAGGAATCGCTCACGAATGATGCATACGATATTCCGACCACCGATGATATTCATGGAAATCATAAAATTCAGATGGCGAGTATCGAGCTATTGACACTATTATGCACAGAATTGATAACGATAATCAAAGATAAAAAATTAGCCTGTTATATTGCGGATTTAATGGTGAAGTGTAAACTCCAAAAAATTATCCTACATTGCGTCCTGCTATCGGTACATTCTTTGAATAAATCAAATGGCACGACCTACTCCGAACAAATTTTGCGATTTAACGATCCTGGGAACGAGCGGCTGTATTCCGAATCATTACAAATACAGCTGTTACGATTATTGTTGTCCGTAATAAAATTAGAATACGAGGTAAACGTACAAAAAACGGATGATGCCCAACAAAAGACATTCACAGCTGTGGAAACAAATCCATCGTCACACTCGCCGACCCGACCCACGCCTAGCACGCCAAATAATGTAAAATATTTACCAAATTGTTTAATTAGTCAGCAGCCTATGTTTTTGTCCGCCATACTTCAAGCCTTGCAGTCAGACACCCTAAAACATTTGCACCGAAATTGGACCGATTTAGTGACGTCATCGTTAAATTGTTTAAATTTCGGCAGCCTAACGAATATTGTGATAAGTGTTGTACACCAAATTTGCACGAACATCGATAAAATTGTGAAAGGTGGAAAATCTGCAATCCATCCACCCGATTATACCGTATCTCAGCTCGAGGCACTAACTGTATTATGTCACTTCTGTCTCCTCGACAACACGCAACAAACATCGCTCACTCAAATATTCAACCAATCCTATCCGCAGATGAATTCGTCCACATCGAATTCAAATTCATCCCAGCTATTTAATTCTCTGGTGAATGGTATTCTATCGACAAATTCGAATGAGAATCAAACACGAAACGCACAACACATGGCCGCCAGAAATGCTGTACTAAGTCATCTACCACGAATTGTAGCTAGTGTCGCATCACTATGGGAAAATGAAATTGGTCAGCAACAGAATGTGAAACATCAACTTCTAGAATTTTTAAGTCCAATTTCATTGCATCATGGCGTAAATTTTTTAACCGCCGTAGCTGTTGCGTGGCAAGAACGCGGGGAAGCTAAAAAACTATCAACTACGTTTAATAATAATGTGGCCTCGAATAGCGTGAATGGTCGTAAGAATTCAATTCCTGCTAATTTAACACAATCCCACAAAGCATTACCACAAGCGACACCCGAACAAATGAGCCTAGTACGTCTTGTATCTGGAATACGAGTCATGCCAATGGACTCGTTTGTACAAACTCTGCATCAGGTTGTGAAATCTCCACCACCGATTCATCATCCGCCAGCCGGCTTGATTTTAGAAGTGAGTGCATTAGAATTATTTTATTTTTATATGAAAGGAGCCCCTGCGCCACAGCTTAGTGACTCATGGAGTTCGCTCCTAGCATTACTTCGCGATGGATTAAATTTATCACCTCCAGCCCAATTTGTAATGCTCACTATACTAAATGAATTTGTGCAACGATGTCCTCAGATGCCATTCCAGGATAAAAAAGATCTACGTGATTTGCACGATACTACTTCGCGGCTTGTTGAAGCGTTATCGACAATAGCCGGAGCATGCTTGGAACAGACGACATGGTTACGAAGAAATTTAGCTGTGAAAGAAGACTTAAATGTACCGCTACATGGAGATGGAAATATGAGAGAAGGAAATACCGCGATTATTGGAAATCATCAGTACAGTGTGCAAGCTCAATCCGTTCTTGCGGTGGTGTTAGCCAATTTATTAGATGTTGCATATGGTTCCCAAGAAAAGGATAAAGTGATCACAATTGTTACGACTCTCATGTACAATATAATTCCGTATTTAAAAAATCACACGGCACGAAATATTCCGTCGTTTTATGCGTGCTCTCATCTGTTGGCTTCTCTAAGTGGTTATCAAGTAAGTTGCTCGATTAGACATGCAGATACATAATTTTGTTATTAATCCGTTCTATATATTTTAGTATACACGAAAAGCATGGCGAAAGGACCTTTTAGACTTGTTATTAGATTCGACTTTCTTTCAAATGGACTTGACATGTCTTCCATTCTGGAAATCTATACTAGACAGCCTAATGACGTATGATAATACTACATTTAGAGAACTAATGAGTGAGTGTTACAACCGATAACGTTTTAACGATAGAGTAAATTAATTTCAAAATTGTAGATCGAGTATCACTGGCCCAAACGGGAGGTCTAAATATATTCACATCCAAAGAACAGGAATACGAACAACGAGCACTACTCCTGAAGCGGTTGGCGTTTGTTATATTCTGTAGTGAACTTGATCAGTATCACAAATATATGCCAGAAATTCAGGAACAGTTAGCTAATAGCTTAAGATTGCCGCAGGTCGTGCCATCCGTTCAAGCAGCTGTATTTCTATGTTTCCGGGTACTTTTATTGCGAATGACACCGGATAATGTAACTTCATTATGGCCGATTATTATTGCCGAAATGGTTCAAGTATTTTTGGCTATAGAACAAGAGTTAATGACTGATACGGAGGAGTATAGGTAAGTTTTTAGTCGAAATGATTCATTAAGCCCGAAATTTATAATAGTTTAAATCTCGAACAATAGATGCTGCACACAAAATTCTGCACACATGTGTGTCTCGACTATATTAGCAGATTAATATTAAATTATTAATGTTAAAGTTTTATATCAAAAATTAGAAAATTTGACGGGATCATTTAAAGTTAATGTTAACAGTTAATTTTAATATACATATATTTTTCGTTTTTTAGTATATATGTACGTGTTTTAGAAATATTTTGTATTAGATAAATGTTTGTAGAATTTTGACCAGTGCCATATAGGTAAACACTGGCAATTTTTAAAACCACAATTTGAGACATTATAGTGCTTCGACTTTTAATATCTGTTAAGCAAAACTTGTCATAATATACATATTAAAAAAATGTACTACGACATTTAAATTATTTTCAAAAGCTACTGGGATTAAAAATATAGCGATTAAAAGTTAACAAAACCCTGTGATAAATCGTCCGGTTCAAAATGAATTCAAACTACTTCCTAAAAAATTCATACTTTAAATCTACATGAAATTTTTGGGCTGTTACGGTTTTAAAATGTTGATGAATCGAGATAAAATTTAACATGCCTATCAAAATAATCTCACTACTACTTGGGTAGCACACGCAAAACAAATTTTAGGTTGCACCTACTAACAATTTATATAGTCATGCAAATTCCGCCCAATCATAAATATTTTGTGCGAGTATCATATTATGTTACTGTGAAAGTTCGCGTAGTTTTGTCATTTTTTTTATTAAAATAACCTCTAATCTAGTAATTGAATTAATTAATTTACTAATTAAACATTTTTATTTTATTTTTATTCTCACTGTTTCATTACGAAAAATAAAATAAATAAAAAAAAATCGCTCATCAATGAAAAAGGACACAATCTAGGTGGGTTATAAATGAACACTTTGTTACAAATTTTATTTTATTTTAAGTTTCTGGGTCACCACAAGATGACTCAACTGTTTCGCTTAGTTCTTTTTGTATTCTGCTTATATATTTACTTACTTTATTCTCAATGTTGCTTATATATAAAAATTAATTTCATTTAGTTGTTACGATAGATTAGTTACATCGCGTGATATTGGTGTGTCTGTGTAGAACGGGAAATGATATTATTATTTTCTCTTTTTATATAGTCAACATATTAAAATGCTATCTGGGTTGGATACGTCATGGGTAACGAACACTAGTAATGGCTTGCATTCACAAGGACATCCACATTGGCGCATGGTACAATTAGAAACTGCCAAATTACTAGAAATGGGTTGTGTATTGCCAGCAACGATTTTACCTCATTTCCAAATGTATCGATGGGCATTCGTTGGCGGGAAATACGATAATGATTGCCACACCAATACTTTGCCTAAAGGAAACAATGTACATCAAACTGTGTTTGTGCCTCATGTGACCCGAATTTCGCGACTGATGGACTGCCGTTACAAGGATAGCTCACCGCAAAAGCAATCGATACAAGACAGTAAAACAAAATCCGGATATTTAGTCCTTAAATGTCAGAACATTACAAATCTACTAGACCTGTATCCATTTTTCTCGATCGTCGGGCAATCATGGGCCATAAATTCGGGTACCATAGAAAAAGATCTAAAAAATTGCTTAGAAGAAATTGAGACAGTACTATCGTGCGATTTCTTAGAAAAAATGCCATCAAATCTAAACTCGAGATGAAAAATAATTGAACAATTTGTTATAAAAACATGTTCTCCCTATTATGTGTGATAATTAATAAAATAAAAAAGTAAAAATAATAAACAAAAAGAAATTTACAAAAAATATTCTATAATTTTATAAATTTAAAAATGGTTTGGTTCACTTTTTATCTATTGGCCGTGGTTTGCAATTGTAAAATGTAAATCGAATTTAGTTAATTCAAATTCTATAAAAGTGAGATTTTTAAAGTGGTTAAAGTAGATCGGAAAAATTTAACAAACGTATAAGATTGGTCAGATTTAATAAATTAACATTCTTCTAACTTTAATTTAATTTGGTTTAAGTAAAGTCAATTTACGCCTTTCTCTATATTACAATTGCAAAACGCGAATATTATCAAAAAGTCGATTGACTAAGTCAATTTTGTTGTTGTTAAATATATATATACGGACCAGATTCCTGTTGTTTTTTAGAAATGATAATTTAAATACACAGTTTGGTCGTTAAATAAATCTTTTATCATTTTTTTTTTGTTTATAACATAATTTACGCTTTATTTAGATTAATTCTTAATTTTTAAATGCTTTTTTTTTTAATTTAATTTAATTTAATTTAATTAATTTTAAAAAATAAATACATTTAACGTCTAAAATGAAACAAAAATATAATGTTAACTAATAATTTAAAAATAAAACAAATTATTACACAGATGTTTTTTTTTTTTGGAAAATGATGAAAAATGTATGTATAAATTCAGAGAAATGTTTATTTTCAATATAAATATGAAATAAAATTAATTAGTATGTTTTAATTCAAAATTAATCCTCCATTGCTGAGTTGTCCGTTGACGCATTATCCTGGAATTTTATGTCAACACTACGATTGTGTAACCATTTATAGAAGCCGATTATTGCCACTTCGCAATACACACAAAATACTATGTGTATGATGGTCACAAAAAACTGTATTAAACTATATTTTGAATAAGTTTTAAACAGACTTAGATAACACACTATTGCACTAGCCGTTAATGTGATCACTATTAACGGAAGTATTACTAACGATGGTATAAGTAGTGCACGGTTCCGCTGTGATAAAATAAAACCAACAACACATAACTAAAATTAACTAAATGATATCACCCTAAATACTCACACTTAATGAACCATATAACAGTAAAATGGCCGCCACCATATTGATGATCGCAAAAAATATCATCAATATATATTGAAATTTTAGATCCCACGATAAACGAAACCATTCATCGCAACGCCAGGAAACATGATTATGATCGTTTATATCGATTTGTGTAAAATAGAGCAGACCGATTACTGCGGCCGCAATATAAAATGCCGACAATATAAAATTAATCCAACCAATTACGATCGCACCAACTTTTAGATGACAGCAAAAAAAAGCTTTTTTCACTGATGGCAAATAGCATTTCATATTGATCGATAATTTGCTATATAAAACTACTCGAGAACTCACAGAAAAATATATTATAACTTAATAGTAGAACTTCAATTGTAAACTAAATTACTAAACTATTGCTAGATACGCGTTAATTAAATATCTCGATAATACTATATGTAGCGTGAAACTATTTGTTAAGATGACAGTGTTTTCGTCTTCATAGTTCGATCGTAGTCAATTAGTGTGGGTGCTTTGTTATTTCAACGAGTGTATAACAATTAAAACTTTTAAATAACAATTGAGTGTAATTAATTCAAATTTATTATTGTATCATATGTTTATGACGTCAGAGAAAAGGGTAACATATTTATAATTTTCTTGATAGGACGCAAAAGATCATTTAATTTAAGTACATGATTATTATTTTAATATTATTACTGACGTGCAATGAGGTTGGGTTATTTAATTTCTGCAGAATCTTCCGACTGACAGGTGCAATTTCAGAGACTGTTCTGAATAAATTATCTAATCAATTGTCAGCTGAAAAACCATTATAGCAAACTAATTCCAAAGACAAATTCTGTATTTTTTTTCAATTAGGTATATTACATATCATTAATTCGTTTTTGTTGTTGGAACAATATCAACTGACGGACAAATAGGATGCCCAACTGGCACATTTTCGTTCGACTAAATGTCTGTATTGAATTAAACAGTTTTTGTTGTTAAACTTTTAGATGCTTCTGTCTTTAATGCCGGGTACTGAACGATGAATGGTATTATACTAACAGTTAGATCACTCTGATAACAAATCGTTGCAGCTCATCTCCATCTGAGTATTCATACGTGTGCAATTTTTCTTTTTGTACAGAAGACTGTTAAATCGTCAATTTTCGTTATATTCATTGACCCGTGTGAAGGACTTATAGATAATAGATAGTTGTTTTCTTATAGGAGTCCTTAATCTCGAGCATCACGCAAACTGCACCATTTCAAGACCATCCTGCAGACATACATTTGCTGCTTGCAGGTAATCATTTTCATATTACCGTTTAGTTCATAATGCTTTATTCTATACGTTTGACTAGCCTTGTTATCCGAATCTTTAGTGTTATAAATGGAGTATATTAATTATAAAATAGTTTTGTTTGTAAAGTGAGTTTCTTATATTAACCGTTAAGAAAAGTTTGTGTGCAATAATATTTGGTTTTTGATGGCCATTTACATTGATGTGCCAAATTATACAATATTTGGTTCCACTAATGTGCTCAAATTATACATCATCAAAATTTATTCTGATAAAGTTAGTTAGCTAAAAGTAAATATAGCCGTACGAAAACTATAATATTTATTGAAGAAATCATTCTAAAAAACTATTATGTTGGTACATGGAAATGCGCCTTGGCTACAGGGTGGTATTCCAGGAGGTGAACTGAACTTACGACACGAAATAAGTGAAATACTAAGCTCTTATCCAATAAGTAATTTTGCTGATCGGTAAACGCCGTTGTATACGAGTAAGAAGTGTGGCGAGTAATTTATAATACAAATATGTATTAAATTAGTTTTAATGGGCACCAATTTTTTTATTAAATTAATTGGCTATCGGCTATATACAAATGTATTATGTGTATGCGCAGTTATAAATTATTCATTTTAATTATCTTCTTTATTTTATCTTATAACTATGTACATACATAATTTTGTAAAATTAGATTCCAATGTAATTATTGCAATTTACACCATGTTTGATGCGGAGAATATTAGTAAATTGTTTGTGTTGTACATATTTAAAAATAAATGAATTATTACTAGTGTAACGAAAGCTATCAGTCAGTCGATTAAATAGTTTTTATCATATAGACTTCCTTATAATAAAGAAACATATCTACTAACCAGTGCATATATGCATGTAAGCTTTGAACTAGCATAGTTATGAACCGTTTTCTTTACTGGCCCCTTATACTGTGTCAAAAATGTGATGCCAGCGGTTTCGATCCTGAGCTTGGTCTGCATACTGACTTGGACAACCTGAAGAAGACAAGTTGTTCTCTACACCGTGAGATTTTACTTCATGTACAATATCTCGATTTTGAACAGAGCTTGTTATGTACCACCTTCTTGGCGTTTGGAGCCTCAAATCACACGCATAATTCGTTTCTCAAATGTAAAAAAATCATCTCTCGTACTCGTCCGTTCCTTGAACCAAGCATTACATATTCTAACTGCGCACGTGACTATTTGTTATCAACAGTAAACAAAATATCAAAATAATGATATATACGCCCTTAAAATGCGGTTTGATATGCACATACACTAGTTTTTTGATTTAATAAAGAATTAATCGTTGGCTGGCTAGGTTCATGTGTATATACCTATAGAATACTTTTGTGTTAAATATGGGCATCTTAAATAAAGCATTTTGTTGTTGCCAACTTACAACGGTCGCTGTGATAATTGGATGGCTAGGTGCTGCTGGATATTTTATAATCATAACGGGTTTATTTGTTGGCATCTCGAGCAGCAGCTTCTTTGAAGCTGATGAACTTATGGACGTTGTTCGAATCGTGGTGGTATGTAGCGCACTTTTAGTATCTCTGATAAATTTAATTGGATGTGGATGTCTAATGGCTGCGTCAATTAAGGTAAACTAAAATATTTCATATAAAATATGTATTCGTTAAAAAAAAATTTGTTTCTTCATCTAGAAAATTCGTCACCTAATCTTACCATGGCTGATTGGGGAAATAGTTTTTATCATATTTCTAATATTCTGCTGGGGTGGATTCCTATTCGAATTCTTTAAATATCAACGCAGCTATATATTGCAACAACTAGTTATGACATTTTTGTACATACTATTCCAAATCTACGTTTGGTTGTGTGTGTACTCGTTATTCCAGGAATTACGGGAGCAAGATATTCAAAAACTTGGTGTTGAGACGAAAAAATCGACTACACTTAAAGATGATTCTCAACCGTATTCATCATTCGCTTAGTTTCTAATAAAACGATATGTATATAGTGTACACCCCTGGGCGAAAAATGTTGTTATACACGTATATAGAAATAATTATTGTGAACAAAAATTTTGTTTTTGACCAAGTGTACATCTATTTTATTTTATTTATATTTTCTCGTTACGAACAACCAACACAAACGAACACGTGATCCATCGTGTTTTGATATTTTTTATTGTGGTGTTGTATACATATTTTCTTCGTCATCTTTGAATATGTATTGTGTACTCATTTTTTTTTTGTCTTCACATCATATAACCGAACAATGATACATTTCTTATAATATATACAAAGTATTCTGTATACAAAACATAAACAATATTTCTGCAATACTAAGAATTACAATAAAGTGATCGTCGATCGAGTAGTAAAGTTTTAAAAATTTAATCAAAGATCATACACTATATACTTGTCAACAATTAGATTACGTATTAAAAGAGAGTATGGATGTCTTTTTAATTGTTTAAGTGTTGAAGAAAGAAATTTATGTTATATTGTTAATATTGTGTGTGTGTATTAAGAACTGTGTATTAGAACTTTAAAGTAATTGCGATTAAAAGATATGTCAATTTTAAATAAGGCTTGTTGTTGTTGTCAACTATCTACAGCTGGTGTATTACTAGGATGGCTCGGTGGCATTGGATATTTATTCACTCTAGTTAGTTTAATAGTGGCCACAGCAAGCATGACTTTTTCCGATTCCAATGATGTTATGGAAGTGTTCAGGTACAGTGTTATGTGTATCTCAATTTTGGCATCATTTCTTAATTTAGCCGGATGTATATGTCTAATGGTTGGCGCAATCAAAGTAAGATAAAATAGTTGGTATACATACATATTTTCAATATTAACGAGTGTATTGCATTTTAGAAAATCCGTCATCTAATCCTTCCATGGCTCTATGGACAAATCGTGTTTATAATCGTATTAACAATTGCTGTTATGATAGCACTGATTAAATTAATCGAATACTGGCATACGTATATGATTCCACCATTTTGTATATTAACAACATATCTGGCATTTCAAATATATTTCTGGTTGTGTATCTATTCATTGTTTCAAGAGATTCGTGACGATGATATTAAGAAACTTGGTGTGGAGACCAAAAAAACGCATACACTTAACGATAACCTGCCACCATATTCATCATTTGCTTAAAATAAATAGTTAATATATTATGTATATCAAATTCATTCCAGTTCACATTTCTGAGCTTATAAGAATATAAAATAAATGTGTGTTATATGCAAAGTATTTAACCGACTGTATACATTATTATTTCGTTTATTTGCAGTGGTTGCAAACCGATGTTCCATGAAATATTACTAATTTACGCAAAATTACTTAGATTCGCTTCAATTTGTTTCCAAATAGCTATTCAAACTCAGTTGTAGTATTTTATTTTAATCGGTTAAGAAACAGGTTAAGAAGCACTATTTAATTAAGAGAATTGTATGTGTATATACTACCAAATATATATTTATAACCAACACTAATCAATTACATATTGGAATGATTCTCCATGTAGTTCATTAAATTAAATATTTCTGTATATGTAAATATTGCGAATTCTGAAATATAAACATTAAATAAATATTTTCGAATACACCTAATTTATTAGTTGTGAATTAGTTGAGTGTACAGTGAAGATGTGCACAAAATCCATCATATATTCATATCCGTAAAATAGTAATTAAAATACTAAGAAGCGATATTTATAAATCCGGAAGTTGGCTATTAAAAATGACAATTTTAAATAAAGCTTGTTGCTGTTGTCATTTATCAACGGCAGCCGTTTTATTAGGCTGGTTGGGCAGCATTGGCTATTTTACAACGGTTGTGAATGTAATTATGGCCATAGCTAATGCGCCAAATTATGCAGAGAGCAATGATGTTATGGATATAATGCGATTGATTGTTTTGGTTGTCACACTGTTAATATCATTTTTGAATTTAGTTGGTTGTGGATGTCTCATGGTTGGTGCAATCAAAGTAAGATAAAATAGTTAATAAATTTTTTTGTATGTAATTTAACCGGTATTATATAAATTTTTCTAGAAAATCCGCCATCTAATACTTCCATGGCTATTCGGACAAATCGTATTCATAGTCGTTCTAATCATCTCTGACATTGTATTTCTCGTCAATTTATTAGGCCACAATCGTACCGATATGGTATCTCCATTTTGCCTACTAACTACATATCTAGCATTTCAAATCTACTTTTGGATATGTGTTTACTCGTTGTTCCAGGAAATTCGAGAAGATGATATACAAAAACTGGGAGTGGAGTCGAAAACATCAACCTCGCTCAACGATGATCTACCACCATACTCATCATTTGCTTAGACCTAGCTGTGTCGCATTAGCCGTGTATACCTTATAAATTATGACCTCGTGTCGAACGAAAGAAAACAACAAATTATTTTTAATTATTTATGTATCTATTTCTAAATCAGACGATGTTTTTGTAAATTTAGAAGGTGGCAAAATTAAATGTTAGAGCTTATGTTGTATGTTGTTTTTAAACCAAATGATATTTATATGTACCAAAAATTATCTATAATATACTCGGAGCAATTAAAATAATTAAACCAAACAAAAAATGAGTCTGGCTATGTAATTGAAGATAATAAAATCGTTGTGTGTGCCTAATTCATGCAATATGTTAATGTCAAGTCGCATTTATGATTAATACAATTGTATTGTATAACAAAAACATTAAGAGATAAACTGGTTATATTAAGACTGATTTTGGATGGTTGGTTAAATATAGCCTTTATAGTATAAACTGTAGATATTATAGTAGTGATTGTGCGATGAGTTCATACAAATGGTTTTTGCCCCGTCGAGCTTGCTGTTGTTGCGACTTGAGTACGGGTGGAATGCTTCTAGGATGGTTGGGTGGCGTAACTTACTTCTCAAATATGATTATGGGTTTAACAACGCTTTCAGAGAATAACGTAATCGAATTGCCTGAAGATACACCTATAACGAATCGGGAGTTTATCGAGCTGGTGGCACGCGTAATACTTGTATTGGATATTATAATATCGTTTGTTAATTTGATTGGATGTGTTTGCCTAATGATCGGAACAATGAAGGTAATGGTACCTAAATTATAGGTAAATTGGATTAAATTAATAAAAATGTATATTCCATTTTAGAGAATGAAGTCATTCATTAAACCATGGCTATATGGCCAAGTACTCGTAATAATAACCTGGATTATTGTCGACCTTGTAATAATTACTTTAGTTATGGGTAAATATTCTATCATATATGCTGTAGCGTTGATTGTGGTCACCTCAGGAATTTTAATAGTTATGTATTTATGGATTTGCATGTATGCATTTTATAAAGAATTGTGTAGTGCTGAATTATTGCTGAACAACGCTTTATCTCCTGAATCGTTTAAAACCAATCGTTCGTTTGAATTATAGTGGCCGAATAAAGTGTCTAAACTAATAATAAAATTAATTATAATAAGCTTGTGATGTAATTTAGTTTTGTGTGTTTTGAAATACAAATGATTGATTCGCCTAAAATCGATTGATTTGCCCAATAACCATTAACATGGTTTAGTTCCGCTTTGGATGATCATAACCGTCTGACAGAATTCACAGCTTAGCAACAGATGATTATCATATCAGATTATTTGTCAGTACCACTGAACATTCCGTCATACAAATTTATAAGAATTATCCCAACACGATTTAAAATTTGAAAACATTATCAACCACCTATACTTCAAAACAGCGACAGATTCGTACGCGACCGCAATAAATGAATAATACTCGACATTGAAGACGACCAATAAGTGACATAATTTTTTTTTAAAATCATTACAATTGATTACACCTAACATTCGTGACAATGCAAATGTATTAATGTAAAAATATCTTCGATTTGCTAATCGACCTAAAAATTAGTAGGTGTATTGATTCAGAAACTATAAGAAGTGAACACATGTTACAACGGCACAATTTACCCCAATCATTTTTCAACCGACAATGGGGGGAATGCTATGCTACGCCTAACTTAAAATTTAGCAGCTTTATTCAGGGAAGGCAGCAGCACATACGATACGTCAAACTGTACCAAGGCTTTCTAGTTGGTACTTCAGCTCATACATAATCCGCACAATTTCCAATCACTCTCACTCTAACCGCTTGCCCAAATATTTATTAAAAGGGGAGGGCTATTTCTTAATAATCTCAAACAACAATTTTAAATAATAAAGAGTATAATTGGGAAAATTAAAATTACTTAATTATTCATCGTCGATGCAAGAAAAACAAAATAAAGATAATTTCAAAACTTTACAAACGAACTCTCCAAAAGCGATCTCAAACGATCGTAATTATTTTTGACTATCTTAAATCTTTACCCTATCTTTATCCTATTGATTGATCGTCTTTATCCAATCGGAACAAAACAGCCAATCCGAATAATTAATAAAATTTTGTGAAAATGTTTACAAAATATTCTAAGAAAAGTTTAGTAAACAGTCTTACTGATAGCATAAAACCCAAATGTATTTCTTATCGCGCAAAATACAGGATACGTAAAATATACACAAAGATCGCATTAATTGCGCACTGGTAGACCAGTAATTTGTTCAATCCAATCGACATAAAATGCTGTAGCAGTATATCCGGTTGGATTGCTAAGCGAACATTTTGTATGCGTGAAAGAAATAACTCCAATTAAAATAGTTCTTGTTTTCATTTCTGACTGATCATCTTCGATCGTAACAAGAGGGCCACCTTCATCACCAGCACATGCACTATTACCAACATGACCCACACCATATGTACAAATTGTTGATGGAACTAGTATTGATTCGTGTACCATGCTGGCACACTTTTCATTGCTTATAACCTGAACCGTTACAGATTGCAGAATTGTTATCATATCCGGACTAGCTATATAGAAAAAACAAAAAGATTTCATTTACAAATAAATAAATTTAATCGGCAGTCTATAGAGTAACGTTTACCGTCAGACGTTGCACCCCATCCAGATATAATACCGATCGAAGCATTAAAATAATTCTCTACTGCTTGAGATTTTCGAGGCAACAAAATCGGTTGAATTTCACTATTAAAATAAATGTCATGATTTAATTTAATGATCGCAATGTCATTATTAAAATTCGAAGCATTGTATCGTGGATATATAACGACATTCGTACGATTCACATGTTGCACACTTATCGGACGATCTCTTAAGGTACCAAACTGCACGGTAAACGTATCAAATCCATCCACACAGTTGGCTGATGTTAGAACGGCGTTCGATGTGATTAGTGAACCACCACAATGTGACGCGTCATTTAATCCAAATTTAGGTACACCTAGTATGTATACTTGCCATGGCGCCTCTTCTGATTTTACCCCTCCATATATCCGGCCGACTATATTCTATACAGACAAGATTAAATAATTAGATTTCTTATTAGTTTTACATAAAATGGACTTATGTACTGCAGTATTAAATAAATTTATATAATTGACAAGTATTATGAAAATAATGATGGAGACTTTCATTTTGTGTTCACTTGACCCAAGAATTCAACAACAACTGAATATTCAGAGATAAAACAGTTAGTGTCTTGATGTGCTCATTATTAAGGGCTTGTATTTAATTGGTCTGTGATAGGAAATTGATTATTTTATTTTAAAGACAGCCCTGACTAAAGTGTTTTTTCATACATTTTGTATAAAAAGTTCGATTTTTTCCAGCTATTTTAAACCCTTAATTATAACCCCATACTTAGAACAGTAGAATCCAAACTCAGACAACTGTCTATAGAAATCCTGAGAAAGACACAATTCTCTCGAAGGGAAAACGACGTAGAATGAATTTGTGAATTTAAATTCAGGCAACAGCCTGTCATTCACTATTTCAACCTCTACAATATGTGACTGAAACTTATTAAGAATCTGTCTATGCCCCGTACAATTCCCAAAGGCATTCGGGATGAATGACTGCAAATAGGGCAAGCATGAATAGGAGTCGAAGACATAGCCCCAGTTGTAGCCCTACAGACTGGCATCCGCAGTCCATCCAGCCAGAAGACGTTAGTTTCAGAACCGGCCACCATACAACTGATAGATAGGACAGTAAAGGTCAGACCAGAGATTTGTAGATGAACTACTTAATTTTTGGGGCAGACCCTAAGAATTGATTGACCTTTTGCAGCTTATAATCAAGGTGAAATTTTCAGAAGAGTTTTCCATCTAGAATGACACTTAGTTTGACGTGCTCTGTCCTTATGATCGCTCTCCCAAAGTGTTTGGGAACATACAAATTAGCACTGGCTCTACTTCTAGTAACCAGATCAGCCTTAGAGGGATTGACGAACAGCCTTTTTTCAAGGCACCAGACTTCTACCATATTAAAGGCGTTCTGCGTCAGATCAGATAAGACGTTCAGGTATTGACCAGAAACAGTCAGAACGAAATAATCCACGTAGCTTTGTACGATAAATCCAGATTGCCTCAATTTAACAAATAATTAATTAATAACCAAGAGCAACAGTAAGGGTGAGAGTACTACTCCTTGCGATCAATCATTGGCCACTTTAACGGATACTGATGAACCATCCAGCTCAACTCAATTATGCAAGACTTCAGCATAGAATCAATCGATTTAACAATGGTTTGATCAGTGTTAAAATTAGTACGGGCACACGTGATGTCCAAGAAGGTGCCTACTAGAAACTCTTTGTTATTAAGTGATTTCTAGTTAGATCGAATCTAGTTACGAGTTCATGTAGAGCAATATCGCAAGAAACTTAGTTTAACGTATAACACTGATTTGTATTAGAGCTTAGATTCGTTGAATTTATCTCGCTAATTTGAGTCATTTTCGCGTGATCGTTTTTCGTCAGAGGAATTGGATCGCTGGGCTGACGACCCGCATCCGTAAAAAAATAAAATGTTTATAAAGTCAACAAAAAGAAAAATGGATACCGCCAAAACAACACCGGACCCCCGCTCAAGTACCCGGACACGAGATTTAGGATCGGCACGTGGAACGTGCAATCACTAAGGAAACCAGGAGCGTTAGAGGGCCTAATCACGTGCATGAAGGAGTATTGGCTGGAACTCGTTGCTCTTCAAGAAACTCGCTAGCCTAAAAATGGAGACCATGTGTCCCAGGGCTATACGTTGTTCTACAGTGGAGATGACCTCGGAAATCTTGGAGCTGGATTTCTTCTTGGGCCGCAGGTAAAGAACGCTGTTTTGGATTTCCAAGCAGTCAATAACCGATTGTGTAAGCTTCGCTTGCGCATGAAGTTAGCTAACCTGTCGATAATTTGTATACATGCGCCCACAGAAGTCAGCCAGCCCCAAGATAAAGACTCATTTTGCAATGACTTGGACAATCTGATGGGATCTATACCCGAACACGATGTTAGAATGGTAATTGGGGACTTTAATGCTAGAGCTGGCAGAAATCAGACCGACTTGTGTGAAAACATAGGTCCGTACTCCCGACACGAAACTGCGACCGATAATGGTGAGAGAATGATGTACTTTGCGGTTGCTCATGATCTTAGAGTAGCAAGCACATTCTTCCCTCACAAACACATACATCTTGAGACATGGACACATCCTCGCGGAACTTCCCGCAGCCAAATTGACCATGTGTTAGTTTCTAAAGGACGGGCTCAGGTTGTGCAGGATGTGGGAACTTATCGGTCAGCAACCAAATACGTAGGCAGCGATCATCATTTGGTCGCTGCAAAGCTACGATGGAAGTTTTCGTACAAGTCTGGGAACACAGCGAAACGCATGGTACGTTTCGATTGTGAAGGTCTGATAAATGAAGATCAAAAGAAACGATATCAGGATCTTGTCAGCGACAACATTAATGAAGCTAATTACCAGTTTGACTGCGTGAACTCTGTCTGGGAGGTACTGAAAATTTCGGTTGTCAGTGCTGCTCAACAGACTTTAGGTATAGTGAAAGTCAGACCCAAGAATGATTGGTTTGATGACGAGTGTCGTCTTGCAAGCAACAAAATATAGCCCATAATGAAGTGCAACAACGTCTCACAATCGCGAGGAAAAACAAGGCTGCTCTTGCTAGAAGGGCAGCTAAGCGGATTTGTAGTCGGAAGAAGCGAGAATGGTGGAAGGCCGAGGTTCTGAAAGTACAACAACTCAGCAATGAGCGCAGTTCGCGTAATTTCTTTAAAGGAATTACTGGACTGCACCATACTTTCAGGCCTACGTCAACCGCCATTCGGGACCGGGATGGAAACCTCTGTGTCAACATCGACGCAGTACTTGACGCATGGAGTGGACACTTTACTGACCTGCTTGATGTCCATCATGCGTCACAGACTGTTGTTGAGCCACCTCTAATACAGACTGCGGAGATTTGCACTGAGGAGCCATCCCATGAGGAATTCACTAAAGCCATGCAGATATTGAAACGAAACCGTGCACCTGGAGTGGACTGCATTAATTCGGAGCTCTTGATATTCGGAGGGGATACTTTGTTGAACTGTCTTTTCGACCTTATTCGATTAGTATGGCGAACCGAAGTTATGCCTGACGAATGGAAAGTGGCCGCGATATGCCCCATCTTCAAGAAGGGAGACCGCTTGAAGTGTGAGAATTATCGCGGTATAGCTCTCCTTTGCACAGCGTACAAGTTACTGTCATACATTGTATTGGATAGAATCACTCCTCTAGCGGAGGGCTTGGTTGGTGACTATCAAGGAGGATTTCGTCCGAATCGAGCAGTCACCGATCAGGTCTTTTCGCTGCGGATGACTCTATCTAAATATTATGAGACATCCATCCCCGTACATCAGGTGTTCCTCGATTTCCGGCAGGCCTATGACTCGATCAATCGAGAGAGTTTATGGTCTGCCCTGGAATACCTAGGAATGCCAACAAAACTGGTACGACTATGTAGGATGACAGTGACGCAGTCCCAATGCTGTGTTAAAGTTGAGAACAGGCCATCGACAAGTTTTGTAGTTAACTCGGGTGTTCGGCAGGGAGATGCTCTGTCCCCGATACTCTTTAATCTCATGTTGGAGTACATCTTTCGTAAAACTGAAACACCGCAGTGTAACATCTTATATCGCCAGTCCAATCAGGTGCTTGCATATGCAGATGACATATGCGTGATTGGACTGAATAGCAACGGAGTGAAAGAAATGCTTGATCCGCTTGTAGAGTTTTCAGCTTCAGTTGGACTTCAGATCAATGAGTCCAAAACGAAATACCTGATCTCTGGTATTAGGGACAATGGCACACCAGATTTTAGTAGTGGCCACCACACGTTTGAGGGAGTGAGGAGGTTCAAATATTTGGGTTCTCTTATCACTCACGATAACAGTGTGGGTGAGGATATTAAAGTGCCACTGCTAAAATCTAAACACTTATCAAGTGCCGTGAAGCTGAAGCTTTACAAAGCGTTGATCAGGCCCGCGCTGACGGATGAGTACGAGAGATGGCTCCTAACATTTGAGAGAAGAGTCATGCGTGTGGTTTACGGCCCAAAACGCGAAATAGATGGTACCTACCGAGCTCTGTACAATATCGAGATCAGAGATCTGATGAAGATCCCCGATATTGTACATGAAATAAGATCCCAGCGAGTACGCTGGCTCGGGCACGTTCTGCGTGCTGATCCGGAACGAATTGTGCAGCGATCTCTGAAAGGAGAGCCACCATATGGTAGGCGCAGAGGTCGTTGCAGGCGACGATGGCTCCACGGTGTAGAGAACGACTTGGCCTCTTCAGATTGTCTTAGACAGTATGAAGACAATGCTCGGGATCGAAACCGCTGGAGCCGAATTGTTGACTCAGTAAGGGGCCAGCAATGGCCTTTAAAACTGTTTTAATAATAATATTTTGAAGATAATATCTTTCAAATGGAGTGAACACTTGTTTGCTTCTACATGACGTTGACGAAAGAGCACGCTCTTTCCATTTTGCATAACTTTTCTTAGAATTTCAGGTCCCAACGCCCTCACTGTTGGATGGTTCTTGGCTTATTGGCATACACCTTACCTTTTAGGTATGTATAGGTAATGAGTACCGTATTTTCAAACACTTTTGCTACGGAATTCACTAGCCGAATTGTCAAAATTTTTGTAAGACGAAACTTTCGTCAAATTCCATAAGGTTTCTTAATGGTTTGTTACAAACTAGCTGGCTGGTTTCTTTGTTTTTAGTGAGGCCTCAGTAAGACCGCAATGAATTGTACTTTATCACTATTTTCTAAATGAAATTGAATCGTGTATTTATGTCGCCTAAATGTTTACTTCACGATTACATTTTAACTGGGTTTACAACCAGTGTTTTTTAAAAAATTAAAATTGGGCGGATTTTACTCCAGCTCTCAATGCCACTAATGGGCCCACGGTGCAATACCCACATTTACACTAACATTCATTCAACCCATTCATCCCATTCACACAAGTACAGTATACCACCTGCGCATTGCACAGCTCCATGTCACCCTGTACAGTGACATGGAAACCAGGGTTTAGTATTTCGATCGTGTTTAGAAACGTTGTATTGTTATCGTAAAAATTAAATTGGCATTTTAATAAGTATAGGTAATGAGTACCGTATTTCAGCAATAGATACTAAATGTTATCATTTTCTGTGGTTCTAGAAACTATGTACTAATCTGTAATTACTGTATGTTAATATGTATTCTGTTAACCTATGTACTATGTTAATATGTATTCTGTTAACCGGTAAACCATTTGCACATGTCTTCTTATCTCTTGTTTACATTTTAAAACGATTATTCGGATTATTCGCATAATAGATATAAAGATAACCGTAGTCGACCGGTGTGTGGAAAATTGAAACCCAATTTTTAAAGCGAGTATTGTAGATTCATCAGATTTTGGCCAATTCTTTTCTCTTTTATTCTACTACATCGCATCGCAGAGTATAAAAATATATATTTTTTATTTAGTATATTTTATAAAATATAAACAAATATTTTGGGATGGAATAAAAATGTATGAATTTTACGCACACTCAATATAAAAAATGTAGTTTACAAAATACACAGAATAACAAACTAAAAAATGCTCAACATGTTTTTCTCGCTTTTTTTTTCGTTTTGTTAGTGTGTATAGTTTGGTGATTATTTAGTCTTTCAAATTCATTTGTTTCGTTTGGTGGCTTTTAGTTTTTAGATAAGAAAGCGCTCGGCACACCAAAATAAAAATAAAAATTAATTAAAAATAAATAGTAGTATAATTAAATTAATTTAGAATTTAATTAATTATAATTATATAATCACATAAAATAAACAAGTGCAATTTTGTTTTGTTTTTGTTTTTTATAAATTTTATACTGTTTGAAACAAGTAAGATAATTTTTTAATTTCCAAAAATAATTAAATTTTTTTAAATTAAGTTAAGTGATCTGATATATTGTTATAAATGTTATGTTACTATTATACACGCGCTATAAATAGATGGCATTGGACAATCTTTAGTTTAATTTTTCAACGATTTGAGCATGTTTTAAAATTTTTGTTTGGATTACTAGAACAATGATATTAAGGCGTCGGTTTATTATTATTATAATTATTACTATACTTTTTGGTTATTTTGATGATTTTTAAAATAGTTTGTTGAAACGAAATAAAAGCGTGGTAAATCGAAAAAAAAATACTAATAAATAATGGTTGTTGTTGCTCGATTATGAATAAATTTAATTGCTTATAAATCATAATAAATGATATCAATGTTCTGCGATCAATACTCGACGTAAAATTGTGCGGCGAAAATGAAATTATTATTTAAATCGTTTTTGGAAGTGAACGATTTTTAGAATGAACATTAATTTTAATCAAATTTTAGCTTTATTTCTGCATATTGGAATGCTTTAAAAAATAAAACATTTTCGGAATAATTGTTCTCATCCCAATGTATATAGCATTTTCGGTTGATTTGTATAATTCTAAGCGTTTTGAATAAAAAAGTAAAATCCAAATTTCTTAATTGTAAAAAATAAAATTTATTTTGAGCATCTTCGCACGAACGATCGATTAGACGTCTTAATAAAATAAAAAAATTGTAACATGTGGAACAAAACGAAACAAGAATTTTTTTTTTTTAAATATGCTAGCGCTTATAGCTTTATACCATCTTACTCAATAAATCTAAAAGTCAAATAGCTCTCTTCAACTTTTATATATATGTACATTCAATATATATTAATAATATGTACATAATATAATATTGTCTATGTATTTATAAAATATATTTGACTTAATATTAAAAAATTCGTGTAATATTTAATTTTGTACAAGTCCAGGTCACAACAACATTCACTCGAGAGAGCTTATTGTTTTAGTTTTAACGATTTTATAATATTTATGAGATAAATGCGTGAACGAGTAAATATTTTTAAACACTCGGAGTATTGCTGTATAGGACTATTTATAAATTCGAAAATATATTGTAATTAAATTTAAGCATTAAGTAATATCCTATATAAACATAATCTACTATAAAGAAGTAGTCTTTTTCTATATATTATACAATAGTATATACATAGTATACTGAAATGATATCATCGCTTGAAAATAAATTAAATTATATGAAATGATAGTAAAAACGCGTTAGTGATAATAATAAAATATACTGATGGTTTTGGCTTGTATTTATACATACACGTATATAAAAAATTTTGAGGGGTGGCCAATGAAAATCGATTAAATGGGCAAAACGGAAATATGGCGGGAAACTAGCTTTTCGTGTAAACTTATTTTGTGTTTACTTTATAGTTTTCAACCACGTTCAATGCTCGATATTATTGTATCTTATTTCCTATGTTGTGTATATATATTATAATTTTGAATTATTTCCAGATGGTAATATATCGAGTAACTTGTGAGAAGTAATTTTTTAAAGAAATATTTTCAGGCCGACGTAGCGCCTCACCCAATATACATTAATGTATATACATAATATTACAATTGTTGCTTTTATCGCATGTTTATTTGCCACACAATTATTTTGTTCCTTTGCGACTTTTTTTATTGTTTATTGTCATCCTTTCTAATATTATTAATTGGTGTGTTACCGTTTACTATACACAGCTTAAGGCGTTGCCTCTTGGCAGAAATTGCAAATTTCCACCATTGCGTTAATAAATAATATTTGTTAAGTTTAAATTAAGTTTGATAATATTTTTAAGTTGTCTAGGAATGTAAATAAAAATTTTAATAAAATTTCATTCAGTTTTATATAAAACGTGCTCGTGAGATTATTCTTATATATAAGACATTTTGAAATTTGGAGTATGTTCATAAATGATCTTCAAGAATTTTATTTATTAATATACTTGTGGATAAAATCTTATGCCACATTCTTACATTCGCCAAATAGTTTAAGTTAGTAGTTTATATTAAATTATTAGTGACTTAGTGAGATAATTCAATATTTCTTTTACCCTTGGTTAAATGTATGCTACCCTCTGTTCGACCAATTCAGTCGTAATTTCGTTCAATAAAATTTGGTTACTAAAATTTGCTAATTTGAAGGGTATTAGGATTTTCTGAAATCGATATTAAAAAGTAACTATTTACATGCAGAGCCTTGCAGATCCTGGATGAGGCCCGGGTACTACAAAACTTAAGGGCATATATATTTAAAATCCCTTCAAAGTGGCAAGGAAGTTTCGTAAAATTTCAACTAAATGTCCAGTTCCGTTTAGTAAAATGAGTATATAATTATTCAAGAATTGTTTGTTGCAGATATTTTTTTAACGTTATGGGAAAATATTTAAAAGTAATACATAGTTGTTTTTTTTAAATGGAGTAGTATAGTGTTCGGGAAAGACAAATTTTTCTCTTTTTATCTGAACAAAGCCTTTATATTTAATATCACAATAAAGTTAGTGTGAAATTATTAAAGATAGGCACCTTTTACACGTTTTCCATAATAAATTGTATCTTGAATAAAGTATTCGAATTTTGTTATGAATGCAAATATGTCTATATGATTCCCAAGCATGCTTCAAATAGGTCAGAATTTACATGTTGTCTGATACAAAATTTAATAAGAGACATTGCCGCAGTGGACCGTAGGCCATAGTTTGGGAAACGCTGCTATATAAAATATTAACTCAACCACAATATTTTATCAATTTATTGATAATATATCATGAGGGGTAATATAGGTAAAAAAACACATTTAAGTATTTATATAGCTGATCCAATTCTCGAACACTAATCTAAATTTGAAAAACATTAACAAACGGTATGAAACGTAATATAATTCTTCTTGAGAAATGGTTGAAAATTTGCCACTCACAATTATACACAAAGTCGATATACTCGCGCACTATTAATATACAATTTTAAATTAAATATAGAATCGTATGAGAAAATATATGTTAAGATTATAAATATATGTAACATTGAATCATGAAATACCAGCGCAACAAACTGACAGAAAAAATAAAAAATCATCATACCGATTGAAAATAGCCGGCTATTCTTAGCATTGAAATTATACTTTTTAACATACTACCACGTGCTTTTTGGTCAAATAGAGTTATTGATGCCGCAGTCAAATGCTATATTATGTGGTATCTTTGTTTAGCAATCATCCATTACAAATGTCTATTAAGCAAAAGAAAACATAAACACGATACATAGTGTACAAGTTTCTTATTCTAATTGCTAGTTAAGTCATAATTTTGTTTAGTTTTAACTTTTGGAATTTGCATACTCTCGGAGCTACCTTATACATTGCTTATAAATCATATAAATGTATATTTTGTCATACAAGTCGGTTTGACGTCATAAAGGATGATAACTATTGTTACCAACCTAAATCTGTTTTTTTTTGTTTCACTTAATTTAGGTTGGTTGCATGAAAATTATAGACCTTGATAAAAACAAACGAATAAATGTTTGTTTTCTTCAACCACTCTCTAAAAGCGCTCAACAAAAACATTTCAATTCACAGCACATCGTTCTTTACCCCAACTATTGCAGTAAATCGATTTTTGTCCGACATTTTCGTTTTTAAAAGAAACGAAATTTAAGACAAAAATCGCCATTAATGCCACAATTATCCAAAAACTAAAAATAAATGGGATTAGTTTAAAATTGGAAGATTGAAAGACGAACTGAAATATTAAATTAGATGCTCGTGTTCCGGAATACGACATACTAGTTATGAACATTTCCGACTTTTCCAATCGAAAGATAAACAAAAATTAAAAGCGAAAATGTTCATGTGAAACTGTAGGCCTGGTGTTCGGAGACATTCACATTTTGGAAACTTTCTTACATCGGCAAATACAGCTAGTTAACAGAACCTAAAACAACAGAAGAAATTAATAGTGTTAGAAATCATGAAAAAGAAACTGCAAGCGAGATCATTACTGTTTGAAAAAGCAAAATTCGCTGATTTAAAATTATTTTATATAATATGGATTTAAGTAATAATAACTTTACTAAAAATTGAAATCTTATCTGGGCGAATTAAAATTTATAGACATTTTTATATCAGATAATTTTACACAAAAAAGACAAAAATTTTTCAATTTTGCACAAAATTTATGTAATTTAATAATATTTTGAGGTCAAATGTTTTTTTAATCTATAGTTATAGATTGACATTTTTTGGTTTCAAGGCATCTAAAAGAAACATCTAAAGTTTCAAAATAGAATTTTTTAGAATAAGCATTTTGAAGTCTCCAAAAATCTGTTGAAAAACATCGGGTAGTTTAGAGTATTACATTAGTCCATGACTAATCCAAAATATCTATAGCTTATAAAAATTTAATTTTGCCAGCGCACCATAAAAAACTTAATTTAGTCAAATCGTTAGTTTGATCCCCTATACAACATATAAAAATGTGTTCGATAGACCAAGCACAACGATCGCAATAAGGTCCGGTAACGGCTTTAATGTCATTTAGATAATTATTTTAATTTATGTTTATGAGATCATGAATAGGTTGGAAGATTAAATCCAAGGCGTTAAATTCATAATAAGGTTAATTAATAATTAGTTCACTATAAAATAGTGGAAGATAGACCGGGCCACTCGGAAAATCGTGTTTCATTAACTTTCATTAAACGTTCACCTATTGTACTGAATACGTCATTATACGATAAGGGACTAATTGGTTAATTTAGATTCATATATATATATATATATATAGTTTTTTTTTATACGATTGAAGGTGAATACTATAATAGACATTATTCCACGAACCACCCACAGTAACACATTAAAGTAACTTTGTGAGAAATTGTGATGTGAGCGTATGATTTGCCTGTACACCCATTGTACATTGATTATAGGGCCAGCGTATATGTCATGTGCATTTAATTCTGCCATATGTGGTAGTATTACATAAATAAAACCAAAACAGGAAGTCACAATTAATTAAAATATTAAATAACTGTACACAGTTTTATGTGATTTTAAACAGTATGTATTTATATACTCGTATGTGGACATGCAGTATGTACATTTTGTATTGTTAGTAATATTCTATATACCATATATGTATAATCATAATGCATAAGATGTTTGGTTATTTCTTAAAGACCAACACCAAAATTTATGGTTTTGTATCTTATTTTTTCGCTTTTTTCGGAACCTTGAATATTTTATACTATATAGTATATACACCAAATTCAATTTGATATTCTTTGCATGAAAACCGGAATTTTTATTTCTTATTTGATGATATAAAATATAAAGCTAAAATGTTTCGTGATCGTGGTGTATATTAGACGACACTGTTGCCGCATTCAAATCGACTAAAATTTGTCAATTAATTATTTTAGAAACATAGTCATAATTTTTATTAGTATAGTATAAAAAAACTTTAAATAGAAACTTCTGTGTGCCCCTCGAGTCTCGATTCTTCAATTGCAACTACATACATATACATACATATATTCTAATTGCTGAGATTTTTTTGGGTCATTTACCTATATCTATAAATATACGCCAAACTATTACATAGCCAAACAAATAGTTTTATATGAATGAATGATTACGCCACTATACCAAATAAATAAATATTTTGTAATAGAGTTCGTTGTGCGTCTTGTGTATAATAATATATATTCCACCATTCTAAAATACACCGAAACGTGATTAACATAGCGTGTTAAATGTACATATGTAAACTTTTTTAGGGTATCAAGGCCAGCGTTACCAAGGCATAAAACAATTAGTTTACCAAAAATTATAATATATTTCGATTGAGTATATATACTATTGTACTACTGTATGTAGATCGAATTAATCTAACACATTGTTGCCAATTTCAATCCTACATCTGACAAAATGACCTCATAAATATCTATTCAAGATTATATGCCGAGAATACACTGCGGCTTATAAGGTCTTGTGCGAAATGTTAAATAATAATATTTTAAAATGTATGTATGAATATGAGAACCATACACAAAATTCGTATGTATATATTATATATACATACATATTATATCAGTATATAGGCACGCCCAATACTAGATTTTAATTGCATTTTTATTAAAGACATCAGACAATAAAATTATTGTTTTATTGAAGACGGAAATATATTTTAGATACATGTAGCGCCACGTTAAATAAAATTTAACACTATGCTAGAATATAATTTATAAATTTATTGTAACAATGCGTGTAATGAAATAGAGAAGAGACTTATATAATTAATTTAGTTAAAATGTAATTAATTTTTTGTAGCCAAAATGGATAAACAGTTTTGACCACATTACCATATACAAATGAAGCTACATTATTATACGATATGCGACTACTTTGCGGTAACCGATAAATTTAGAATATTAGTATAGTTTAGTTGCTAATTTATATCTTAATAATTTCTAAAAATTAGTTCTAATAAGCGAAAAAATTTAAAATTTAATTGAAAAATATATACATATATCAATATGTTGTCAGATTTAATTATCGATAAATTTGTGTCTGCGATACAAAAATGGTTTACGACTCAACTAAATATCGTGTATTTTTTAGTTCAATCATACTTAATTAGATGTCGTACGTGGCAATCAAAACAATTTTGTTTTAGTTTTTTCATGTATTTTTTGTAAATTTTGATATTTTACGACGTGTTTTAAGTAAAGTAGAGCCTTGTTCACGCTCGCCTCACGTGAAAAATCCTCCTTCTCTCAATTAATAATAATTTCATTCACAACACTTAAAACAGGTCTTGTCGTCTTGACTAACTTTTTTATATATATTTTTTATGAAAATTATTCAAACGTTTATTCAACGTTGTATTTGTCCTTTATTTTTACATATATAGTTTTCTCTTTCTTACTTTATATAATTCAAAGTGCGTTTTATTACGCTACATTAATATTAAGTTATTTTATATAAACACAGATGGCACTTTACTATTTCTTTACTTTATATAATTCAAAGTGCGTTTTATTGATTTCATTACGGTGGCCGTAACAAGCCTTAAGACCTGTTTCCATTTCTTATAAAACATCGGTTGCCACTTTGATTTAAGAAGTTACATCTAAAAAAAATTGTATACTCTGTATGGTTACGTCAACACAACAAACGAACTTTCTAGTCAAAAACGAACTGCGGTATATTTAAAAGTCGTTTTAGCTCCAAACAATATATAGTTTTAGACAGTTCCTTTTTAATTAATAATCCCATACGGTCTGCTCTAGTAATGGTTTTCTCAAAAGTAAAAGCCATAAGTTCATCAATAAGTCTTCCAACTCGTAGTTTTTTTTTAATTGACCAACGTTTTTATTTTCACCACCAACAGCCATCAGTGCAAACCACAAAAAAAATGGCGTCATATATGCCATAAAGGTTACTTAACATTTATGTCTACACATTTTTGAAAGATTGTGTTTAAAAAGAATGATGGAAAACGATACAACAGAGTTGCAAGAAATGAGTTCACCACCAATGTATCAGTGCATATTCGTATAAAAAATTATTGTACCATAGAAAAATTCTGTTTAACAGCTTCCAATGACCTTTCTATAAACGTAGGACTACTTAGAGCAACACAGATAGAACCTTATTTATAGATTTACCGGATGTTCTTTCAATGCAAAATAACATACCCAAATAAAAGAGCATGCCACGTGGTGAAAAGTTGCAATTTTAGCTGCGTTTTTACTCTAATTCGTTTCTCGAATACCAGCATACTCAACAGATTTACACATTGCTTTAACGAGATTATTTTCTAGACTGTCAGTCAGTTTGTCATATACAGATGATTATGAGGTATAGTAATGTTAAAGCGACTTCTATACTACTTAGTTTGAGTTAGTATTCTTAACATCCAAATTTTACTCATATTATATAGGTTCAATCAAACAATCTAGCTTGGAAATATAACGAAGTATACAATCTTGGTCAATTTCAACACTAATTTTAAAATTAAGAATTGAATAAACTATTTTCCGTTTAAACAAATAAATTTGCCACTACCTACAGTGTACCTATACGAGTAGTGTTGCTAATAGCTTTATAGCATAGCATGAACACCCAAACAAATCCGAATCAAAATCATTTTTAATCTGGTTTATATACTTTCAATTTTCATTTGAATTTTCTTGAATATATGTACTCGTATAAATCTATTTTCAGAAATAGACCAATGTATATGTATATAATTCTACCACAATGAAAAAACACTTTCCATTTTAATAGTCGTAATATAATCAAATGTATATATGAATCCAGTGCCAGCATATAAATTATAGCTTCCATTAGCGCACGCTAAAAATCGATCAATAATAGGTTATACACGTTATATAAGTATAAGGATGAGCGCCCGAATATATCAGGATATAATTATGTTGATCCTGTGTTTATAATGTTTATACATACGCACATTTAGATTCGTGTCCACAAATAATTATTAAGGAATTTTATAACATTATTATGTATATATAGATATATATGAAAATGTTGGTTGGTTTTCCTAAGGTGTGGTAAAAAATAATAAAAACACAAAATTTTTTTGGTTTGTTTGGTTTTTCATATAACAACGTACATAACATATATACTTATTAGAACTGTAATATTATTATTGAAAGCGAAAATAAAAATGAAAATTATATATACATGTATGTACTTACACACACACACATACACACGACCAAGCCGACGAAAAGTTGGAAAATTTATTGCAACCTTACCCATCTATTTATAACAAATCAAAATACAAAAACACAAATAATTAACTTAAATAAAAAAATGTTTAGTCTTTAAGAATATTGGAAATAAATAAATCTAATATACACACATGCACTAGTATAATTATAACGACAACCTTATATTTAAAGCAATATTGATGTAAGATTCTAAGTGGAGCCACGTGCCTTTTTCTCTATTTCACATTTACATATATATATACAACTCGACGATAGTAAATCGATTTAGGTCATTTACTATATATATGTACGAAACGAACCTGCCTTAACACCTCGGCATAATAATATTTTACCTTTCTTATATATATTTGGACACCCACTTAGTTTTTCATGTATAAGTTATATAAATTTATTATATAGTCACATATGGATTAGACATATTGTAGTTAGCGCACATCAAAGCCCAAAAAAAATCATTGGCGTATAATGATACGTAATCGTATATGAATGATTAAGTAATTTATTCAATATGCATATATAAAAGACATAAAAAATTAAATTTGTATATAACTACATACATACAAATACATAATGTTCTTTGAATTCTAAAAACTATTCGGCTTTTAAACTATTAATGGTTTTCTATAAATCAACAACTACATTTATATTATAGAATTTGGTAATGCGTAATAAACTAAAAAAAAAATATTTCTGAATGATTACGAAATAGGAATAATGTTCGTTGGCCTCTCTCGAAATGGGGTTTGTAAAAGTAAAGGGAACAATTAAAATTAAATTAATCAACTTGATTGTTTTGTTGAAACCGCACGCACACAACGGTGGGTTTTCTTTCTGAATTTGAAACCTCCCGCCGCAAATTTGTTCACGATTGATAAAATATGGCGAGCAATAGTTGTGTTTATTCACGTGTGCAAGGAAATTATTTGGATATCAAGCCAGGATCATACTGTACAGTAGCGCCTTATGGATTTTCAGCAACATTTAAATATTTTATATAATAATATACTCTGACTGTCATATCGCCTAAATAGGAGGAATACAGTTCCGGAAACGATATACGATGAAATAATAATATTGAAATTTCTTGATACCTAATTTTAGTCGGCTTTTCTATAGGCACTCACATAGTAAAACACACAAAAAGTTGTCTTGCATCAGTGCTAGACAATTTTTCGTGTGTTTTACCATAGAAAAAACAGAATAGTAAATAGATTTCTCATATTTTTATTTGCACTGCGTATGAGCGAGAAAAAATATTTTCAATGTTATCGTTGTGTTATGTTGATATTCCATAGTGTATACAGTGTAAACAATAGAATGCAGCAACACAACGATGACATAGGAAAATTCAGAAGATTGCTGTACTCCTCTTTTTTTGTATAAATGAGAAATCTAGTATGATTGTCTATGGTTTTACTATGTGAGTACTTGGCAAGGTTGATTAAAATTTGGTATTAAATTAATTTTTTGTGAAAAATTTCGTAAATAATATTAAAAATATAGACCTTTGAAAGCACTAAAGACCCCTTGAATGCAATTGTATTGCATTAGACCCACTTTGCCAAAAATGACGGGCCACGATTGTTAATTTATATCAATATAAAATAAAATACATACATTTCAAACCCTAATACACATGACGATGTAATACCATAATGTGGATCGAAAGCTCAAACCTATTAGCGAAATGATTGAAATCCACTTACACATTGACAAACATTCTTTAAGAATTGCATTCATGTAGGATCTTAAATTTTTCTTGAATGTCGAACCGACTATGAACCACAAAATTGTTTTAAACCGTAAATCGTCAGACAATTTTTACAAATGTCAAACATTTACATATAGCAACATTATTAAATATTCTTCAATTTCTGGATTTCTGGATTTTACTGGTTTTATACCTTAAATTTATTCACATATTACCAGTTTTTGTTGTAAATGTTAATATTGCACACTAATTATCATTACTAGTTAGTATATATACATATATATATATATATATATATATATATATATATATATATATATATATATATATATATATATATATATATATATATATATATATATATATATATATATATATATATATATATATATATATATATATATATTTATATATATATATATATATATATATATATTTATATATAAATATATATATATATATATATATATATATATATATATATATAGATATCAGTAACACTATAAATATAGTTACCATAGATACCATGATTATCGCTTAGCTTCGTCTGTTCACGTTGGCGCAAATGTATTACGATAGTACTAATTAAATATGATGAAGGTGATCCTACCATGTACTAATACATGTATCATTTTATTATTTAATATGATATTTAGTTATCACTTAAAGAAATATTCGGAAAGTAAATAATCACTGTCAAGGCTTTTCAACTCTTACGATAACAAATCATAAAAATATACATTTTGAAACGAGAAACGTCCAAGGTTTACACATTTTTGTTTTTATTTGTGCTTGAAATTTAACACAAATTTTCCGTACTCTTGGTAGGTACATTTTCACGTTCATTTTTGTCACTCATATCTAGTCATAAAATATTAATTTTTTCCATAAAATATGAATTATCTATGTACATAACCTACTCTTTTCGGAATTGCGTTGGTTCGACAGTTTGCGACTAATTTTATTTTTTTATTTCAAAATTCCAAATAACTTATCAAACTATAAAGGAGATTACTGCAGATTTCCATAGTAAACCCGCGTGACTTCATGTTATCGACACGAATTAATAACGTTATATCCTGCAGGTGGCGCACCAAACGTTTTTTTAACAAGAATTTTTACGTTACCTGTTATTTCCAAGTTATTTACGCCTGGTGTAGAAATTTGGTTTTGTTTATTTAATTTTTTTTCTTAAATTTATTTACATTACTTTTCAAAATTTCGTTAAACAAATGCTAACATTGCGTTTATTTGCCAAAGGTGCCATCTAGTTAAAATAACCTAACTGCGATAAACTGTCATATTTGATACGCAAATCTGCAGCAATTTCCCTTATAGTATTATAAGTTATTTGGAAAATTCATAAACATAGTTAGTTAAAATGCTTAACATTAGATGTCATCAGTAGTAATAATGATGAAATAATTTGAATGGCAACTAAAAAACGTTTGATCGGGTAAAATTTATTTATACTTATTTATACGAATGCGATGGGTTATATTTAATTAGACAATTGTTACAATCGGTTTGTAAGAAGTACAATAATTGATTTTTGGTCGGTACTGAAATTGCTTTGAGGTAAATTCTCGATTCAAATTATCGTGCACGCCATATTATTTCGTCAGTTGTTTGTGTACTTACAAATATTATAAATATTAGATATTTCAAAACAGAATATGACAAAATCGCATCAGGTACGAAACGAGACATTCCAAAACAAGATAACAGGATATATGCTTTTCAAAATTACGTATCTCAACTCAATAGAATGGAACTACTCTAATTCTTAACCGCGTTTATTATGAAATTCGACCTGTTGGATGTAAATGAGATCCTAAATAGTATTTTGGATAAAGCTCATAAATATGGCCGACTTGAACGGAACTATATTCTATTTCTTAACCGATATAAAACAGCTCTTACAAAGATTTTGGAAAAGTTCTGGAATATTGCGAACTGAGAATGAAATTCTAAAATATTTCTGTAGTTTTTTATTTACTTACACATTTTTAAATTCACATGGCAGTGTCAAGATTATTTTGATGCAATGCTTTGTTGTTTACTATAACATGTATAAGAATTTCTCGACATCTTCCAAGTTTTCGATCCCTATTTTTGCACTGAAATTTCCATTGGATGATTTCATCACCATTTCGGTGTTCAATAGATATGGTGGCTTGTAGATGCTCGTATAGAATTCATCTTTTATTGTATCATGTGCTCCATACAGCACTGTATGGTCGGTATTTCTTATTATCGTTATGTCGTCAGTGTTGCTATACGCCTTGTTCGTGTGTGTCTGCTCTACCAGAAACGTCACTAATATATCACTTCATTTGTTTCTGCACTTCTATTCTAATCTTCTTCCCATTCGTGTCCCAAAATATGCTTTACAAATTTGAATAAAACTTTTAAATATTCTGAAAATATATTATTAATTTTACAAATTTCAAATCATTTAAAATATTTACGGGATTTTTACTAATACTCGTAATATGTAAATTTTGAGGAGTGGACACTTTACCGAACTGCTTGGTGTTCGCCATGCGTCACAAACTGTAATTGAGTCACCTCAAATACAAACTGCGGAGATTTGCATTGGGAATCCATCCCATGAGGAATTCACTGGGGCCATGCGGAGAATAAAACGAGGAATGCCAATTAAATTGGTACGATTGTGTAGAATGTCAGTGACAGCCTAAATGATGTGTTATGAAGCCTAGATGCTCTATCCTCGATACACTTTAATCTAAGTTGGAGTACATCTTTCGTAAAACTGAAACTCAGCCCAACATCTTATATCGCCAGTTCAAATAAATAGCCACCGAGTGAAGGAAATACTTGATCCGCTTGTGGAGTTTGCTTGTGGAGTTCGCTTGTGGAGTTTTCAGCTTCTGTTGGTCTTCTGATCAGAGTCCAAAACAAAATACATGATCTCTGGGTACAGGGACAAGGGCACACCAGATTTTAGTAATGGCCACTACACGTTTGAGGGAGTGAGGATGTTCAAATAATTGGACTCTCTTATCACTCACGATACCAGTGTGGGTGAGGATTTAAAGTGCAACTTGTAGCTGGCAGTGATACTTTGTATCCTCTAAGGCCACTGCAAAAATCTAAACACCTATCAAGTGCCGTGAGGTAGAAGCTTTACAAAGCGTTGATCAGGCCCGTTGTTTTGTGTGGATGTGAAAGTTGAGCACTGACGAATGAGTACGAGAGATGGGTCCTTACATTTGAGAGAAGTAAGGTTCAGGTTGTCTAGAACAGTATGAAGACAAAGTTCAGGATCGAAACCACTGGAGCCACATTGCTGACACAGTAAGAGTACAGCAATGGTCTCTTAAAAACTGTTTATTATTATGTAAATTTTAAAATATGTATTCGAATTTTAGCAGTTTTGGAGTTTTATTTTGAACTGTTGCGTATCATAAATGACCTAGTATATTTTTTCTCTAGTGAAACTATTGAACAGAGATGGAACTAAAATTAATATAGCAACTTTCACACTTAATTGTTTTAATAATCTCATATTCTAGTTTATTGATTATATATAAAGTGGTTGTGCAAGAGAACATATAATAATCATTCAGTGATAAGACGTTTATGTTACTACGAATAATTTCGGCCTTGTTGATAAAACACCCAAAAATATGCAATATTTTGATAGTATCTTCTGGATCGATTTTGAGCGGCGTCCTATTAAAGAACAAGCGTCAAATCGACTTCTGTTTATTCTAATAAATGATGTTGTCATCATAATATTGCTTAATAAATTACACCCTTTAACCATTCCTCCCATATTGATACGTGCTTGAGCTGTACATAAATAGTATTCTACTATTATAGAGCTATTTTACAATCACACATACTTTGATGAATCGTAAACAAATAATTTTTATATGTACATATATAGATAAACATATACACGAAGCATAGATGACGATAATAAGAAATAGTTTTTACTTTTAGGAATGAATATTGGCGATGCGAATTTCCCCATTTCAATTTACTATAATATCGCTCCTCTAACATTTCGGCGCCAGAATTCTTTTTCTAATTTTATGATTTCATTATTTTCCATTTTATTTTGTTTTGTTCTTGAGTTTTGCGACATAAATATGTATATATGAATATGTACGTCGACAAATAGAAAATATGCGACATATCGACTATTTATAATGGAATCATTAAAGATGAATATTAGAATGTGGCATATTACGATAAATTTTGACCTGCAATACATTAACTATAAGTGCGCATATCAATGAGGAATAAACCTTGGTGACACTTGTGGTTAGAATACTATAATAATTTTTAGTAAAAAAAAAACTAGTCACTAAATAAAATTTAATTAAAATAACATTCAAATATGGTTTCATGTTGAAAAATATGTAATCTGTTTGACGGGTTGAACATACTCTGCTCATCCTATATACATATATACATACGTATATAAGCCTTAAAATTAGGTCACGCAAAGATTTTTTATTATATGACCACAATTTTCAACAAGTTATTTATGAGATTTATGTTGCCGTGAATGATAACCATTTCGCATTGGGTTTGCTTATTATAAAGCCACTCCCAAAATTATAATATAAAACCATAACATTTGTGATATTTATGTGCGATATATTAGAACATTAGAATATATTAAATTATATATAGACCATACACATTCTGATCTTTCATTTATTTGTGTAATTAAGCACGTACATAATATATGTATATATATAAACACTATAATATGCGCTTTATCTTAAAAAATATTGTTTATAATTAATTTGGCAATGGCAGTTTTGTCAATTAATTAATTTGTATATCTATATATAACGTATGTTTGTATAAAATACTTTGTGCGCTTAAGATCTACTTACTATAAACATAGTTATATGAGCTAAATAAGCAGATACTACTGAATATATAATACAATTTACTATATAATGTGTAGACTGAAGTACATAAAGACCGCATATGGTTAAAATTAAGCATTAAAATGAACCATTTGAAGTAACTAACAATAAATGCATAATTAAATTTACAACAATCTGTTGATTGTAAAATACAAAAATAATTATAAATATTCAGACTTCATCAAAACTTATTAATTCTGACTATCTTCAAATGATTCTATATACATAAATTTATCAATATTTTTTGACCTAATTTTGATCTCAAGAAATGTATTTACTTTTAATTTTGGTAAGAGGTTATTCGCCTTACGTTTGGTGCGATTGTAATATCTTGCGCAAACGAAAATATTGTCAACAATTCTCTTGATGTTTAAATCTGGAAATAGAGGTTTTTATGCTTCCAGATCGATGGAAGAATAATATACTAATATTACCATGCGATATGCTTTCATAGACAATACAATATCTAAGTACGAACTGGACGTAAATTCATATAGTTGTTATTGTTACTTTTTATAGGTATACTATTATTATAGAACGGGAGCCCTATATATTATGCAAAATCTAACGAACGGTTACATATAACAATCTAAAAAAAACAATTCAATCTGACTGGGAATAGCGAAATTATGAAATAATTAGATGGATGACACCTTTAATATTTAAGATTAGGCAAATAATTTCAATTACCGAGCTCTGTACAATATCGAGATCAGAAATATGATAAAGATCTCCGATATTGTACATGAAGTAAGATTGCAGCTAGTACAGGAAAGCCACCATACGGTAGGCGCAGAGGTCATTGGCTTCTTCAGATTTTCTAAAACAGTATGAAGACCATGCTCAGGATCGAAACCGCTGGAGTCACATTGTTTACTCAGTAAGGCGCCAGTAATAGCCTTTAATAACTGTTTATTGTTAATTAAGTGTAAAATCTTATCGACTATACAATGTTTCTGTCAATAATTAAATAATATTTATTTATTTAATACAACTAAATATACAATGTCGATTTACATAAAAATTATTTAATTCTATTCTCACACACACGTGCTAAGTGGCCACAATGAAAAATTTGGCCCTTCCTTTAATTCAATTCTCATCCCTATATACTGTTCAATAAAAAATTAAAACAAAACGAAATAAACAATAGTTTGATTATTATTATTATTAAATAGATTAATTATATTTAATTTGCATATACTTAATTGATTGAGTCAAAATAAACCAAAACAAATAAAAGTGTCCAGTTATAGACACGTGCAGTTAGCTTTACTAGCTCACAAAATATTTGAAAAAAGGTATTTCAAAATAAAACAGATAGGTATTCTGGATGATTCTTCTTACAGCAACTCATTCCTTAAAATAAAAACCGATTATATTCGTGACAACCAGTCAATGTCCTTGCGATCAATTATTGTCAATTTATCTCAAACTGATAAGGTTCAACAACTTAGGTCAGATGTTGCCACGAGTTTAGCCTAAAATAAAAGATTTGTTTAAATTTAATTTCATTAAAAATTTACTTAACACACTAAACACTAAGAGTTATTCAAATTTAAGTTAGAATCAATCTCCCTATTATGCTGATTTGAATTCACTACATTGGAATTTTGGTATTATCGTTCTTGCGGTGCGATGAGTCCAGTGTCAAAAATACTCCCCAACAATTTGGTGATGAGTTAAGTATGGTTCGAATATCATTAGGAGGATGCAAAAAAATTGTTTTTCTTGATTCGACCGATAATGAAAATAACTATGATCTCGTCTTGGGGTCTAAGGCTCGGCTCTTTACTATTTTTGTGATACATAGGAAATTATTGACTGTTGTTTGGTGAGATAGCATAACTATATTATATAGTATAAGAAAAAAGTAGATTAATCGTAATACGATGCGTAAACCAAATTTACTTTTTACATACTGGGACATCTGGGACCTTATTCGCAAAAATATGCTATTGGTAATTTAAGAATTTATCGTTCTAAACCAACCAATCAAGAAATAACTATAATTTTTATATGATTGCTAAGGAAGTTTATTTCAAAAATAAAGTTACAACTATATGAGACCATAATTATAATATGTATTGTTAGACACCCCTTCCCCCATTATTAGCTTCGTCATACGTCTCTGTAATGTTATGTAACCCCTCATGTTCAGTCTCAACATTTTTTGGTAATACCTGTGACAGCTCATCCCCAATTTAAAAACATTTTACTTTTGACTTTTGCCTTTACTTTTATTTAAAAACTTGCACCCCCAAATGTTAAGGAAAATTAAAACTGAAGCAAACTTCAGTAGATTGATCGACTTTTGTTTACTTGTCAAAATTGTATTTTTCTGTAGTCATATAAAAATTATATTTGCCTATTCTATAAATATTTATTGTATCGTAAAAAATATTCTTGTCCGATTATACCTTTTGATATAAAATTTTAAGACGCCTGTTAAATGACGCATAATGCAATACTTAGACACTGACCAAAATTTTAAAACATACAAAAAATATGACAATTTGTAAGTTCGTATCTAACTTTAGTCTTAAGAAAAAAGTTACAAGTATGTTATCTTTTTCCTTAAGGCAACCACCAAATATTTTAATTTTTTAATGATTTCGCCTTGAAATATGCGATTTGGCAATACCCATTCGCGGCAGTGCTGTCGCGAAAACGGCCTTAAACCTTGCTCTATCAGCAAACCCCATTGTCATTTGTGTGCTGTGAAGAGATCTTCGCAAAATATTAATACTGCCAACAAATAAAGCAAAAATTGAATGTTGCTTTGGGACAAGCCAAGGCACCAGAAACATGTGATCCGTCGTTTACGAAATGCTTTACTGCGCGAGGCACAACTTGAGAAATTGTGCACCACTAGAAAATTTATAACACGGTAATGCTTAGATCCATTTAATTTTAAATGAGTACAAGTGGCATTATCACATGCACTTCATAAATATAATGCACACATTGCTCATATTATACGCATATTATGCAGCAAACATTACTAATCAATACCTACTTTGGCAAATTCCCATCATTACATAACACATATCTTAACAAATCAGCTATCTGTAAAATAAGTTACATGATCATTGTAACATGGGGCTGTCATTAAATTCTAATTCTTCTTAATTATTATTTTTTTGGGAAGCACTTTATTTTATTTAATCGATCGCTCCTATATATACGAGTTAAAACCTCTGATAACAAATACGTATGATTTAAATTACCTACAAGCCTCATTAAAAATAAAACATTATAAATGAAAATGCAATACAAATTTATTTTAATAACTAATAGAACTTAAATTTAATTAATTTTAGATTAAACAAACGCAATTCAAAATATTTACTTATAGACAAAAAACCGAACAATCTTAAAACAAAATGCCTGTATTAAAATTATGTTGCTGTTGTTGTCGCCTGCAAACCGGAGGAGTAGTACTCGGTTATATTGAATCATTTATATCGTTGTTACTATTAATTGTTGGGATTGTTATCGTCGCCAAATCAGATTCTGTGATCGATACGCTCAATAATATTATAAATGCCACTGCAGAATCGTTGCCGCCGGAGGACAAGGATAAATTACAGCTTATCGATTCGAAGTCGTTTAAAATTGAAATGATTATATTCGTTGTATTTATAGCGATATGCCTTCTTGTATCAATTACACTTGTGATTGGTGCAACAAAACGTAATCATAAACTGATTGTGCCATATTTGGGCGTTAAACTACTCTACTTTGTCTATTCGGTTATTCAATTTATTATAATTCTGGTAAATGACACAAACAAAGTAATGACCAGTTTACAATTTTTGGTTTACTTAGGTAGGTAGCATTGTAGAATGAGATACTTTGTTTTGCACATGACACACGTTACATACAAAACTTAGTAAAAACTATCCCCATTATTTATGACAAATTCAATATAAGTAATGTGTGTTTACTTTCTTTTTATAGGACTTTCTATATATTTATGGCTTTGCGTGTTCTCATTGTTCCAAGAGCTTCGAGAACATCAAAATTCACCAAGAGATGCATATGTAATGCAACAACAACCATATAATCCACAAGTTTATAAACCACCATCAATTCCAAATTAAAATATTTTTATTTATTTATATATACAAATAAATAATATTATAAAATGGGAATCAAAATATTGTATTAAAAATTTAAATATTCTTATTTTTTATTAAATATTAATTTATAATAATAATTATATGTATAAATAATATTCAATCAAAGTTTAAAAAATCGCCTTAATGTATACTACTAAAAAAATATAACGCATAAACTTTATGTATCTTAATGTATGACACACACGAAACTCAATAATTTTTATTTTATTTTTATTTAAATTCAACATAGTACAGTAAGGAGTAACAAATATCTTTTATAGAGATATTGCGACACATGCTGTATAAATGTATTATTTTTTTAATTTAAGACAAAAAATACAAAATTAAAATGGAAATTCTATTAACACAAATAAATAAATGTATAAAAAATATGTCGATGGTTTTTAATTTGGTATCAAACCACGATTCTCTGAGTGCTGGCGATTTTCTTGTTTTATATATAATTCGCTAGAATCAGAATAGTTAGTACATAATTATAAAGTTTACGCGAAATGCTTTATTTGATTTTAGAATGATAATAATCGCATTATATGTATAACGTATATAAAAGTAGATACATGGTGTTTTCAAGAAATTTCTATAAGCGTGCAGTGTAGTGAGTTCACGATAGTAAACATTAGTGAATTGTGTACATTATGTTGTATTTTATAAACAAATCTTAAGGTAAGTGCAAACAAATGATGAACACACAAAAAAAATGATAGGTATAATATGTTATGGGAACTTTGCCTGCTCCAGAAAAATTAAAAAGAATATTTGACAGTATCAATGGTACTCTCTTATTTTTGAATTCCGAAATACAATTAATCTGAATAACACAAAAAAAAAATTCGATACATACTCGTAGCAAATTAAATTCCAATGAAATTTTTCCAACCGAGTTACAGAAAAGACATAAATAAAGAAATCAATAAAATGGAATGATAATAAAAATTCATAAAAAAAAGTGAGTGGTTTTTGGTCAGTCACATTTCATCTCCATATTCTACCTACATTGAGAGACACAAAATTCAATTAAAAATCGAGCACAATTAAAAAGCTGTGTAAATGTTCGTACATATACAAGTCACGTCCAAAACACTATGGACGTGGCGTGGTTATACAAAATAATTTATTTATTGATTTAAATATAACAGCAAATATGTGAAATCGTGGTTTTGTCTTGTTAATTAAAAACATATGAGTTATACCTTGTCAAAGGTATTATTTTAACCTGCCCAACTGCTGAATTGTAGGAACTTAATCTCGTTTTGATTTAGTATCTATAGACCGTTCTTTAAAATGTTATACGTTACATAAATTTTATAAAATAACCTCACGACTAGTTATTTAACCAAACCACGCACATCGATTATATTTAAATTTGAAGAATAATTTTGTTCAATAAACAGATAGATCCGCTTTAACTATACAGTTAACTCTAATGGAATTTTTGAGCCAACATCTCATATTAAAAAATTCTAATTTTTCAAAATCAGATAACTCAACTCGTACTCGTATATACATCTATGTATATTTAATTCAAAGAAAATTTATTAAGATTCTTTTAGACATTTTTTCATAATATTTAAAAGACAAAACTTATTAAGAAATCCTATCACGTCTATCATCAATTTATGAAATGTAAATGTTCTGTTGAAATGAACGTTGTTTTAAGACAAAACATTGATTTATTGTAAAAAAAAATGTAAAACACTAAAAAAGTATTAAGTGCCTATGGTATTATCTTGTCCTTTGTTAAGATTTTTACAAACCACACCTGTCCTCATTCTTTATGTTCTATTTCTTTTAACGTAAACGTAAACTACTTGTGGAACATCTGTTGATCAATAAAAATGGCATATGCATGCTTATAAAATTGAAGGATACTGGATAATACCGATTCTCATGTGCAGTGCTGAATTTATCAATTACAAATCCATACACAAATTCATTGCACTTCATATAAAACGTGACATCACTTCATCATCAAATCATGTATTTAATCCACTGTATGCTACAAATGTATTATTATCTATGTAGTAAAAAAAATAAAAAACAAAAACCGAATTATTTAAATTTTTATTGCAGTAGCGTAGGCATTAAGCTATTTCACTATGCATATTATGATCCAAATTACAAATGCGAGTGTTTGATTACGTCACTGACTTAAGAAACAAATAAAAAATAAATATCTGACTCATTCATTCGTGTGTTTCTTTCACATATACAATACAAAATAAATTTATTTTTTTTTATATTTTTTTGTTTAGTTTTTCAATTTTTTTCTTAAGTTGCACACACAAAACAAAAATATTTCGTGAACGAACATGTCTTATACATAATATTTCTATTTATTGTAATAAACACCGAATATTTATCAATAATTAATTAGACATCTTTAATGATTAATAATAATAATAATGGCGAATGATAATGAAAGTGGTTGTTAACGTTGAGTGTTATAAATGTGTATTGTGATTCTTAAATATTAAATAAATAAAGTACATATGACTTAATAATGTAAGGAATTTGCAATATGTATATTATATATATGTATCTTATAAATGTGTTTTAATTAAATTTAAATTAATATTCAGAGTTACAGTTAAGGCTAATATACGATCAAATTGTTTAGAATTAAACTTACATATATTAAAAACGAAAGAAGTTGAGTGCAATTAACGATTTCGATTTCAAGTTTTTTGAGAATTTTTAGTAGATTTAAGAAGCCGGCATTCGAAACGTTACGTTATTGTGTATACGATAATGATATTCAAACCATGTGACGCGGTTTAAATTAAGCAACAACACGAAAATAAAAAGTCTCACACGTTACACAGATTCATACAAAAATATTAATTAATCCATTGTTGTATTTTTTTTTTGTATACAATCTTGGAACTTAACTACTTCCGGACAAAAGAGTTTATTTTTATATCTTTTAGTATTTTTGTAATTAAGATGCAACACTTTAGATTTGTACGGTTTTATGATAATATGTTCAGTGAGAGTGTTTCCGGTGTTTTTGTTTTTTAATGATTGATTTGTTTCGTACATTGACTATAGTTCACATTGGACATTTGATTGGCGCCCAACAAATTCATGGTTGATTTATAAACATGTTCGAATTGGTTAGGTTTCCCTGACAACTTCAGTACCCTGGAAGTAATAAATCAAAATTTCAGCAGAATTTAGCAGATAATTTTCAGTAGGAGAAAATCTAGTTTTTTTTGCACTATGTACATATGTATAGTTCTTTATTAATTCTAATGTTAAACTAATTATTAGCATTGATATTAATTATTATTTATTTATATTTTCATAAATTTTAAAATGTAAACCAGAATTATTGAAACACACTACTCTTTTACTATCACGAAATGGCACATATTCAAAAATTCGTGTAGCTGGCATTTATGATGTATCGTGTAAGTGGGCTAAGAATTTGTGTAGGACCGGAGTACGGGCTTACTATTTGCATCATATCAGGTCATACTTTATGTGGTATCAACTACAAAATAATTAAAAATCCATACAGTTTGATATTGAGTGACTGTATTTTGATAAGAAACTTAATTTACTGTGAGGTTGTGCCAGGGCATTTCAATATCGCAGGGAATGTAAAGGCAGATGAGTTGGCCCGCAAGGGTACAGCACGCCTAATAACCCAAAGCAGGCGGGATATAAAGATACCGCTTGCTTCATGTAAACTGTTGCTTCTGGAAGAAGCTATAAAAGAAACGAACGTCAGATGGTCTAACGCCAATTCGTATGTAATAACCAGGCAGATCTGGCCTGGTCTTGACCGGTCTAGATCAGACCAACTGATATCGCTTCGACGACACCATATTGGTATGGTCGTGGGAGCTATAACAGGACATTGTCTCATTGGGATACATGCGCGCAGACTGGGTGTCCCAGCCCACGATTTCTGCCGCAGCTGTGGTGATGAGGAGGAGGAGGAAAATGTGCTCCATCTGCTCTGCACCTGTCCTGGTCTAGCGTACAGCAGAACAAAATTTATGGGGACTTCCCCTTTGAACGACCTCACGGATCTTAGTAAGATCGGGATCCGGGACTTTAAACGCTTCTTGGTAAGCTCACGATGGTTCAGCGAGTGAAGAGGAGAAAACTCGAATGTGGTACAGCTACGGACCAATTTTGTGTCTATGCTAGTCCTTTAGGACGGCCACCCTTACCTAACCTAACCTAACCTACTGTGAGCTTTGGAAGAACCTTAAGCCACAGGTAACACGTATATTTTAATTTATTTTTTATATTATTTTTCATTTTTTGGTTGACGCCGGATTCAATATTTTATATACGACATGAAAATGCATGATGGCTTTGTTTACACAGAAAATAAATTGTTAGTAAATTAATTCACAAACAATTAAGAATACATATTTATATTAGCTCTTACATTTCGGCCACTTTGTACAACTCCTAAACTCCGCTGCGGTACAACTTACTATTCAAATTTCAAGTATGATGATGTATGAATTTTTTCGAAAACTAAGCGATGATCAGAAAAAAAATTATTTTATCAGTATAAACTATTAATTATGCAATTTCGTTACTTTAAGTAATCGCACAGCTAAACTACTCAAGATATGTGGTCACTTTGTCAGTATTTAGCATCAATCTTATTAGAATAGAGTGATGATCAATAGGTAGAATGGACACTATTATTGTTGTCAATTGTACAGGTTCACTTCCCTAAAATTCTATTTCCAAAATTCTAAACGCATTATAAATTTAAAACAGATTTCACTATAAAATTCTGTAAAATTGTAGTTTTAGTGGTATTCCAGTATACTCCGAATTATTAATTTGGAAATTCTTAAGTCTAAGTTGAGCAAAGATTAATTTTGTTCTGAATATTTAGAATTTTAGAAATTGTGAATTCCAAATTTTTTTTAGTTTGAAAATATTTTGTTTGCTTGAAAATGTTATTCAAATATTCTGATTCTCAACTTTATCTTTGAGGTGGTTTCTGAATTACAGAATTCCAGTAAAAACACTGCAATAGAATATGATTAGTAAATAGTAGCCCGCAAACATAAAAAAAAGTATTGATAAAAGCAAAATAAATTAAAATTATTCTTTTAAATTACCATAAGAAAATAGTGCATCAATGTGACTTTTCTTGAAATGTCTGGCACTGCTCAGGAATTTCCAATTCAAGAACATATATCCAAATATTAAATTTGATTGAGAACTGTTGTTTCCAGTAGTTTAAATATGGTTGTTCAAATTAATTCTTCAAAATCCGTTAACGTAAAAATCTATTTAAATTTAGATTTGATCTGAATTATTTGGAAAGATAGTTAAGCCAAATTGAGTGTAGCGAGATTCATAAATACTAGCTAAGACATCAACAATCTATCCAAATTCAAATTTCATCAATTTTGCTCACTTTAGTGAAACCAAATCTTTCTTTCTTGAATTACGCCCAGATCAATGGCTAAGAACATGAAACCGGTTTCTAGAGGATTAAACAACAATTATAATTTATAGTAAATCTTGCTCAATCTTCAAGGTGATCATTTTTATTTTCATTTTGTGAAGTTATAATGCGTCGATTTCGGTTTATTGAAAAATTGATTAACTGTTCTGTTTCAATACGAATATTTATATTATGTACAAATGAATATATTTCTTACTTCCTTCTAAATCTTCTTTATTCAAGTATATGTGTCTGGTTGAATTTATTTTGCGATACCAATGAAACAGTTTTTTGTGCGCACGATTTAAAAGTTCAATATCTTATTAATGTAATCAAGCCAGTATTTTGATATCACATAATAACCTGAATTCCTGGGAAAGATATAGCTAAAATTAAATGTTATGTAATTACATATATACACGGTGGATTTTTATTAATATTCTAAATTTATCCAATTATCTCATAATATGTCTTACCTGGGGTGCAAATAAACTTTTTATTTGATAAACATTTTTGGTACCCAAAAATAGTATTTAAACTATTTATAATCCGCATGTTTATGATATTAATGAGATTTGAGCAATTATCTGCGAGTCCTTCAATAACTTCGATAAAGAATTAACTTATCGTATACACTAAAGTTTTTTTGGTGTAAATCTTCGGTTTTTTAATTCATATTACTTACTGCCTTAAGTTATTGAAATATTGTTTGTTGTATGGAAGACGAAAGTGATAAAATCGATTTCATATTTGTATCACTTTTGTTGTATACAAAATGAATCATACTAGCAATATTCTTACCCCTTATAGTAATCTTGAAATTTAACTTCATGCAGGTATTTAGGATTGTGTGTGAATTTACTGGAATTATATATTAATTAATCATGAGTATAGTAACTGCATACATATATGATTTATATATATATATATATATATATATATATATATATATATATATATATATATATATATATATATATATATATATATATATATATATATATATATATATTACGTTGATTAGTTCTAAATTACGATTTTCCGCATAAAAATTACAAAAAAACAAAGTTCGTCGAATCATCTTGGGTTCAATAATATCAACACAATGACACTCGCACACCGGATATGATTACGCGCAAATCGTATACTAGTTATAGAATGTATGTGTACAAAATATATACAGAACAATTATTTTCGATGTATTGTAAATTAGCCGGTCCGTAAAACTCTGACTAAATCTATTTTTAATTAAAATATCTTGTTAAAACCAAACTAATTTGTTATTTATTTGTTTTGTTTTCTTTTTATTTACAGAATTTAAGAAATTTTTAAGATTTTTCTTTCTAACGAAAACTAAAACAATACACTGTAGTATAATAATATATAATTAAATGAATCCAAAAATATAATATAGCAAAGATATAGTAACGTCTTAATAAAATAACACAATGTTTATTGTGAAAAAATTTTGTTACTGCTGTGCATTGCCTACAGGATGTTTAGCGGTTGGTTTAATCCAAGCTGGATTAAACCTTTTAACCATATTGATTCTAGTAATAACAATGGCAATGTCAGAGCTTATTAAATCGTATAATGATTCTCTGATACAGCAGCAACAATATGATAATATTAATAGTAATAGTGATAGTAGCAGCAATAGTAATAGTAATTATGACCATGTGATTGGTTTATACTTGACCAACACCAATTTTTATATATTTATTTTTATCAAATTTATTTATTTAATCACATCGATTCTGCTAATTGTGTCGGTGCTAGCGAAAAAGCATAAAGTTCTTATGTTACCGTATGTGGTATTAGAAGGATTGTATCTAATGATAGTGCTACTGCTATGGATCGCAATCGGTTTCAATATAAGCAATTGGTATACAACTAAAGTATTTCTATTGTTTGGATTGTACTTTGGTAAGTAAATTGCCATAATACATTATGGATTCTACAGAAATAATGTTTTGCATATCTATGATGGTTGATTGTTATTATTGGTTCCCGCTTATACTCGAAATCGATACGATGTATGTAGATGTAATTCTTCAAGTATAATTTTAAGTTATTTTAAGTGGTTTATGTACGAGACTATATGTTATACATAATTAAAAATGCTTGGGGTAAAATTTCTTTGATTTGGTTAAAAATAGAATTTAAAATTTGTATTTTAGATTAATATTGAAATTTCGTTTATACGATTTAAGACATTTATCTGGTAGTGAAGTGATAAACATTTTAGGCAACTATTCTCTTTTAGATAATTTTTTGTTAAAACTTAATGAGCTTGTTAATTTAAATACCACAATCCTATAAATTAAATAAATGGTGAATTCATAAATAGTTTACAAACATTTTTTTGAATAATATTTAGAATTTGATAAATTCGTAGTCAGTTAATACTGGGGATATTATTATAGGAATAAAAAAATTCAAAATGAAATTTCGAATTTAGATTTTAGAAATTTATGAATTTCGACTTGATAATTTAAACACTTATGTATTAAACAGCTTTACAAGCGACCCAGTTATAGTTAGAAACATTATTTCTGTAGAATTATCCACAAATTTTGACGGACGATCGATATAAAATTTAAATTTTACTTTTGTAATTCTAGTAGTGAACGTATATTTTTGGATATGTGTACTATCATATTATCTAATTCTACTAGAAATTAAGCGACAACACCGCATCAATGCCTTTCTAATGGAACAACAATCTCTACAGCATAATAGCCAACATAACATTGAACAATGTGTCTTTCCTAATTAAACTATAATTACCTACATATATATTTGTATAATCTTGATAATTAATAATAAAAATATTTTTTATAAATAAAATTTAATTAGTTTTGTTTTTATTGTTAGTTATGTTTTTAAAATGATTTGATGATAAATATTTGATTTCTATGTTTTATTTCTATTTTAGAGTTATAAACCATGTCTGTGTTAAAACACTGTTGCTGTTGTGCCACCCTAGCGGTCGGTGGGGTAATTATCGGTTGGGTAAATTTAATATTTGCCCTAATCGAAATTATCGGTGTTGCGATCTCGATAAGTGATTTGGATTCGGCCAAGGCGCAACTAACCAATATTGATCCAAATAGTAAAGAAGTTATAGAGTTGATTACGTCGTTTGGTATGCTAGTGCTATGCATTATTTTGGTGGTTAAAGTTATTGGTTTTATTGTGGCAATACTATTGATTTTGGGTGCTACGAAACGTAATCGATTCCATATATTGCCACATTTAATATTCGAAGCTGTTTATATATTCTTCATTGGTATTATATGGATTATACTTTTCATAGCGATCTTCTCGTCATCCGGTATCATTCCATTATTTATTGTGTTCACATTATTCTTGGGTAAGATTAATAAATTATTAATATTTTAAAACAAACTTCTTGATTTAATTTTAAATTTTAATTATTTCATTACTATCTAGCATTCATTTTGTACTTATGGTTATGCATCCTATCATTGTACCAAGAAATTCGAGATGATGATTCTCGTGCACCAACCGATTCGTATTTAATGAGACCGACTGGACCGAATCCGCAAATGCATCAAAAACCACCATCATATGCTGCTCAACAAAATTTATTGTAAATAATAGTTTCTAAATAAATATTTTATTCTATTTTTTATGATAGTACATCGCATAGTACTATACATACCTGGATTACAAATTTACAAATCGACATTCAAATAATTACCGCAATGTGCCATCCATAAATATTTACATTTTTTTTTTTTTTTCAAATAAGAGTATTATCAAGCTCTTCCATACTATTTAACATTAAGTAAAACCCGAGCACAATGTTTTTATCAATTATTTACAATTTTAAATTTTTAAACATTTAATCGAATTCATGTAATGTGTTTTTAATATCTTACGTACACTATTATATATTTATATTTTATTACTACATACTATATGTACACATAAAATAATAATAATAATAATAGTATTAGCATTAAGAAAACTAACTATGCGAAATCCTTCCATTGAAGGTTGCGATTTATAGATTTTAATATTTGTCTTATTACAAAAATTGTATTTTTATTTTATTTTTTAGTTACACATTAGTATTTTTCATTTCAGAATAATAATTAAACCTAATTAAAAATTCAATGTAAAAAATAATTATATATGATATAAATATACGAATCTTAAATAAAAATAAATGTAAAATGAATTATTTGTATTTTATCTCAATTATGTAAAGTTCATTCATTTTTGGGAAGATCTCATATTTAAATGTCGGTAGTCTCTCAAATATTAATTTTAAAATATTTTGAAAATTAAACATTTGATCTCAAAACACAATCGTACCACAAAATTTGTGTAATCAACTAAATACGAGCACTTGAGAGAATTTCTAAATTTGCGGATTATCGATAATCAAAAATCAAAAGATAATTTGAGGCATTTCATTAAATCATTTCCGTCCAAAAGTACTAATCGCGAACATTTTAGAGCGCTGAGCGCAGCAACATTTTAATTTTCACCTTATAAAAATCCATAATAAAACAATATTGTTTATAAAATTTTCTTTCTTATGAAAAATAAAAATTGCGATATGAATGAACATTTGGACTTGGCCAAAATAACATTATCCTTAGCGCTAATCATTGTCCACTTTGGTAGGTAAAAATGATCCTTTTAAAAATAATTTTGTATTTATATTTATTTGCTATCGTTACAAAAAAATTAACAGAATATAAATATTAACAGTTGGTTAAATATCTAACTCCCAAACAACAAGGTTAGGTAACTTTAATTATTGTTCTAAAAATTATTGATTAATAACTAAGTAGGCTGGAATCATTGCTAGAAAATGGATAATTTTGAGTTTTATGCATATAAGGATTAAAATTAAAAGAAACTAAAAAAACGAATACCCAATTTACACATTTAGCATCTACGTCATACTACTAAAAGAAACTGGGAGCTATAAATGTTAACTTATAGAATTATTTAAACTATTACTTGTAAATAAGTACACTTTAAAACGATTTAAACACTACTAACTAATTTATTGTCTTGCGCTAGCCTCGTCGTTTTCATCTTAACTATGAAATGAGACGGGGATTATAAATAAATATGATAGATGGGATAATTCTGGAAACCATGTGGCTTAACCATATTTTTTATTCGTTAATCTCTCCAGTGAAACATTCAATTAACCTAACAGGAAAAAACATACATAATACATAGATATGGTTGCTGATAAGTGATAAGAAATAGAAATTACCAAAAAAAAAAATGATTTCCTTCTAAAAAACAACGACAATTTTGGGAATTCTTATCATGGAATGATATTATTTTTACGAAAATGTTGAATGGTACATAATATGTACTTTGAAATTACCGTATCGCTAGATGCTAAAACTTGGGAATTAATTTTTGGATCATCGCTCCTCAATATATTTATTTTGTTTTGTGTTTCCGTTATGAACATTCAAATTTCTCAAGATTCTTTGAAAAGGTCACAAAGCCAAATTGAACAATTACAAAAACATTTTGATAACACAATTTAGGGATCATTTGACATACATATTGTTTATATAAACATTGTACATGTCGTTCGGGTTTTTTTTTACATATAGCTATGTCTGCCTATTGTATATTTTTCTTTGACCTATCCCACCACCTTTCCTAACTACTCTTCCTCACATATAAGACCAAACGAGCACAGTTTAACATCAGCTTTTCTGAATAGTAATATGTTTTTAAAGCCAATATGGAACTGCCAATACATTACCTGCAAAACCAACCAATTTGCTTGAGTATAACAATTGTAAAATATAGTTCAGCCAATCGTTTATTTCTTTAAATTGCTAGGGCTAAATTACCTAAATATATTTTGTCCTAATAGTTGAACATTTGAAATCTAAATTTTTTCGATAAATCATATATTTCAGATTAACTAGAAAATGCCGAGTCCGCCACTTAAAAATTTTTGTCACTGTGCTACCCTTCCAACAGGAGGCATCATTATCGGAGGGTTACAAATCGCATACTATGTAATTACATTAATATGTGTAACAGTGATGCTTATAATAACACACGGTGTGCGAAATGCAATTCTTGAACAAGCAAAAGAGGAGGGGGAAGATCAAGAGACGATCGAAGCATTTGGAGAAGCATTTGGGCATCTATCCTCTGGCATTTTATGGCCAATTCTAGCCTTTCGAGTAATTGGAATAGTGACGTCGATTTGCTTAATTATTGGATCTCAAAAACGTAGTAAACAATTTTTACTGGGTTACTTGATATTCGAAGGAATTGGGTTTCTGGCATTGGTGCTTGTATGGTTTTTCGCGGTGCCTGGAAAAGGAAGCACTGTCGGAGGATTTTTATTTTTCTTATTCCTAACCATGTATATGAGTAAGTATATATGAGAGAAATTTCGTATGTTTAAAAACAATATTACCTATAAATTATTATTTTTTACTAATTCCAGTTTTGAATAAATATTTTTGGTTGTGCGTATTGTCATTGTACATGTTGATATCTAACGAACAACGTGGTGATCTTAATAATGGAGAAGTGAATATACCACTACAAACTATTCCCGAGAATCAACGAATATATATGCCAGCTAATAACGCATATCCTTCACAACAGCAACCTCTGTATATTCCGCAACCAACCAATGCTATGTATCCACAACAAAAAACGTATCCGGGACAACAACCACCGGCGTACCCAGTGCAAATATACCATCCAGCCGATACAAATAACCAATCAACTGATGTAGGCTTAAAATCGATTGTGTGATTTTTTCGTTCTTTTTATACATCAATTAAAATGTTTAGCTTATCTAAAGTACTTAATTTGCAGGGTAAGTATTTTTATTTTATAGTAAAGGAAGGGTATATATATATATATATATATATATATATATATATATATATATATATATATATATATATATATATATATATATATATATATATATATATATATATATATGTATATATATATGTATATATGATTTATATAGATTAAGAATTCGCTCATGCGCTTTAATTAAAAACTATAATATAAAATTATTTACCAATTAAATTTATAATTTATAATTTATATAAACAATATTAACGTAAATAAAACGTCTGATGTAAGCTGAAAATTAAAAAAAATCAATTTTGTTTATATTCTTGGCGATTGTTGTGGTCTGTTCACAACTTTGTTGATATATATAAGCGATTCATAACCGGTGTTCCGCGGAACACTAATTTTAGTCATAAATATTGAATTATAATTGAAATCGGTAATTCTAATTTATAGTTGCAAAAGTACAACTCATCGTTTTATTTAAATTCTCTTCAAATTAAATAAATACACTGAATATAGGTAAGTATGAGAAATTTGAAGGATCGGGTATAATGCACAGGAGAATATTATTATCAAATATAGTTATCATTAGTTGTCACTAACTGCTATCAGTTAAATTTGAAATATGTATATTAATAATAATTTCAAAATTTATAATTATAATGAACAAATAGTATTTATTGATTGCGGATATGTATTTTGATCGAGCTGCCATTTCGGAATACATGATTATATTTATTAGTTCATTCAAAACAAATAACTTAAAATACTATAATCAAATAACTTATAATACTTCATATAAGGGAAATACCTTCATTTTCTAGAAGGCACCACTGACAAATAAACGCCATGTTACCTCTTTTATAACGAAAATTTGAAAAATAATGGAAATAAATCTAAAAAGAAAGAAATATTAAATAAACAAAACTAAATTGACAATACCCGGCTGAAATAACTTGGAAATAAAAGGTAACGTAAAACTTCTTTTTAAAAAACGTTTGGCGCGCTTAAAAATCGTTTGGCGCACCATCTGGAAAATAATTAATTTGTGTCGATAACATGACGTCACGCGAGTTTACTATGGCAATCTGCAGTAATCTCCCTTATAGTATTATAGGTTATTTGATAATACTATAGACAAAACAGTATATAGATTTCTCATATTTCTATTTGCACTGTGTATGAGCGAGAAAAAATATTTTCAATCTCACCGTTGTGCTGTTGATATTTCATAGTGTATGCAGTGTCACCAACACAACGATGACATAGGAAAAATCAGAAGTTTGTTGTATTCCTCTGTTTTTGTACAAATGAGAAATCTAATAATACTATAAGGGAAATTGCTGCAGATTTGCGTATGGCAGTTTATCGTAGTTTACCTTTTTTTACTAGATGGCACCGCTGGCAAATAAACGCAATGTTTCCATTTTTTTAACGAAATTTTAAAAAATAATGTAAAAAAAAGAAATTTAATAAACAAAACCAAATTAGCAATACCAGGCTGGAATAACTCGGAAATAACACGTAACGTAACAATTCTTATTCAAAAACGTTTGGCGCGTCATCTGGAAAATTAAGGTTTATTAATTTGTGTCGATAACATGATGTCACGCGAGTTTATTACTGAAATCTGCAGTAATCTCCCTTATAGTATTATAAGTTATTTGATCCACAATGAACAACTTTTTACTTTTAACTTTGACTGTTAATAAAGCAAGCCCAATGAGTAAGGAAAAGTCAAATTACAACTAACTTAATTATAATAAATTGTATATTTATTTTTATTTGTTAGTCATTTTTATCAAAGGCTGTTTCCGAAACGAAATACTTATTTGTGGAGACTTACTTATTCAAATAAGCATCATCTGGTAACTTATTTACTAACTCTTTCTTGCAAGAAAATCTAAATTATCTGTCAAAATTTGTCAAATATTTATGATCATGTAATTTTGGGTTTATAATCAATTTAAAATATGTATTTATACAAAATGCTACAAAATATGTAGCTATATATACATACATATTTATATGTCTATCATTTTTTTATATAGGTTAACATAAATAATTTTTTGTTTTGACATTACTGTCAAAATAAGTATGCTAAGACAAGTGTCCGAAACGTGTGATAAAAAATCGTGAATTAATTTTTTGACATTTGTTTGATAATTATTCCCCTACATTCACGATTTTGTATTATGCTATTCTGTATTATAAATCTCCCCACCTCATAAGCTTTTTCCCCACGTCATATACATATATCAATTTTAGTTTTCATAACCTCAAATTTTTTGTGACAACTTATAAATTGCACAGAAAATTTAAAAAATTGAATATTAAAATAATGGATCCGATAATCCTTTTAATGTCACGTTCTAAATATTATAAGTATTAATAATTTTAGAATATATTATTATGAATAATGTTACACATGCGTACACAAATTATTCGATAGCTGTCAAAAATTATCATAGTAATAGACTCGAATAATTTGGGTGTGTTCGGTATTTTCAAGTAAATGTCAAAACATTAATTCACGATTTTTTATCACAAGTTTCGGACACAGTCTAAAGACAATGCCACATGCAGTTCCGACCGATTCGGTAGAAAATATGGTAAGACATGCCACATGAGCAAAACTATAATCCGACCGATTTTTACAACAATTTTTTTTTTTTTTTCTTGTTTGTTGTCATGAGTTTTTGATATTTAGTTTATATAATTTATCAAATTATTACCAATTATTACAGATTGACAACTGCGTTTGTAAACAAAATAAAATTATCACCGAAGTGAGGTTATACTCACAACGAAAATAAATATCGGTGATATTTGATGCGTTCGGAACCGACAAAATTTGTATTGGGAAGCGTTCGGAACCGACAAAATTTATACCATTTACGTAAAAAATCGGTTGTCGGACCGACAGAATAGAAAAACTCTTATTATTCAATTAAAATGGTTTTATTATTATAAATTTATGATTTTAATTGTAGTTATTTCATATATTTTCTCAATAATTTAATCCAAAAATATGCAAACATTTAAACATAAATGAAGAAATCGGTCCCAGGCTTTCGTCGATATTTTTGTCATGTGGCAACGCCTAAGGTTTGGAGTTTCCCACAGTAACACATAAATAAGGTAATATATTGCGCATACAGATGGCTGAAATAGTGAAATATTAAACTATTTATTATGAATTTTATATTTTAATCACTGTTTATTATTCAAAGTATGTTTAAAACACAACCGAAAAATGTACACATAAACACGTTTAGTCAGGTCTCATACTTCCGGCATTTTATTTTTTTATATAGATACGCAAAAACGAACCAAAATGAAACCGATGAATATATTACCTGTTTCCCTATATCGGGGACACGGGGAATTTGCTATTTTTTTTTTGAGTCAACCACCAACATAACGAACAAAACATTTTTATTTTAAATAAAATTCATGCAATCCTGTAAGTAAAAAGTTGTTCATTGTGAAAGTGAATGGATGGACGGACAAATTATTAAAAGTAGGCTGTAATTTAACAAAAACAAAAAAAAAACACAAACGAATACTACTCATCTTAATATAATTAAAACACATTGGAAATTTGATCTTAGGTCATCTACAATTAAATCGAGGAAAAAACGTCGATTTTCAAAACAACTTAACAAAAGTGCTAATCTAAGCTGATTTATGTATATCTTCGTTCTTATGTATTCGTTTGTATTGTTTGTATATGTTTGATTTGTGTATAGAGGGGAAAATTGTGCTCATACATAAATTGAATTGCTGATATCGCGCAAATTAAAACCAAAGCGCAAACATACATAAATAATTATACTCAACAAATTTAATTTATATTTAGTTCGACGCCAAAATTCAAGCCGTGTTCACTTAAAATAAAAGTTAAATTAAACAAAATGGTTTTAAAACGTTTCTGTTTGTGTTGTGATTTAAGAAGTGGTGCCATATTTATTGGAATAACACAAAATATAATTGCCTTACCGGCATTTGTTCTTTCGTTCCTATCCTTTGGATATAGACAACAAATTTCACATGAGCTGCGATTAAATGGTGGCAATCAAATTATACCATTGGTTACACTAGTGTTGATTCTATGCTCATTTTTAAAATTGTGTTCGTGCATTCTTTTGATTTCTGGTGCATCGCGTCGATCTCATCTCGAACTAATGCCATGGTTGATTATCGAGGGTATTGGGATGGCTACATCTTATATAATTGTTTTAATTTTAACCGTGTTCGTGTTGAATGTTTGTGAACCGTGGGGTTTAGGAACGTTTCTAATTGGAAATGTTTTTTTCGGTATGTAAAATTGTTAGTCTAGGAATTATATTGAAATCGTATAAATTTTGTGAAGTTGCTTTAATTTTCGGTGTCGTTAATAATTTAAGGTTGACAAAATGTTTGTAATGATACATAGTTTTTGAGCTTCGTGCAGATTGAGCTTTTCGACATAAATACCTTTTACAAATATGTATATTCTTTTAAAACTATCCTACAGCAAATTTGTAGGTTGAATTTTCCGGTTTTATTAAAATTTAATTAAAGTGTGAAAATGCAATTCGTTTATATTATAAGATGATACTCGGTCCACATTTTTGATTAGCAAATATTCAAATCACACTTATATAACGATGTTTTACAATTCAGTTTTACAAATATTAGGTAATAAAAGAATGAGTCAAATGGAGAAATTTTTACTCAAATTCAATTAGAAAATCAATTTAAAAATTTTAACTCATAATAAAATCAATATTTTTTCTCTTAATCTATCTGTTGCTAACTATAATTTCTTTTATCTTACAGGTGTTTCTCTATACTGGTGGCTATGCGTCTATAGCTTATATCGCGAATACCAGAAACAAGAAGCATTCAAATTCAGAGATATCGAGCGGCTAATTCAACAATAATACAATAATATTATTTTTTTTTATTATTAAGAAAGTCAAAATAATTTTATATTATTTTTAATAACAACAAATTTGGAAGTAATACATATTACAGTTTTGCTTCCACCGAAGCCGTGAATTGTGGCTGCGTCTAAAAAATATTTTTTTAAATATATTCAGTATTTTTTTATAATCAAGTGGTTTTATTTGTGAGCGATTTACCAAAGCATTTATATTCAAGTCGGATTTATTAAACAAAACTCCCATTTGATCGTAGTTGACAATTGAACTCCATGTAATTGCACGAATTTTATCACCTTTGGAATATCACCGTAATATAGCACTATCCATTCCAGTGGAACAATAAATTGCTTACTATGAAATCCCGATGCTAGAGTTTGTAAAAGTTTCCCTCTGATTTTATTTAGTTTTATTAAACCAATACCGTGTAATATATGCGGTAGATCATCCATCAGCTTCAAACTACGATAGTAATTCCGTCGAAAAGCTTTCAGTGATATTGTGAACCATGTCGCGGTACCTGGAAAAGGAAGTACTGTCGGAGGATTTTATTTTTCTTATTCCTAACCATGTATATGAGTAAGTACATATGAGAGAAATGTCGTATGTTTAAAAATAATATTATAAATTATTATTTTTACTAATTCCAGTTTTGAATAATATTTTTGGTTGTGCGTATTGACATTGTACATCTTTTATATATATATTTTATATTGTACATCTTTTATATATAACGAACAACGCGGTGATTTTTATAATGGATAGGTGAATATACCACTACAAACTATTCCCGAGAAACAACGAGTGTATATGCGAGCTAATAACGCATATTATATTTATTAAAAACTATAATATAAAATGATTTGATTGAATGAATAAATGATTTGATTTCACCAATTCAATTTATAATTTATATAAACCATATAACGTAAATAAAACGTCTGAAAATTAAAAAAATCAATTTTGTTTATATTCTTGGCGATTGATAAAAAATAAAACAAACGAACACTCCGCAGATCTGAAATCTAAACATACGGGAAATTTGATCTTACGTCATATAAACAAATACTTCTTCTAACATGACATATTATTCTTAGACAATAATTCTATCATAAGGTTTGCTAAGAATAGTAATTCTATCATGAGGTTTGCTAAGAATATTAATGACCTCATCCTACGACCTCATCCTACAATTACATCTGGGAAAAAAACGGCGCTTTCAAAACAAAATAGCAAAAGTGCTAATCTAAGCTAGTTTACGTTCATCTTCGTTCTTATGTATTCGTTTGTATGTTTTTATAATTATGTTTTATGTATGATATCATATTCATGATAAATAATTTGGAAATTTGCTGATATCGCGCAAATTAAAACCAAAGCGCAACATATGTACATAAATTGTTATACTCAACCAATTTAGTTCAACGCCAAAATTCAAGCCGTGTGTACATTTTATATAAAAGTGTAATTAAACAAAATGGTTTTAAAACGATTCTGTTTGTGTTGTGATTTAAGAAGTGGTGCCATATTTATTGGAATAACACAAAATATAATTGCCTTACCGGCATTTGTTCTTTCGTTCCTATCCTTTGGATATAGACAACAAATTTCACATGAGCTGCGATTAAATGGTGGCAATCAAATTATACCATTGGTTACACTAGTGTTGATTCTAGCTCATTTTTAAAATTGTGTTCGTGCATTCTTTTGATTTCTGGTGCATCGCGTCGATCTCATCTCGAATTAATGCCATGGTTGATTATCGAGGGCATTGGGATGGCTACATCTTATATAATCGCATTGATTTTAACCGTGTTCTTGTTGAATGTTTGGGAACCGTGGGGTTTAGGAATGTTTCTAATTGGAAATGTTTTCATCGGTATGTAAAATGATGACATGTCTAGTGAATTATATTGAAATCGTATAAATTTTGTGAAGTTGCTTTAATTTAATATTTTAGTTCTTTTTGCTTTAATATTTATGTTTTAAAGTGATTTCCCTTTTTATATCGTATACGTTCTGAACAATATATGACATTTATGTCGAGTGCTTTCGTGCTACCAAAAGTGATGTATATATACATATAAAAAAAACAATAAATTTTGCTATTTTTTTGATGTATACATCACTTTTAGGCCAATGACGGTTCATTGTGATAATATAAACATAAATACATAATATAATAAAAAAATGTTCGGTTTATCCGAAGTCCGATATATCGAGGTTTTGCTGTGTTAAGTTGACAAAAAATGTTTGTAATGGTACGTAGTTTTTAAGTAGCGTGCAGATTGAACTTATCGACATTTTACGAATATCTTCTTTTAAAACTATCATGCAGTAAATTTGTATGCTGAATGTTCCGGTTTTATTATAATTTCTTAAAATGTGAAAATGCCTTTCGTTTATATTATAAGATGATATGTATATATACGGTTCACATTTTTAAATAACAAATATTCAAATCATACTCAAATAACGATGTTTTACAATTCAAACGTTTTAACAAATTATAAGTATAAATTAAATGTGTATTTAATGATTCTGTCTATCGAATTCAATTGGAATTTTATCAAATAGGAGGTAATAAAAAAACGAATCAAATAGAGAAAGTTCAAGTCAAATTCAATAAGAAATCAATTCAAAAATTTTAACTCATAATAAAATCAATATTGCCAACTTATAATTCATTCTATTTTACAGGTGTTTCTCTATACTGGTGGCTATGCGTTTATAGCTTATATCGCGATTACCAGAAACAAGAAGCACTTCAATTCACAGATGTCGAACGATTAATTCAATAATAATAAAACATTAATCTTTATTAAGACAAAATAATTGATTTTATATTATTTTTAATAACAACAAGTCTGGAAGGAATACGTCTTGCAGCTTTGCTTCCACCGAAGCCGAGAATTGTGGCTGCATCTGAAAAATAATTGTTTAAATATATTCAGTATTCTTTTTATAATCGAGTGGTTTTATTTATGAGCGATTTACCAAAGCATTTAGATTAAAGTCGGATTTATTAAACAAAACTCCCTTTTGATCGCCGTCGCCGTTGACCAATTGCACTCCATGTAATTGCACGCATTTTATCAATTTTGGAATATCATCGTAATGTAGTACTTGCCTGATCCATTCCAGTGGAACAATAAGTTGTTTACTATGAAAACCCGATGCTAGAGTTTGCAAAAGCTTTCCTCGTATTTCGTTTAGTCTTATTACACCGATACCGTGTAATATATGCGGAAGATCATCCATCAGCTTCAAACTACGATAGTAATTCCGTCGAAAAACTTCCAGTGATATTGTGAATGATGCTCGGATTAAAAAATTACCCTTTAAATGTTGGGAAAGCAAAGTACCTCGTTTTAGTGATTCTGAATCACCAATATTCAGCAGTAAATAGATCGATTCTACAACACATCGATTTTCTACTTTATAATACTCGCATGAAGTTTTATCACATACATCGTAGCAGCATAATAATTTTTTAAGACATTCCTGTAAGTGACTATGGCAGATCACCGGGTCAAAATCATTTATAGAGAATTCACAAAGCCGATACATACTATACGTTAGAAACATTACGATTGGCTCAAGTAGCTTAATAGTATAATTGATTTCTAGGTTTTGCATCACAATTTCTTGGCGCACTCCTCGCAGTCGATCAAATATGAAATCGTAAACGAAATTTAATGGTCTTCGTTTATCTAGAATGATTCTAATAGATAGGTCAAAATTATAATGATTATAATACACACACAAAATTATAATAATTACCACACATTAGATGTGAAAACGAATTGCTACTTACTTTGATAATAGATACTCCACAGTCAGATACAGTGCTTCAGGTGTCCGGAGTTCCGATGGTTTTGGTGCATTTACGCCAGCCGCTGATCGAGCAAAACATTTTACAGCCTTTGTCGTATTCGTTTCTTTCTTATTACCCTAAACATTAATACAATTTTAAACAAAATACTATAATTTAATCACTTAGGAAAATTTTTAAAAACTGTATACTTTAGCTGTGGTCTCGATCAACTCATAGTAGTGAAGCAAATTTTGTTTGGTACGCCTAAAATATATAAATTATTTGTACTTTACTTGAGCATTTTGCAAATTTATCGTCCAATCAATTTTTACAGTTTTATTTCGCTTTCGGGGCACATACAACAGCTTATCCCTTTTATAAATGTATCCATAATAAAATTTAACTTTTTTAATGCAATTTTCCACACTCACCTCACAACAAATAGTAAATTAAATACTATAAATTCTCATACTCAAACTGACATAAAATGCGATTAATACTCGTCCTAGCGTGAAAGGAGAGAAGCAAAATTACACGGAATTTGAGACATCTAGCGTTCGGAATTTCATTTTTTATAACGATTAAAATTTAAAAAGGCCTTTTCTCGCTAAATCTCTATTCTGTTCCAAACTTCCAATCCTTCGGAGAGGAAGTGTACAATGATCAATATCCGTAATTCCAACAAACTTCAGTCAAAAAAATTGGTAGGAGACTTTCTGGAGTATTGAATGAATAAACTAACTAAAAACTTAACTCTAAATTATGTAGAGTAAATAGCCTATTATATAGGATAAGGACTAAACTTTTATTTGATCAAATATATTTACAATACATTAACAGAGACCATGGCAAAAATTTACAGCACTTGTGGATATAAAATCTTATTCAACTTGGTTTCTGTTTATTTCTTGAGGATGATCGCCTATTTGGACTCGAACGACATCGATTCCGAGAGTGCCGTTCACACCATTCTGTGCAGTATAACAGTTCAGAAGAATTCAGCTGTATAGGTTGATTCTTGCTGGTTGGCTTCCTTTGCGGATTTAATCGTAAACTACGTCGTAATGGAGGAGTGTCTGAATCACAAAACCGTAAACTACGACGATCTTTCGGTGTCGGCTTTGGGGATGCACATTCATCTTTTTTATTCAGCCGATTTGGACTGCGCAATAATGATTTTATATTTTGAGTCGACTTTGGACATGCAGGCTTAACTTGCTTTTCCCTTACCACATTTGGACTACGAATTATGGAACGTGCATTTGGCGTCAGCGTTTTGCAAATACATTCACCTTTGTCATTGAGCACATTTGTTCTTGGTTTATCTACCACAGTTGTGGTTGACGTATTTACAGATGAGTTTACATTTGATTGTACTGCGCTTTCATTTGGTGTTGAAACTAATGTTACATCATCATTTTGACTACGCTCCTCTCGCTCTTCCGCAGAACTTTCAAACCATAAAATTATTAAGCCAATTATTAGCACTGCTAAGAGTAGGGTTTGAAGTATATTCCAATTGTCTGAAATTCGTTTATGGTCTTCTGTAAAAAATTTCGTGTGGAAATTGAAATTCAATTAATGCAAAACAAAAAATTGGTGTCTTACCTATTATCGAATAATAGTATGAACCACCTTCAATTTGTGAACTATACATTTGATTAATAATAATAGTAAATATATCCAGCATGAAAAATTGAGCAAATTTTGTTTTCATGTTTCGCCAGCCATGAATGAGTAGCTTAGATCGGGATTCACTATAATAAAATATATTTATAATTTTTATTTTTATAGTGTGACAGGCAAGTACTTACGATTACTTTAATATGGGATGTGGTTGACTCGTGATTCATCGTACTTAAATATAATTTTAACTAACTGCCCCAAGACGGAAGAAGTCAATTAATAGACGGAAGAAGTCAATTCTTAAATTATTTTTTCGAATCTCTAAAGCAGTCTACGGATTATCCAAGTATGTAGGTAGTTCTTTTACATCGGTTTAATAAAAAAACGCTTAAGATATGCATGGTTGAACACCAACCGAACTAAAGTATAAGAGAATTTAATTAATTTGTCTATTTAAATACGATCGCGTAGGTCGACATTATTGTTTATGTATATCAAATTTTAGCAGAAAAATGTACGTTATTAAATTAAATAGCGATGCCACATTGAATGTGTTAAAATCAATGTATGTAAAAAAAATTTTACATTCAATAAACTTAAAATAAATAAATTTTTCATATTATACCTGAACAAATTGCAAAAAATGCAATTTGTCCAATTTAGGGCTTTTTCTGACAAAATAGGGTAAAAATGAGGAAAAATGAAACAGTAAACTTGGAAAAATTTTATTTTGAAATTTTTAATTAAACACAAACATATTTATACATACATACATATGTATATGCAAAAAAACACATTTTCAATTTTGGTATCATTCGTTCCAGAATTTGAGCTTTATTTAACTTAACACTAATTTTGCATAATTTTAAAATTTATGCAAAATTGACAAGGTCCCACAAACGTAAGTAACGTAATGCAAAATAATTGAATAAATCATAACGTAAACTTTAAAAGTGAATTTTCCCAACATTTTGTTTTCTGCAGATATCCAGTTTTTGTTTAATTCACATGTTTATCTACTTGCTAGTGATTTCTAGATTCAACAAATTTCTAGCTGGTGTTTTTTGCTGTACAATCAGAAAAATAAACAAAAAATGTAGCCATGTAAGATTAATTTAAAATTTTTAGCAAATTTATGAATACTGATCATATAAATAATATGTACAACGATATTTAAGTCATCATTTCCAGTTCTAATTGTCTTAATTTGGAAAAAAAATCCTATACCATTCTTCATAATGTTGTTCATTCAATATCTAAGAAACAAAATAGCATTATTTGGTATAAAATACATTATATCTACATGATTATTAAACATGAAATAATAATATTTAATACTAATCTCTAATTATAGCCTAGCCAAACTGCACTTTAATAAATGCATCATAATGTTTTGTTTGCTTTGATGAACAGGAAAATATTTTTAATAGTTTAAAAGTATGTACTATTAAAGTACATGTGATGTAAACGTGGTATAAATCGGTTTTATTAAATCCCAGTCTGGCTAGGCTATAAACTTACCACTCGGAGTTAATGAAAGTTAAACTCTCTTCTGAAACGGCATTTTAGTTAAATTAACGTTACAAAATATATATTCACTGTCAAATTTGCAAATTAACAAAAATCAAATTTAGTTTACTTTTTAATTTGTATTTTGTTATCATCTCCCATTTTTACATAGTTATATTTAGTCAACTCTCATTTTAACGTCCACTCGTTGAATCGCACACCTCTGAAATACCGCATACGATAACCCCAACGGTTTTGTTAAAAATTGCATTAAAATTCTGCTCGGTTTTCCGTCCTTCGCAAAACCTCCATATACCGCACGATTTACTCTATGCCTTTCCTAAAAAACTTTTCTATTCGATATACCATCCTTCGATACAATATACCGCAATTGTGTTTATCTTTTAAATCTATGTGTAATTTTGATTTTATTCTTATTTTAATATATTCCCTTAATAATTTAGAATTTTCAAATTGTTTTACATTTTGCACCTTTTGCTTACATTACACTATAGTAATGTACATATTTCATTTAAATTTTAATATAACACGCACTGCTCGTTATACCTCACGGAAGTTTCATTGCCCTGATTGTGGACAATAGCGAGAGTTTGATTGTATTAAATAGTAATAACTAAAAAGAAGACTAAATGAAGAAGATTACATGTATAATCGAAATCGATTTTAATTTAATAAGTATAAATATTATATAAAAATAATTTCTCTGAAATCAAGATAAAACACAAATTAAAAAATAAAATAAATACGAATTTTAATTATTTTAATTTACAAAATAATAAATCTATTCTGTAGCTCAATGAATTTCATATGTATAAAAACGATTTATTTCTCCGCAACTAAGACACAATTGGAAGACGACTACTTCTTTTGGTGACATAGAAACATGAATCAAAGCTGTATCTATTGAATTGATGGAAAACATTTATATCTAGATTTAAATCTAAATTTATAGATACAGAATTTATAGATCTTTCCTTTTAATAATAAAATGGTAAAATTCTTTATAGTCCTTTTAAATCGGCATCTCTATATAATTAACAAGAGATCCTCACATATTACACCGCTTTTATAACAACAGATGTTTCCGGTGCGGAATATTATAGACTACTGAAAATTCCTAATGCACTTTAAAATAAAACAATTTTTAGTTACTATTTACTTAAACACTATACTGTATTTTATTATTTATTTTTAATGAATTTAAAAATTAAATCAATATTATGTGTACATTATATATTGATGAAAAATTGGTTTTTCTATATAAATTTTCAGGTTGGTATTTTTCTTGTTTTCTCTTAAATATCCATGGAAGCAATTAGTTGTTCGTAACAATCTTTTCAAAAAAATAATCAAGTCCAACATATATTTTTAATTAATTATTTTATATATATTTCATAGAAATAATCTTATTTTGATAGAGGGATAAAATAAAATAAAAATGATTAAAAGAAAATTTTATAAATTTGATTTTCCCGTTGTTTCATATATTTATATATACATACATATAATATATATGTATATATATTTATATATAATATATTCACACGGTGTGGTTGAAATCTATTGTGTATGTTGTGTTGGTGTGTTATTTAGGTAGACTGCTCGCGGTTCGCTCATCAAACACTTAAATTAAAACACAAAATTCACAAAAAATGTTATTCTTAATTATTTAATTAATTATTATATATATTCATATACATATTTATATATATATTTATATATTTTTTTATGTAACTACTTTAATTTTTTACTATTACTAATTTTTATTTAATGACATATTTTCTTAAAAATATTTCCTTTTTTATTTTAATTTTTTTTGGCTGTTTGTTTTTTTAAAATAAAATTAGTATTTAATCCAATTTTTGATTATTTAAATAAAAATTATATAATTTTTACTATTTTAATAATAGATTTTTGGTTGAATTTAAATATATATTATTTTTAAAAAGGTTTTAATTTTTGTACTCTTGTACAGACTTCGATTTAAAGTTGGATAAACTGTTAACTCTAGTACAGAAAAATTAAAAATTTTAATCCATGAACTTAAAATAAAATTAAAGAACAAGACATTCCATTATGCACTTGATTAAATTTTTAATTAAAACAAGACTATTTCATCAAAATGTGGAAACACTAGACACGATCGATAAATGTATAACTCAGCTCGTCGAAGAGTCGAGCTTTAATATTTTATAAGGATCATATTTAAGATAAATTTAAATGATTGGAATGAAAAAATGTAAGAAAACATAATTATAACATTATTTTCTTAAAAAAAATAAGATTTAAATTAATTAAGGGTTAAAAATATATTTAAAAAAAAGTTGGTTTTCTTTTTTTAAAATTAACGCTTTTTTCTCTATCGTCATTCTAACTTAAAATTTTCTTCTATTCTCGTGGACGCTGAAAAAAGGAATAAAAAATAATAACAATTAAAAATTTGTGTGGTCACCGATAATAGGATATAATTTATCATTATACATTTCAGAAAGGGGGATGCAAACCAACTTTAATGGGAGCTAAATTCCATGCTATTAATAGTAAAAACAAAAATCAAAATCTTCACGCTAATATATAACCCAACTTTCTTAAATTTGGGAATGGTGTTAATTAAAATAGTAAAAATTGTTGTCTTGTATTTTATTTAAACAAAAAAATCAAAACACTAAAATATATATATATATATATATATATATATATATACATATATATATATATATATATATATATATATATATATATATATATATATATATATATATATATATATATATACATATACATATATATATATATATATACATATATATACATATATATATAAATATATAGGTTTTCTAGTTCAAATAGAAAAATTTCAAATTCAATCATTCCATTTCAAAATAAAATCAAGCTTTTGGGCCCACGGAAATTCGTACAATTAATCTAATAATATGTACATAATTCTAAAACTCAAATCCCCAAAAAGTATGTTGCTCCTATCAATAGTTGAATTTTAAAAATATTGTGAACACACTCGTATTGTCAAAAATAAAAAAATCATTCAAAACTAGCCGATAATTTGCAGAATAGAATTATTGATTAAAAGCTGCCTAAGTCAAACGCAGTTAAACGATAGAAAACTTATCTTGAATTTTGAGACTGACGGATAAACGAACCTTACGCAAACTGTAATATAAAGGATGTAACCGGAGCCTTTTATTTTTAATTAAATAATATGTAGTATAAACGTGCAGGCACGCTTCTAATCGAAGTCTTGGCTGTAGCGTGAAAAACAAAACTAGTTACTATCACTGTACTGACAAGAATTTCTGGCCTTTCCGCACACAATTTATTCAAAAAACGTCGCGAATGAATTTGAAAATAATTTAATTGAACTACTAAACTTATATTAATAAAAAAACAAACAGAAAATGGTTTGCAAACCCCTAGAAAAAATTTAATCGGCTTCTTTCGACATTTGATTGAGTTTTGATATACCATTTTTATTTAAAAATATTCTTGTACAAAACAATATATAAATTTAGTATTTACTACACACAAAATGTTCTGGCACAGAATGAAAACTTACTTCTGATATATAAATATAAATATATACACACAAAAGTTTTATTGCTAGCTATCGCAATTTGGGAATCAATTGATAATATTTAGTTGAAGTTACTATATCAAAACTCAATACATTAAGTCGAAAAAATCCGAGAAATATAATATTTTATCAATAAAAGTAAGAAAAACTCAAAAATTATAAAAAAAAAGCAAAAAAATATAGAAAAATTGTTCCCATATAGCAGAAAGCAGCAAACTTTGTAGAAAGACAAGAGATTTTTTGTTCATTTTCTAAACCAAACAACAAAATCACTAGTCTTCCAGACAAAAAATGCCAGACATATATGTTATTGTTAAAATAATGGATTTTTTTAGTATTTTGGTTATTAGTTGGTTGATTAAAGTGAAAATATGAAATTATATAAAAGAAAATTTAAAACCACTTATAATTAATAGTAAAGTTGTTGTTGTATTAATATGATTGATTATTATTACTAGTTTTATATAGTTGTTATTAGTTGTAGAAAATTTGTTGGTTATTTCCATAATTTAATATGAAATAAATAAAATATATACACTTGTTTTAATTAAAATACTTGTAATAATTTAAAATAGTTACCTTTGTTGAAGAAGATACTGAGCAGTTTGTATTTGTTTGGGAGTACCAGCAATCGTGATAATTCTGTCTGTACTTCCTGGAAGGGGCTCATCAATTGTAATGTGTGCATTTGATTCGTTGCGGATTCTTCGGATTCTACCACCGCCTTTGCCAATGATGGCTCCAGCTAAATCCTTTGGAATTGTTACTTGGGTCGATGACTTGTTTCCCATGTCTCCCATGCCACCGCCGCCTCCTCCGCCGCCTCCCATATTTCCACCAAATCCACCAGTGTTTCCACCGCCTAGTGGTGGGCCGTTCATATTTGGTCCGCCCATGCCACCCATATTATTACCATTCCCCATATTATTCATGCCACCAAAGTTTAAATTTGGTGGAGCCATTGGACCATTTCCTCCCATTGGATTGTTAGAATTGTTCGACAATGGGTTAGTGTCCCAAATGTTATTGAAATCATGGAAGCGTCCATCACGATTATTATTACCACCACGATCATTTCCCCGTCTGTCACTATTTAGATTTGAACTATATTTTAATAGAACTCGTAAACTTAATTGATTTAATAAACTTACTTCATTCCACCGCCGCCACGACCACCACGATCGTTGAATCGTCCGCTATCTCCTCGTCCCCCACGATCGGCGAATCTATCATTGTCACCACGGCCTCCGCCGCCCCCGCTGAATCGTCCACCACCATTACGGAATCCACCGCCTCCACCGCCATTTTGACGTCCACCACCACCACTACCACCGCCTCCATTACCAACTCCCCAACCACCGTATTCATCGGCATACAAATCATCGAAATTTATTGGATCATAATTATGTACTGGTCCTTTAATCGGTGTCGATTTCACCAACTCGCACACTTCCTTAATCGATTCAATAGCCAAATCCGGTTTTCCAAGAATTTGTACAACTCTGTCGGTACTTTGGGGCGCAACATTTGAGAATATTTTCAGACGAGCACCAATTTTCTAAAATAAATGTAAAAAAAATACGATTATTCAAGATTCTAATCGACAAAGGACATTTAACAACAAAGAAACTGTTTAATTTTCCTATATATATATATATATATATATATATATATATATATATAGTATACATACATACAACTAGGAGTGTATGCTATTACACTACCATAAAATATTAATTAAAACCAATATAATATCCACATAAAAATTGATTATATTTTATTGATTTTCCACCCGAAATATAATATAGAAAAACGGAAAAGACAAAAATAAAAAAATTGATCAATAATTTAGTTGTAACAAAATATATTCAACACACCAAATTTCATATTGCCTAATTCAAATTAATTTTTATGTATGTATTTAAACTATTTAACTAGTTAGGAGATGGACAATCACTTCCTTTGAACTCTACAGTTCAGTAGAAACTAAAAAAAAATACTTTTATTTTTTTATCTTTCACTCAAAAAGGTGCTCATATAAGGTATAAGACACAAAACAAAATGCTTTTCACGCATGTGCGATTATATATTTCAGAGAAAAATATACCAACAACACATTAAAAAAGAAGAAAACTAGACGACAGCTGAAAAACGATAATTCCCTTTTTCCTTTATGTACATGGTGCCTTTATATGGATTACCAATACACATGCAACAAATATATTATGTTAGTAGTATATACATACTTATTTATATACACAATTTGTTGAAATCCATCCCTGTTCGTAATGTATATTACAAACGGATATATATCCTGTATATTGAGAAACACCAAAACTCTAAACGTGGAGGGGTGGAGCAGAGACACAAATTCCAAAAAATGTCTGTTCAAATATATCAATACAGCACTTTATATATATACAGCAGAGTATACAATCAGGCCGCTCACACACAAAATATCCAACAAAAAAAACACAAAAACATCTGTTTCTCATTTTCAGAAGATGAAGAATGTGAGTACCCCAACGCACCTGGCGCTAAGAAATTATTACATGTATAGATGTACTGCTCAATAATATCGACTGCATTAAACCAAATTTAATCAAGTTGGCGTCATTTAATTACAAAATTGAAAATACTCTAATTACATGTCTCAATACTGTGTGTTGTGGTAGTTATAAAAACATATAATTCTCACGTGAATGTAAATGTTTGTAGTCATGGATTCCTATATAAAATAGAAAATCGTGTCCATTTAATAAATATGCGGTCTACATAGAAAATATGATGATTATAATAAAATAATTATAATATAAGGATATTGGAGGTTTTTAACGTTTTTTATTTATTTTTCCAGAAATTCAAATCGTAATGAAATTACGATAATTTTACGGGTATGTATATGGAAAAAAATTAGTCGCCGTCTGGCTTTGTGCTCATAAACACGCTTGGGAGCCATGAAACTGCATAATGTGTCTAAAATTAATGGTATCTGAATATATGTACATTTGTACCTTTTATCATAACTATTCTCATACTATATTTGATTTATTGACTTTTAAAAATTGTCCATATTAAATCAACATTGTATATAAAATGGTTGTTACAAATCAAATTAACAGTAGTAATGTATTTAAAACTGCAGAGTGTTTTACGCTTACTAGGTAGCATATTAGTTTCTTTCGATTCGAGTAACGACATCTACGAGAATATAAAATTTTAAATAGCCAATTTATAGAGTCATTTACATATATTCCTATTGAGAGAAACATCACTTCTTAATCATTCGAAAATAGAAACAAACTTTAAAGAAAACTAACAAACTATCGATTAAAAATTTTGATGTTCTTAAATTTTAAAAATTTATTATATTTTTATGACAAAGAATTTCAGGAAATTACAAATTTATACAAAATGATTCGATTAAAATGAATTCAACTGAAAATTGAGAAAATTAAATATCTAGCTAAGCCTTAAAATAATATGTAGCTGCAAAAATGCTTGTTGTCTTGTACTGATCCGAATATCTAGATAAATGTTTTGTAAGAGAAATTTTTTAAATTAAAAGTTTTTAAATTTTTACTTTTGACATTTATCTGAACAAGTTAATCGATTTATCCTATCTACTTTTCAGTAACTAATTATGCAAAATTACAAACTTCAATGTAATCCGCATTTCATTAATCAAATTATAACATAAAGGGCAAAACAATATCCCATTGCAGTAGATAACTAACATAAATTAAATTCAGTTTTGATAACTTGGCCTGATGTACATAACTTCGCTGAATTTTATGGAAGCAGATTTCTGTATTTTGAATTAAAATCCATATTCGTCAAAATAATTAAATGAATTTAAAACGGATGCAAGTTTAAAAATTACCAGAGATGTTTGCTAAAAAATTTGGTTTGAATATTTTGCGAATTTTGTAGAACTTTGGAATCATTTTAATTAAACAATAAAAGCAGTTACACTTAAAATGAGATCTACAAGCTTTGAGGGAGTTTGATTGGGAAAAATTGACATGTTTGTGGCTAATGTAACCAATAATTAATTAAAATTGTAAAAATTAAATAAATGTGTTTTGAAGAATGGTTTTGATACCTCTCTATACGACCGCTTTTTATACGGATTTTCGCTATGAAGCCTTTTTTTTAACTATATCTGTTTTGATTATCGGCTCGATATTGTTTCGATATACGGCCAAAAATACGATAAACTACATACCATTTCGTTTTGAAGATGTGAATGACATACGTGGTGGACTAGCTGAATAGTGAACCCATTTTCCAACGAGGAAGGCAAAAACCCAGTTTGAACATGAGATTAGTAATCTTTTTAAAATTCGTCAACACAGCGACTGCTCCATTTAACGAAAAATAAAATTTGAAACGATTGAAATAAGATTGTAATGATGCAATTGAGTATTTTAATTAATGCTTAAATTAAAATTATTGTTTATATAATATTCAAATGATAATACATATATACATATGTATATAATATAGAACAGCTCGAGTTAGCTCAAGGTTACATAAAAACTTGTGAAAATTTAGTATTAAAAACATTCCGACTTTAGCAAAATAAAAATAAAAATTGTTTAAAAACTCTATAGCATCCAGAAAAGGCATAATACAACTGAATTAAAATATCTTAACAACGTAATTGTGAAGCAATTACTTTATATGACAACGGCTAACTAGAAAATTTCAGAAGTACTAAAGCTCTACGCAACGTAAGTCTCCACCAACTAAACAACAACCAAAACAAATAAAAAACGAATCATCAAACAACACGTGTGTCATTAAAATTAAATGAAATAATTTACATATGTATGTAGCAAAAAATGAACGCTTTAATTAATTTACATATATGTATGTACATAATAATAAACAAAAGAAGATCTATTTGTTAGTGGTTGAAATAATAATAAAAATTAAAAATGCAAACTAATATACTCGTTTGAATAATGCATAGTACTTTTTTCAATTGATTCCATCAAAATTGATTGTCTACTTTATGTAGTTCATTTAACAACCCTAATTTATTCCATTTCAATTATTCCTATATGTATGGAGGCATAGAATCGAGGGGAGGCAAATATTACTTAAATTATATAGTGATGGCTTCACTTACTGTAGTTTAGGTTTTTGTACAACATAAAATAACATTCTATCTATATATTGGCTTATTATTGATTTTCTATATAGACGGACTAATGTGTATTAAATATCAAATTGGTATATAAATTAAATTTTCAGGACACACAAATCGTTACTATAGGTTACAAGAATTATAAACATAAACTTTGTGATATACTATGGTGGGTATATACTTACATCTCTCAATTCTTTGATTTTGCTACCACCTTTTCCAATAACGCAACCGGCGAGTGATTGATGAATCATCATACGTAAATCAACTTCATCGTCTCTCTGTAATAAAATATGTAATATTATTCAAATATAGAACATTTATTGATTTCGTATCAAACACACAAAAATGTCTTTCATATTATATTTTTAAATGCTAAATTATAATCCATTGTTTACTAAACTAACAAATATCGTGAACCTAATTATAGTTTAATTTACATTGGTTTTGTGCTTTTTATACACATGAATATATGATTTGATGCATTTATTGGTTGTGTTAGGGTTTTAAAGTATACAACAAAAGCATTTTAAAATAGACATAAAGTCGCCCAAACATAACATATACATACATTTTTTTAAATATAAATTTTAAACTGGTAATTACGATACACACGCGATTCATGTACATACATTATTATATAAAAAAAATTAAACTAAAAATTATATACATGAATTTTATTAATATACTATATTAAATTGAAAAACAAAAATAATGTCAACCCTCTAATAAAGGATAATGCTATATAATATACTCACAGTATCAAAATGCTTTAAAACCTCCTTGACAATGTTGCAAACCGATTCCATGTCAGCCGCAATTGTAACCGTACTAGAAAAAAATATTAAAATTCAAAAATATTAAATGAAATTAATTTTCCACAAAGTTAATTACAAATAAAAAATAAAAAAGGAAATTCTATTTTTTCATCTTGGATATTACATAAAAGAATGTTGATATATAATCTTTTGTTTTTGTTTGGATTTAATTAAAATCATTTTGATTAGATTATATAAATTATTATTGGTTTAAAATTTTAATAAAAAAAATGAAAATTAGAAGCATATAAATAAAATTAAACAAAAAATTGGTTAAGTTATGTGTTAAGGCGTTATTATAATTAAAATAAATTGATTAAATATTAATTTGTATACTTGTATATATACACACCAAAAGGAAACTATGTATACTTTTGAAATATTTTTGGCAAATAAATTACACAAAAAATTTAAATAATGGACTAATATGTATATATAATTCTAATTATATTTTGTGAATATGTATAGATCAACAAAATAAATAAAAACACCTTTTGTAAAAAATCAAAATGATAATAAAATAAAAAATAAAAAACAATTATTTTTGATATTAAAAAAATCTTCCTTTTCTACAACAACACCCACTTAAGTATTTTAGTTATTAAAATTATAAAAAGAAACATGGGAATGTGTAACATAAAAAAAATATTTTTTTATACATAACTAATTAGAAAAAAGGAAGTTTTTTAAGTATTTTTTAAATACATATATAATATTATGTATGTGTATATTTTTATTTTATTTTTTAAATGCATAGTATTTTATATAAGATATGTAAATAAAAAAGACAAGTTTCTTTACCGTTCGGGACCTTGGCAATCGGTGACAGACACAGTGGCTTTATACTGCATGGCATGATGAAGATGTTACAACAATAAATTGATAAATTTATTGTATTTCAGAAGGGAATTGATTTTTATTAATTTTCACAAATATAACGTCATGAAGAAGGAATCATATTTATCACGTAGATTTTTTTTTAATAGTTTATATTTTTTTTTATATTTTCACACAATGTATAGTAGTAGTAAAAAAGTATTAATTTTTTGATTGAAAATCAAAAAAACAATTTTCAATTAAAAAAAGAATTAAATTTATTTTGGACACATTGTTTATGTAGTTGATTTTCCAATGTTTATATATACATGGTTAAATATATAAATAAATATATTATATATATATATATATATATATATATATATATATATATATATATATATATATATATATATGTATATACATACATATACAACATATTTTGGGCACATCCAGTTATTATTTTTTTTGTATAATCCACAATTCCAAAAAAAGTTAACAGGGCACAAATATATTTGCAGATGATTTCAGATATTAGGTATTTTTTATATATATATAATGGTAAGTTGTAGAGTAGAATTCATTGTCGTTGATGTTGTATGTCGATTTACATTATACAAGGCAGGGCACATCACAGTGTTGGGCGCGCAGTTGAATAATTCAGGGGCGGGCATAATATATGGGGGAAAATTAGAAAAAATTTCATAGATTAGGTAACAATATATATAAAAATAAAAAAAAGATTATAATAAAAAAAAAAATTAAATAAAAACTTAATTATAAAAATCTAACAAGTACATTAATTAATTGCATTTTTTTTATATATATTATATAAGACGAAGATACAGATTTTTGCTTTAAAAACATATTTTAATTTTTTTAATTATTTTCGGGAAAAGATTTTGAAATATTTGCAAGAAAAGCTATTATGTTTTTTATGTAAATTAAAAATTAAAAAAATTCTTATGATTTAAAATTAATTTGTTTTGTTTTTTTTTCAGAGAGAGACAAAAAGACAGAGCAAATAAGAAAAATATAATATTGGAAAATTCGATTACGTACCTCAACTCGAAGTTTCTGGATATTTTGTCCACCTTTTCCTATAATGGCGCCAGCAATCTGTTTATTTATGTAAATATTAGTTTATTTATTTATAATTCAACAACATAATATTATGACAAACTTACCTTACTTGGGATCAAAAGACGAATTTCTTCTTCGTTTTTCCGTAGACGCTTGGTTGATCCATTTGAATTGTTATCATCCATATTTTCACGCTTCATATTGACTGTTTAATTCTGTAAAATATATAAAATCAAAAATAAATAAATAATTACAAAAAGTATACATATATGTATGTAGACATTTTTATTAAGTTGCTTTAGGATATTAAATCAAACTGTTTACACGGAAGGTATCTTGAACTTTTACAAAAAATAAAATAAAAAGAATAAGATATATAACATTACAACGTAAAATTATTTTAGTTCCTAAAAACATTTGGAAGTTATTAAAACAAGGATAATTTGAATTATTTCGGATATAACATATATTATATTTTCATATTCATTATATTTTTAGAAATTTAACCTAATTCGAAAAATATTCCAAAATTTTCTATGTTTCATATTTTGGTGTCAATACATCAATAGACAAATATCTGACAAAAATATATTTCATAGTTTTACAATTTTGGAAACTAACTCAAAATGTTCACCCTTTAAATTTAGCAAAAAACAATTTAGGTATTCATTTATCTTTTGGTAAATACGAAGAGCATTGAACTTTCGACAACATTTAACTATAACAGATTTTGGGATTTTATAATTTAATAATAACGATAAATATAAAAATGACAATCAATCATTAAAATATCAGAAATCTCAATACAATTATCTACGATTAAGGTTAATTAAGTGAATATAAGAATAAAATACATGTATATATATAAACATAAAATGTTAATAAATTTTACCAACTATGATTTAAATGACATTTAAAACTCAAGAATGCGAATGGAGATAAAAACTTTGAGAAATTAAATGTCCAAATGTATATATATACATATATGTATAATATATGTAACAGTTCACCAAAATTGATTATGCTCAATTTAGTGATAAAACTGTATTTCCAAATTCCCGATCAATTATGTATCTATCGAGTTAATAATTTAGAGTATGCGTAAACATAAACATTACTATCTGAATAAAAAACAAATTTAAAAATTTTTCTGTTTGTCTATCATCAATTGATCTAAATGCCTAGTACATTTTTTCTGAATAGACAGACGGACCATAATATTTGATCCGTGCATAGCTACAATAGCAGTTTCTAATAACTTTAGAAAACCCAATGAGCGTGTTCTTTAAGAGGAGAGTCTAAAAAAAATAATAACAAGAGACTCCTGTATTGAAATCCCGATTGTTTTCACGGCACCTTTGAAACAGTTTTAATTTTATTCTGTTTATAAAGCTTGATATTTATTTATATAATCTTACCGAGGAGGCTAGAAATGGAACCAAATGTCTTGTGCAGAAATTTTATGGACAGGGAGCGAGAGACTATAGCTCCCAGAAGGCTTTAACATATGGGTATATCACACGCTACATAAGTAGTTATGATTGGTTTCATAATAGATGAAATGGACATAAGATCCTGGTATTACAATGGACCGTCCCGGTCTAAATGTGCCCGTGGACTCTTTAACCTAACATATAAAGTATTAATTAAATTATATTTAAATATTTTATACAAAAGGTCGCGATCTCTAAATTAGCAGATTTAAACTCTATCCTAATGTAAATCCGTTTGTAAAAGGTACTATAACTTCTTAACTTTCTTCGAAAAGCTAACATTTCAATCAAAACGAAAACAATCCGTATACAAAAAAAGACATTCATATATAGCCCATAACCTTGACATTATTTATTGTACGAGTATACGATTCAAAAATGTATGATTGTACACATTGAAAAATCTTACACATTTCCCATTTCCTCGCTAAATATAAAATAATTACGAATGTATAAATTATTGAGTGACATTCCACAAACCAAAATACTTAATCCACCCGCATTGCATCATCATGAAACACAACATCACAAATCGCACACACTACTATTTTAATAAATTTCAATCCAACTCATCACATGGTAAGACTCATACAATCTCTAAAATTAGCTGCAAAAAGACAGGTGAAGTAAGTAAAGACAATCATTAAATATATAAAAAGTATGTTTAAATACAATAAGTAATTATTTTTAAAATAATGAACGATCTTGAACTACATAATTATCATGTATGTATAAATAACATACATATTTCTAAGTACATAAAATTTATTTTTATTAGTTAATATTTTTTTATAGTATCGAAAACGTAAAATCAGCTGTATATCTACAATCGAGGCGCCTACTATAGTGTCAACAATCTACATTAGGAATCAACAAGTTTCCTTATAATAACTTTCATTAAATTCCGACCGACCAACTGACAATAATAGGATTACATGTACATACGAGTATTATAAATTTCATCAATCATTTTGTATAATTATTATATTTAAGTGCGCAATTGTTTTATTTTTATTCGTAATGTGGGTTAGTTGTTTCGTACGAATTCCAAAAAACTAATAATCTTTGTTTAGACATCTGGATTTTAATTTATTAAACCACACATTTCCGTACAAAATTAATTATAAAGTATAAAAAAGAATATATCAAGGATATAGTTGTACATTTCTATTCCTCTGACAATAAATATATATATATATATATATATATATATATATATATATATATATATATATATATATATATATATATATATATATATATATATATATATATATATATATATATATATATATTATTTACATTTTAGGAAACAATACAAATCATACAATTTGTTCAAATAGCCACAATATTATATATTAGCGATGATACACTAATGTGCCAAAAAGATAATATTTCGAAACAAACGTAAAAAATTGTTGATTTCAGTCAAAATAAATAAATTTTGCAACTACTTTGCAGATATAAAAAATGATAAAAACTTTGTCGTTCCAAAGAAAGAGTTCTTTGACACCGACTAATCCATGGTTTAAAAAGCAAAATTGCAAACAGCGTATGCCAGTCATCTTATATGTACATATCGTAATCAAAACGTGGTTTTATATATGGGACTTATTATGATGAACATAAATTGTTTCAGAAAACAATAAAAACGTTCATTCGCGCAAAAAAATACATTTACGTATACATGAAGCGCGAAACTGGTTTCGCGAGAAATATTATTACTTAAAGCATATATTTTTAGTATTTTTTATAGACTTCAAATATTATGAAAAAAATGTTTAAAAAAATAAACTACGATATTTATCATTCAAGAAATTTATAAAATAAAACCGCGCGCGATATTTAAACAAAACGTTGATGATTATATTGAAAAAAATTGTAAAATTGAAGTTATTTTTATAAAATGATTACAATATATACTCACAACAACAACTTAAATTTATATTACTTAAAACAACTTTGAGTATATACACTTTAATTACAAACAAAGAATTTAATTTAATTATTTTTTATAGTTGGTTAGTCTGTTTCAAAAGGATAACTAGAACTAAAATAAAATCGGTGGCGAGCCAGCATTTTATCAAATATGTTATCGTCCCACAAAATGGGGTAATTCGAAAAAAAGTGGGGCAGAAAATTTATTTAATATGAATTATATGGAATACTGCGTTTTTTTTAAAGTAAAATATGTACATTATGTACCTAGAGTACATTCATAAGTATGTGTGGTTGCGTTTCCCGTTTATATACTATCCTTTATATAAAGCTTCATATTATACTATGAATATAGTTTTTTAATGTAATTGTTATTCGAATAATTTAATTTAATCGAAATGTGGATATATAATAAAATAATTACGTGGAGAAATTTTGAAATCAGACAAAACCATTTCGAAGCCTACTTGACGTCGACCTATATATAAAATAAAAATCCACGTATCCAATCTGCATAAGTAATTACATGGAATAAAACATTAGAAATACAAATGCATGAAAACAATAAATAAATATATCGTCGCCACAATTCTTACAGAAATTATGAACATTTGAATGGGCAAAGTTTGATTGATATTAAAAGAATTTTAGTGAGATTTGAACAAATTAGATAATACTACTTATGAATACGATAAGATTAAGTTGAAATATCGAGTAGTCCTCATTCTACTGCGTCAGGATTTTATTTAGATGTATTTTATGTAAATCAGTATAAAATGACACGCCCCTCCAGGTGGAAAGCTGCAGTATAAGAACATAGATAGATAGTTTACATTAATAACTAACTATATTGGCGCCATAAAATCTATCGCCTAATTGTAGCACACATAATGAACGCATCAACAAATAAAAATACATAAATTCGTTTCCATTAAATTACAATAGGTAAATAATACATTTCAACACAAGAAGAGAATACAGAAAATCCCATGTTTAAAAAGTAATAATTTGACAAAACAACATAACTTTACGAGATTATGTGATGATTTAAGAGTTAAAATATTTACCATACACAAGTGTATATATTCTCATGACACATTTTATATACATACGTGTATATAAATAATAATTGATATTCCGAATATACAAAAATATATATAAATTTACAAAGACAGTTGATTTATTGATTTTAACATTATTAATAATTCAACTACATATATGTATTTGTACAATATATATATATATATATATATATATAATTTATATATATATATATATATATATATATATATATATATATATATATATATATAATTTATATATATATATATATATATATATATATATATATATATATATATAATTTATATATATATATATTATATATATATATACATATATATTATATATATATATATATATATATATATATATATATATATATATATATATATATATATATATATATATATATATATATATATATATATATATATATATATATATATATATATACATATATATATATATATATATATAAATAGTGTATTATACCGGGTGTTTTTTTTAAACTGAGACGATCAAATATCTCGAAAAATAGCCACTCTACGGAAAAAATGTCCATAATCAAAATTTAATCATACCGCGGGGGAAATACATTAGTGCAAAAAAAAAAGTCCCCCCACCCCCGCTTTGTAGGTGGGGCGGGGGTAACTTTTAAACTAAGATAGGAAGCCATATTTTTTATTGCAGATACGGATTCTACGACTAAAAGTACGTATGATTTGAATAAAATATTTTGTTCGGTTCATGATAGATGGCGTTGCAATCGACGAAATTCAATTTTTTCAATTTCTCCTTCTTAGAACACACGCATTCGATTCTGCAATACGTTTGAAATAAAAAACATCACGTTTTCATTGGAAATACTCGAAATTCGTCATCAAAACAATTTATTCAGTTTTGTAAATCTAAATAAGTGTTCAAAATTAATTTCAAGTTTTATTATTAAATTTCAAAAATACAAAATTCAGGCCATCATTTTGAACACTTATTTAGATTTACAAAACTGAATAAATTGTTTTGATGACGAATTTCGAGTATTTCCAATGAAAACGTGGTTTTTTATTTCAAACGTATTGCAGAATCGAATGCGTGTGTTCTAAGTAGAAGAAATTGAAAAAATTGAATTTCATCGATTACAACGCCATCTATCATGAACCGAATAAAATATTTTATTCAAATCATACGTACTTTTAGTCGTAGAATCCGTATCTGCAATAAAAAATATGGCTTCCTATCTTAGTTTAAAAGTTACCCCCGCTTCACCTACAAAGCGGGGGTGGGGGGACTTTTTTTTTTTGCACTAATGTATTTCCCCCGCGGTATGATTAAATTTTGATTATGGACATTTTTTCCGTAGAGTGGTTATTTTTCGAGATATTTGATCGTCTCAGTTTAAAAAAAACACCCGGTATAGTATAATTGTGCTGTAAACATATTGTATTCATAATTATCAAATTTTATGCAACCCTACTTCCCCCTCCCACAACTACACATCATTGGCAAAATTAAGATGACCAGTTATGTTAAGTGTATTGTTTTGTACGTGTATTACCGCTAGATAAACAGGTCTTTTGAAATGTTTACATAGCGCGATAAAAGAATTTAGTTTTTACAAAGAAATGTTAAATAAACATGGCATCATTTTTTGTTATCACTCTTTCAAATAACAAGAGTCGTAAGCTAGCTTTGCGGTGACCAATAAAATGTCTATTACAACAATTACATTTTTTTTTATATACATGTATATGTAAAGACAATAACGCTTTTTCTATATACATATACTTATGTATAATATAACTTTCATAGTTTTCTATCATGATGTGTATTTTGAAATTCTTTTTTATCGATGTCAAAACAAACCGTTTCCATAGAGTCCTATCCATATCCACTATACAATACAATATAGATCAATAAATTTAAATCCAAATGAATATTATCTAATTCGTAACGAGGAAAATTATTATTTTTCAAATTACGTATACATATTACGTAATGGGTAGAGGGTGCTAAATAGGTTAACTATATCGTCACATTACTTACATTGTAGTATACGCGTACAAACTATATACACCATTATACAAAAATTTGATCGTACACACTGTGTGAGATAATAGCCACATTGCGTGACGGCTCACTGTCTGTGAATTTTTATTTTTTAACAAAAATAAATTCGTATTTTCGTTTCGTGAAATTATCTTATCTCTTTTTTGTCTTTTGCTTTAACCAAAATTGTCTAAATGTTTTAAAAAAAAATAAGTAAAATGTTATTTAATATAAAACGTTTAATTTTAATTTATTTTACCAAAGTTTACAAAACCCAAATGGTATACGGGTCTATAGTTTTGGAAATTTCGTTATATTTGAATTTGGGGTGGATGACTTGTTGTACACGGTTTGGTATGGTTTATAACTTGTTGCTTTTACCCTTTTAGGAAATATATAAATTTACTGATATATATGCACATATATGTAAAAATATGCACGTATTAACAAGAATTTAAATTAGAAATATGCTATTTCTTAACATTTATAGCGGTATGCTAAACGATGTAATAATGTAGCAGAATATTTTACGATAATCTAATTTATAAACTGAATTAAACCTACGACCATGCTTTCATGGACAAAATATTTCAATTTAAACTAGATTAGACAATATGAAAGTTCACAAAACGTAATGACTTCTAACTAAAAAATTATCATTAAAATGTGTCACTCAAATCAAAGATGTGTAGAGATTTGGCTTGCGTTCAAAATTTGATAACATTGATTAATGATCTCACAACTAAAATCAATACTTCCTTGCAATTCTTTAGGAATGTGTCGTTATAACCGATTTAATGTACAGGTTTAGAGGCCATTGTTGGCCCCACGCTTACTTTCTGGAAATCGAGCATATGATGTCTAGCAAACAATAGCATATAATTTATATATGTAATTATGAAAAACAAAACGATTCTGTTTTGATGCAGTATAAATTGTTTTGACCGGCTATTTTGTAATTAAATAAAAAAAGCGTCAGAATAGTAGCTAAGATATTCAATTTAGTATGGCGTAATTATTTTTGGCAGCTGTATAAGTACTGTATGACCAACGATTATTTAAAAATTATATTCATTATAATAAATCATAAATTAGAATAATAATCAAACAACACAAGGAGTTTTATGAATTTTGCATAGAACTCCAATTTGATTTAGTTCCAAAGGCGATATTACATTCCGGCTATCTCAAAACATATGTGTTGATGATATTAGCCATCGGAATCATACAATATTAATAGTTAGACTAATTCATTAGACTGTTATTCATTTTTCATCAAATTTCTGCTAAATGTTATAAATTAAAAATTAATTTAATACTTAACTTTTAAGATAGATATAAGCTAATTTATAAATCATGAACTTAAAGTTTGGTACAAGCTTCTCTTACGAAAGATTATAATGTTTTTCGATACGAACTCATGACGAAGACAACATACCAAAGTTAAATTATTTCCATCGCACTTGGAAATATTTCATTTATTTATTTTTGTTATGTTATCTTGGTCATAAGTGCGTATCTATAAACCCTTCGACTCATTCGTATGACAGCAGCTTAAGGTCTTTACTGCAATTTTGCTAAGTACAACAAAATTAATTATGTCAGTTCATCTTCATAAATGTATTTTATTTGTACTTCATTTTGTATTTGAAGGTTTTTAAATACAAATTAGTTAACTATGCTGCGTACATTTTTTATTTCAAGATTTTTTCATCAACTTTGCCAAATACAATGGTTAAAAATAGTTAGAAAATGGGAATATTATTTTTAATTATTTTAACATTTTTTGACATTTGTTTCAATTTTCAAACAATTTGTGCAGCTTCATAATACTTCGATTGTAGTAATAATGGTAATAGAAATAAAAAAAAAAACCTATCCTTTTGAATTCGTGGGTTAAAAAGATGATCAAAAATGAATTAAGAAAGATGATATTTGCACGAAAAAGTCAAACCATTTTTAATTCACTTAAAAGTTTATTATTTAATTACTTTCATTAATAAAAGTATCTGTATAAGCATAAGCATGAAATTTGTAAATTTTATTAATTAATAAATAATTACATTTTTAAGGGACATAAAACACCATTTTAGTTTTATATTTATCTCTCAGTTATATTCATGCATATATAAATTTTAATTCGTCCATATGGTTTTAGTTTTTATCCATATTCCAATTCCTATGCTCGTTACATTTTTAAAATGAATTATAAAGCTTATTACATTCTTTGGACCTTTCTTAATGCAGATTAAAATGAATTAAGAAAAACCTATGTAAAATTCCAGTTTTATTATTTCAATTTGTGTATCTTTCTTTAAATTTATTTTTATAATGAATTACAAATCTTTTAATTTATAAAAATCACATTTTCTTAATTCAACTATTTGTAATCGTGTGGTCCTAAAACCTTAGCAACAAGATTTACTTTTAACCTTTTCGAAATGCCAACATTTTTTGTGACAATTATTACTATTAATAGAAGCTTTTCGATATTAAGAAACATTGATTATGAACTAACTTTCAAATTTTGACATTTACACTTTACAATAAAAACGAATACCTTAATAATATAGAAATATTATTCCAAGATCACTACAAAAATATAAAAACATATAAAAAGAGGTGATGATTATCACATGAAATCAATTCCAAAGTTTTACCCTTGCAATTCCAAAACAACAATTCTTGAACTATGCACTTTATGTCTTACAATACCAATCCGGATAAATAATATGACACCACATAAGAAAAATTTGTGCATGACCTAATATAACCTTAATATTTCAGTTTATTTTGTAAAAATTAAAAATCATAACAAAAGAAACATTTGTTTATATGAAAGATATTCGTTTATTGAGAGCTGATAACAGCACAACGCTAACCAATACTAATTTAATTTTCATATAATCTAATTAGAAAACTTACTGTACATACATAAAAATAGCAACCTTTGGAGTATTCAGTTTTGCTTTGCAACAATCAATTCACATGTTTATTCGTGCTTTTTTATTATAAAAAACAAGTTTTATTTAACCGCCAAAATATAATGCAATTGATAATGAAAAAAATATAAAAACGAAATTAAAAAATTATTATATCTCGATCTAAAGCATGAATATATCTGAAGATGTGTGATTCATTACAAAATTATCATGAAGCCCAACCAATTTTTTGGTCCATGCATTTCGGAGATGATTATTTAAATATTTATGATGATTCATTTTATACATGTATAAAAAAAAATCATTTTATACCATAGCTATATCTTACAAGATTGAATATTGAAATTTTTTTGAGATGTGGCCTTGAAATTGTTTTTTATTTGGTTCAATATAAATTGTAATAATTTCGTACCTTTTAAAATAGTGAAAACAAGTGTTATGTAAAAAAAAAAAATCGAATTATGTACAAAAAAAAATAAATTAAACCTGTTTTGATTGACTGATAAATTTGTTTCAAGAATGTTGGTTGTGTGCATGATGAAGCAGGAAAAACGGATGCCAATTTATGTATTTTCTTTTTCTACCACAATAAAAATTATTTCACACAAAAATTTTGATGAAGAGAAGCCAAGAAAATAAAATATGGCAACCATATTTAATTTTAATTTAAGTTTTTGGTTTTGTTTTTCATTTTAATTAAAACAAAATTTAATTAATAGATTTTGTATTTGTAGGCATCACAGTTCAATGCATGTCTTTGTCGTGTTCAAATTTAGCATGGAGTTCGTATTGATGAAATATTCCATTACGCAGTAAGCAGAACAAAAATAGGTAGCTTTAAAAATCGATATATGACTCAAACACGAACAAAACTTGATGTGACGCGTTTTTATTTTAAATTCATAGGATTTTCATAAAAAGATCATACAAATACGACAAGTACCGTTATTTTAGACGAAAATCGTAAAAACGCCTACAAATTAAATCATAAAAACAAAAATACTGTATTATATTTGAAGAGGCCTCCATTGTACCCGCATTATTCGAAGTAAAACAAAAAAAAAAAGGCCGCATCATTTTATTTTTCTTTATTATATATATACCAATCAATTAAATTTGAACTAATTTCAATTTATATCTAACAACACTTAAATGTTTCTCACACCCTTCGACATCACACATATATTAAATATAAGGGAATTATCCATATTATACCGCTACATGAAAACTTAATGGACAATACTCTATAATTTTCTCATACAACAAATCAATAATTTTTTGATTTTAAAATTTTTTATTATCCATAAATAATAGAACAGAACTCACCTTATAAATTTTTCAATAGATACAACGAATACTATTTTGTATATTACAGTTTTTATAACTTTATAAAATTTAATTGTTATTTAAGTTAAAAAAATAATTGATTAAAATATTGATGAGATTAGAAATCCACACAACACCACAAACTACTCACTGAATGCAAATGGCCGGCGTATCGTTTATGATGGAAAATGATGACGGTTCCTTCTAGGTGAATTTTTTTGTTTTTTCGTGAAAATGGCGGCCGAATTTATATGTACTAAACGCTGAATTAAACAGTGCTGGAAGGGCTGGACAAACCTGAAGTTCATTTTATTAGTAATTATTAAATAAAAATTATTCATTTTCGAAAAAAAGAAAATTTATTTATGCACGAGAAGGGATAATTAAGCAATAAACAATGCTAAATTATTCTAATCATATTAATGATGAATAAAACTCAATGTTAGTACTAAACGAAGAACGATTATTATGATCATTATTTAAAAAATATCTAGATACAACAATAAATGTCTAGACACAACTATTGTGAAAATGCCCAAAAGTAATTTTAAGGTTTAATCATGTTTATCAAGCAATTGATTTTTAATTAATAATTCATGGAATAAATAATAAAACTGTAGTAAAAGCAACCACCGTACGATGTCACTACAAATTCATTTGCTTTGTACTAAAGCTATTTATTAAACGTCAAAATACAAACACAACAACGGTTGCAATTCACACAAAACAATAACGCAACAAAAATGACGGAATTCAATGAAACTGACCGCCTGATTGCTATTCCAGGAATAAAAGAAGATTTATTGAGACATTTTCAAAAAATTCCGTATGCTATAAGGTATGTCTATATATAATGTTAATGAAATATTTATAATAAAATATGCATACGTTACAGTGTAGCTGATTTCGAGCCTGTTTGGTTAATTCTTAACGAAAAGGTTCATACAGATATTTTGACAGATGATTTTAAATCCGAGCTACGATCCCAGCTGGAACTCGATTTCGAAAACATGTGGTCTACCACTTTATTCGAAAATAGTTTAAGTATTATGGAACTGCTGAAACAAAAATTTCAAAATGATCCAAAACCAAAGTGGCGGCCCATGAATCAACCGGTTGGTGTACAAATCTTACCGTTAGAGATACAGTCGCTGCATCAAAAAAAGAAATATTTGAAAGACTCGATTGAATGCGAGAAGCTGGAAATTTCAAGTTTAATGGAGAAACTGGATGAATATCGGAAAAATTGTAAACGCATACATTTTTCGCGAGTTGAGGTCCTCAATGAAGTGAATGAGCAGGCTACGGTTTATGAAGAATATTTAAAGGGGCCAAATAAATTTGATGCTACCGCATTGGATATGCTTTTGAGTTGAGTAAATTATTATATTTTAAATTGTACAGTAACACATTAAATGAGGCTTAATTAAAAACATTGTTTAAAAGTAATAAAATGTCCATTTTAAAATTTACGGGTTTTATTTAAATTTTGTTAGTTATTTTTGAAATTAATTTTGATTTCATAATTATTTTTTGATTATTGCACATTACAAATAATTATAATTTGTTTAGTAGTACATACTAGAATTTAATTCTTGTATTTTAATTTTATTTTTATTTTGTCGGTAAAAATTATGTAAATATATTTGTATTTTTTTTTTAAATTAATATAAATATTAAATATAAATGTGTAAACATAAAAATTATTAATTAATAACAAATAATAAAAATCAAGTTGTACAAACAGAGTTTTAGCGAATTATTTACTTTTTGCGCAAATTTAGGTGTGTGTGTGATAAATTAAATTTTACAATATGATTAATTATAAACTATAGATCTATGTAAAAATGTACGAATTAAATTTATTATTTTTATTAATTTCGCTTCGATGAATTTATTAAATATTTACAGCAATGTGTCAACAAATGTTTTTCATTTGACGAATTATTATGATGATGATTAAATCCGCCAACCTCTCGTGTATACACATCGAGCCCGTATTGTCCTTCCTCGGGAAAACTACAAGTAGACAAATAAATAACTTAAGATTTGAAATGTTTGGAGGTAGTTGATCTGTATTTTCGAGAGTAAGTTTAGTGTAAAAGTAAATATTGTTTATTTATTTAGTAAGTAAATTCATGAGTTTCAAAAAATTGAATTTTCTGCAAAATTTATAAATAATCATCGAACCAAACAGCTGACTTTGACCACACAACAAAGCTCTATTTTACATATGCACCCAATACCCTATAATTGTAAATATGATTATTATGAGTTTAATGCAATGTTTCAGTGGGTGGGTGATTCAATCATGGACTTTAATGACAATGTATTACAATTTTTACTTTACCACCGCTACGACATAGCTTTTTGAATTAACTATACAAAACCGGAATAATATCGTTCTAATTCAAGTAATAGTAGCGTAACCATACAATTCTTAACTAAACTGATAATTATATTGGTAACTGAAAGTGATGTAACACCAAAAAAACCTTTGATGGTTATTGTCCAATTATACTTACTTTATTGTAAAGGTAACAATGTCATCAATCACCAGATGTGAGACAAATTTAGACAATTTCTTTTCCTCGAATCCGTTTTTGTGTAGAGTTGCCATAAAATCGGTTAATGGCCTTGACATTCGAAACTGAATTTCTACATTGCGACTAGCAAATATTAGTGGTTCCTGAAATAAATTAGAAAAATGCTTAGTAAGTATACCTACATATGCATGCTTAATTCTATAGATCGCTCACCTGATGTGTGATTGGTATTAATCCAAATAATCTAGTCGCCTTTGTTGGACCCCATTCACCACTAGCACAATCCGGTAATGGTACCATTACCGTTTGCAGTTCTTCACAACAAATTCTAAATTTACAAACTGACTTAAATTTCATGGGTTCGCCCGTTAAATATTCTTGCGGTGTGACTGCATTCGCAAAAATATCCAATAAAAATGCACCCGAGCATGGTGCATGCACTCGAAACGCGACAATATTTCCTATTACCGATTGCATAACGAATCGTTTTAGTGATACTGCATCGTATGAATCCGCGTCACTGTCATAAAATTTTAGATTGTAATGGAATATAAGACAGCCTTGCATATCTGCTGGCATTGCAATTCTTACAGTTGCCGCACCTGTATCATCAGTGAGCACAACCGCACCATACCCTTCGTCGGCAAAATGTAGTCCGTAACGGAAAAATAATGATCGAACAAATGGTAAATTTTCAAATTCTTTTAGTGTTATTGGACGTTTTAAAAGTTGCCATTCTTCTTGTAACGGATAAAATTCATAAATAAATTCGCGCGGATCTGTTAGAAAATAGTGATCATCGTATTCATAACGTAAGCTATCATTTTTGCCTTTTCCTGTTTTTGGTGCTTCCTTCGCGTTCACTAGGTGTCTTGCACCCCAGTTACATTGAACAAATCGCCATGCTCCAGCCACGTACACAGCATTCCAAGAATTTCTGAACCTTGAGTCTTGGAATTTTACTCCAGGTTGGTAACCAGCACTCTTTGAATATCCCTTAATGACAACACAATGTAGACCAGCATAACTGCATAATCGCTTAAATAGCACATGGTAACTTTCTGTTCCATATTTAATACCGCGCAATAGTCCCATTGGAGTATCACCTCGCAGATCATCATCAAAATGCATAGTATTAAGATTTTTAACTGTGATCCACCGAAATATCGTTCTAGCTTTTTCAATATCTGATGTACACCTACCGACCAGCTGTCGCACCAAATCGGTAAATGTTTTTTGATCTTCTTGCGCCACCGATATAGCTATTCGATCAACTTCTTCGAATTCAATTGGATCCGAGTATATTTGAAATTTACTAACTAATGGTGGTACTGGGGGTGGGGCCGACATAGGATACTCTAGCTGGGCAACACCTTCAATAAACTCATCGTCTAAGAAAATGCTTTCTGTTTGCATATACTCGCTCCGACGTGCACTAATCAAATCCAACATCTCGCTCGATTGGCGATCGACGAGAGCCGCTGTCTCCGACCGTTCGTGTTCCAATATTTTTCGGGTCAGACTTTCTTTCTTTTTAGTTCGTCGCAATGTCATATTCTTTTCTAGATCCTCTTTCTGTTGTTCATGTTTAAGCGTTAATATATTCTGTTCTTCTCGATTTTTTCGCTGCGTTGCCATTTCTTTCTCAAATTTATGCGTTAATCGTTGTAGTTCACGTTCCCATTCGTCTTGGATTTCACTTTGTATTTTTTTATCCTCTTCTTCTCTCTTGCGTGCAAATTTTCGATATAAATCGTCTTCTTCTTTTCGATGTTTCATTTCGAGACGGGCTTGTTCTTCACGTGCCTACAAAAAATAAAAATGCTATAAGAATTACAAGTATACGATAATATTCGATAAATTTTTACTACATCTAATCTAATAGTAATTTATAATCACAATACTAAATAAAACAATCAAACAAAAGTGCATGCTATATTTTTGCTCTAAGCAGCCGCAACGGTATTTTATTAATGTTGCGCATCGTTAATGATATCGTTATTAGAGCGTTGCGCTTAGAAGTTTTAATTTTTTGTTTCAAATTCCCCAAGCCTTTGTTTTCCAATATGTATGTACCTACTCTTATGAATGAATATGCACGCAGAGGAAAATACAGAAAGAGAAGAAAATTTTGTTTAACAAATAAATAAAGTAAAACTGCATACAAAAAACTATTATTTATTATTACAACAATAATATAAATGTTTAATTAATTTGTTGCTATGCAGAATAGAAAATTCTAGTTCTTTGTAACATAGAGAAATTTGAATAATAATTGGGCCATGAATATTATAGATTGTAATGAGTTTAGGAGTCAATAAAATTGTCTTGCTTCTATAAATTGTACCACGCCGCTATAATCGATTATGTATGTTCGATATGAAATTTGGAAAATTTCATTTTATTTTATGTTCGAACGATACCGTGGGAAAATCTGGTTTATTCAATAGGATTCTGTAGTGTGTTAATTAGGTATCATGGTTTCGTTCAAATATAAGACCATTGCTAATGGTTACAAAATAAAATTTTGTTTAAGTTTTCCAATGTATTTATATTATATTGTATATATAATAAGAGACAGCACAGAAAGAAAGTTGTAGATAATAAAAGAATAAAAATTGTGTGTATATTGGAATTTCCGAATATAAATTAACGGTAATTTGGCAAGAATATAGAAACAGCATTATAATATTCTGTCTTATATTGTTAAACATATTAAGCTTATATTGTTAAACAAAATCATTCGAAGAATTCATTTAATTAACTTATGATCGCGTCAATTAAAAACAAACACTCGAATTATAAAAAAAAGAATTTAACCGACGATTAAGTTATAATACGCAGTATTTTTAAAATTAGGTTTTGTATAATTACTTTTGTAAATTGCGACATTTTCACATTCTGAAAATTCTAAAATTTCTATTTCCGATAGGTAGGATAAAGAGATTATCTATATAATCGAAATTCGAAATCAAATTTCATGTTTACAAGTCTGACGTTTAATTCGAAATATTAACTCGACCAACTTTTTTCAAGCTTGTAATTATTAATTTTCGAAAAATTTCGAAACGTGAACGTATACGATTTTGAAGATCAAATTTAAAATTCGAATTATTGAATTTTTAAAATTTGAATATTAAACATTCCTGAATATTTCCAAGTTTCGTATTTTCATTCAAAATTAAGATAATTTTTCGAATTTCGGAATATCACTCAAATACAAATTATAAAAAATTGAAACAAAATTTTGTGCAAATTTATAAATTCCTCTAAATCTTTGAAAATTCCATAAATTTTAGAAAATTTTTCGAACTTTCATTTTAAATATTAGAAAAATTCGCAAATTTTTCAAACTATTTCAAAAATTTATCTTTTTTAAAGAACGTATTCTGCGCAATTTGAATCTTATAATGTTTTTCAAAATTAACCAGAATCTAAATTTTGTAAAATGTATTAAATTTTAGAATTTTCTCAGAATTTTGACGGATACTCCAATTTTTATAACACTTTTATAGTTGATTTTATGATTTCAAAGACTTTTTTTTTATTAAGGCTGCTGTGTACCAAACTCAATCACCTGCCAAGTTTATTGGATAGGTGAGATAATTTCTGTTTCTAATGAACTAATCATATAGGGATTATAACACACAACAGTTTCAGTTTGAATAAAGTACAATAGTAAAATACGTAATTGCAAAAGTTCGAATTTTTAATAAATGTTTTAAATGTAGTTGTATATTTTCAATAGAATTGAAATGAAATACAAAATCAAATTTGATGTTTACAATTTTTAATTTTGAAAAACAAAAATATCTTGAAATTTACCGATTCATAGTCGTTTTTAAATTTTTTAATTAAATTATAAAAGTCGAATAATTTCTAAACAGGATAAAATTTAAAATTCTAATTGTTAAATTTTCAAAATTGGAATAATAGAGTTATACAAGTTGATCTGTGACGATCCTCGACTTTGAATTTTCGTCATAAATTTATCTGAGTAATATACTGTTATCGAGTAATAAACTGTATTTGAGTATACATATTGTTTACACCAATTCCATCGATCTGCGCCAAAGCTAACTTTAGACTCATCTGCGCACAGGTGGTCTGTATATATTCCTATAAACAATTCAGCCACCGCTGTCTCTATACACCTTAGCCAAAACAGCTGATCAAACAATTGACATTTTTTTAAATCCATTTATTTAATAAATATATTTCATCGATTGGAGGTTAATTTACTATATACATTATAAAAACAGCAGAATTTTGTGTCATTCCCACATATACATACCGCATAAACAATGCTGTTTTAAGACTAAAAAATAAAATATGTTTCTTATTTACATCTCACATTCCTATACTTTTCGTATTTACATACCTATATACAAATTATAAAGAGTATACAAGTAGACCCACTTTAAAAATATTATAAATTAAATTGAGGAAGGAGATGATTGTTTTTTGTGTTGTGTATGTGTGCTTGTTTTGAGTGATTAACAAAAAACAAAAATATATTTCCGATTATTGTTTTAAGAGCGGCAAAGCCTACAATTTCTTCAAATTGCTATTAGACACCCTAATTTTTCGATAAGTACGATAAATAAACATAAAAATACATAATATATGTAATCCATTATATAATGTTTTTTTTATACATATTGTCATTGAATAATACTTTTAGTTATGATAAACAACAACAATAAAATAGTATAGTTTCTCTCCAAAGTGATATGACATCATTTTTTTTCTAAATAAGATTAGCTAATTTCTCAAGATTGTAAAAAGGCGAGGTAAAGCAAAATACTAGTATGTATTGTGTCTGTGTACATATTATGTACATAAATGACTGATTTTTAGCAGTAATCATATCTAGCAAGTCTTCTTCCACACCATCAACAGCTCGGATTTCAGCAACAATATTATTAATTAGTATAAATAACATTCCATTAACAAGTATTGATTTAGTTTTTAATTAATTTGAGTATGTATACCGATTTAACCTTGACGATTTTTATAATTAATATTAATGATGTCTAATTATAAATGAAAAATATAACGAAAAACTATAATATCGCGCGGTTAAGTACGTGGTTTGTTTCGTGATACTGATATGTGTGTATTGTGCTAATTATACCACCAATTGGACTATATGTTGGCTTATTAAATAAATTAGTATCTACACAGATATGCGCACAATACGGTTCCATTAAAGTAGATTTTTGTGCAAAATGTTACTAACTAAAAATGTTGCAATTTCAACCAATTTCTGAATTTTATTGTTCATAATTTAATTTATAAATTTAATGAACCGAATATGTATAATCAATTGAAAATCGGTGGCATAAAGGTTTTATAGTATGTAGATATCTAAATTTCATGCACCATCTTCTTTATCTAAATCAAATCGAGTAAATTATTTTTACATAAATGTATTATTTGTGTGGTGGGGTACACACTAATTCGAAACAAATATGTAATTTATTACCAAAAAACTATGAATTTATTGCCAATTATATAAAAAAACATATATTCCAAAATCATCCTCAACTTTCGTATATTTATGTATGTATACACAGTATGTGGGAGACATTTTCATTCATTCGTAGTGTTTTGTTTTTGAATTTCGAAAATTTTGTTAAATTAAATTCCAAAACAGACACATCGCGCAATTTTAATTATTGTACGCGCGCAAATGAAAATATAATTCCGATCTACCTTTTATATATAGTTTTAATTATAAAACTGTTAGGTGTTTATTCTTGTGTGTACAAAAATTGAAGGTTGATAAAATAAATGTTTTAATAATATGTTAAACGAGAAATTCCATATATCGAATAGTGTATAAGGCGTTAGATATTGTTTGAAAATTTTTTCAATATACTAAAACCGAACGTTTAAGTGCTAATGCGTGAAATTTTCATCTTCAACGAGTTATGCATGCGCTTAATAAATTCTAATAAATTTATTTCCCATTAATGACGGTCTTGAACATAAAACTGTTTTATAAATTTATCAATTTTCTGCAGCCTACAGATATCTGTGTATAGCCAATAAATATTCTTATACAAACTAAAATCACATAGGTGTAAATTTTTTTTCAGTTTATGAGAGCAACCTTATAATATTGAATGTAAATGTAATTTATTAAATAATTATTTATATTTAAAATACGTAATTGATTTATTTATAACCTTTAAATGCTTCACATTGTTAGTAGTTCAAGTTTATATCTTTCAAAGTAATATTGGTATGGCTTCAGTTATAAAATACAGTTTTGTTACATTGGCTGTTGTTTGTCAATACAATGTATATTTGTATATAGACAAATAGTAGAAAACCGGAAGATGAAAAGCGGTAAAAGCAGTTAATTATTATGAATAGATCAAAATCTAATACACGCATATAGAGACATCCAAAATTGTATACTTTGGGAGGTGATATTTACAAAATACATAATATTATAAACATATTATTATTAGCGCGGACAATGTTGTATATTCCGATTAAAACAATATTTGTTTTGGATGAATGCATTACCAATCAGAAACATTGCTTAAGTGACGCTAAATAGGTTGACCGAGTAAGGAAGAAATTTTATAATTTCTCCTAATAATTTAGATTTCACTGCCAAATACCTACATAAATATTATCGTATATGCGCATTATGAAACAGATACGATCGAAATTTTTTCAAAAGTACATGTATGTTAAGCTTTTGAAAAAGCTTTGGAAATAAACGGTTTAACATTCCAGCGAGTAATAGTATTTTCGAAAGATGGCTCCTTACATACCGAGCTCTGTACAATATGAAGATCGGTCACGTTTTGCGTGCTGATCTGGAACGAATTGTGCAGCGATTCAGGTGAGTAAGTCAGTAAGTAGCCAGTAATGGCCTTTAGAAACACTGTTTTTATTATTATTAGTGTTTTTGAAATTTGAATTTTACACACTTCGGGATTTACACAAAATAAAGTTTTATTTGTTAAACAATGCTGCTATTTATAATACATATTTATGATAGTTTTTCAATTGATCTAATCTAAATAAAACTATATAAAATGAACAGAAATTAAAATCAAAGTCATTTGAGCAATTATCTTTGAATTTCTTATCCTTAAACTACAGTTTATACATCAGCGACAAACAGATTGCAGTATTCGAGGAAACTAAAGTTATATTTTGTTAAAGTTAATGTTACGATTGTGGCGACAGCTCTATTTGAGTAGAGATACTATCGTAAATGTAAGCTGTTATAAAGTAGATGTGTCTAGACTATTTCATAATAGTCGAGACACTCTCGAATATTCTAGAAGGTTTATTTGGTATAAATACGAGATTAAATTTTAGGAGTAACTTAGTTGTATTTTAATCGTGAGTGTGCTAATAGTAGTAAAAATGAAAGAGTAATCAAAGTGTAATAAAGTGTTATTATAGTGTAATATAGTGTTGTTAAAGTGTAATAAAATAATTATAGTGAAATTAAATAATTTAAGTTAAAGAAGTAAATTAAGTAAATTAGTGTTGAGTGTAATTATTCGGAAATAAATAAATTAGTCTCATCTAGAATTTACATCGTTTGTTTTATTCACAATCCAGTGATTGATTAATGGAGTGGCGCAATGATCAGGTGAATGCAAAAGTGTTATTTTCACTATCGATTTTTATTGTAAATTATTAATTAACACGTTTGCAGCCAATTTTGTTTGTGGTTGATTAAAAAAACAGTGACACGTGCTTCTCTTCCACCCCAATTAGAAACATCTAAAGACCTATTTTACAATCACACCCAAAATAGGTTATTTTGTAAAGTATTTCAAATTAAGCTTATCAAAACCGATGTTAGATATTATTCCTATTTATTTGGTATAAGAATTGTGTTGTATCCTAACCCCATCAACTTAATTAATAATAATAAACAGTTTTAAAGGCGATTACTGGCCCCTTACTGAGTCAACTATTTGGCTCCAACGGTTTCGATCCTGAGCATTGTCTTCATACTGTCTAAGACAATCTGAAGAGGCCAAGTCGTTCTCTACATCGTGCAGCCAACTTAATTACTATTTTTAAATTATTGATCAAAATGTAAACTTTATTCTAGGGGCAAACCAATGTTATGTGATGCCTACACAAAGTCCACAACTACAAATAGCAGAATTTTAGAATGGTTGAAAAAAATATCTACCTATCACAAAATGCATGCCCTTCAAACGACTCAGAGTGCGAAGAAATCTAATTTATTTATTAAACATTTATTTTATTTTACTTATCAATTAACAGAAATTACCATTAATGAAAATAACCAACCTCTAGCGCTTTGTGTCGCACGGTAACAAAGTTATTGTTCGGAACATTTCCAATCTGTAATTATCATCATCCCAACTCAAGAATACACATTTCATAACTTTTATAATTTTGATGGGCCTCCTGTTCATTATAGTGTATTAAGAGACTTATCCAAAGCAATATAAAATATTTATAACAATTAATTGAAATTACTTATTATTCTGTAATTGAAGAATTTAAAATTGATATTAAAGTACGTTTAGTAAAAATTAATTAATTATTCAAAAATTAATATTATTTACATATACAAAATGTATTTGTTTATTATTTGTTCAAATCATTTTGTAATTTTTGTGTAAAAAATGAGTTTACAATTCGTCGTTGAAATATGTAATGGAATAGTCTTGAAATAAATAAAATTAAAATTGCAATAAAAACTTAATAACTAGAGGTTTAGCGATTTAAACACGAAGTGGTCGTTCATAAAATTTATTGAGAGCTGCCACTTATAAAAAACAAGTGCCTTACACAGTAAAAATGAGAGTAAATCTTATAACAATATAAACCGAATTGTAGAAAGTAGTAGTTGTAGTTCTGGAAATAAGAGGAAATCCAATTAATATTGAGTTTATCCAATAGTTTTCAGTGAAATGAAATACTACCTGGTAAAAGATATCTTTTTGAGTTTGTATGAATTTACGTGCTCGGTTTTTCTCCGAAAAATTAAAGCATTGAAAGTGAGAGTGTCTACTTTAAAGCGGAGCAAATGCACTATATTTGAACAAACCTGATAGAATATTTAAATTCGAATGCCCACAGTTAAATTTTTAATTTTATAATTGATTGCTTCGATATTTTAAACGGAAATATTTCAAAACAATTTGAAAAAATTTAAAATGCGATTTCCAAGACATTTCAAAATTTCCAAAATTTGATTAAATTATCTTTAAACAATATCGAGATTTAATATTTCAAAAAATGTATAATTTTCAAAATTCAAAAATAATTAAAATATTTCGATTTTATATTTCAAATTCAGAATTGAATTCAAAAGATTTAAATTATTTAAAATTTTCAATTCTGAATTATGTTTTCAGAACTTAATTTTCAAAGATTCCTAACCATTTCACAATGTATACATTTTTAAAATTCGAAAACGAAAAACTATTCGAAATATGAGCTCTCAATAAAAACTCTAAACAGAGGAATTTCAAACGACCTACGTTTAGTTTTTACAGTTTTATAATTATCATTAAGATTAAAACCTTTTTAATATTCGATACAAGATCGGATAAAATTGAATTGATTCATAAAAATTGATATGAATTTGAAAACATTTTGTATAGTGGATTTTGAACTATCTAAAGTGATATTAGAAAATAAATTTTATAAAACTGAAAACTTCACTTCCAAAACTATTTACTATTTCGAGCAGTTAAATATGATCTCTATATATATCACTTTTAATACAAACTATTTAGGTACACATTAAATAATTTTGATTGGAAATTTACCGTACACATATAAGACTTGATCGAAACAACCACATTTCAAATTATCATACACTATAGTCTATAATCGATTAAATATTTATTATTTAGTCATTAACCACCAAGTAGGTAATTACCGCGCAACACAAAACATTTTCATTTCATCAATTTCAACCTTCAAACTTGTGTTCTCTATGCGCGTACCGCAACGCATATTATATACATAGCATTCAATCATCCGGAAAATTAAACAATTTAGAATTCACGATTTATTTATTGGGAATATTATTGTACATTGAGTGATAACTGATATGACATTATTTAAATATTTTTAAAACATTCAACTACGCATAATTGATTCCCTATAATATATTATATGTACGTACATGTGAACATACAGAGCTAAAAGTTATATTTTTGTTTCCTCGACTATACCAAATCAATCTACAACATTTTATCGGCGAAGCAGATGGATTCACTTTCATTTCACCAAATCTAAATATAGTTATTTAATCAATTAATTTATCTTTTGTATTCGAGGAGATACGCATCTTGGTATGTGACGATCTAATAAGAAGAAACATTATATACATTTTGTGAAAGTGGTCGATAGATTCTCGTATATATGAAATCGTAAATAATATAACGTAATTACAGAGCTCATTTAAATAAAAATTACAAACTGGATTGTATAATACAAAAAATTCATATTATGATTGTGTTAAATAGTTTTATGTTTATACATAATCTTTATTGTTTTAATATGTAAACGAGCATATAAATATTTATGTTTATGAAATACATACACAATTTGCTCAGATATAATCAAGTCACTAAAATTCGTTAACTATACATAATATAAATTGTTAAGTAATAACCCAACAGGTTAAACGGTTAACTATTATTTTAGTAGGTGACCTTGAAGTTTACTAATGCATATCGATTTTTAATGCGATTGCATTTTAATAATTTTTTTTTTAACGAAGGTGTTAAAAGCTACATGGTATGGTGTCATAATGTTATGTGTTATTTAGTTTTTTAGTTGATATAGAGTAAAGACAATAGAATGGTTTTCGAGGGTGACATGTGTATAAATGATGAGCATTTCAAGGCTTTATACCAATATACCAGTTAGGATTGTTTATTTGTGGCGTATTAATTAAGTTAGCACACTTAATTTGGTTACGTCAAAATTATGAAATATCCGCAACGTAGATATAATAATAATACATAATAATCAGTTTTTAAAGGCCATTACTGCCCCCTTAGTGAGTCAACTATACGGCTCCAACGGTTTCGATCCTGAGCATGGTCTGCATACTGTCTAAGACAATCTGAAGAGGCCAAGTCGTTCTCTACATCGTCTGCGCCTACCATATGGTGGCTTTGGCTTGGTTCTCTCCTTTCAGAGATCACTGCACAGAACGTGACCGAGCCAGCGTACCCACTGGGATTTTATTTCATGCACAATATAGGGGATCTTTCTTCATCAGATCTCTGATCTCGATATTGTACAGAGCTCGGTATGATTCTTCTCTATGATTTTTTTCTCAAATGTAAGGAGCCATCTCTCGTACTCATCCATCAGCGCCCGACTTTCAGCCGTCAAAGTTTTGAAAAGCTTCAACTTCACTTTGCCAGCTGCGAGCCGCACTTTAATATCCTCTCCCACACAGTTATCGTGAGTGATAAGAGAGCCCAAACAGTTAAACCTCCTCACTCCCTCAAACCATGTAGTGGCCATTACTAAAATCTGTTGTGCCATTGTCCCTATAACCAGAGATCATGTATTTGGTTTTGGACTTATTAATCTGGAGTCCAACTGAAAACTCTACAAGTGGATCAAGTATTTCCTTCACTCCGTTGCTATTCACTCCAATCACGCATATGTCATCTACATATGCAAGCACCTGATTAGACTGGCAATATAAGATGTTGCGCTGAGGTGTTTCAGTTTTACGAAAGATGTACTCCAACATGAGATTAAAGACGGAGATATATAGGCAACGTGGATATAGGTATGGCTTATATCGAATTAAAGCAAGGTTTTGGATGCGCTTAATAACCGAGTTAAAATTTAAATAGGGCAATGATCAAAATATTGTTACGATGGTTTGATGAAAACCGCAAAATATTTTTAATATTGGTAAAATATTAACAATACTATTGATCGTGTGAGCATCTTTATTGACAAAACGTCAAAGAAGCGAACTGTCAACATGTATTATACTTAACTAAAACTAAATATGAAAATATAGACTTTACGTAAATATTTTTTATGGATAAATCTGTTAGTCTTTAATAAAGCCACTGCTTAATTATTTTTTATTATCCTGAAAGCCAAAATAATAGAAACAAAAGGTTTACTCTCATCTATATTGGCAATAAATATTGTACATCTTAGGCCCGCATTACACAAAACAGCGTTTTAGACCGAGAAAAAACACGTGAATTGGTCCACAATATACGAGTATAAGTGAATTGATCAAATCAAAATTAAATGTGGATAAGTTAGTAAAAACATAATTTTAAGACTTGGCTAAGATATTAAAAACAATAATTTTTTGGCATTTTCTAAATCTGTATCTGCCAACATAAAAACCTAATCTATAAATAGTACATGACCTGTGACACCACATACTGATAAAATCAAGACGATTAATCAGTGACATAAAACTAGTAAACGATTTACCATTTATCTTCATGTTAATTATAAAAAGAAGTACGAAATCTATTTTCGTTGTAACATCCAGAAATTACGGCAACTATAAACATATTTTTGTTTGATTAGACGTTTTAAAAAAATGTTATTTAACTTCAACACTTCAACAGTACATATCAAAATCGCATCATAAATATTGACGTAAACCAAAAGAATTCCTCTTAACAACGGTATTGGAAGCCAACAACAAAAATCAAAACAAAATGATGCAATTTATTTATGATTTAATATAAATAAAATAAATATTCAATCGTCCAAATAAAAACGTCTAGAAAAAATAACAAAATTTCCCAATTCCAAATAATATAAGACACAAGACCCACAAAAATATTTCATTCACATTTCATAAACACCGCGCGCGCACAATTACATAATCGTTATATACGGTTAATGAACTTTTAGTCTTTTACTATTATGTATATGTACATAATATGCATAAAGTTCGGTTATCTTACTTAATCAATTATGTAAAAATATGCGATGGAATATACTCCTTAATAATAAGCTTCAAATTATTTTATTTACAAATCCAATCTATTGCATAATTTTGCCGCTGTCGATTTGTTAATACATAAAACGAATAATATTGACTTTCAAAATTTGTGCAAGTTCAATAAAATTACAAAAAGCATCATGTGTGTTATTGAAAGCATCAACTTTTTCTTTACTAAATTAATAGCTATTCTGCTATTATTATTATTATTATTATTATTAATAAATAGTTTTTTTTCTAAATTGAATAAACTTCTCGAATTTAAAACCAGCACTATATGTGTATATGGATTGTTTACCACCACATTTACATTTTATAATCTTAATTTAATGGACGTAGCTGTCTTATAATATATATACTCGTTCGTATAATATACAATTTTTACTTTCACTTTTCTCTAATCGAAATCAATAGTAAAACAAAAAATTGATCAACAATACAAAATGATGATAATTAGCTAGATAAAAATTACCAATCGTCGAATAAAAAGCGGAAAATTATTTTCGTTTAATCAATTCGTATTATGCGTGCATGCATGGTGATTGTGATATATTGATTTGTTAAAAAAATTTGGAAAGTATGCTGCATATGTATGTACGTATATAGGTGATGGATAATTATTTCTAATTACGTTAAATTTAGGAGTAATTGTTCTGTGCGTATCCGTTTCGCCAGTTAATCATTTTATTAATTTACACACCCGGCGAACACACTGTTAAACAACAAATTAAGATCGCCGATAATTACTATTCGTACATAATATATAGATCTACAGAACTATAACCATTTATAATACAACACCTGTTAGTCCAGACCGCATCAATGACGACTGAAATTTCAAATCAAAATTGTTAAAATTTCTATTATGATTTATGACAGATACTAAACACTTACAGATTTCATCTACAATTTATATATAATACTGTATAGACTGCTTTCTAATGCAAGTTACATTTTTCAATTACGCTTGTTATAGGTGACTGATTTTTGTCGGATCCAAACTATATACGACCCACATTTAATTAAGCGTATCATCTACTTTAATTAATTGGCCACAATCATTAAAGAATGGTTCAAAATAAATAAAACTTTTTATGCTAACCAGTTGTTACGCTAACCTTTAATAATAAAGAATATGTGGAAAATATCTTCAATATAAAAGCATGATCCTTAACATGAGAGTTAAAATAGAGCAATTGAGGAATTCTACTGGCCCGACACCTCGATGCAAAAAATGCCAAGGCTCCAATCATATGCAGACATATTGCGGACGGGATAGATGAATGTAATGTATCCAAATGTATCAACTGTAAAATACAACATCCAAAATGTATCAACTGTAAAATACAACATCCTATAAATTACAGAGAATGTGACGTAGTGAAGCAACAACAAAAAATGAGAAACAAACAGAACGTGTCAAATACCACAAACTCTTAGAATACCGCTAGGAAGGAAACCAGCTAAACACCAAGTAGAACCAAAACTGCTAGCAAGCATAATAGATGGACGGAAAACATTCTCGCAAATTTTTCAACAGAAACCAGTGATGTTAAAGGGCGGTATAATGAAATCCTAAATATATGCCTAGCTAGGTAAGAGAGAAGTCTAGAAGCCTTAAATAAGAGACCAGTAATCAACGAACAGTGGATGAAGTCACATGCTTTCTATATTAAATATAATGTACAAAACACTAAGAATTTCCACCTGGAATGCAAATGGGCTAGGGAGGATGCGAGGAGGATCAACAATAGTTATAAAACAAAATATGAAACATTATAAAAGCCTACAAATACAACATGAAAATATGCAAGTAATCACTATAAATATATATTTAAATAAGGATCTACTCGATTTATTGCCCTCCACGTTATAATTTAAATAGAAATGATCATATCACGTTATTCAAATCAGTAGGACCCAACTTTATCATTGGTGGCGTTTTTAACGTGAAAAATACCTACTTAGGAGCAAGACTTACAACTTCCAAAGGGAAAGAGTTATATGAAGTTGGACGAATATCCGCAGTTATGAATTTCATTCCGCGAGTAAACCAACATACTGGCCTGTAGACACAAATAAAATACTAGATATTATTGATATCTACATTACTAACGGAATATTAGTCTGATCACTCACCCGTCATCATGACTCTCAGTTCAACAATTATTAATACAGAAAACCGATCCAGGTTAACAAACAATAAAACTAACTGGGAACAATTCCGGAAGCTAATTGAAGACTACACTAATTTTTAATTTCCAAATAAAACATCGGTGCGGTTTTCTTAGAAGATGAACTATACAATAATATTCAATTCGCAGCATGGAACAGTTGTCCCATTAGCCAAACGGATATGAACAAAAATAGAAGAAATCCACTAGAAGTCAGAGAATTACTCAAAGCAAAACGGAAAGCACGTAAAAGCTCTCAGAGGAATCGAGCTCCACAAAACAAGATAATACTTAATCATCTATGCAATAAATTAAAATGTTTGATCAAGGAAGTTAAAAACCAATCAATTAACAATTACTTAAGTAGCCATACTGAGCAAAAAGACACCGGTTTTTCTTTTTGGAAAACGAAAAGAGGATTAAAACGACCTAAAGTGCAAGTACCTCCAATCAAAAATGACGATGGACCTGTGCTAGAAGGGCTAAACACAAATCTACCTTGTTTGGAGGACTTCTTGAAGATAATTTTTAACCCCTACCTCGGCAAAGAGCGAATGGGAAATATCATACCGGTAATCCACACTTTCGAGTAAAATACGAAGAAGAATACTCTGAATTAAAGGAAATATCAGCAGGAATACCACAAGTTAGCGTTCTGCGACCAAGTCTGTCTCTTATACATTAGAGACCTACCAATGACTCTTCTATGTAACCAATATAGCAACATTTGAGGATGATACTGCAATCTTAGCCATTGGTGAAAACATAAATTAAGCAACAGCCTTTTGCAGAGGGCTACTAACACACTGAGTAATTGGACGAAAAGATGGCGAATTAAGCTGAACGAGATGAAATGAATAAATGTAAATTTCATCAATTGAGAGTTAACTCATTGGTACCCGTTATGCTTAACACACAGCATATTCCCTATACAAATACGGCGAAAAAAAAATCTGGAATATATAGGAAGGAAATCTGAGTTAACCCTACATAATAAATTGTTCTTACATCGGCAAATAATAAAACCTATACGAACCTATATAGCATTCAGCTTTGGAGTTGTGCTAAGAAGACAAATGTAAAAATAATACAAGCATTCTAAATTAAAGTTCTATAGCTCTATTGTATACATAAGAAATGACAATCTTCATAGGGACCTAAAGATGGAATACGTCAGTGATGAAATAAAGGTCATGCGAAGAAACACGTACATCGTCTAAGTCAGCATCAAAATTGTGATATACGTCATATGTTGAACAACCCAAATCCAGTAATACGGCTTCAAAGGTGGAAGCGACTAGAACTGGGTACCTAGGACTCAAACGACAGTTAAATAAGCGTCAATGTAGTTTTTACTGGGACTAACCAATGTGTTACACCCTACCCCCCTACAAAAATTACTAGATGATTTGTAAATGAGTTGTAATATTATTCCTGATCCAAAATAATACTCACAGTGAGGAGGATTAATCAATGTTTAAACGAATGTAGTTTTATAAACTGTAGAGTGCTGAAAAAGCACCATACACAATATAGAAGAGGAAACCCATTTTTTACAACACCAATTGCATAGTTTATTCACTCGAACGAATTAAATAATTCAAACGTCAAATTGGGATTATTTAACCTTATTTAAAATTTAGTTTTAATACTTGACGCCTGATGTACATTTTACGGTAAATGAAAATATTTTCTCGCAACATATTTTTTTAATTTTAATCTATATTTTTATTTAAATTCAACCCTATTTATTAGGTATTAGAGTATTTATTTAACAGCACGTGTTTTCAGTATAAACACCAAAAATATATGTTAAGCCTTAAAAATAAATCTAGCCTATTTTGTTGTGAAAAAATAAATCCAGAATAGTTCAAATTGAAATGTTCTCAATAAAATACAGCTTTTGTTTATCGTAAACAATATTTTATGTTCTTGATACAAATATTGTGCAAGAGATGGGGACACTAAGTTAATTGCATTGCTTGTTATGTTACGCCGTTATGTTGCCGTTTCATAGCACTCTTGTAAAACTTCATCAAAATAACTTGTAGGTATATATGTTATTGAATGTGTTTGTTTTAAATTTGTTAAAAAATATGAAAAGTTGCATTAAACTAAAATTTTAATGTTAATTAAATAGTTGAAATTAAAATTTTGTGGAATTCCGAATTTGCAACCTTTAAAATTAAGAAAATTTTAGAATTGTACTTATATAGAACCGTTAAATTATTAGAACAGAGTGTTTAGAATTTCGAATTTAGGTTTTTATATACATAGGTACAAATTTTAGATGTTCGAATGTAATGAACTTCGGTGACCGTTTAATAGTTATACGTACTCGTAGATTTATAAATACCGAATTATCTAGAAATTAAATTTAAAATTTGAACATTTTTAATATTATAAGCTTTGAATGTCTGTGATCCATAATAAATCTATGCATATAGATTTAAGAAAAGGTAACTGTAATCGAATTTTTGAATGATACATCGCAAATTTTGGAATTTTAGATCAGACATTTTTAATTTGTAGTACTTGAATTTATTTATAAATTAGAAATTAGAGAATTACAATTATATTTTGAATTAATTTGGTGTTCGTTTTAATTATAATTTGCAATTAGTTTTATTAGGTTATACATAATAAAATTTTAATGATGTTTGTTTGAATTATGGTATTTAAGTAAACACGCATAAGTTTATTATTGTAAATATGCTTATATTAATAATAAATTAAATAAACTTATTGTCATTATGCGAAATAATTAAATACGCTTGGTATCAATAGCTGCAACAAAATTTCATACTGTTTCAGATTCAGCTATTGATGGCTGTCAATAATTATAACTTCTATACTATGTACCAATTATTGACATTGCGGTGTCCATAACTCTAAACTGATTGCTATAGCTATTATTAACTAATGTAAATGATTAAATAATTGACAACACATTAATAATTACCAACATGCCTAAACTAAGAGGAACATACAACGAGGACACCCTTCAGAAAGCATTATTAGACATTCAAGAAACAGGAATTTCTAAAAAAAAACCTTCATAAAAATAAAACATACCTCGCTCTACTCTAATTTTCCAAATGAGCGAAACAATTAATAAAAAGGAGCCTGGCCCACCTACTATTTCGACATTAGATGAAGAAAGAGTAACAGCTGATATGGCTAAATGTAAGCCAAAATAAAGGTTTTCCTAAACGAAAAGAAAACGTTTTGGATGCCGTCAAACATTTTGTTGAAACATACTAAAGGCGAAACCCATTTACAAATAATTTGCCTGTTAAAGCTGCGCGTAATATATACGAAACCGACCCGGGAGCTCCAAATCAAATTTAACGATAATGTGCACATTTAGTGCCATTAGTAAAACCGTTACACCAATGGTTGAATGGTTTTACTATTGGCACTAAATGTACACATATAAAGTCTTAAAGCACATATTAAGTCTTATAAAGTCTTAACTATGGTTGTAACATGTACTTATTATTTGATTATAGGCATTTCCTTATGAGCTTTTGAATATTTTTGGTAATAAACTGAAGATTGAGTTAAAAAAGACTGAATACATTTAGTTTCATTTTGAATTTTATTCTAAACTAGAAATTGTCAGTAGCTGTATCAGATTCTATGTCAAATGTGTTAATACCTATATATCAAATAAGAAACTTTTAAAACAAACAAATTTTTGCGTATTAGGTTTTAATTAATTAGCTGTATCTAGCAGATTAAGTCGTTTTTAAAGTACAATTTAAGTTATAATATTATACATTCCAGCGAAGAAAATATGTAATTACTTAGCTTGAACCGAACATTTACATTATCTAACCACATCGACAAACAACGAATATAGTATTTAAACTTTTGGCTCTGGTACTAATCTCAAAACCAATATACTGCACTTTGTAGGCTTCAGTGTTTAATGTATATATTCGACAATTTTCAAATTAAACAAAACGATCCGTTCCACCGCATATACAATTCCCTATATTATGTACCACACTTTTCTTGTTTCACAATCGCGGCGCAATCAAATTTAACACTCAAATTTTGGTCGCCTAAAATCCATTGATTTCATAAATTCTTTTATATGTATATATATACATGATTTATTTGTCAATATTTGAATAGTTATTTGTTATTATTCTGCGATTAACAATAGATCTATAAAAATTTGACACCATTTATGGCATTTGAAATCAGCATATCCGACAAAAACCAATATTTAATTTCATTTCTTCATACCATTTAGTCATTAACATCAAATCGTTTATCAATATAATGAAAGTAATTTTTTGTTTGCGCGGTTTTGAGAAATCTCTTTGAATTATTGTTCCATACGCCAATCGCCAACCAAAAATAACTGAAAGTGCGCAAAAAACTTATTTTAGCGCGTTATTTACTTATAACTACACACGATTTGTAAATGTAATTACATATTCAAATCATAAAGCATTTATTGTAAATCACGTCTTGAACTATATTACTTTACTCTCATTATACATCGCGATGTTTTCAATAAAAAATCGGTTTTAGCGTATATACCGTATTCAATTTTAATTGAAAGTGTAAAGTAAATCGCGAACCTTTTTAGTAATTCAAGTCGTGTACGTTGTTGTGAACGATTTATGCTAGATCGTTTATATTTATATAGGTTTGGTTGGTCGATTTCGATTCCGGGTCAGACACAACGATAATGCAAATAATGCTAATTATGTTTCCATTTAACGACATTCTTTATAGGTTTTGATTCACTTGCGATTAGCGAGAGTAAATTGAGTAAGATATTTTTATGCGATTTCCGGTGTGCGAAATTTATTATAATAAGTGAATGTGATTTTTCGAGTACAAGGTACAACAGCATATATTGCATATGCCGCAATCGATTTTATGCGGTATATTAGCAATTTACGTTGCCAGTGATATAGATTATTTCTGCTAATTGATTAATTCATTGCTCGCACTATAAACAGAATTGCATGCAAATTATAAAAGTGGAAAGTGACCAATCAATCAACATCTTCAGCGGTTAATTAGTTGCATTATACGCGACATATTGTTAATGCAATGACATAATTCCAAATCACGATAATTAGTACTTAATGCAGCAACAGTAATAAAAATATCATTTTTCAAATCAATAAAATAATGTTGAAAATATCGCGAACGACAAGTGAAATTCTTCTGTTTTTTTCCCGCAGATCAAAAGAAACAAAAAACTTTTTCTTTTCGTTACCATCTCATTTGTACATATGTACATATAAATGTGTGTGAAAAGAAAATTCAAGATGAAAAAAATTTTTTTATTAAGTGGTTTGGTATGCTGCTGTATGTGTGCTTGTACGAAATGGAAATTAATTGTATACATATGTATATACATACATAAAAGTATGAAAGTGTAAAAATTAATAATTAATAATTTAAAATAAATAATTTATTAATTTATTTGGTTTAAATTCGATACTATGCATATAATAGCGCACCAACATGATTGGTGGTCCTATAATAAATTTTATTTCACCACAGGTATAGTTTGTTTTTTTATATAAATCTGTATCCACATCATACATCGATCAATATCAAAAAGCCTCAATGTCAAGTTCATATTTATTTAAAAATCTTGGAAAAAAATGCAACCCAACAAATAGCAACTATACACAACTTAATATAAATATCTATAAGAAAATTATAATTAACTTCAATGCATTATAGCATAATTATGTAATATGTATATGTAGGTGTAAATAAAGTTGCCTTGCACTTACCAAATAGTGATCGATTGGTTTCTCTCTTGATTTATTGTATGCTTTTTGGATTTCTGTTTGTTTTAATGCATGGGCTATGTGTAGTGCACTCGCATCATAGCGGCCATATTTGTAATCACTGTCGTTATTATTGTTTGATGGTGAATTTGACTCTCGGCCATTATATCCATTTGGTGTGGTTTGTCGTTGGCCTGTAAATTAAAAAAAAATTATATTATTTATTAGTTAGTGAAATTTAATATATTTTGGCATTCAGCAACATTTTTTAATAATTTTCAATCTAAAAATATATATTTTATGCGGATTTTGTTAATATCTATGTATGATAATAGTTTGTATGTATGTACATATGTATTGTGTTATAGTTTAATGAATGATATAAACATATTGTACTTTATGTATGAAAAGGCGCAGGTAAAATTCTAGACAAAAATGTTTCGATCAAAAACAGTTTTACACTGGAATGCCTTTTCGGAAGATCATTAAATCAAAAAACTAGAAAAGTATTCAAAATTTTTTTGAAAAGAAGTAATTGCTAACAACAATTATTGAAAAATAAACTATCGCAATTAATCCTTCAAAATTTTTCGGATTTTCGGCAGGCCTATGACTCAGGAATGCCAACAATGTTGGTACGATTGTGTAGAATGACAGTGGCGCTGTCTCAATGCTGTGTTAAAGTTGGGAACATGCTATCGAGAATTTTTGCAAGTAACTTGTTCGGCAGGTAAATGCTTTGTCCCCGATACTTTTTAATCGCATTTTGGAGTAAATCTTTCGTAAAACTGAAACAACTGGAATGAGTAGCAACGGAGTGAATGAAATACTTGATCCGGTTGTGGAGTTTTCAGCGTCTGTTGGACTCCAAATCAATGAGTCCAAAATAAAACATGATCTCTGGTTATATAGGGACAATGGAACACCAGATTTTAGTAGTGGCCATTACACGATTGAAGGAGTGAGGAAGTTCAAATATTTGGGCTCTCTTATCACTCACGACCGACGAAACACCTATCAATTGCCCTGAAGCTGAAGCTTTACAAAGCGATGATCAGGTGCATTGTTATGTATGGATGTGAAAGTTGGGTGCTGACGGATGAGTACGGGAGATGCCTTTTGAGAAGAGTCATGCGTGTTATTTACCGCCCAAAAAGCGAACTAGATGTCGTACAATATCGAGATCAGAGATCTGATGCCAGGTTCGGTCAGGTACTGATCCGGAACGATTTGTGCTGCGATCTGTGAAAGGAGAGCCACCATAAAGTAGGCACAGAAGTTCACGGTGTAGAGAAAGACTTGGTTTCTTCAGATTGTCTAAGACAGTGTAAAGATTACGTTCAGTTTCGAAACCGTTCGAAGCTTTATAATTATTATTATGTCAAAAAACGAAATGCAAATGATATACGATTTGAGTATTTAAATTGTGTACAAGATTATTGCAAAAATTATAAATATAATATGTACATAATAATAAATAAATAAACTAAAATATGTAATTTTGATTGATGGTGAGTTAAGTAAGTTGTTCACTATACACCAGTACTCACGGGGCTACTAAAAATAAAAATGGTTTCGCGGCATTCTTTTCAAAAATATTATAGTACTGATGCAAGATAGTTTTTCGTGTGTTTTATTATGTGAATGCTTGATTAACATTTCAATATTTTTATTTATATACATATGTATGTAATTTATAAATAATATATTTAAAAAAAAGCACTCGCTTAGTAAAACACACGAAAATTCGTCTTGCATCAGTGCTAGGTAAATATTTGTAAAGTAAACTTTGTAATTTTACGTTTTTGCAAATCAATTATTTGTTGGCTGGTGAATGAATGGTGTTGCCCAATAAGATGGATCGCGGCATATTATAGAGTTATACACAATATATTTAATCATCTGTAGCAGAGATATTCATTATATGTAAATAATTTTGATCACGCGACTAATTAAAGCATATACAAACAATATCAATTATTTGGCTCAAGCAAATTAGCGGCAAACAGCTAGCAATATAGTTAGTTAGGCAATTGGCAGATACTTCTTGTTAATATATAAATTATAAATGTAGCTGAATATTCAAATCAAACCTGGCTGCATCGAGTCAACGGAATGCTTATACTGCTTCAATGGGTTGGTCAAGTGCTGAATGGAGTCTAAGTTGAAGAATATAACAGATATTAGATAAATTGATAAATATTTTAAATATAAGAGTAATAAGTACACTCTTGCATGTATTTGGCATTATTTTTCTGTTAGGTATTTTATTGCGTGCGTATTTGTGGAACGATCTCTTGTGGTTTGCATGTATTTCAAATATATGGTTTGGAATTAATAAAAATAAAATTAAAATTTTGGAAAAATTTGAAAGTACACCCGTGAACGATCGTTTCGACCCAATAGAAAAATACTAAACGTCCAATTACAGTAAAAGTGACGGTTTTATACGAAAAATGTTTAATTTCAATAAAAAAAATATTTATCAATTTGTTATAAAACACGCGTACTAGTACTGTTTCATTGCGGGCTCCATATAAGGATTTACATTTTTACTTTTCTTTGTGATGCATCAATTTCACCATAAACAGACAATGTTACAAAAACAATTAATTTTAAATTTTAATTATTTTTTTTTTTTTGCTTTTCTTTTATCAATTTTCATTTGGATCTGTCATATAATAATTTTATGTGTACAAATGTATAAAGTAAATTCTCTAAGTTTTATGACTTACCATCACTATCACGTCGATGACCACCGCGTATCTGTTCGTTAACAAATTTATTTGTTTTTGGTACATTTAAAGCTTGGCGTATACCAACTGATGTTTGATCTAGATGACCGGGGCCACTTTTAGGTACATGTGAACTGCAATAAACCTGTTGAATAAAATAAAATAAAATTATAGAACTGAATTACGACAGAAAAGGCGAATTTATTGATGAGAGTCATAATGTTTATATAGACTAATTTGCATATACTCGTATATGTATATAGTATTTGTTACCATATTTAATTGAGTTTTGTGAGAATGAATATGGTTATAAATTAATAAGGCGCCATTTACTGAACTAATTTACATATATGGGTTCTATGGTTTTAATTTGGGAAGCATTTTGTAGTGGGTTTGATTATTCGTATATATCTAACTGGATGAATATAAACAAATAATTATTTTCGATTAGCAACAAAACTGTATCGTATCGTACATACAAAATCAAGTTTAAATTATTGTTATGGCATAATATGCCCTTGTATATATACATTTATATACATGAACATATAGGCACACGAGTATCAAAGGGTTAAATTACAATTTCAGCTGTCATAAAATTTAAATTATTTTTATGTTGTTATTAAAAAATACAACAATAAATGTGTGGTATGTTTATATTTTGGTTTGTGTTTTTAGTTTGTGGTATTAAAAAATTCTTCTCAGTTATATGATTTATCTTGCGCAAAAATCTCTTATATTAAGTTCTTGGAATTTTGGAACAAGTGTGAAAGTATGTTTAAATGTTACATGTTGTGATATATATATGCGGACGTGTAGGCAGAAATATAATTGCACATTCTTACACACGAAACTGTGCGCAATTTATACAATACGAAATTCAAATTGCACCGAACATTTATGAGGTCCACTTCTATGGATGATAAAATTTAAAATTCGAATTAAGCATATTTAGCATGAATTGTTTAATCACATTAGTTTTCAATCAGAATATCCATTTATACAACGAGGCAGACAAAAAGAGTCAAACGGGCCCGAAACGGTCAAATAATGTATGCGAATAAAAAGTAAAGTAAATCAGAGATCTACTAAAAAATTTGAATCTAACAATTTATATGGAAATTTAATATTCCAGTGAAGATCTAAAATTTCCAAACTACAATAAATCGAATTGAAATATCAAACTAAAATTCACATTCAAAAGTTCAAAATTAGATAAATTTAAGAATTGGACCTGCACTTTACTTATACATACATATTTCAAAAGATCCTAAATAGTCAAGATTTTTCAATTTCGACTTACTCAAAATTTTACTTGTAATAGATGCTGAATTTTATAATAAGTATTTTCAAAATATGAATTTCGAAATTGTACACGAAAATTTTTTAAGTGATCTTTAATCAATTTGAACTATTGAATTTTGAAAAATTTTAAAAGTTTGCAAAATTTAAAAATCGGTAGATACGAGTATTACAGAAAGCTAAGATTTTTAAAAATTTAATTCATTGTAATTTGAATTTACATTTCGAATTCTGTTTGATATTTCACTCTAAACTATAGGGATCTATGTAGCATATATAAATCTTGTCCGTAGCTGTAATAGTTTAATTTGTATTAAATGACGTTAATGAATTTAAAAATTTTAGAAAATGGGATACAATTTTCGAAATAAAAAAAGAGTTTAGAATTTCGACTTGTTTAGAAAATAAAAAGTACAGATTTAAAATTATGTATATAAATTTAAAAATTTGAGAAATATTATTTCAGATAGTACGTCGACTTTGCGGAAATTATGAATTAAAAAATTTTAGTCTGTCTTTCAGAATCTCAGCAAATATCTCAGGATCTAGTGGATAGTTACACTCTATACATTCCAACATTTGACAATATTTTTAATCTTTAGAAAAGCTTCTTGTTGTAGTTACTATAAAATGTATTGAACTAAAATTTATGCAAAGCACATTCAAATACCATTTAAAATGTTGATCGATCATCCAGCATCTGTCCGGTCTTGATGATTTTTACAAAGTTGTTTAGCTTTGAATCTATTTCTATAAAATTTCATGAATTGTACGCCGATTTATGTTGATTTGTGAAATATTAAAACTTAATTAATGATGATCTAATCTACAATTGGAATATTTCCAAACTCGCAGGAATATAGTAAATGGTAGGTATTATAGAAATACAACAAATTTAGTTGTGACGATGAAGGTAATGAAATCAATCAAAAACTCAACAGTGCCTATAACCATTGCATGGCATATTTCATTTATTGGAAAAGGAATAAATATTCGAATTGATATAATTGAAATATCTATGAAGGAACTAAACGATGCTTGACAGCAAATTTATTAACCTTGGCTTGTTGGAGGATAAATTAAAATTAATTTTTCCTAATTAATTAAATTATATATGCGTGGTCGATAGATATAGGAACCGCGACCTCTCTTCATTCGTGGAAAATATGCTTCGGAAATTATTAAAAATTTAATGATATAGATTAGTCTGTCTTTTTGTCCTAAACAATTCAAAAATTCCAGACAATATACAAATAATAATCGCATGATAAATTGATTTCAGTTTCAGAATAATTGCTGAGCTATTTCCGGAATTTAAACGGACTTTACAATGTATATACACCAAACTAATTCGATTACCATTAAAATTAAACCAAAAAATATTATCAAGCAAGCGCAGTATAAAGATGAAAAATTGCGCACTGTCATTGTCAAATTAATTAAGTCGATTTCAAGGTAACCTTTAAATTCTAAAAAAAAAAATTAAAATCTAGATCATAACGTGTACGTACTACAGAAATTTAGTTAGCATTCTAATCAAGGTTGATTTCAATATGCTATATATAACCATGTTAGAGTGGTCTGTATACTCGTACACCGTCATCTATAAATATAATGTTTTCATTACATTTTTTTTGAATGGAATCTAATGTCAAGCCGTGTGTGCGTTGTTTTTAAAAGGTCAAAAGAATTGCTACTAATCGCGCACAGTTAATCTCAATGTCAACCAAACACGTTTTTAGTGTGTCTATATAGGTGTTAAAACTTAAAACTAGTATAGTAAATTTATCGTAAATATAATATAATTTTATATAGACCACTTACCTCTTTATCTTCATGTTTATGTTGATTATTAAAATATGTTTTCAGCGTTAATTTTGTGCCACAGTGTACACATTTAAAACACCCGGAATGAAAAAATGTAAAATCTTTGAGTGGCCCGACACGATCGACTTGATAAACAATTTCATTGCATCGTAAACATGTTGATTCATAAAAATTTGGCCGATACATTTTTTCGATTGGTTATCGTCTCTGTTCACTATTATATATATAAAAATAGTTATAACACACTCACAATATCTAGTTTTGTATATCTAGTTATTTACACTGATTATTTTATTTAGACGTATTTTATTTTGTATCCAATATTGTGGTGAGGTGAATTTTGGGGTATCCACTTCACTTTATTTAGTTTGACATTTAATTTTTTTTTTTTTTATAACTAACACTTTATACACAAAATGATATAAAACACGGCTGATTTAGTTTAGATATAATATATACACATGTATGCGGTGGTATGAGAAATTCTTTCACGAATCTGTTTTTTTATATATTATACTTTGAGAGCCCAACCCAGTAATTACGGTGTATGTCTTGTATGTATTTAAGAAAATCGAATTAAAATCAAAATCAACAAATAAAAATCGCGCACATTACTCAATGCCCAAACGATTTGGTAAACCAGTTTCTTGTATTCAGCCCAAGCAAGACAATGTACATATAGTATAAAATATAAAGTGTGAGAATACATTGAGTCGTATTGACTACCAAATATTTTCTGTTTGGAATATTTTTTCATTTTCGCATTTTGTGTGTTATTTAATGATACAACCAACCATAAAATATATATATATATATATAGAACGTATAACTTAATTTGACGATGCATTTCACTTGTCCCAATTTTAAAAAAATGTACATTTTTTTTGTACTCAAGAAATTTGCAATTTTGCAGTATATGTAAGTACATATTTAACGAATTGTTGTAAAATGCTCGCACACACAAAAAATAATTGCATATCCGACCTAACATTATAGATCGTCTATTTCGATTAAATAAATTACAAACAGATAAAAAATTCAATTCATTTGACCAACATACATATTTTATATTCGTATACCTGTATACGTATATAAACATTTCAGACAACATGCCAATGATGTTTTCGTTTTCTTTTTCTTTGAGATCGCGAGCGCGCGGTAAAAAAATGAAAGAAAAAGAAAATCGTCGAAATTCCTTTCAAAGACTCTAAATTCAATTCAATATAATTGTAAAATATTATTAAAACAGGTAACGTATAATAAGATCTGTAAAAGTTGTTTGTATATCACGTTATAAGAATTGATTGTTAATAATGTTTCTCGAACGCGCACGATAAGGTTCCGGTTTTCTTGGGGTACCGATAAAACATATAACTATGGCTTATAAAACTGTGTAGTGCTAATTGAAGGATACGTCTTCAAAAAATTTCAAAATGAAGTATTTCCCTTTAGTAAATCAAGGAATTTATTTATATACATACATAATTAAATTTACTCCAAAGTGTGGCGCAATTAGGTCAAGTGCCAAATTTAAAAACCTTAAATCTGGCGATAATCATTTTTAATATTGCAAACCTAACTCAGAACACAGAACGTATATATACATACTTGTTTTATATTCCCTTACATATACATATGTCAGAGTTATGTTATGTGTAACACGGTTCATTCCTAAATTTTGTTAAAATCCGATCATATAGGTTCAAGAACAGTGACGCATCAACATAAATTCGTGTTATTCTAAGAAATTTTTCTTTATTCAGGAGAAGGCAGCCCGGGATCAAGGAGTCCCCAAACATTTCAAGGGGTCCCCACATCAAATTGACAATTGATTGATTTTTCTTTATTCCAAATACATAATTTATAGAAAAAAGAATACTGTTACGTAGCATTTCTAAATGACGAAATTTTACGCAATATCTATGAAAAGTATAATAAAACATTTTGCTATTCACCCCGAAAGCAAGGTTTCGAAGGTATATAATTCCGTTACTGTTCAAGAGGCTTCGATATAAATTTTCTGAAATTGCATCCTCACATAATATACATATATATATATATATATATATATAAATAAACTGGTTTATTTTTTATTGTATAGTGGCGCACTTGTTAGAGTGATAGTGTTTCATGCATAAGGTCTCGATTGTATTATATTTTAATTGATTACATATTATATTGAAAAATTATTCTAATAAATTCAGAAAACAACAAAAATATGTATGTACTACGTACACATCACCTATAATATGGAATATCTCCCTTTTAAATATGCTGCCATCTATTGAACAATAACTTAAGTTAGAAAAACTTATATGGACAATAATCGTCTTGTTGCCGTTCAACCAATATAAAATGATGAAAACATCATTGATTCAATGTCGTTGTGCGTGAAGTGCTAGAAGTTGCGAATTTGAAAACGATCAAGGTTTCACATTCTGCACAAAGCATAATGGTGTAGTGAATGAAAATATCAATCATGACAATTTCACGAAATTTCTCAATATTCGGAATTCAAATTGACAGTTCTCCATATACGTATTGGTATACGTATATATGCACGGACGTATATTTTTACACATGTGAGCTTCTGTCATTTTAGTGTTAAATTGAACTTCCGCAAGTTATTGTACTTTAATTGGAGCCGTTTTTAGTTTATGTCTATAATGTGATGTTGTTGACATTATATTTGAAAGAGTTATAGTAATATTTATATGTATTTCTGGCTTTTTCGTTAAAACTAAAATCCCGGAAGTGATACTTTTCAGGTGTCGATATCCCGTATGTCTTTAGAGCAAAAGATCCGGCGAGTACGCACATTATATAGGAATTTGTGGAACGAGACCATATAGTTTTTTAAGACCTAATCATTTGAGATAGTTTTGATAGATAAGAGAATATGTGTCACTAATTGACTTAACCAACCTGACACTGCAGACATTAGAACTAAATGATCAGCATTTCGACCTAATCATCTTTGCTCAGTGACTGCAAATAAGAATTATATCTTATTATCATATAGAGGTGGCATTTAATTCTGAATAAATCCCTATATAAAACCGTGGAGTCATTCAAACTCATATGTGATAATCTTATGCGCACTGTGCAGTTTATTATAATAATTGATATCATATATATAGTCAACAAATATCATGACCAATTTTGTTATGAGATTTTACTGTGCCAACCATATGCATTTATAAGTTTACTAAAAGAAAAACATCAGAATCACTTCAATTATAAAAATAATTACAAATGTTAGATTCGAATTCGGGGTTATAGCGCACTCACCGAATATAATTCAAAATTTTACAAAAGAAACGCAAACAAAAGCTGATGAAAATGAGCACCACAACTAATACGCGCCACACTACACGATATAACGAAAAATTCTCAAAATTAATTTACTTTACTCGTTACTATATTTGGACTTGTGTCTTGAATTTAACTTTTTTTGTTATTTTCAAAAGAAAAATCTCGTTAAGTCTTTAGAATATACACATGTATATATAATATAGAGGTATATTGTGTTATGTACGTGTTGTATAAGAGAACAACAACTATAAAAAAAAATAAACTTCACTCACGCATTTTTTCGTCTATCTTATACATTTTTACCAAGTGAATTTCTTACAGCAGATTTTTCTATATATACATATATACGTAACATTTTTAAGTTATACAGTAATTATTATTTAACATATGATACATCATATATATATATACAGTATATGTATGTACTTATTGTATTTTATATTTATTAACAAAATACAAAACAAATTTATTGTTTTATGCTTGTTGGTATATACATATGTATGTAGTTATTTTCACACGATGATTTAACAGTTAAAATTTTCCCATAGAAATTAGACCACACATTTATAAAAGTTAAGCAATTTCTTGATCGTTTGTTTCTTTTATATACTCGTACTAAATTCGATATTGCTGCTCTTTCTCATCACAAATTAGTGCCATTTTTGTGAAGAATAATTTTTGAAATATGATCGATCTTCGTGGTTTCCAGAGTTGGACAATTTGTAAATTTTTTATTGAATTTGAATTGATTTTGTAATCAATTAGTCAGATTAGACATTTTTAATAACGAACGTTTGTTATTTAAAAAAATTTAATCACAATTATATTGCCCAACACTTAAGAAGATATAAAATAACAACTAACCAGTATCTTATACTCGTATGTTTACCGCACAAAGTAAAACTGCATCAAAAAATACAAAATATCTTATACCAATATAATAAAACTGCAAAACGTGTACATATGCCAAAAACGAATTCTATATAATCTCAGAGAATACATTAAATTTAAAGAAAATTATATCGCATTGTTTTCCAAATTTCATATTTTCATTTAAAAAAAAAATGTAGTTCAAAACAGTATATATGCATATGTTCACAAAGTAAATTTTATTAAAAACTATAGTTAAATTGAGATCATGTACCAAGTATACTGTCCTTAATTTACCACTTTAAAAATAATTATTTTAGGGCTCGATATTTCATGTATTTCACATTATCAAAATTAAAATTATTAGTTTAATTCAATGTTTGTAAAAGAATCATCTGATGTATGCATATATTGACAGATGTCAACTAAATACATATATAACAATCCAATTCGCTATAAAGATATAAAAATATAATCCCACATGTACAATTACGTCACTGTATAAATAATTCTTCACAACATGAAATTTACTCGTGCACCTCATCTATATATGTAGCGATATACACAGATATACGAGACGAGATAGTCCTCATTAACAAAACCACACACAACACCAACACTATATATATGTATATATGTATATACATATATATATATATATATATATATATATATATATATTTATACATAACATAAAATTGAAAATATGTGAAAACAAAACGGAACTTCCAAGATATGCTACTTGCAAGAAATCCACTTTCTTTGTTGCTTCTTTTGAGTATACGTAAAATTTCAACTCTGTCAATAATTTGCACTATACATATTAATGTCTAATAAATACTAAAAGTAATAATTAATTGAGAATTTCAGTATATCTATATTTTTGTAATAAGCATTAAACAATCTCTTCTTCACTTTTATATTGTTTGCTCGACATATTCGTTCAAAAAAGCAGCGCGCGGTATACAATTTATATTAACATATATGTATATATGTATGTATCAATCCAATTATATATTTATTATTATTGTGATTATTAATAAATAATAAAAATACAATAATATATACTGCTTTGAATCAAAATGGTGGTTTATAATATACCGTGTACAAAGTATTATATATAATTATACGCGAAAGAATTTCTCAAAGTCATAAATAAAATTTATGTGTATTGTTAAAAAACACTCTATAGCTATACATGTATATATATATATATATATATATATATATATATATATATATATATATATATATATATATATATATATAAGATGAAAAAAATAATTCGCCTTTCTTATCCAAAATGTATGAGAATTTTTTAGTTTTGAAAGTAGATCATAAAAAAATATTATATATTTACTATTTATTACAAAAAATAAATGTTAATTGAAAATATGTATATACATATATATGTATATATAGTAGGTACCGAGTACTGACAAGTATAGGTAAACAAAAGACTTCAATGAATGGATAAGAGAGAAAACTATTTTTTCCCTATAAATAAACTTTATATTATAGTTTAGCATAGATATTTTCTTAAACACAATTTTTTAAGTTATTTCACTAATAATATTAATAAATATATTAATATATATATATATATATATATATATATATATATATATATATATATATATATATATATATATATATATATATATATATTTTTTTTTATATAAGTTATTCCACTATATATAAGATCAACATCACATAACACAACTATGTATATATATTAGGTATATATAAAATCACACAAAACGTCGTCATATTGAAGAATTTTCGAGGTCACCATATTTTATTATACATAGTACATAATAGCTATGTTAGTTAAAACTATAATTAATAAATATATCTTATATAGTGATAAACTCTATTGTATATATATGTATATAAACCAACCACTATATATTTACTAATATATTTTTATTTGTATACAAATCACTTTTATTAAATTAAAGATATTAAATTATTAAAAAAAAAACTATTTTTTTTTAGTTTAAGATAAACTTATTCCATTCCACGAAATACAACGTTTACTTCTCATTTATTGTGGAAATGAATTAAAATTTGTTTTACACAAAAAAATTGTAAATTTAATTTTTGTTTTTTTAGTTTTGTATAAAAGAGAAATAATAAATGAATGTGAAGAGCGCAAATAGTTTAAAACTATCTACCACCACATATATGTATTGTATATATATATGATGTTATTGGTAAGCATTTGGACAGGTGTGGAATTAGTACTTGCTAAAAAGTATTGTTAAATTCGATTTTCATTGAAAGTTCTTATATCTTCTATATATATATGATTGACTTTGCAATTTAATTTAATATGATTTGGACCTCTCGGAGATGGCCGGGCCTTACCTAACATCCATTTACACATAACATAAAAAGGAGTTGGATAGGTTGACAGAAAAAGATCCGGTTACAAACACTCAAGTAGTGACAATAGTTAGTAACACAATGACGATACAATTCTAATCTGCTGTTATAATTTATTTAAAGCAAAAAGCTTTCTGAAATAAAATTTATTAGTTTGCTGGATCAGGCTTATATAAGAGACCTTTGAAAAACCATTTAAACTACTTCCAATTTACTATATTCTGCATACTAAACAGAAATTAACTAATTAAAATCTAACTATATATGTAACTGCTCAAATGTTAGCTCCATACCTATACCTGAAATACTAATTATAAGTAAAATGTATAAATAAAATAAATAAATAAATAAACTCATTGACGCTCTTCATCACAACCACCATACAAATGTCGTACAATAAAACCTAATAAAATTATATAAACTAAAATTTTACATAATCTCTTCAAATAACCAGTAAAAATATTAACTTTTACCTGATACTCTATATAGACTCCAGCAGTCTATAATATAAACAATTGGAATCTACATTATACCTACAATATGGCAACCATATTGTTCCAGACTGTTCAATCAACCTCAATTAATACATACTCTGAAATACATCTACTCTATAAATAAACATAATAATATATTTAATTAATATAACTTAGGTCTATATAGCAAATACAATAAATATAACAAACAAGAATAAATAAATATAACAATATATGAAATATAAGAAACACAAGAAATATAAGGAAAATAAAATATTTAAGAAAAATGTATAACTATATTATGACTATATGTAGTACTTATTAATTGATATTTAAATATATTTTTTAACATATTCTAAAGCTTAGTGTTATAAATACAAGCATATGGTGTTAATAAGCGTTTTTAGTATATGAATATGGACTTTCGTATCTATTGGACAAACTAGAAGGAAAATTCAAACCATCTTATTACTCATCCCGTATTCCTCCACCAGCAATATCTGGGTTTTTCTCCATCGCTTCTCAACGAGTTTTGCGAATTATATTTATTGAAAATTGGAATATATTAATTAAAATTGGAATATAAAATCCCTTTCAAACCTAAAATAACATACAAAATAATAAGCAGTATTTAAAGGCCATTACTGGCCCCTTACTGAGTCAACAATCTGGCTCCAACGGTTTCGATCCTATGGGCTTGGTCTTCATACTGTCCTAGACAACTTGAAGAAGCCAAGTCAATGGATTTCCCAAAGTCCCTAATATATAATATAAGACCATATATACACATGTATTATATGTACACACTAATATGCGTTTACCAATAATAAATTTTTTACAGATACTAAAATAAGATGTTAATTGCCGTAAAATATATGGTGACTCCCAAATGGAAAATGCGCATTAAGCTAAGGTATACATCTCAAAAACTAGAAACGATGTTTTTATGTGCATTTTTAAGACATCCCTCCTGACGATATCCATCGATATAAATTGCCGATTAAAATATTATTGTTATAATAATTATTAATTACTTAATAAGAAATAAAATAAAACAAAAATGTACATTACGTATACAAATCAATTTTAATTCATTCTACCTAATGCACCATCTAGATACCAATATCCGTAATTGATACTATTTGTGGCTTGTCACGGTAAATCTAATTAAATTAGATTTAATTTATAAACCATCCCAATTATGGAACTCAGTTTTCCGCATGGATATAAATGGGAGTGGTTTGTTTTGATCTAACCTAACCTAATTTAACAAAACCTACCGAACTGTCCCATCTTGGCACCAAAAACAAATCTAATAATAATAATCAGTTTTTAAATAATGTCTAAGACAATCTGAAGAGGCCAAGTCGTTCTCTACATCGTGGAGCCATCGTCGCCTGCAACGACCTCTGCTCCTACCATATGCTGGCTCTTCTTTCAGAGATCGTTGCACAATTCGTCCGGATCAGAACATGACCGACCCAGCGTATTTGCTGCGATCGTATTTCATGTACAATATCGGGGATCTTAATCAGATTTCTGGTCTTGACATTGTTCAGTGCTAAACGAATCTACTTACGTTTTGCCTGCGACATTCGCCAGATTCTTTTCCCATTTGACACGATTTTAAATGATAATCATACTATAAATATAAATCCTCCAATAAGGAAAAATAATTCACTATAGGTTGTTTCTTTTTTTCGATTTTATTGTTGTAATTATGTACGAGTACATACATAAGTATAAGTACATAAACACTTCTGGTATAAGTATATGTTATGTCTTATTTACGATAATATCAATCACAATTCACTGATTTTACTTCTAGTTCACTTAAAAACACACATCCAAGTACATATTGCTGTACACCAAAAATTAAATAAACTATTTATTGAAAATTAACAAACAGAGAAGAGACTGAAGACACGTCTTTCTCCGTCGACTGTTTGTGACCAACCTTTATATATAATTGGCCTTGCGCAATACCTTCACTATACATAATGCTTATAGCAAGAAGAAATTTTGGTAAAAATCATTTATCCATTTCTTTAAGGAAGTCCATTTCTAGTAAAAATATAGAAACATAATTATGTCTGTATAACATCTTGGGTTCCATGGGTAGATTTCATTTTAATACTTTAAGATAGTTCTTGATAGAACCCGTAAAATATTGTACTAAATTCATGGTACCGAGCAAATAGCGCAGTGGTTAAAGTTACGACGTTTGGATCGGGAGGTACCGGGTTCGAATCCCAACAGAGGCGGGATGCAAAAGGGATTTTTCATCTCCCGATTACGATCGGTGATTAAATTGAAAACATCTATGACCCTCTGTGGAATGTAGAACTCATGGGCCGACCCATCGACCCACCCGATCCCCACTGTACAGGGTGACATGGAGCTATGCAATGCGCAGATGGTATACTGTACTTGTGTGAATGGGATGAATGAATGGATTGAATGAATGTTGTGTGAATGTAAGGTAAGGCTATGAACCGTAAAAGTGTCTATGCCAAGTCCTTTTAAAAAAAAAAAAATAAAAATTCATGGTACCTACCAATACCAACCAAAATTGGTAATTCCATCTTTATTTCATTCAAAATAATTTCAGATGAAAACGGGCATATAATAAATTGCTTACATCTCCTATAATTTAAATCTGTATAGTAGCATATTGATATTGAAACAGACTGTGCTTGAAATCCCGTATTTCGATCGTATTTATGCACGACCATTTTTTACTATGTGAGTGGTTTGAAAGTACTAAAATTTTGGCCACGACTAGTATTCCTTCTAATTTGGTGATAAATTATGATTTAAATTGAAAGACAAATGAGAGCAGTTTTTGATTTAATAAAATTTCCACTTAACTATTTTTAATCGATGTGAGTACTGATGGATAACGAAAAATTCACTTTACCGGCCATCAACTCAAATATATTTTATTTAATTAAATTTGACAATTATCCCTGCAATAAATCTAGTCTAGGTATATATTTTTCAGTCTGTGCAGCACATTTTGATGAAAAAATTATATTATGGGATTCCTATATATGTGAAGTTATCCCCGGATTTCCTCATATAATCTAGTATATGAAATTAGCCGACACCAAAAGTTTATTAAAATTACTTTAATTAAGTAATTAATTACTGTAATAAAATATTTTATGTAAATATTCAAAAGAAAATCAAATTAAACTAAAATTTTGTATTACCTGCTAATTAAAATAGGGATCAGCTCTGCAGCTAATGATTTAATGCACTTGGTTATCACGGTTGGTAGAAGACCCAATTTCATAACTTTCTACTTATCTAACCCCATATAGAGCAATCCGACAATATTTTGTTTTTCACATTACAGCTGAGAAACTCTATTTTATACATCAGAAAATTTACCAAGTTCGTTGCTCAACTTCGAAGTTTGCATATTACATAAAACTACCGCCTGATGTTTATAATATCCGTGTTTCTTGGGGTATGATCTGATGCGGATCAGATCATATCTGCTTTCCTTTCATTTGTAAAGCCGCGTTTCATGAAATCAACACAAAAATTGTATAATTTTTTGTGTTAGTTCATTATATTGTTCCTAGTAGCACTTTGGTTCAAAAGTTTGATACAAAAACAAAAAATAGTACAATTTTTATGTTTATTTCATGAAACGCGGCTTTACAAATGAAAGGAAAGCAGATGTGATCTGATCCGGATCAGATCATACGCCAAGAAACACGGCTAATATAGAGAGCAGTAGTGAACCGTGGATCTTAAACCAAAATAGGCAATATTCTAATATTGGATGTTAAAATCGACAGCAGAAATTTTAAAAATATTAGAGCTATAATCAACATTTTATCGACAAAGCTATTTATATCATTTACCAGTCGCCAATATAAAATAAAGTAAAAGTTTCCAAAATCACAGAAATTAACTTTCAAAAATAAATCACAAAAGCTGTTATCAATTACATACATTATAGTTCTAAAAATTCATATCTAAAAATTAAAAACCGCTCTACTACTATATGATTGGAGCATCCTATAAGTAGCAGAAAATGCAATCAAAAAAATATTATTGAAATTCTTCGATAACAAATTTTAGTCGAGGTTGAAAGCAATCGCACATAGTAAACCACACGAAAATTTTTCTTGCATCAGTGCTACACAATTTTTCGAGTGTTTTACTATGTGAGTGCTTGGCATGATCAACTAACATTTGGTATCGAGAAATTTTAACATTTCTTTGTATTATTATTCACTTTACCAATCTGACTGGCTGTGCATGAGGCACATAATTCAATGTACGCGCTTTTCAAATCTGACAAAAAAAGGAAATTTGATTATCGTTTAGTGCCCAAATAAAATGTATGAATGGATCTATAATGCCAAATAACTTCATTGTACAGAATATACAGACAACTTGAACTATACTACAACTATACAAATTTAAATTGAGCCGTCTCAAGCGACATTTGTCAAAAACCATAAACGTAAATGATAAATTTAGTAAACGACTAATGTAGATGTAATTAAAAATTGGGCTATTTTTGGTATCCGGAATTACAATTAGGTTCGTCACTTATGATCACGTAACAAAGATATCTTTCGATATCAAATGTAGGCTTTGTTAAAGTGTTTACTTAAATGTACAATATACCTATACATAAATTAATAATCATAATCAGGCATATCGATATAATTAAACCGAAGAAAGTGTAAATAAACTATAATTAAATAATTTCAATTACCACCATCGTCAACCAATTAAAATCGAAAATGATACGAAGCGCTCGCTTCAATTTTAAAAAGCGTGAAATGCACTATAAAGATAAACAGTGATCGCATGCACTGCATACACGTATATACATATATATGTAAACCTGGACCACCATAACGGCGATTATTCGCTCCACACAATATACCGTGTTGTGTATATTATTCTGTATATTTATACCTGTCTCGTTTTTAGTTAACAAATAGTTTAGTGTTTATTTTATAGTTGTGTGGTGATTGGTGAACTATAAAAATATTTATCTATTTTATACATACAGATAAATTCGGAATTGTTGTGGTGGCAAGTTTGACAGTGTGTTTGTAATGTGCCGAATATAGTAACGCTGTTGTCGATTTTACATTTGATATGGAGATCACATGGGGATGATCGATTGTATTCACATATGCATATATTGATGGTTTGTCTTAAAGAAAGAGGGAAAGCAATTTTTTTTATGTATATGTATGTAAGAGAAATGTTGATTATGCGGTCATCTTGTTAATGTGCTGTTGGTGATGAGATGACTGATGACGAATACTATATATATACAATTCTTATTATGTTTTAATAAAAACAACAATATAAAATATGGGGAACTAGTTTATGGAGAAATTGAAAGCTTCTTTTTTACTATCGTAAGTTGTAACTATTGTCATTAATATTGTCATTGTTGTTAATTAAAAACTAAGTAAGTAAGAAAAAGAAATTTAAATAGAAGAATAATTACGAAAAATTCAAGGTTGTACAAGTGTGAGTTGGTAAAATTGTTTTGGAATTTATTTTGTATTTATCCGAAATTGTTGAATGAATTTTTAGTGAGTTGTATTTACTTACATAGACAATTCCAAAATTATTTTGAATGTGGTCTCTAACTCACTCTATGTTGAATTCCAATCAAATTCCAAAAAAATGCAAGATGTAATTTGAAGTTGGTAAACGTTTTATTTTTAAATGTAACATTTCGGAATCTCTCAAGATTATAGGCAATTAATTTGGGATTCAATTAAATCTAGTTCAGACACAGATTTTATACGACCATTTATGAGTCATATTAACGATCATACCATATAAGCTCAAATTTAATTATCGCTCATCACTCCACAAGCAATATAATATATTTATGTTGTACGAGTACTAATAGTTTAATGAACCGTAAACAAAATTACTATATTTTTGCAGATGTTACCATTTCCGATTCGTCATATAATTGATCTTTTATAGAATGTTTCTTTGAACGATACGATAATCAATGAAACTGTGTAGTTCTCCCACATATTATGATGCAAATATCTTTATTTGGTAAGCGCAGTTATACATAATATAGGTATATAAGATCAGTACGTGTTAATGATTAATTCATTTTACCTAGAAATGTTTAGTTTAATCAACATTATAGATTCTTAATACAGAAGAAGTAACCGGTAACGGAGAACACCTTTTTTTTTAAATTTTGTGGTTTTGTTAAATGTTACCAAGTTTTTCATCTTAGCTATCTCCAACAGTCGGGCCAGTGTTATGGCTAACTAAGGATGAGAACTACCAGCAACATGCAATTATATTATATAATATATTATATAAATATTTACTATGCTTATTTTTGACACGTTTTACTGCAAATAATAAAGAAATCAAGGTCAAAACTATAGATGTACAGCACCAATATTTAATTACAGACGTCGAACGGTCATATATGTTTGCATGGTAACCGAATAGCTTTTCATCGGCTGACGCGTTTACTCTTTTTCTGGTCTGGGCGTTCAGATGTCAAAAGCACTTAGCTTTTGTAGCCATAGAGATCGTTTACACATTTCATATATGTTATTTCGGAATTCTGTAAAATTTTAAAATAATTCTTTAAAGTATACTATGCAATGATGTAAAGAAACCAACATTTAGGCGAATATGTGAAATTGCTGAGTTCAACATAATTTATAATAGTATACATCAAGGGATAGTCTATAAGTGCTGAATAAAATGATTAGGCGTAAATTAAGTTTAAAGTTAGATAAAATATTTATTTTGCATACATTCTGGCGTACATATATTATTTATTTTCACTAAAAATACAAAATTTAAAAACAATTTTTTTAAATTATAGTTTTAAATTAAATAGTTTTATTTAACTTTTCTTTTCGGATAAGTGATGTTTATATGTATTTTTTTTATGGAATGTTGACATAGAGATTTTTTATTAAAAAGTAATGATTTGAATACATAATCAGTTAATTAAAATCATTTTAAATAATTTTGCTTACAATGCAAATATTCTTAATCTATTTATTAATCCAAAAATAAGAGTACGGAGAAAGGAGTGGATTGACTCCGAAAATCGATTTTCTTGTTTTATTTATTTTAAATAAATTAATTTATTAAGTTTAAAATATCTATATAACTTGCTTTTTTTCTAAACATTATATTATTTATTAATAACAAATACTAAGTATTTTAAATATTGTTTTAAAATTGTTTATAAAAATAATAATTAATAAATTAACATAATCTCTAATCTCTTTTATTAATTTATTTTTGTAATTAATTTAATTTAATTTTCTGTATGATCTCTGAGATAGAACAGTTTATTATCGTCGAAGAGTAAGGCAAAAGGAGTTTGGAGGTTGTTTTGTATATACAAATTGTTGTAAGATTTTTATATATAATTCGAAGCGTTATTCGCTAGCCAACATTAAACACGTCCGTTTGTTGTGGTTGGTCCTCCTAATTCATATTTTTCGGGGCGATTATTTCTTCGTCGTGCTGAAAATAAGTCGGACACGGCTGAGGCCTGAAATTAACCCGACGAAACATAATTAATAGTTATTTTTTAAATAAATTAAACGAAATTTTAACTTACCACTACAATAGCGACAGTTGCGCCTAATACGGCTCCCGAAAGAACATCAGACCAGTGATGTTTATAATCCGAGATACGTGACAAGCACGTATAAAACGCCAACATAAGTAGCACAAATTGTAATACGTGTTTTGGTAATTTTGACCATGACCATGTCATACGAGCTTGTAAATAAATCGCACAATAAACCATTGTATATATCGAAAAGCTTGAGTGTCCACTTGGGAACGATAATCGCATTTCTTTTAACATACGTTCCGTGGATTCACCAAGTGCTCCACATGTGAAATTTTCAATGTAACGACCTTGATTTATGGCATCATTGCATGTTGTGTTACCAGGCATTAATGGTCGGCACACGGTGAAGAAATGTGGTCGTAGACGTCCAATTGAATATTTTCCAATATCTGTTGCCAATTGACTGCAAGCAGCGCCAAATCCAAATACACCAATTTGTCGGTATGAAAATGTAACCCAATTGGGAATTTCATAGTTAAAAATAACGTAACGTTTTTCATTACGACAAGTGGTGCGCGACTGTATGGTTTCTGTTAATAGGATCTGTAAAAAATAATAAATATAGTATAACAAGTTGTTGGAAATGTTGAAATATTTTAATTTTATGTAATTTGAAATAAAATGAAATCTTTGAATATCGACAAATTTTATTATTGTTACAGGTTACAGCCACAGTTAATCCTACGAGTATACCGAATACACGTAAGTATTCATTCTTATCTAGCTAATTAGAATTAAAAAATAATCAATAAAAATTAAAATTAAAATTTTAACAATTGTTTTTTTTCTAAAATGATCTTAATTCCAGGAAATTCAATTTACCAAAGCAAATGCTACTTGTAATGTAGGATTAGGTAATACATTTTCGCTTTGAAGAGTTTTTTTTTTATTTAAGTCTGTTTAAAATTATAGACCGATGATATCCTAATTTACTAATATAAATATGTACGTTCATTGACTTTGCATTTAATTGAATCTTTTGTTAGTATCTTGCATGCAAATTACATTTGCACTACGATAAAAGCAACACAAAAAAAATCGTTAAGATTTATTGCATTTTACTTATCTCGCGAATAATAAATAAAGATGTACACACAGTATCCAAGAACATGAAAACATAAGTGTTTATTACACACGATTAATGTTAAGATATTGAAATAATGGATAGAAGAAATATATAAATTCAGATATATTCTTCTGATTAAAAACCGGGTATGGTAGTTAGAATCCGCTTGAATAATAAACAATCAAACAACACTTTCGTTAAATTCGTCATACTCTGAATAGCTAATAAATATAATAAACAAATGGATATAAAAAGAAAATTCATCGTCGTCATTCACACAATTTTCTCTATGTGACTTTATTTTTTATAAGCAGCAGATGACAACATTCTCAAATAAGATAAATAAACATACAACAATTATTTCAAAGAGACCTTTCTTATAAAATGTATATTATAAACCGACGAATGCGAAATGTATACATTATAATACATACGTCTTAAGTGTTTATTGTATATATTATATTATATGAATTGTACGCACCGTGCAGCACACTTGATCTCTTTCGCCGTACTCGCTTATGTTTATTTTGTGTGAAAGAATTTTTTCTTTCGTCGTTTTTTTCTCTTCTATTTACTCGTATCTAATTAAAAAGTAACTGTTTAGACTTTTAAATGTAGTTTAAATATTTGAACTACACGATATAATTGTATAAATCTAATTAGACACTATAATATTGTTGTGTATAGTTTTAATGAGAAGCCCACGCGGCATTTTAATCGGTTTATCTTGTCTTATCACACAGCGGTAAATTGTAAGAAGATTAAATGTGTGGAACAACATTGGCGCAACTGCCGGTATTTCTTTTAACTTTTACCCGACTATTTACCAACCGTATTATATTAAGTAAGATGTTGTGGTTGGTAAAGAGCCCCTAAATGTTTCTAATACGGTATAAGTCGTGTTTTTTTATTCAAACAATTATCGAGTTCGAAAAATAAATTGTTTAATACATAAAACCCAAATAAATTATATTATTTAATTATAATTCGGTTTTCTAATTCCCAGTATTTTCCCAATGTTTATCTAGAACTTGAAATTCTATTAACCTTCACTCTGTGCATTGGGGTCAAATGAACTTCAAGCGATTTTAAAGCCAAAAAAATCACAACTATCGGTCTTTAAATGGTCCAAGCCCTAAAGGAGAGCCAAAATTAGGAATAAATCTGGTAATTACGATTGTCTAAAATAAACCAAGCGCATTTCTATGTACTGAGGTCAAAATGACCCCAAGTTATTTAATATTTATTTACTATTTTACAATATAGTATCGAAAAATTATTTGTTTTTTGTGTTTATAAATGTACATATGTCTGTGCGTTTTCTACAAATTTCCTTCTAATATTAGAAATTAAGAGAGAAATGCATTGATGTTAATTTTTTTATATACATAAGTATTTGTATCGGATCATCCTGATATATGTTCCTCATTCTATTTTCTCATAATTTACGTTACCAAGATTTTGATCTGCAGCGTTCCGCTTTTCCGTTGTCTTCATTATTGTGATTGTTATTTAAATAAAGTTTAACATTGAAAATCATACAATTAAGATGGTACGCAAAATACAAAACAGATAAGACCTCCGTGAACGTTTTGAAAGTGAATCTACCGTGAGGCGCCAGCCACATGTACCAGAACACACCACGTTCTAACACTGCGAGAATGAGAAAAAATGATGGCTCAAACAGCAAAATATCTGACCGATCAAGTACTAATTTTCCAAAAAATTATCGTACCAGTAGTCAATAAAAAAGTGTGGCAAGTTTATATTATCGGCCATTTGAATTCACGGTGATGTTCGAATTAGGATGAACGATTGAATAAATTCAAGGAGACATTGACACCCGAACATTTTATTGAGTAACTTCTACGATATTCCTCGACATGCAACACCTTTTACGATTTTTTCAGTTTTATAATATTATTAAACCAGGCAGAAGGGACTAAAAAATGATAGATTAGCAGCATTCCCAGATGTGTTTATGTTATTGGCAAATATCCGAGAACTGTTGAACAACCGTGTTTTATCGAGGCAGATGTTCGTTCCGACAGTATATACCATCAAAACCAGGCAAATGGTGTATTCGGTTCGGTTGTTTACGCCTTGAATTTAGTTCAACGATATGGTACGATATACACATAGTGAAGATTAATAAAAACACAGCTATAAAACATGACAATTCGAAAAAAATTATTATAATAAGTTTCATGGTGTGAACTTCTAACCTAGCTAAACTACCCTAAAAAAAAATTTTTTTATTTCTTTTAATTTATTTGAACATTTCCTTTTTTAAGCCTGCATTATCACTTTTCTACGTCGTAGAAACAAATCAATATACATATTTCTATGATAGTGAAATAACAAAAAAAAATCAATATTTTATATTCTCACTAACCAGCGGATCAGTAAGAAATTTAAGTAACAAAACGACATCTGTAATAAGTACCTTAAATGACATTACTGACCAGTGAAATCTATAAGTATTTTTCGATTAGTTTCGCTAAATTGAATTATCACTTTAACAAACTGAAGGAAACGTCAAAATAATAAATTGAATATAGAAGTGAAAAAATTCACTTATAACTGTCAAAAAAACTGATTTTCACTGTTTAATAATTATTTAATAAAACAAGAGTGTCTTTGGGTGCTCAATATTGGATACGTTCACTGCAAAAAAAGTGATGTCGGTGTGGTGTAATATCGAGAATGTCAAATAGAGACATCGGTGTTAGCCAATTTTGTGTACTTTTGTGTTATTTCGTGTCAAACAAATTTTGTTTTGTGATTTTAATATAATTTGACAACCAAGCACTCGCGAATGCGATTAAAAAATGTAACTTTGTGTTATATAATATACCGTCACACCTTAGTGCTCAGTGAACGACATATTTTCAAAAATTGTGACTTTTCGTAACGTTTTGTTGCGCAGTGGACACAATCATCGTATTTCATTTTACCACACTTCGATACTTAAAATAAAACAGACCGAATAAATTTGACCATTTGAATTATGTATATAAATCAAAAATAATTATTATAAAACTGAGACAGAATTTTAAAAAACACCTCTACACCTATATATTTCAATATTTCAATAAACTTTAAATTCTCCACGCGGAAGGGACACCACATAACTACCACATAACCGTTTCAAACAAAAACAAAAAAAACGACATTTTATTCTGTTATTTTAAATATTCTTCATACGCAAGTAGGCGAATTGTAATACATTGTATGAATTCGGTAATTTATAATGCATAGTGAGTGCATTGTCTCCCTAATTATTTTTGTACGTATATATAATATATATTTATGTTACTATCTGGCCGTAAAACACTAAACATAATTTAAAATTCAAACAAAACGCCGACACAAACAAATTGAATCAACTAATTGGTTTTAGATATTTTCAATTGATTGCGCGCATAAAACGAAACCAAAAATTAGAAAATCGATTTGTTTAATTAATAAAAACGAATATAAGACATAATACATTAATCCAACAAACTGTCAACTGTCATTTGATAAGTAAATCAAAATTACACACTAATTTTTATTATAAATATAACATAATATTATGTATGTATTGGGCTGTAGGATGATTGTATACAATTAGCTGGTAGGATGTGAAACGAAATTTTATAACAAGACAAATTCAAATTCGCTTCTCTGTTAAGTGCTGTGTATGCTATTTTAGACATTTTATTTAATTTCATTTCAATATACATACTAGTTTGAAGTTTTTATGTATGTATGTATATTAATATGTATGTATATATAAATTATTATGAACAAGTTTATAATCAATAATACATATTTAAGTTATAAAATTGATGTAGGTTTGTGCCACATTTCAATATTCTTAATCAGAAATAAATTGAACATCATTCGTGCTGTTAGATGTGTTTCTTTCATTATTATTGTTATTAATGATTGCTGTTGGTATTTTAATTATGTTGACGAAGATAAATAATGATGTCTTAGAATATTGTGCATTTATTATTATACAACTTTATATGAATAAATATAACGAGCTTGATAATTACTATTATCAACTCTCTACATGCTATCAGCTATATATATATTTACATATATTTATAGTCGGCCGGTTAGATTATGTTCTATGCACATATTTTAATTATGTCATATCATTCATTATCAATTTTATTATGAAATACAATTTTATTTATTATTTTAATTGATCTCACATCTCATATAGGATTGTGTAATTGCATCTGCATACTTTTACTTTGGGTTATTTTTATACAGTAGGCGTTCAACATTATATTAATGTTGTGGGTATTTCATGATTTATATATATACTTACATATGTATAAGTATACAAAACTGAATTTCTAAGAATTTTCCGTTAAAATATTCGCATGTTTTGTCGTACCATATAGATCAAAATCTGTAACTGTAAAACGTATTCATTCAACTGTATGACAAAATCTACGACAAAACGATTCGCATTTTACCATAAAACATCATCCTAATAAAAATGCATGTCATGAAATTTATATACATATTCTCGTACGTACACCAGCAAAGCATATCCAATTAAAAAAAATCTAATATATTGTAATATAATTTTCTCCTATGTACATACATATATACGAGTATGTTACACATAAAACAATTAAATAATTTATAGTTTTATATTTTACATAATATCGTTTATATTGTAATACATTTTTATCAATTGGATTCATTGAACCGTAAAGAAAAACTACATAAAATCAAATAAAAAATTTCATTAACATTTTACGTACTGTATGACAACTGACAATGCATTTTGTCATATCTAATTTTTTATAGTAACTATATAGCTATGTATGTATTGTATATGTATAGGGAAATTACATCGAGGCGCGTTTACCAGGGGTTTGTTGTTATTAATATTTATTGTATGCGTATTTATTAAATTCAAAGTGATTTATACGAGGGAAATCTAATTCGTTTTTATTTGAGATAATTTGTTGGAAAATTTATTTGATTTTTTTTATGTTTTTAGTAGGGCAAATGCAGAAATAGATTTATATTGACGTAATGCGAATAGGCAGGCAGGCAGCATTTTTGTAAAATGCAGTTAATTTATATTAAATTATGAGTTACGTTTATCGTTATGTTTGGTTTTTGGTTTAACTCTATCAAACTGACATCGTGGTTTAATTGAAAAAGGGGTTAAATTTCACACATTACTAGTCAATTTCTGGTATTAGAATATTATGCAATCTAGATATGGTGACTATTTCTAGATATAATGAAAGTTGATCGAAAAGGATTGAAATTTGTTATGCACTTCTGTTGGTTGTGATTTTTATTACTGAGAAGTTTTATTAAAAAACGTAATTGGAAAATAAACGAAAAAATCATGTGTGTAAATACATTTTTCATACTAACAATAAAAATTTAATCGTTCCAGCTGAACGCTGCTTGAATTTTTTAACCGCGCAGTTTTCGTAGGTAAATAATATTTTTATAAACGAGTTTGAATAAAAAATGGTTTGACAAATTTAAAATCGGTTCTAAAATGTTCTAATCGACGAAGTGTTATACACGTGAATAAAATATGTATAGTCACGCTAAAGCTAAGGTAAATTCGCTGTTGTCTTTAAACCACGTTGGTAATGAAACTCAGTTCGTAAGCAAAAGTTCGATGCTCGCCGCAGACCAAAAATTATATAATTAATTGCGGCATGCACCGATTAACAAAATTGACATAACATTTTTAAGACTTCGTACATAAAATGTAAAACGGAAGCCTTATGGTCTCACTACGTTGTTCATCTGTTTAGTCTGTCACAGGCTCATATCTTTTGAAGTATCATTAGTACCGAGTGTTAACATCGCATGCACGTTAGGTGATTTTTTTAAAATTAAATTAATTTCTAATTAAATTATTTAATAAATAATGAAATGTATGTATTATGTTTTATTTTTATGGCATGTTATTACTTAGTGTCACTGATATCATTTTAAAAGGTTTTCGGAAATAACTAAAGGTAATGGCTCTTCAACTGCTGAAGCTAATATTGGGTGGGGATCAATAGCAAAGGTAAGATCGGAAGTAGTCGGCCTAGTGCCATAAGAACGTTGCCGATATCATAGAAGAACAAGTTCAACTGGTAGCCATTGTGAATGTATCACTGGACACGAATATTCATTTTATTTAATATGTACTTTTCGGGTTCAATAAAACGATATCTCTATCAGCAGTGACCGTGATGGAAAACACCAATGTTGATTTCGTTAAACATCCTAATAACCAAATCTTTACATTTTTTCAAAACAAAGGAATGATATATTATATAATAACTCAATAGGGATGCTCAATGCGCAACATGACCAGTATAGATGGTTTGTATATTTTCCAATATACACAATATTCACAATATATATAGGAGGCACATTTGAAACGGTCTTTAGTTACCAAAAGAGGTTTCGGTTGAGATTCCGTTCACGCGAATTGTTTTCTATAATTTAAAACAATTGAAACGAATATAATTTGATAATAAAATTTATTACTTTAATTGAAAAGCACATTGCTTGACCAGACTTTTTAAAACTGCCATTGGCTTGATTACTGAATTTACAATTTCTCGTAATATTTTTGACTGAATTCGTTGTAATTTTATTATGTTAGAAGTATAAGCGGACTAGCGGAGCCCCATAATTGAATAGCACATATGTCCAGATATGTATATAAATAACATTTTATATAGCAAGCTTTTATTGTCTAAGCTTAAGTTTGAATGTTTTCCGATTAATCAGTACATTTTAGTTCATTTAGTCAATATTCTATCTATATGTAGGTTTAGGTATTTAACATTTTGGTGTTGGGTCAAGATGTTATTACTTAGTGTTACTGATAAGTTTGGATGCGTAATGTATGCTCATTTACGCTCATTGCGGCCTTAATTCTTCAGTAATCAATCACTCTTCTATTTCACTTATGTGTTAATTCCTTGAAATATATGTATAGGATTTATCTACATCCCTTTTTCTCCAATTTCCGTTAGGAAGGTTAATCGAAGGACATTGTTGATCTTTTTTAGTGTATGTGATCTTCATAGTTGGCATTGCCTGCGTAGTGAAGCATTACATAGTTAGGAGTTACTGAATGTTCTGAGAGTGAGAAGGTTTGTACGCCTTTACGTTAGAATCTATATTAAATGGGAGATATTAATCTTGAGCCCCATTGGAGTTGTTTAGCGTTAACTTGTAAACTGCTTCTCTTTTGCTATTTGCCTGTCCATTCTGCTAGACAAATATTTGTTGCCTATATTTTTGGAGTTCGTAAGTTCTTATTTAGTTCTCAATAATAATTGCTGTACCACCATGCGATTTTCCGTCGAGATCATTATTTTCGTAAAGATAGTATCCCTTGAATTGCTCATATTTGTAAAATACGTTTCAGAAATCATCTAGTTTAAGTTCATACATTCTTTGATTTGATTTTGAGTTAACAGTTTCATTAGCGTGCTTTAAGGCATCAGATTCATATTGCTCTCCAACATTTGCATTTATTTAAAATTATAATTATCCCGATTTAATGAACATGAAATTGTAGTCAATTTATATATAACAAACATTTTAATAATCTCCATCAGATAACCAACCTTGTGGCCTCTTCCTCCATAAAAAATAATCTACACATATAAAATACCAATAAAATCAATTCAATTATAGTCTATCTTGCGCACAGCTTGATAAAACCGTCTCGTAAATGTTTCCATTTATTGCATATTGAGAATTTGGTATAATAAAAAATGTAATTAGATGTAAAATTTAAATTACGATTTGTTATTACGAATTAAAACCACACATCTTGCCTATTATAAAATTTCAATGGGTAAAATTGTTGTTATACTATCTCTATCTTATCTATACATATATATATATATATATATAAACAAGGAGTTAAATTTCACTACCTCACATAACTTGGGAAATCTTTTTAATTAAATGTGGGTGGTATTTCCGTACACAGTCCATAAAATGAATTTATTGAGTCGCCATGCAAAAAAAACGCGCGTGCATCTTCCAAACAGGAATTGGTGTCAAAATAACGATAAAAACAATAAAATCTTAATTATTATCACCATCAAAACCTAATAATAATCGTTCATTAATTATAAAACATAAGTTAAATTACGTGATTAGAATATATTAAAACGTTTCTACGAGAGTATAATAATACTAATTAAATTTAATGTAAATACAAAAACTAACAAGGAAAATGAAAAAAATAACGAATACAATTAAAAAGTACATTTAAAACGGTTTTCTTTAAGAATTCTTATTGTTTTCTTTCGTGTATACATATTTTGTGTTAAAAGTTAAAACTTAATCCAATCAAGGTAAAGTGTTAAATTTATTACTGTTGAAATTTGTTATCGCGCGCTTATATCGCAGCGCTATTTTCTCTATTCTTGTCTAAATACGCGTATATGTTGTTAAAGTCAAACTTGTTTGTAAACCTAATAGCTTTGGTGTATATACTATGTATATAGTTTTAATATAGTTGACTGTTGATTTTCAATTAAATTGTAAACATATATATATATAATGCGTTATGCACTTATAGGCGTATTATGTCATTTAGTTTATAGTTAAGAAGAGCTAAAGTTACATTCATATGTATATACACACAGATGACACATTGATTGTTAGATGACATATGAACAAAAATATGTAAATTCCATTGTGTACCTCGAGGACATATCACAAAAAATCCGTTTGTATATACATATGTATTTGTTTAAGAAACGATATATCCGTAACGGTTTAATTTAAAAGTTCTGGATATCCCTGTCAATCTCAATGTTTCTCGAGAAAATTATTATTTATGTATTTCGATATGCGCGTTTAATTTCATTAGAATTAATTTATTATTTTGTTTTTTAATTTGCATAAAAACGACATGCAATATTTTTATTCGATATAATATATGCAAATTTTGATTCTATTTTTATATCTTGCGTATGTACGTAATAATATGTATGTGAATTTCCCCTATATGCAAAAAATTATTAATAAAAATAAAGTTTTCATTTAACAATTGCATTCAGAATAATTGATTGGTATTTTATCATAGACACAATCGTTATTCACGAACTGTACTCATTTGCGTCAATTTCATCCAAATAAATAGTTATATTTTGATCTAGATTAGAAAGTCTTTCACATATGATTTGTTAAGTGAGTTGCATACCAAATTAGCCGGTCGTATTTTGTTTGAGTTTATGAATATACAGAATTCTTAGAATACATTTTTAATAAACATATAAATTCATGTAATTTATACTTGCATACACATGATATAGATTGTTATCACTGGAGTAGCGTTTGAAATCAATATTGTAACATTTCAATATATGTAACAACAGTATCCAATGCAAACACAGTCAACTCAGCTGTACGTCGATTATTATATCAGATAAGATAAGATTTCGTGTTGCTGGACGATATACGTCTTAGCAAAGTGAAAGCTGCATTTACACAGCCATAAATGTAGATTTTTCTATTTATTTAGACTGTTAATTTATATATCACGACGTTCACGATAAAAAAATAAAATTAGTCAAACAAGTAGTACAATTTGATATGCAATATATAATTGCACCAAATCAGCTAAACAGGTAGATGCAGTATAAAGCCCGATGGTAACGAATCGTAAAGGTTTAGCATTTAATCCAAATACATATTAACATGATTTCTAATTTCATACATGGAAAGTTGTATGCTTCTTAATATCTAAATTATTTTTAGAAAATGTTATAATTGGTTTACAATTTCTTAGCCTAACAAAACAAATCTTTTCTATTACTTTTGTGTTTAAACTCGATTTTATTCAAATGGTCTATTATTTTATCTAATCTCTAATAATATATTATATATGTACATATTGTAGGTAATACGAATTTAAAGTACTGCGAAAATCAGTATTCTGAGAAAATTAATTTGATTGTTGGTGATAAGGACTATAATACGCCGGCTTGGTGGCAAAATCAAAATATATCGTGCGATATTTTATCGCATTAGATTAACATATAACAAACTAATCATTGAATTTTCGTTTCTCTTCAATAATTCTATTCACTACTCTAATTTCTAATAATAGTTATCAAAATGTGATAGGAGACTTTAATTTCGACCACAATGTTAGATGATGAAAGGTCACATCGTTACGTATATATATAGTCTAATAAAAAGTGGTGTGGTTGACCACAGCGTGGTGATATTATAAATTAAACCGCAATGTTAGATAGAAAGGTCACCTCTACATTTATAGTGTATTGAAAAGCTTTGGCTCTTTTATGTTTTCATGTAATTGAGATAGAATAAATAATATTTAAGGAATTATGATAAAGAAGAACGGCTGTAGTGGATATTATTTACTATGAAGTTCGTTAAAAGTTTGGCACATGATCAAAACGGACCGACTGGTGTCGATATAAATCAAATTTCAAAAGTAAATTAGCAATGAGCCGTGGTGGAATAGAGAATTGGCTTAATTAAACGTCAAAGCATAAGAAAGTTCTTAAACGCGGCTACAAGTATCAGTAAGTGGAACGAATCATGAAGCGCCAACTAAATATAATAAACAATAAGGGCACTCAAAGAGAATCGTGGGTAATAATCGACTTGTGACATAGAGTAGATCGGCAATCAATTTTTAAACTTTTAAATTTGATCATAAAAAACAAAAATCGATAAATTTAATTTAAAATTTAAAAATTGTGGGAGTTCGAAAATGATTATGGAAACTCTAGAAAACAATTAAATAGTTTTGAAATCTAATAATTATAAACATTGCTTCAAAAATTTATAGTCAAAACTAATAATACAAAAAATGTGATTGTTATTTTACAAGATAATTCAAATTGTAAAAGAAACTTATGTCAAATTCGGATTGCGAGATTGTGAAAACCAAGTAGAATTTTGTGTTAAACAAGATTATTTGAAAATTAGTTATGTATTTAGAAACAACATATTTTAGTTTTTCGAAATTTAGGAAAATTTTTCTATGTCATGTAAATTTGTAACATTATAAAATTGTACAACGATTATTACACCTGAACATCAATATGCAATTATACATATTTTTTTAAATTAAATTGCTAAATATGTAAAAATAATTCATTCTATAATCTTAACGTAAAATGGTTATTGGATAAAGTTCTGGAACGGAACTCATCTATTTATTAAACTATTATGATGAAACTCGAAGTATAACATTCTAAAATGGTGTTTAAAAATTTTCTATAGTTTTTTATTTTCTTACAAATTTTTATGTTCATATGGTAACACGTAGTCCTACGCTCTGCGGTCGTGTGTCAGATGCCCAAAACATTGGTATTAGGGATGTTTTAATTAAAATCTCATTTGTAATTAAAAATAATTTTCGTTTTTTAGTCTAACGATTGAAGTTAAGTTTTACAAATTTGTATGACAGCCTTATGATCCTCTAGGTCAGATGACTTTTGAATTTTAAAAGGAAGCGTTGCCACCACAGTTAAGGAAGTGTACAAATTATTAGAGTACAAAATAATATAATTTGGCGCTTAACAAATTTGTTACATTAGTTTATTAAAAACATACAATGAAATGAAATGGTGAGGTATGTTCCAAATCTATACAGAAGTTCCATGAGCTTATAAACAGACTCATCTGGATTTACGACACATTTTTTTTCCTAATTTAAAAGAAAAGTACATAAAATAGCAAATGTTCGTAATTCTTGGAATTTGTGCATATCACACAATATGATAAATTAATAACAGATTGCCGGGGTAATAATATTTTTAATATAATATATGTACAAATAAACATGTTTTTTTTCGAATTAAATAGATTTATAGATCTTCTAATAGTTAATCACGTTATTCTCCCTTGAGATAAACATAATATAAAACAAACGACATAATATAAATTAATTTAAAAACAAATTCCAAGGCAGTCCGCTGCGTATATTGGTGCGCCTATTTTTAGTAAATCCAATCATATATGTACATATATAAACATATTATAACACTACATATGCACACACAGACACATATCACACATCACATACAAACTATAATAATTCTACATAATTTATTCCACAAGCAAATCCATAAACATTTTAGTAATAAAAACCTGCTTAACTATCTCATTAATTAATGATGAAACTCACATCGCACACTAAAATATTCTGAAAACCATTCCTCGATATATCGTATAAATATTAATTAATTACGAAAATTATTAATAAATCCTCTAATCAATAAAGAAAAATAAAATGTAAAAATAAATATTTAAGAAAAAAAAAATATTGTATAAATATTTAAATAGAAAATAGATTGAATGCTTAAGATAACCGATTAGCTCGTTTTGTTGTGCACGGGAAGATACCAAGAAAATTAAATTAACAGAAAACAAGATTTTCCGATTTGATCGTTTTTACGTTACGTTTTATAAAATTAACAGCATTGTTGACAACATAAAACAATACACACGCAGCAGGTGTTATATATGTACATTAATTTTAGTTTCCAGTATATCTCCAACTTATTACGTAAAATGTTAACTTACCAATAGTATAGGTAGTCCCAATCCAAATATATATAAAAAGAAATTTTTCACCGTTGACTCATGGTATGGGTGGTTAAGTGATTCATCGTCACAAAAGAATCCTCGCTGGTATGGTTCTCCCCACAAGAAAAAAAATAAAATTGGAAACCCAACTGAAATGGCACAAGACATAAAAAAAATTATTATTAAACATAAATATGCTGTCTTTAAAAGAACATATGCTAGATGTACATGCATATGTATGTACACAAGTATACGCATTAAACATAAATTAGATCCTTTACTTTATATAAAGTCGATGATTATAATTTATGAAACATTTTGACGATATACATATATTTGATTTTATCTACGAGTGTACGCAGTAGTTACGAGATCTTCTTCACAAAATAATATAATATGTGTGCGGTTTGTAAATAAATAAATTATCATTGAAAACCTGCTGAAGCACCTTAGGAAAATTTATAAATTATCTTATGTTTATATTCAATTGAAGCCGTATATATATGTACCTACTAATACCAATAGCTAGGTTGCAATTTTGCAAACAATAAATTGCAATTGAATACATCCATAAAAAACATTGATTTTTATTTTGAACATAGGTATATTTAATGTTTATTTTTATAATAATACACACACGTACGTAAACCATAAATTATCTTTTTATATCGCATAAATCGTATATACACTATTATTATTGCACACCTAATGAAGATAAGCCAGAAGATGATATATCGCGATAAAAAAAAGGGTGTAATGGTTCGTGAAATATTTTAATATACAACAGGTAAAAATGTATGTATATATATATATATATATATATAGATAACACGATGCGAATTACTTACTATATAAGTAAATTAATTATGAATTATATAAATTGGAGTGGGCACTTGAATATCGTTATTGTGCAATATATGTATGTATATATGTACTTGATAATAGCGGCATTACCTATATTATTCTGTTTGAATTATCAGTCGTTTACTTATCTTGCATTTGGTATGCGCATTAAAATATTTGTTATAAACGGAAATTGATGTCAATTTTTTATCTATTAAAAAACCCAAATTGGATGTTGTCAATTGAGAAATATAACGATATGATATACATATTTGAAATTATTTAATCCAAATATTAATTGTGTATATCCATACGACAAACATGTCACTTCTACAGAATTTTAGATCAATTTAAATTGATAACTTGATAGAGCAATATAACCTACCTTATGGTTATTTACAGTAAATGCATTTTCAAATTGATTGCTAACAATAAATGTCGGATAGTACCGTGCGAGAATTAAGTAATGAATGTGATTGCAATAATCTATTGAACTAGTAAAACCACGCAGTATTTTCAAATTATAGCACAAAATGATACTAAAATTATATTGTGGGATCTAGGCATTCGCGTAACGGTTTGAGTCATTATAGTTTACGTTCAAGATATCACATATTCATTTCAATGAAAATTATCAGCACGATATGGTTTACAACTCAGTTATAAGTTGGTCTAAAATCTATTACCGCACTCTCTATAAAAAAAAGAAAAGAATAATAACAAAACTGGTTTACCATTCGACGTCGATCACGCTCCAATCACCGCTTAATGATTTATTTACAAAAAACCTGTCGTGATGAACACCCACACGAAGAAAAAATTAGTAATATAACTACAGCATATACTATTGATTATTTTATTAAACATATAAAGCCTAAGTTGTAGAGATAAAAAATTAAATAAATGAAAACATTTCAAAAACAACAAATCAGCTGATAACTGCAATTTTGAGTAAACAGATCACAGCGACAAAATCGAGCCGCAAAAATTAAAAACGTGGTAAACGTACGAGTCATTTAGAATGGTGCTGTCTTAAGAGTGAACCATCCCGCTGTTGCCTTAAGAATAAACCAGCTTTTAATTCATCAACCGGTGATGATGTGGAGAGGGATAAATCAGAGTCGCAATAGCCATTTATTCTAATGTCATGCTAAATCAAACCAACGAAAAGCTACCAGCAAATACATTCATTATTAATGCGTTATGGAGATTCCCTTATACTCGTATAACAACGCTATTCGAACTAATTGCAAGCAAAATGAAAACGCTTATCTATAATACTCGTACAACTACACGAAACAGACATAATACGATTCGTGCAATTATAGTATATGGGAAATGGCAATGCGGCAGCAAATATTTTGAACAACATTTGTTTCAAGCATTAATGTTTTTAGAAATGATGTTGCGCATTTTAAAACAGTTGGTAAACGGATTTCTCTACGCGAAGGTATAACCAATTTACGTAAGATTTGAGTGAAGGTGTCAAACGAAATAGCTAAGAAACACAGTGAGAAGAAGGAAAGATATTAGATGCTCACTCCAGTCATAACCAGCATGGATATAGAATGGACAGAAACTGAACTAACATCCTTATTATGACTTCCATAGTGGAATGGAAATTTTACCTCTACTTTCAAATTCATATTATGAGTTTCGGTTTTTGCATCATAAGTTTTCGATGGAGCTTTTTTAATTAAATGATTTTATTAATTCTTAAAAATATAATAGTTTTAAATTTATACAATAACGTCTTTATACATACATGTTTATCTTTTAAACACACATTCCAAAATTAAAGTTTTACGAAAATCAAGTTAGCTTGATTTAGTTTCTACCAATTTAAGAAACCGATTGACGACACATTTTCCAAAACATCATTTAAATGTTTTTTTTAAATCTCTGAATCTCTCAATCTTAAAAATCTCCTTCAATTTTGCAAATTTATTTTCGATAGTAATTTTTTTTTCTCATCAGCAATTAAAAATAAACCAGTGCTCGGCTTTATTTATTTTTCATACCATAAAAATTAATCTACTCACTTGAAAAAGTGTATGTTAGAAAGTATATTTGTAAAATATTTCACAATCCCACAAAAACTTATGAGATGAATTATTTTTCCACTGGAATTTAAGTTCCAAGGAAAGGTTCCTTAAAACGATTGAAAAATCGTCAGATTTTGATAGATAAATTTGTTTACTGATCTGATAAAAATAAAATATAGATGATATCGAAATTTAACGTACATTCAGAGAAATTCAGCATAAATGATAAATTGAGGTAACCGACCTATACAAACTTTGACATCTACATACACACACCCAAAATTCCACATACATAAATATGCCAAAATTCAAAACGTCGTAAATAATTTTTAAAATTTATTTAAAAACAGTCCAACAGCCTGCTGCCTATATATCAGTTATTTTAGCATTCGCGCGCATATATATTTTCGCTATCGATTAACAAAATTAACCAGATGGTGGGACCAAAATTATAAACAAAAATATATTTTTTATCATAGTTGAATTTTTAATTATTTTGGCAATTTTTCAAAATTTTATGCATTTTGTGGTATTCTCCAAAATATTTTATCATAATTGTATAAATATATAGAAATAACCTTCTAAGCTCTACTCAAATATCTATTTCTATATGTAGCATAAATTTCTCATGACATAATTCCGGAAATATTTTGTAATTCGGGTATTATGTTTTAGTGTCAACTGTATATTATATATTATATGTTTAAATTATAATTATAATGTAAAGTGATGATTTAATTATTAGTATAGTAACAAAAATTATTTTTAACTTCAAAGAAATTTTAAAACATTAAGTTAAAATGATTGACACGCGAAGAAAACCTTGATATTTCTATACACGGTACTAAATGGTATATTAGCTTTAACGAAAGGCAGTTGTTCCCTATATAATCTAATATTCTATTAATACACATATGTATATTTAAATTTACTCATGTTCCAGTCAAAAACATCATTTATATGATTAATGAATTTGTTTTTAATATTCGCACATTATCAACAATGATGATAGATTCGAGATCAAGAGATCAAACTTTTAATCATTGTAAAAAATGAATATGTACAATAATTACCATAAAATTACAATATTTTATTCATTATCTCAAGCTGTGTGCATTCGGTGTAAATCCGTTCTACATATACATATAATGTATATAGAAAAAAAACCGCCACAAAAAAATATATAAAAATTAGCGCCGCTTTAATATTTTCTGCGTATCCACAATCACTAAGCTTATACGTTATACCTCGACTATAACGAGATTGGAATGTTGAATATTCGCATATCGCATATTCTCATATATGAAACTAAATTTTGTTGCAATTGAACTTTATGATCCCTAATATTTATTTTAACCCATAACGTGTGTACATATGTACATGTACACAATACTCATGCGGTCCAGGGCGGCACACTCAACCAAATTTTTTCATGAACCGGAACAAATCATTTAATAGCTTGCTTTGGTACTCAACACTGAATTTAAATTTTTTTTTATATATTATAATGATAGTTTTGTTGTTGCTAAAACACACATTTATCATTTTTATATAATTTTTCATAAATATAAAAATAAAAAATATAAAACAAAGATAAAATTTTCTTAAAGCGTATATGAACGTCTGTAGACTTTACTGTAGTTCTGTGTGTGTTATTTTATTGTTTAGCGCGCAATGACTCTCATAACAAGAATCGAAAAATTTAATTAAATCAAAAAAATAAAAATAAAAATTTAAATTAAATTTGTGTCAAAAAATTAATTTTATTTATTTTTATTTACATTTAATTTAATTTTTCATTTACAAATTCTGTCTGTTAGTCTGGATGATGTTCTGATTTGAAATATAAAATTGAATTTTACATTCATTTTATTAAATTTGGCGCTCGAAGTTTCAATCAAATGCTTCAGCAATTTAAAATAAAATTTTTTGATTAATAGTATGTAGTATATAAAGATGTAATTATTTTAGTAAGAGCAGACCACTATCTACACTTAACCGTATCATACATGTATATGTACATATATATAATTTTGGCATATGCAAAAAATTCAAAATGTGCAAAAACCAGAAACTAGAAAATGAATTATGACTAATAGTTTTGTACACGAAAATAAAAAATAATAATTTATTCGTTATAGTTTTTGTGAAAGTTTTTTAGTAATAAATAAAATATGTTCTAATTTTATGTTTTTGTAATAAATAATGTAATTGATATCTCTTTATAATATATGTACATACATATAATATGTAAATATGGATTTAAAACAATTTTTGTCAATTAAAATAAATTTATAACATCACACGTAATACATATCTCACGAAATCGATCACCCTATAAACTGAGACATGCGTGTCTTGTGGGTGGTTTTCTTATAGATAAAGAGAAATAAAAGTTGTTTACATCTGGGAACACATATGGTTTAATACTTTTATGCTAATGTAGCATAATAGCGCATATAATATCATTAACAAAACCATGTGTGGCTATATATGTAGCTCTCGCGACATTCGCAGAATTATTATTCCTTATTTTAATATTTACAGGAATTCCATATGTCACTAAACTGTGATAGTTTGATACTGCGGAAAATTATAAAGTATTAACAGATTTGTTTCACATATTGTCTACAAACGGACGATGGTTCACTGTCGGTAACCCACTGTTTTTTGTTTCTAATTTCAACAATGGCAAACATTAATCGTGTTTTCATTGTTTGATGTACAACTTTGATTATAATCGAAACATTTTCTGGATTAACTTTAAACTAAAAGCTCAGAATTTGAAACATTAGCGGAATAATATCGTTTGAAATAAATTTTAAGATATTGGATCATACAAATTTAATTTAATTAAACTATATATATGCAGAATGCGTTCTCAAACTCAGAATGCATTGTGATAGTTTTTTATGCTCAATGAGCGTTGTCGATATTTGAACCAATGATAATTGATATTTAGGCCATCCGTGATGCATTGCATCGCCATTGATTATTATCGTTATTAATCACAAACCTATCGAAATAATGTTGAAAAGCGATGTCAACATGGGCTGTCACCAGGAGCAGATATCACAACTTTAAAAAAGCCGACACAACTAATTTACATCTAAACTTTGAACGTATCAATTAGAAAAATGAATTCAACAGCAGCAGCATTGATGAAAATGTAGAAAAATTATACTCTATTTTATTTAATGGTATATAATCCTTTGTCACCAATGCAGCGAATAGACCTAACCTGCCAGTATCCTCCATGGTATGATGATAAACTAATTAACCTGAAGAACAAAACGAATAACACAAAAAAAGGATCCCAAAAACTGTTGAACCTATTTTATATCAACGCGTGAAGTTACCGGTTACAAACGGTCGTACGACCATGATACATCCTATTATCTACATGTGAAACGACTAAAATAAATAACAACAAAAAAGGAATTTTCAAGATCGGATGTTAAATTGGATCGTTTGTATTATAGACGACATCCGATATGGCTTGATAAGATGAAAAGGGTTTTCCACAATAAGGACTTGATAATTTTTTTTTAATTAAACGCATTTGAGATATCTCGAAAATTTTATTATTGGCTGGAAGTACAATCAAAACATTTATATATGGAATTCGACATCGTTCATACGTCCACCACGGACACGTTTGCAGGTGTCGATTCGTTGAACCCAATTTTCGATGACTCTGCTTCATATTTCGACGGAAACGGAGCTCCTCTAACGACGCCGGCATAAAAAAATGTCTACATTCAATGTCAAACTCATGCAATTGACCAAAGAAACAATGTTGCAACATATCTCTGTAGCCATATCCATTAACTGTAACGTGACGATCATTTCATCAACGAAAAAAACACACCATACAGTTATTTTTTGTGGATGATTTGTAGTTTCTTGAAGCCCATGAGCGTTTTCACATGACCAATAACGCATATTCTGTTTGTTCACGAAGCCGTTTAGCCAAAAATGCGCTTGACCAAAAATAGGAATTAACGCTCTTGAAGTTGCAGTCACCGACTCGAAATTTTTGTAGTAAATTTTAATTATTTGTAAACGTTGTTCGTTCGTGTACTTCACCTTGATGAAAATGTTATTTTTACTGAATGTTTTGACACTGACAGTTTGGTTATTTGTTTCACAGAAGTGCGTTCACAGTGAAAGTTTAAGTCCCAAATGGAAAACCCGATATTTAGAAAAAATTCAATAAATTTGCGAGAAAAGATTACAATACTTTTCTTATTTATTATAAATAATTGGAAAGTAATTCTATAATTCTAAACTTTCCAATGATGTTAAACATATATAATTACAACAATTTCAACATAATAATCTCTGTAGTAATAAAACAAATGAATGTGAATTGAAGTTTTTGTTAGGGTATGTAAAAAAACTAATTTAAAAAATAGCCTGGGAATAATAGTGTTCGAGAAGTATCAATCAGTGACTATTAAAATTATTTAACTATCTTTGTTTAAATTTATGTTTGCATATAAATTTATGTACAATAAATATGACGGAAATTTTACCAGCGTCGTTTATGGATATTAAAATTAATTTTATAGACTTGAAAAACATAAACAATAGAAATATATAATTAAATGCAAAATTAAAAGGTGTATACAGACAACGTTCAGTACATCCCAATACATGACCGTCTAAATAATAACATAATGTATTTCTTCCAAAATTCTTTCGATGTCATTTAACTTTGAATCATATTCTAATATACATACATTTATTTAATTTATTACTGTAATTTATATATAATTGCTTATTTTTCACAAAATTAAAATTATCATCACCGTTTAAAAAAATAAAATAAAATCTGAGCAATAAGCAAAAAATAAATTTTGAATTTTTTCATATGACTCAAAATGCATCTTCATCTTATATTAATATGTATGTATGTGTATTGTGCGCGATATTGTCATCACTTGAGAATAATAATAAAAATTTACTTAAAATTAATTTTTAAACAATAAACGACTTAATATTTTGTGTAAATTAAAATTGTTTTTAAAAAGGTGTGACATTAATGGGTTATCTCCATTCCATTTCCATTAAATTCATAAAAACTGTTGAGTTCGTTCGTACATATTAAAATTTTCCAAACTAAATAAATAATTGGTCATTAAATATACGGTGCGAGATGAAAACTGCAGCAGGGTGTAGTACAAAATTGGCTATTAATTAAAATTACCAACTTTCTTTTATAGATTTTATGTTTTGTTCTATAACCATAAATGAGTTTATTGATTGATAAATCTTGTGGTGGTGGGCATTAACAAATAGAAATCATTCACCTACTTTTTTTTTTTAAATGCAGTCATAAATTTCTAAAATCTATTATATACGTGAGATGAAATTTCCTTATTGGAAAATTATTTTAATGAAAAATTAAATGTCTATATATAGACAAAACAAAAAGTATATTATAAAAAATTGTTTAGCGTCAACATATATTTTCTTTGAGATAATGTACATTAAGCTGCATAATATAACGTATATAGCAGAGGAGAAACGTTTTATTATCATCGCTATGATGAAATTATCGCAGATGTGTATAAAAACTTTAAAAACTATTGAAGTTAATTACCGAGTAGTGGATTATAATAAGACTTTTTTTTTTATCATATTTTAATGTCTATTTTTAGTGTTTTTTTTTATTAACGTTTGTGTTTAACTGTCATGTTATTCTTAAATCTATATAAGAAAATAAAAATATAGATCAGTTTTGACATTTCTATTATCGTTATTTATATGGATATGTGCTGCCTTCAGGAAATGGTATTAGTATACGGTTTTGATTGATTCGAGGGGCTCCTGAAAATGTTGACACTTTTTATATACTGATATATTTACATTTACATTGACACTTTTTATATACTGATATATTTACATTTACATATGCGGAACACGATAAATTGATTTATTGCTGGTAATTACAGATGCCGTCGTATATCAATCTTATGGTTGATTTATATTTTTTACATGAAAGATTCAATTTTCTAAAAAAAAAAAATATATAATACGAGTGTTTATTTAGTGGCTTAAAATTTAAATCTGTATGTTATTTTTATAAACTTTATTGTAATATAGTGTTTGTCACTTTAACTGTGCATATACGCGATTAACAATTTTATATTACCATTCATAAGTTATTTTTAGTTTATTATACACATATTTACCTTTCATGTTTATAAAATCAATAGTGGCATACGGATTGCGCGCTTATAAATTAAGAAAGGTATGACGCGTATACGAAAATTAATTTATGGATAGATACGTTGTCGTTATATATATACACATACATAAAAAGAAGAGACTAATCAAACATTGGTCATTCATAAATTTATGGTTGTGGTATAAAATAACATAACACATAATCTGTAATTTTCAACGTAATCCATCGATGCTAATCTGTTGTTGACAACGTTAATGGATTAACATCTAATTAAGGAAAGCAACAAGAGATATAATAGATTTGTTTCCAAGTAGGACAATACATGTTTAGAATTTTGCTAATTTGTTTTCTAGAAAATTATAATTCTAGAGTACCCTAACACAATATTTATACACGGGTATATTTTTACTGTCAATATTTCCTAATTTCAGGTGTTGTCATTAAGAAGTTTGTTTGTTTTTAAAGATAAATGTGTAAAATAGACAAGTAAATATTTTCAGTTTTTTACTATCACAATTTCTATAACAATGTAAAACTTTCATGATTTGAAATAAATTTAATTTATTTCGATTTAAAGTTGTGTACGTGATTTTAACGAATTTCAAGTAATTCGATAAATCAAAATTCTATTAGTCAAAAGATTAAAATCAAAATCAAAACTTTAAATCATGAATTTTTATTTTAAATTCTCAGTTTAATTAAAGTAAACTTGTATTATTAAAGTTATATTTTATTATATAAAATTTAATTAGGACCTTCTGATACAGATTCGATCTTGAAATTAAATCCCCAGCGATATATTTCGTTAGAAACGCTTTGTAAACCTTAGAGACAAGCTGAACACTAGAGTACCCACACAAGAAAATATTTACAACAATAAATAATACGAGAGTAAAGTTAAATTGCGAAATGTGTAATTTAAAAAAAAAACTAGATATATTTTGCGAATGAATGTTCAATAATCTTTAGCTGATGGTTTTATGTTTAATCCATACATTTTCAAGATATATTATACTGTCGACAACTCATAATAAAATGTATTTAGCGAGAATGATCATAAAATTCAGAATGACATTGAACTATAACTGGAAGAAACAAATAATATGGAATATGAAAAAGTAAACTTGCAAAATATAAACGACGACTTTAATATGATCGTCAATTTAAAAAAAATGGGATAATGTATAAAACCGCATTAAAAAACGTATAAAATGGAAAAAATGTGCCAACACAACCAATAAAACATATTGGACTTGCCGTTAGTTTCATAAGGAGTAAATTAACGTTCTCGACAACAGCTACCATTAGTGGTTTGATTAAAATACTAATCACAATCCCTACACAAAACATAGTCCGATAGTTTAATTGGCAAGCTGTAAAATGGATAAAATATGCCAAATAATTTGGAATAATTGACTAAAATAAAAATACATTAATTTTATCTGATTGAACACCTAATATTCACCCTAATTTGATAATTAGCAGAAGCATATTTTTTAATTTACTATTTTGATTATTTCGATGTAATAAATAAAATAAATAAATTTTATCAGTCAATTTTATTTTTAATTCTTAAGTTTTTTTGTAAACCAAAATATTGTTGTAAAAAACAAGAATATTTCAATATTTCATTATATGGTGCTACAAAGTATATAAGAACAATATAACACTACACGAAATTATAGTATTAGCATGTAGTTATAAATTTTATGAATTAAAAGATCTTTTGTTGTATATAACGTTCAAGTTCATTAAATTAGCCGACATAAAAACAATTATTGTTCGCAACAAATTTAGTCATGAGTTAAAATTGTGAATAAAAAATTAGTCACCAAACCACATTCTAATGTTGTATGAGGCCAATAATTGATCTTAAATTAAAACATTTTTTTTAAATATTAGAGCTTTCATTAAAGCAGAAACGGATGGCGCCGTCTGCCTTTAAGCGCAATCGGTGCTCAGCACGCGAGTAGTCTAATTATATAGATAAACATTTTCAATATTAAACTGTGTCCTGCCCAATCTTGTTTGACACAAAACAAGAATTGTATCATTTTCTTGCATCTTGCATATGTATAAAAAATATAGTTTTAATGCCAGTGTACAATAAATACAAAAACTTGTAGAACGACAAAAAAAGTTAATTTGACTGTGAGCATTCAAACGAAACAAAAACCATTCCGCAATTGAATTTTAAAACTAATTTTAACTTTTTAAAATTGCATATGCATACGTATACATGTTACATAACTATAAATTCATTGAATTATAATGTTTTTGCCGTTTTGACAAAATTTGAAATTTAGAAAACAAGTTAACCGATTAAATGAACTCATTCATGTTCTACAATGACTGTTTTATATGATATTTTTATTACTTTTTTAAATAAAAACTATATTTTTATTTAAAAAAAAATAAAAATATCGTGCTATAGGCATTTTAAATTTCTGTCAGATGAAGCAGCATATAATATATGATATATAAACGAAAGAAAATATTGAACTTTATTGCGCCAACCTGTTATGCAAAATCTATAAAGTTATCAAACGCATTTTAAACTTTAAACAACATTAAAATTAGTTGGCTAATACAAACTAAAACATTAAAACATAATTTTAGAAAATATATAAATAGTTTTATATATGTATATATGGATATACATATATAAAACTATTTAAATATTTACCCTACAAATAAACAAAAAACACAAGTGCAAACATTGAACTTTAAAAACCACTTTGCGGTATATTATCTTAGTATTTTTTGTATACTTCTTTAAATTTCTGACAGCTCGAACATACAAACGAAATGTACATACAAACTACTATAAAATAAAACGAACATTTGTTATGTGCGTTCTGGAAATAGGAACCAAAAAATTAGTATACTGTGTAGTAAATACTATATTCATAAATATCCAAAAATAATTTTCTAACAACGAACTTCTGTTTTTTAATTTCTTCGTCGTTCGTCTTACATTTGTTTTTTTTTTTGGTTTGGTGTGAACAATTTTAATTATTTTTGAAAAGAAAATGAGAAGAAATGAACGAGTTAAGAAGAAAAATGATCCCTCAAGTGGTATCATCTTGCAAAATACATAAATGTATATGTATATGTTATATGTTTTATTAAGCGAGGGTGTGCTGTGCAAGACGAGTAGTATTCAACGTCAAATCAGGTTTTATGTAATACGTCCTGATAATAATAGTTAAATGTCGTTGTACCATAAAAGTAATTAAATTTATTAACAGAATAATAAATTCGTATGCATGTATGTTTAAATACATTTTCAAGTGTCTGTACTTAATTTTTTGTTTATTCTTTGTCTTATAAAATGATAAAATGTGTTTTATGAATATTGAATTGATGAAAGTGAATCAATTGAAATTGTTTTTAATTTTAATGTATATCAAGAACTATATTCCCATACCACACAACAGATCTCTCTTAGGAATATACATATATAAGTATATGTATAAAATAAATATTTATACGTTTGGTGACAAAATAAGATTAAATCAGAATTATATATTGGGTTTTGGTATAAAAATATCGTCACCATGTGACATTGATATATTTGAAAATGATTTAAATGCAAGAAACCATTTTATTAGAATATTACCGGTATTTTTCTATATTACCTCGAGACTGTAACTGACTTTCAAATCTGGAGATGACATAATCTTAATGACTTCATGAGTTAATAATATTAATTCGTCATTTTAAATATACATATATAGTGTCACACTTTTATACGTAATAATCTGAGATGAATCTTTCTTAGAATATTTGTATAGATTTATTTTAAACTGTGTCGTTTTACATCTTTTAAACATTAACCCCGCTTAGATCTTTTGCAGTTTGGTATCATTATTCACCATTGTTGGAACAGCTCATACTTGCTCTTGCATAATTAAAAGCAAATGGAATGGAATTCCTCAATATATAGAATAGGAACATATTTCAATTAAATTTAAAATATTCGACAAGAAATTTTAATTTTAGAATTAAATTAACTCACCTAGTCCCACAAGTAATTCACTCATCATCATATAAAATTAAAATTATTTTCAAAAAGTATTTAAACGTTAATCATAGTTAATCTGAATAAATATTAGAATTTAATTCAATCTATATTCAAATTAATTTCAAATTTAGTAAAACTATATTTAAATATTGGGGTTAAATTACGTTATATTAAAACTAATGTTCTATAGGAGCCAATATAATTTTTAAAAAATACCTGGATGTAGGAGATTTGACTAAACTGTGTGTGAGAGATTTAAATGATCTTCTAATATTTACATACATGTTTTTACTCGTATACTATAAACACACGCAAACAAATCATTAAAATTAATTTACACCCAGAAATGGGGCCTCCAAATTTCACATATATGTGAAATCATTATAGATTGAAAATGATCCACACCATATTGGCCGCATATGCCAAGTTTAAAAAAGGAGATCCCAGATTTTTAAATTCAGGTTCGATTACAACGTTTTTAAAGTCTTAAATATTTTAATTAATTGTCATCGATCAAACCACTAACCACCCCTTACTTAAGATCGTTTTTATAGTTAATCATATCTATAAATATTAAAAAACGCAATTACGTGTGACACTATATATTAATTGAAGCGCGTATTAGAAATCACCGGGCAATAAAAATTCCCATGTGTGGCTTAAACAATATAAATGTTATACGTAATATGTATGTATAACACAATGACGAGTTATCAGATCAAAACACACGTAATTTGCGTAAGACTCAATGTTTCTTGATAAATAACGCAAAAGATAATAAATTTTTTAATTATCTTAAGAGCCATAAACGCGTTTCTTGAGTACGTTGTTTAATATGCTTGTATACATTTTTTGCGGTATGTACATTTGTATGTATGTACATGTTTTATATCAGAATGAATATATTGTTTATATATTTATAAGCGCATATATACGCGTATGTTTATGTTTTGTTAAGTGATTGTATATTGTATTAGCTACCGGACCTTATATAAATGATTAAAAATATAATATCGAATGTCAGTGAAGAAAATAAATAAAATAAAATTCGGCTAGACTGATCGAATGACAAATCAATCGGCAATATTTGTAAACTGTGCAATATTTTAAAAAATCGTCTTATGACATCACACAAATCTATTAATATTCTGAATTTTTATAAGTTATCACCGTTTCGCTGCTGCTACAATGTGATTACAATAAAATGTTATATTTATACAATTCGAAAAAAATTATACATGTTTATGGCTGTCAACAGTTATTACATATAATTTTCATTTGTATTTACATTTAAAACTCATTGAAAATTATATTTGTATAAGAAAAGAATAAGAAACCGAATAAGAAAACAAAAAAAATTAAGGTTGAATTATTGTGTGACGGCTAAATGCATACACACTACAGTAATACAGTATGTACTATGATTAATCTGTTAAACTTTTAATTAATAACTTTAATTGTTTAATCTTTTAAATTAATGTTAAAATGTTGCAGATAATAAAATTAAAATTTGTCATATTTTGTTTATGTTATTATTTCTCGTCGCCGGTTTGTGTAATATTATTTATTATATGTATTATTACACGGGCGGGGGGCCAACGTGTTACCTTTTTAAATAAACTTAATTTATTATTCTCAAACTATTTAAAATAAACATCTCCATTTACAATACATATATTAAATTTCTAAAACTAACAAACCATACCGTTTATTAAGGCAATCAAAATATTTGTTATTTAGTTTTGAATTTAGGAATGTATACAAATTAATAAAAAATGATTCATGTATACTATACCATAGCCTTAAAATATAAAATCAAATCACGTTGTTCGATAAATCAAAAACCTCCTCCATTTACTCGTACATATTTCCCATTTTAATCCCCTGCACCTGATTTATAGAGATAAATGTATTAAAAAATTTTATTACGATTATAATTTATTACAACAACAAAGTACATAAAAATAAAAATATATTTTATTACTTTAAAGTAATTCAATTATTAAGTATTTTATTGCGTTATCATTTCGATTTTATCGTGAGTAGTATGATTTAAAACAAGTTTGCGTTTTCTTGAATGCAGACGACTAATAAAATATCATGTACATACATCCATATACATAATTGTTTTTAATAAAGCCTTTAAAGTAATTAAAGCAATCTTAATGTATATTTTTGTTTTAAAAATTATTTACTGTCTTTTTTTATATTTTTTACCTTCTTAATCTCCAACTACAATTAATATGCATATTTATGTATGTTTTAAAATAGGTGGACGTCTGTATACATAAAATATTGTTGCATCTTTATAGTGAGCTACTTAAGAATTCGAACATATTATGTGTGCGCAAGATTATTACACACTAGGGAATTTTTATTGCATGCCGATCATTAGCTCATACAGCAGTTAATGTTACCACATATATTATGGAAACATACGTGTTGATATTTTTACCTTATCATATATTAAACTTACGTATTGTGAACCTGTATTCTATCTAGGTGAATCATAAAATAAACGTTGTATCGATGATGATTATGACACTTACCTGGAATTAAAAAATAGACAATTGAGTTACAATCTGATAAGTCATAAGTAATTTTTATAATATTCGGTTTTAAAGTTCACGTGGCCATGTACTTTGCAATTACAATAATCTTTATAGAATGATCAAAACATGACCTAAATGGTTTCAAACTAATCATAAGTTGTTAGTATATCTTTATTCCGATATCATGATTCTATAATGTAACCTCTCAGTAATAAATCAAAAGTAGTTAGCATACACTTTTATTGTACCTGCTGGAAAAGTGATCTCAAGAATGTTGTTGCTTGCATTTAAAATCCCGAGATATTGACCGGCTTTAAAATGATGTGGTATAAACATCCCCTTTAAGATAATGTTATGAGTTAAAAAGTAAGATTTTGTATCTGGAAAACGGGTGCAATAATTAGCACGAAGCAATGCAAATACGCAACTAGTCACTAATAAATCACGATGAGTGATAAATTCCACCATATACACTATAGAAATATTTAAAAGTTGGTATACAATTCGATAAATAATTTATTTATTCAGTAATATTCCAATATTAAATATTTGTATTGTTAATTTGTAAGGATAATTAAACAACCTAAGAGGAATCATAGATAGAATTATAGCATTGAATAAAACGTTTGTTCTAATTAATGAATTATAAAGGCTATAGAAGAAAAAATAGAATTTAAAATAAATAAGTTTGACAAAAATTAAAGATGGTTGAAAATTAAGATTATTAATTAAGAATGAGCACTTGGCCATCATAAACAAAACAAAATTGATTATTGGCTATCATAAACAAAACAAACTTTTATTTTAAGTTTAGTTTCAAAATATTCGAACATAAATAATTCATTAAGACTGAATTGTCATTATAACAAAACACCGCAAACAAGCAACTAACCCATCATTTTCAATGTAACTCCAGTTCGCTACCCTCATTTGGATAAAACCAAAACTATTATTTCCGCGCATACTTCTCGAACTGATAATACAATATGATTTCTGCTATCAACCATAAAAATATGTTATAGAATTAAAATGTATATGTTATACACATATATGTGCGCGGATAAAAAGATAAACCGGTCGAACATTTTTGGTTGTTTTGTTTTAAGAATAATTTTAATTTTTTATATAAATCGCAGACTTTTTATTTTTTGTGCAACCCAAATTGATTTTTTGATCTCGTGCGAAAATAATTGTGCGCTAAACAGCATTGCCATTCAACAACAATAGACGCAGAAAGGAAAAGGAATTGAAAATAATCTCATTGGGTTTTTCTGTTTTGGTGAAATATTCAAGTAAGATTATAAAAATTATATTATAAAGTAAATATTCTGCAATATATTTTTATTCAAATTGTATTGTACCCCAAACAGGCTCGTTGTTATGTTTGGATGGGAAAGTTGGACGCTGACGGACGAGTACAAGAGATGGCTTCTTATCAGTGATCTAATGAAGATCACCGACATTATACATGAAGTACGATCTCAGCGAGTACACTGGCTCGGTCACGTTCTGCGTGTGGATGCGGAACGAATTAAGCAGCGATCTCTGAAAGCGGAGTGTTCCGACTTGGCTTCTTTAAATTTTCTAAGACAGTATGAAGACCAAGCTCAGAATCGAAACCGGTGGAGCCAGATTGTTGACTCAGTAAGGGGCCAGTAATGGCTTTTTTAAATTTAATAATAATAATAATTGTACGCTAATCGAAAGATCTTCAATTACACGAAAATCGTACAACGGCCGACGAGTCACAATCACACAACGCGCAAATTAATTACCCTTATGCCCGAATTTGAGTTGAGCAGGATATCCACATTTTAATTTAATAATACTTTTTTATTACTTTCAAGATTTGAACGAATTTATTATAAAAGTTATATTATAAATTAAATATTCTGCAAATGTTTTTATCCAAATTGTATCGTACACCAATCCAAAGACCATCAATTCCACGAAAACCTCATATACGTAGAAATTTAACATCAGCTCATTAGACATTCACGTCATATGCCCGAAAATAATTAAGAGCAGATAAAAATAATTAAATGTTTAATTCGTAAATTGAATGATTTATTTTATGGGATAGCGCGGCCAGAACTATAATAGTTAATAATGAAAGACTACAATATTTAAACATTTTGTTGTTGCCAGAAGTTATATAAAATGAATAAATCACGTTTTATATTTTAATAATATTCGTGTATCTAAATCTGTAAAACAACACATATAAATATAGGTTTCTGAATAATTTATAGTGTATTGTGTTATCGATTTAAATTTACATATAATTACTATAATTAACTATAAATTTCCTGTATAACCTTTATTTTTGTTACCTGCAATTTCTTAATGCATTTGGATTTATAGTTAACTGTTAGTAAGTAAAAGAAAATCACACAGTTGAATTAAAAAAGGTGTGGAATTTTTTTTTCTTTACACATAAACCAAACAAACTTTCATAGATAGTTCGATGGTATCGTGCTGTCACCTATAAATTATTCATTTTAATAATAATTTGCACTTAATGTAATAAAATATTGTGATTTATAACAATTTTCACATTTTTTATTATGAGTTAATTGACTTTAAATTAAATAAAAAGCTAATCATAGCAAAATGTATGCGTATACATAAACATAAATACTTCGTTTATGGTAAGAGACTGTTGAACAAAACTTGTACCATTTTATTTAATGAACGATAAACAACAATTTATAAAATAAATTGTATCTAAAAGATTTCATTAATTTTCAATACTATACGATCAGATTACATGCAATCTATAGATATAGATAAGTATAGATAGTGGAGACTTTGGTTAAATATTTTTTTCATAATTTAATTGGAAAAGGATTTGTTGATTGGATGCGTGCTTATACATATATAGCAAAGTAAACGTAGTCATAATGGCTTCAAAGTTTGTATAAAGATTCAAAAATTGTATGTAAAACCCATACGTCTTGTACATACGAATAGTTTATATATTTAATTATAAATTTTATAGAGCAATCCCCTTAAAAATAAAACAAAATTCAATGTCAAACGTGCGATAAACATAAATCATAAACATATTACAAAACAAAAAGTTATGACCATGAAAAAAACATCCAAACATTTTACGGTTTCTTTCCGGTTCACTGCCCTTCTTATTAATATTCTCATAACACCACTGTTGAAATGTCGTTTTATGTCTCATATATAAATAACATTTTTTTCGGTTACAATAGTTGCAACCCTTGTTACATTATAAATAATAAATCCGACTTTTCCTCGTCGGACCCTCGTTATAAACAAAAGTTTAAAGTTAAACCCTTTTGTGTGTTACATATTCTACAACGAAAAAAAAGTCACCAAAATCCTCGACTTAATAAAATAATTAACATCCCCCAATTTACATTCAAAGTATACTGAGTAATTAATTAACGACGTTCTAACGATGCGATCGGTTTAATCGTTTGAGCCCATTTATATTAGAAATTATACATCTAAATCGATTTCTTAATTAAAACACAACAAATTGACTTTTCTGGTTTTGAATAATAAAACCAATCGTTAATAAAACAAATCATGAATATGCAATGAAGCGGCCACTTAATTTAAATGAATATAACAATTTTATTTTTTTAATTTTTCCAAAGAAAATCTCAAATTTTTTTTTTTTAATCAAAATGCATAAAATAATAATACAATACACTACTATATTATGGTATAAAATGTTATGAGTGTCAAGCAGGAGGAGAGAAGACCACACACAAAACAAATGCGCATATAATTTTTTCTTTTTGGTTTTTGCTTGGTTATTTTTATGTTGTAGTTTTACATAATAAATCTAAATAAAAATTCATACAGTAGTTAGTTATGGCAAAATCGCACTTTAATGATAAACACATTAACATCCAAATGTGAGCAGTTGGAGTCTCGTGCAGACATTTTATTATGTATACTGGGAAATCCGAAAATTTATTTTGTTTATATAAACTAATACCTCTCTAAATTTCTAAACAATATATTTTACTATCGTATAGACGTCTGCCTGTTTATTTGGGTGCAATCCGTACAACAATTTGTTTACATAATAATTAATCATGTTTGTTATACGTGTTTAAAAAAAATCGAATTCTATTAATAAAAGGTGGTAATTATTTGTTATATGCATAATTACATATATTAATAATATAATTGAAGTATGTACTCAAAGATACGATTTTGTGATATGCATTTTACTCGATGTTTCATCGCGCGTTTCTCTCTTACTCGTACTTATAGTTGTTAATCTGTTCAATCAATAAACACAATTTGTGATCATGGTGATCATAATGATTTATAATAGCCATTGCTTGTGTATAATACATTAAATTATGTATATATACATATATGAATGAATTCATGTTGTTGTTCGTTCTTGGAACGGCTTTTGATATGTTTCTACCTTTTGTGCAGTTTTGACAGCAGAATTATAATTTATAAATTTAACCAATCGATTTTTGAAAATAACTTTTAAAAGAAATCACCTGTGGAAATACATCTTTACATATGTTAATAGGTGCTATTACGTATAAAAAGGTCTGGTTACCTCTACGAATGTACGATCTAGGAAGTGTACAACGGCGCACGATTCAATAACCCAAAGCAAGTCGGCGTTTTCAACACTTCTAATTTGACCGCAGGCAAGTAATTTTTCTGGTATTTTTAAAATTTAAGAAACTTTCTCTGTTAGTAGTTGACCGAAAATATTATGTTTATTTCACCATAATAAAACTTGCTGTCGATTATCTATCTCAGCTCTCATTTTTAAGACAAGAGTTTTTGCTGATTGCACAAATCATGTAGATTATATAACACCCTGTGCTGAAAATAATCAAATTTTAAATCATCTCATCGGTACGCCGATTCTAAATGTTATTATACCGATTACCTGTCTAATGTCTAAACGGAATCATTCAACCAAGCATCTATAACACTATATTTAAAATATCAACCACAATTTTCATTTAGATCTCTTACGTATGATTAATCATGTATCGAAATTTTATAATCTCTAAACCTTTTTATCAACACATCAAGATGGATTTTAACCTGAAATTCTTGTGTATGTTTGCTATATAAACATCATAAACAAGAATAAATCCTTACATAATTCCTGGTGCAGTAAAATAATTATATTTCGAAACGAAAAATACCTGATCTCATATTTATTCTTGTATTCTTAGCTAAGAGCAACAAATTTTCTTACATTATTGTTGTATTTCTTTAAGCTCACATCAGAAAACTGAAAACAATTTGATTGATGTTTAAATTGTATGTTATTACAAACTCCAGTAATTTTTTACTTTTTTTTAATTCTAAACAACCCAAGAGATTCAGATAAAAAAATTTAAACCGACGAAGGGTCGACTAAAAGGTATATTATTATATAGAACTGTGAAATAATTTTTCTCATTCCAAATAATACGTGTACATAATACGTACACCGAAAATAAATTATTAAATAATAGAAGATAAAATAATTTCATTGCAACACAATAGCAGACAACAATAATATAAGATTATAAGAAACTGCACAACACAAAATGACATAAGTCAGTCAAGAGGAATAAATTTCTGTATAGAATACAAAAATAAAGTAAGATACAATATACATATATGTATATACATAATTACTATTAAACCGAATATAAATAAATTAAATAGTTTAGAGTAAAATATGTTCGATATATACATACATATGTATGTATCGGTTTTAGCATACTGTACACGATAACCAAATCAATCGATTAATAGTAGTGCATAGCATTAGTGATGCGCCGTTTGAATATTTTCAACCAAAAAATGAAAAAATATGCATCGTCGTAGCTTATTGTTGTTAACTTAACTCGTTTACTCTAAAAATAATCGATTTACATAAAAATTACTCAGAAATAGAATAACAAAAAACTTTTGATTTGGTTTTCGTGTTTGTCATGCATGCATCTCCCACACGTTTTCAAAGTCATTAGAATACCTCATATTGTATATATAGAAAATCATTTGATTTTTATTTGGTATTTTGAGTTGACCTATTCGAACTATATACCATTATTATAGCCCATTAGCCTATATATTTCAAGTGTAATTTACAATTGTTTAAATCAATAAACTACACAACAGTCGATTTATTAATAGATTATAAGTTATTTTTTGGCACTTGTGTTTTTCTAAAAATATTTACGATATGTGTGCGGATTTACTGTGCGTGATATAGAGACTATACTACTACACTAGTACTTAGTACATATAAACTTGGTAGTATTTTAATTACGGTATTCCCCTCAGATACGTATACAAATAATTAAATGTCTTGTATTAAACGAGATTTGTCACACGCCAAATTTTTTCAATGCCGCATATTCCTATTCATGCTAAATTCATTAAAACGATTGTTTATGGCGCCATAACTTCTATACAAAAAATTTGATATTTTGTTTGTTTTTGGTACAGCGAGATGAAAAATCAATTTGCACTAATTTCGTGGAATTGTGGTTTATCTCGGTTATCTCGCCATTTTTGTTAAAATGAGAACTTTTGTATGGCGAAAAAATATCAGGTGCTGAATGTTGTTTGTTTTTGTTGGGGACCGATAAATTTTCGATTTGATGCCAAATTAGGAATGTAGGTTAAATGAAAAAGTGATTATCTAGAACTAACGATAATTTATTGTTGTAAACTAGTAACTACGCCTGGATAAACTATATTTACTACCGATAGAAATATATATATATATATATATATATATACATATCAGTAATATAAGTATATACAAATATTCACATATATATATTATTAACAATGTGTTGTGAAATCGGGAATAAGTAGATTGATTGGCTCTTTAAATTTAAAAATTAATCTTTTCATTATCAATACGCATGTATAGAATTTGGAAATAAATACGAACATGTCTTTGCAAATTTAAATTTATTTACTTTAAAGACAATTCAGGTAACGTATATAATTTTTATTTAAATCTATAACTTTAATGTTACAACTCAAGCGCAGCAGCAAATAATGTTATACATAGTTTGATGATGCATTCCCCACGACGGTGCAACAATATTTTCGTCGGCACTACTTATTGCGACCTATTATTTTATTAGTCGCCAGAGTGTTTATTTTTTTGTTTTCTAAAACCGTGTACTAAGTAATTATTTAGTTATGTGTTCGTAGTATGTGGTTTTTATAGTGACTCCCTTTTTTGTTGTTTTTAAACCAATATTTAACTTAGATATATTGTTGCTATATTCACACTATAAAATAACATTTTTGACAAAAAATTATATTTGCAACCAAAATTAATTTATCATCGGCTAACATCGTGTCACTGCAATGTCAATCTATTATACAAATAATTGGATCCCATACGAGCTTCGAATTGACAAAACAAGGGTAATAGCAATCCGGGTAAGAATGAATCTAGCACAATGGGTTAAAATATTGTTTACTTACTGGATCTTTAACTTTCAATACTTTACCATTGTATCAAAACTCCAATGTTTTACCTATTTTATGTTTAACTGATAAATATATATTGGGCAACCAACAATAAATAATTGGTATATACTGCAAGTCACTTGGTTAAATTTAACGACTTATTTATCAGTTTTTTGTTTAAATATAACTTTCTTGTTGTATTAATATTTTGGAGTCGAATTATTGAAAATTTGGTTGTAAAAAGTCGTGGGAAAGACTAAATCGTTAAGAAAATAGCTGTTTTGCAGATAAAATAACTAATATGCAAATTTTAAGACTGTTTGTTAGAAATTGGTTCCCACTGCTACTTTTTAGATTTTATTATATTTATTAAACATTTGTTTTTTTTTTAAATAAAATCTATTATTTTCAAACTTCTCAATTTTTATGAAGTATACATATATTTTGATAAATCTTGAAATAGATGTTAAAAGAAAACGACATATAATTTTATTATTTTAGAATTACACAAAACAACATGATTATTTATAAGTATATGTGTTTTATAAAAAAAAAAGTATTCTCGTCCTCTAAAATATAACTATAATACCATACAAGATTGTATTTTTACCAACAAACAAGTTTTCAATATGTCTCCGAAGACAATGAATGATAAGATTCCCCAAAACGGTTACAGTCATCTAGCCAACCAGGCTACAACGTTATCCCAACTCACTCGTGCTGCTTGGGAATCTGATTAAAAATTAAGGAAATTTCATACGCGACAGTTATATTAAAATCACTTTAATTCAAAATGCTTAATTTTCGTAATTTTGAATAAGCTTTAGGTAAAATTTAAAAGATTTAAATAAAACTTAAGCAATTTTTAATGTGAACCTTATAATTGTGTATATCGTATTCAATCTCTTTTAAACCATATTTCAATTCGGTTTTATTCTAAAACTCATTTTAAATATAAAATACGCGATAAACTTTCTAAATAACACTATCCCGGCGAATGCCTCATTTAATTCTAGAAATCTGCTTCCAGATATAATAGAAAAACTTTGCGAAATAAAAAGTTTGTTGAAATAAATTTTCAAGACAACTTCTGGCAAATAATTTCCCATCACTAACATTTTCCTCCACTTTCGACTTATAGATTCGATTGCCTGTCCTATACAAAATTTTTTATATCAACCATATAAATATTTGAACAATTTATCAAACCATTCGATTATGATAAATAGAAATCACCAATTATCCCAAAACAAATTCTCCATAAAAAATTAGTTTTCAAATTATATATTTCAATGACACATTTAATTTTAAAAAGAATACTTCTATAAAATGTTAATTGAATTCCCCGAATTTAAATAGTACACAATAGTATTCATGTTTTATATATTCGTGGAACTAGCAGCTAATTAAATAAACAGAATTATGTATCGTTAAGATCTTACCCTAATTGTTATAAAATAAGAGATCTCCGGAGAAGGTATACATACGATTACCACACCTGCTTGTTACTTGTAAAAGTATTTACATAGTCATAATAGCTACAATTTACAATTTTAATTATGTATATACCTACGTATATGTATGTAATTTATATGGCTATGTAAACAAATAGTTATAGTTATAACTTAAAAAGAGATATTTCTTAGAATTTATTGACCGGTTCATCTAAACCATGTTTGTTTTATGAGTGTATATTTACATATACGTATATATACTAGTACACAAAATATAATTAGGTTGAATTGTTTTTAAAAACTCAACTAAATTAAAATTAATTGTTTTCAATAAATAAAGAGGGTATGTGTGTATAATATATTAAAAATAATTACAAACAAAATCTAATCTAATTACATTTCTAAATAACAACGGAAATTAGCAATTACATATATCTTTTTCTATACGAAGAATGACCGCATAACTATGTTTGTAATAAAGGAAAGGTTCTTCAATCGAATGTCTTAAAAGAAATATTATAATGCTCGTCCGCGAGTCTTATCTCGTTAAAAAATGTATGTATTATAGTTAATAAACGGAAATATATAAATAAATAAAGTTCTATATATTATATAACTATGTATAATAAATTTGATTAGAAAAAATTGTATAAATCGTTTAGGTGTGGCATTTACATAGATTTTCACTTAAAATTTAGAAATACTTTTATATATTCCATCCCATACGAATAATATCACTTTATGTAATTTGTTTGTTTGCCACCGGAATATTGATAAAAATTATTGGACGCGTTTAACAAGATGTTGATTTATCACGGAATTGTGCGCGCTTCATTAATTTGTCGTACGTATGTATTTACTGTGGTCATAAAACATGTTATTATATTTAGATTTATGTTTATACATAAATTATATGTCATCCATATATAGGTATGCGTCTGAAGTTGAATAATGTAATTCAAGGGTAATAGCCTTGCATTTATTATTAAATTGACGTAATATCTTGAGAACGTTTTTATTTGGTTATAGCATATATGTATATATATTTATATTAGAATGTGCTTAATCAATATACGTATATGATTCAGACGATTGCTCATAGCAAGTATGTCTTATCACTTTCTTTGTAATACTAAATTCAATTATCTATAAAATTAGTGTAATAAAAATTCTGGGTTATCGCAAAACTTATATAAAAATATACATGTATGACGGTGAACTAGACTTAATTCGTTTTTGTTCATTACTAAAAAAAGTTTTTCAATTCTAAATATTATTAATTATATATTAAAGCCAAAATTGATACTAAACTACGAGTATATTCAAATTTAATTTTGTATCATAACATAAGTACAGTTTGAATAACATATGAATAGTAACTTTCAAAATGTGCTTACATTCGATCAAGTATTATTCAATTTATGCCATCAAGTTATTTTAATTTGTTTGAACTCCACTCAAATATAACTACATTAATGTACCTATAAAATAATACAGTATTATAGCTATACCCTATACTATCCATATCCACTTCATAAACACAAAAATTTAATTTCTAATTTTTTTAATAGCGCGATGAGTTTCAAGTTGTTCAATCCTACTCAACTACTTAGAATTGAAAATTTAACGCAGTTTGTTGAAATCAAATTTGAATTGAATAAAATTGTATTTGAGTAGATTTTCTTTTATTCAATTTCAACTCAAATTTTAGAAGTTCTTAAATAGAATTTTATGGTGTTCAAATTGGTTTTGAGTTTATTCAAATTTGTACTGAAATTATGCCCCCCTTAAGTTATAATGTTTCAAAATGAGTAAAATTTAAGTAGCCAAATATTCATATTCTTATTAAATTTCTAATTTCAATCAACCCCCTCAACGAAAAGCATAACACTCTTTGCATACAAGACGCAAAGTTATATATGTAATTATAAAGCAAATATTCTATTTATGGTTCTGGTTAAAGGGATTTAGATAGATAAGTGGAATACCATATGCATCGCTGATCTGGAGTTCATATTATGTAAAAAGGTAAAATTACAAAAATTACTCAAATTAATTCAGTTTCAATTGAATTGCTAGTTGTTGGCAAATTTGAATATGACTAATTTATGTGAATTTTTCGAAACGAAAATACTATATGATTTGGTAGAGTTTATGTATGCAACAAATTGATTCTGAATTTTTATTTCTAGAAGAATTTTAAAACCTTTTTTAATCAGCCCGAAGTAAAATATTTATTATTTTGTGTAATCGACCAAACATAGAATTCTAGAAATAATGTCTAACATCTTTTTTGTGGCGAACGGTTATCCTTAGCGTATGAAATTGGGTTTCGATTAAGCAGATCTTTATCTGATATCATTCGTTTCGACAGGTACTTAGCTAGCAGCTTACACTATTTTTTGGGACACCATATTGAACATTTCAGTACTACCTCACGATGACAATGGGTTTACATACTGCCAATAAATACTGCTATAAAAGACCGGTTTCCATTCTTCACGCATAACTTATAAGGCCAAAAAACGTTAAAATCACCAACCATAAAAATCAATACCAAATATAATTCTACATAATTATTTACGCACAACCACAATCGAAAACCGCACACAATAGAAACATCGGATTTTATCAATAAAACTCAGATTATGTATCAAACTAAGCAAATGAAGAATAAAAATGTAAAATAATAAAAAATCATTGTGAGACTTACCGACTAGGAGTAGAAGGAAATCAGTTCCAATTCTATACAAAACTTTCTTTGAATCATCCATTATTTCACCTTGTTGGCTGTTGAGTTGGGATGACGATAGTAGCTCAGAATCAGAAACTGCTTGGGAATTTCCACTATGATTATTATTATTGCTGTTACGGCTACCGTTGTCGGAATTACGATTGCTACTTGTGTGATGGGGAGAGTTTCGCAGAGGTGTCACTTCGTTTATATCTTCATGAAAACTCATTTAACTAAATATACAAATTCGATGGGATTTATTTACATATATATTGTATTTGTTATAAATAATTAATGTTAATTTATTTTTTGTTAATTTACAAAACTAATGCGACAAATTATTTTATCGTTCTTATTATTTTTTGTGTGTGTTATCAGCAGTAAGCGCAATGTTCAGGTGTTTCTCACTCTTATAAACAAACTCTTATATATAAATACATATCTGTATATATATTATTATCTCTACAGGTTTTTAATTTATTGTGTTATGATTAATGTTATGTTCTGAGTACATATACACCTTTTTAATTTATTTTATTGTTTTTTTACGATTTTAATTTACGAAATACAAAACAAGCTGTACACAGACAAAGTAGCAAACAAACCGAAAATTAAAGAAAGCAAAAAAGCTTTTTTTCCTTCTGTTCTTAATAAAATTTTCGAATGGGGCTGACCTTTAGTTTAGAAATAACGTGTCAAACCGAAAAAAAAATTAATATAATTTTAAGCACTTTTTATATTATAAACTTTAAAAATATATGGTTTTAGTAAGAAAACAAACAAAACACTAATAAACAAAATTATTTTTCATAAATAGTAAATTTAAAAAAAAAAATGAACATCAAACACAATTTATTCGAATTTAACAATCTGACGTCTGTAACCCGACTGAAATCGGTTGTCTATTTAGCGCTGCTCGGTTTATTATGAAAGAAGAAAATAAAATAATAATAAAAAACAAACGACGAAATCGCAAGATTGACGTAATTTTAGTGTATTCAATCCATTACATTTTTATCCATGTACGTAAAAACAATTTAATGAAGGTTGTTGTGCATTGCATAGGTACATACATAATTTTTTTCAAATAAGATTTAAGATTAATTCGATGTATGGAATAAAATTGTAATATAGTTCTTAGAAAACATTGTCCTTGAAAATCTTGGCCATTTTCCTTTCCTAAAGAATATATTCTTCCTTTTTATGTATATACGAGTATACATACACAGGAAGGTTTTCATGACCATCACAAATTAGTTTTAGAAATTTTCCGAGGAAATTAAATTTACAATTTAAACCGTCACTTTCTTCAACAATGTTTAAAGTGAGGAAAGTTGACTTAGGTGGATACTCCATTTGCGGAATATGAGTGCTTGTCGCTCAATGGCACCAAGGAGCTAAAGGCCGTTGCTGCCGTCAAATTATAAATTCATACTACATTGGCAATAATCTATAAAAAGTTCTCGGCTTTCAAATTCAATCAAACAATATTTTTCAGTAAATTAAATTTGTACAAGAAATTTATAATTAATTTATAATAAATTTTATAAAAGCTGGAATATACTTGGAATCCTAGATCTATGATGTTTCAATTCATATTTTGACTGTCCGCAATTACTATATGAGAAACATTTCACACCAAATTTGTCCATTACCCTAGATTTAACTATTCGCTCCCCTTGTAAAAGTTAAAATTATCAGTTTTGAATTCCAATTGAATTTTTACATTTTTACTAAATTTTAGTAGATTATTTCGATTCATACAAACGTTTCTTGTAGCGTCCTTTTATTTACACTTTTTATATGTAGTTAATAAATAAAGAAATAGAATGATTAATAATAATAATTAAACCAGTGTTTAAAGGCCATTACTGGCCCCTTATGGCGTCAACAATCTGGCTCCAAAGGTTTCGATCCTGGGCTTGGTTTTCATACTGTATTAGACAACCAGACAACCTGAAGAAGCCAAGTTATTCTCTATACCGTGGAGCCATCGTCACCTGCAACGACCTCTGCTCTTACCACCATATGGTGGCTCTCCTTTCAGAGATTGCTGCACAATTCGTTCCGGATCAGCACGCAGAACGTGGCCGAGCCAGCGTACTCGCTGAGATCTTATTTTATGCACAATATCGGGGATCTTCATCAGATCTCTGATCTCGATATTGTACAGAGCTCGGTATGTGCCATCTAATTCGCGTTCTGGGCCGCAAATCACATGCATGACTCTTCGCTCAAATGTAAGGAGCCATCTCTCGTACTCATCCGTCATAACAACGGGCCTGATCAACGCTTTGTAAAGCTTTAGCTTCACGGCACTTGATATGCGTTTAGATTTTAGCAGTGGGCTTAGAGGATACAAGGCACGGCTGCCAGGTGCACTTTAATATCCTCACCCACACTGTTATCGTGAGTGATAAGAGAGCCCAAATATTTGAACTTCCTCACTCCTTCATACGTGTAGTGGCCACTACTAAAATCTGGTGTGTCATTGTCCCTATAACTAGAGATCATGTATTTCGTTTTGGACTCATTGATCTGGAGTCCAACAGAAGCTGAAAACTCTACAAACGGATCAAGTATTTCTTTCACTCTGTTGCGATTCAGTTAATAGAATTATTACGGGGAGCAGAAATGAGAAAATGCTCCTCAAATGTCTTTTTGAGCTCAAAAGGCGTTAGGCTAGATAACAAACCTAGTTGGACATCCCACAGCAAGGATGACCTGACCTTTCAAATCTTTCGTAAGTTCTTCAATTTAATCAATGCTTCTAAAGCATGCTTCAAGCATTTTGATTTGAACCCGAACAAATTGCTTTCAGATTACTTCGTACATTCATAGTAATTTTTGTGGATCATACCTTCATTATGTACACTTTTGTATAGAAATTATTTCAAAATATAAGTAACGATAAAGACCAATATATTAAATCCATAGATATTTGTTTGCTTTTCAAATAAAGCTGTCCAAATTAGGTTAGCAGTCTTTGTGACAACACACACGTAAATGTTGAACTGGCATTTTAGGCACTAACTTTTATTTTGGCGCCTGAAAGAGTGCATCTTAAGGTCAAATTTCACAGTGATACCCTATTCGTTCGTTTAACCGAACATTTTTGAGTTAAATTAAATTAAGTATGTTTTTGTAATGTTTTATAGTTTATTTCTTTGAACCCAAACCCGAACCTGAACCCGTTCTTAATTAACTTGCTTTATTAAACCTGAACAGAAAAATCCGCTGGTTCGAAACCCTGTTCTAAACTATCTTCAAGTTTGCAGATTCGTTAGCTCATGATACCAATAACTTTTATGATCACTTGTGAAGAGTATCTCAGAAGTTCCTAACTTATACGCCCCTGAAAGATTACTATGAAAATTAAATTTAAAAACACACCAAGTAGAAATAAATACATATTTCAAATTCATCGAATTTGCCAATGTAATTCAAAAAAACGTGGAATGCACTAAAAATAATCTTTATTCATTATAAATATACTGTACCTACAATGTACAAATATAATTTTACAGTTAACATACAAACATAAATAAAATTAGCCAATTCATAGTTTCCTCTACTCACTACTAGAATGCAGCTCACTAAAGTTGTCATTTTTCCGCACTTTCAATACAGTAACAGTCGCCTCTTCATCGTTAAATTTCGATATGACCAAATGTTGCCCAATCTGAAACGTATAAAACTGAGAATGGTAATTCGTTCGTAAATATATCGACCTCGGGTCGCTAGATAGGACTTCGATTATCGTCTGCTGGTCAACATTTAGCGTTTTGATTTGTTCTGATGCTTGCTCAGCAAATACAACTTTTAATCGGTGATTGGATAGAATCCATGGTGGAACTTTTACTGGCGTAGAAACGGTGGTTGGCTCGTTAGACGCAGATGATGATGAGGGAATTGGTGGCGAAGAATTAGTTTCTTGTCCGTCTGGAGCTTCTCGTGTATTGAAGAATTCGTTCATGTTACAGAATACAGAGTTAGGATCGTCATATTGCGGAATGTATGGTTTAATATCGAATACCGGAGTCTCGTCTACCATATCGGTTCCATAGAAATATATATTTGAACCTTCGATCTCATCAATTTGTACCAAAGATAATCCAATTGGACATGGACGGTGTGGTGTACGACAACTAAATACTCCGACACGTTTCCCGTTCAACCGAGGCGGTGCCACTTTAGCTCTAGTGTGTGCACTATTCTTGTGGAAGTGGTAAAGTATCCAGAGATGGGAAAATTCAGACAAACCATCAATCGAGTGCTCAGGATTTGTGAATACGTCCGGATATATTTGTAAACAACCCCGAATACTTCCACCAACAGCCGGTTGACGCGGTACACCTTTTTTCTGCTTGAACTCCGTACGTATACATCCAATAGGAGTCATATCAATGGAATTACACGTTTTGACTTCCTTTTTATCATTTCGGATGTCTGCAGTCACACAATTTTCACATTTAAAGTCACTTAAAATTTTTCGAATCATATTCACGTCTTTATTGTGCACTGCACTAATTTTCTTCAACTGCTGTCTGAAAATAAAAGTTTAATAATTCCGGATTCTATTTGGGAAAGATTCCTTAAATTACCGTAAATTACCAATCTCCTTTCTCGCAACGGATAATTGCTGTTTTAATTTAAGAATTTCGGAATTTGCTTCACTCATTTTTGTACTGTGTAGTTAGGCCGTCAATTTGACAGATCGTATATTAACGAAATGTCAAAATTCTATTTCTAGCGGTGCCAACATAACAAAAAACAAATTTTTTGAACCGGTTAAACATTTTGTCAATATAATTATTTACGGTTTAGTATCGAAATTTATTGAAGTTTTTATTATGAAATTACATTTGAAAACAGAGAAAACTATCTATGCATGTATATAAACATTCTTATTAACTTATTTTATTATGTATATGAAAAAAATGCCTGATTTTTGTATTTTATTCTTAATGATGAGATGCGATATCTCCAAAAGTATGTTTCGGCCACATACATTCACATCCGGCGAATACAGTTCGAGTTTCAGATTCCCAACAATCAGAGCCTCGTAAACGACGTGTCAAAAATATTGTCCTATTAAGTTGCACACAAGAGAATCCAGCCTCACCACATACCTTATTGCGGGCATGTTGATTTGGCCCGTTATGATCAGCGGCATAGAAAGGTGATAGGCAAGATACTTCATCATAGTGATCTGGACGATATTCGAATACATCATTTTGATTTAGATTAATTACTTTGCGTTGAGATTGGCACAGAGATTGAAATGTTAACTAGAAATAAAATAGAATCGAGTTAAAAATGAGATTATCTCGATTAGATCAAGTTTACTTACTTTACCTCGATGATTATTTTTTGTGCGGCGAACTTCTTTCGTATCGCGTACATTTTGAATACCATATGGTACGCTTGCATCTAATTCCTTCTCACCTGTGTCATCATCATACGTATCCTCTACTTCATATGGATAAATATGATCGAATCCTCCCTGTGACGATTGGTCCTCACTCGGGTTAAACATAAAATACGAGTTTTCCCCCTGGTCTGGTTTTTGTAATTCTTTGGTCCATAGTAATGGGCTTTGCCAGCCGGGTCGCTGTTTAATGGGAAACGTTGGTAATTCCACCGGGTCGAATACATCTAATTTGCCATTGTTCGCATTGCACGCGCCAATCATAAGCAAAAGTAACTGAAATTACAAAAATGGCGTTGTTTCAAAATATAGACAAACATATTATAATAAGCGCTTATCTATTCCGAAATCAAATTAACCCTTCAACGTTAATTATCTATATGGTGGTGTTTATCGTCTACAACATAATTAGATCAATTAGATTGAATAGCATATGTAATAAATATGCGCCGCCAATCAATGAGTAAATAAATCACCATGAGTGGATTGATAGAGTACTTCAATGATAATTTACGTGGTAACTAATTAAAATTTACGAGTGTCAATTTATTTATGATTTTATGTGGGCGTTTAAATGCGGCTGAGATTCACTGTTTAGTTAAATTTTAATTTGAATAGGGCATTTCATTTCGCAAGATGATCTATGGTGGACCATAGTTGGCATTATTACCCACTTAATTTTCTTAATTAATCCCTTTGTGTCTTGCATATTCAAATGTGGTGCAGAATATATTAGCCATAAAATTGATAAATTGAAATGTAAACCAGTTTTGTATGTGGAACAAATCCATATCATATTTGAATATGTAAAACCCGAAGAGATCTTGAATACAGAAAATAGTTTGGCCTAAATTCAACACTTAAAGTTTAATCACTAAACGAACACATTATAAATTAAACTTACAAAGTACATAGCGCGATCGAAATACTTCATTTTAGATTAATCCAAAAACTACTAAAAATTACACTCAAATTAGTAAAACAGAAAAAAACTGGTGAATTAATATCAAAACTTAAGTCTTAATTAAAACACTGAAACTTGAGAGCAATGCAGTACTAAAAATGTTCACTGTACTTTTGATTGATTAATAACCGATGGAAAAGATGAAAATATACTGAATTACTGACGGCTTAAGGTTTCCTTTTTATAGAAGAAAATGTATCTCCTACTTTATCTACCGCATCAACCAATACTAAAATGAAGCGACGACAACTCCTATACACAGGTGTGATATTTTATTTTAATTAAAATTACAACAATTAAATTTTCCGTTCGAAGTACTTTTTTCTATTGCGTGGTAATAGAAAATTGGAAATTCGTTATTTGTGTACGTTTTCCATAATGTTGCGCGTGCATGAAGGAAAAGTGCTAACGATATTCGGATTAACTTATAATTTGTATACAGATAAGAAAATTCTATGAAAAATACCGGTGAAAAAAAGTAAAATGTTGAATATAGATTCTTGGAAAATTTGAAGAATTTTTTGAAAGTTATTGTATACGTGCAATTTGAGAGCGATTTGTTTGTATCTAAAAATTAAAGAAAATTCTTATTTAGGCAAGTAATCTGAGATGGTAAAATATTTAGAAAATTAAGAAATATCGTAGTTGTATTGAAATTCGGAAATATAAAACCGTAGAAATTTGAAAATTTTGGATTATAAGAATTTGGATAAATAAAATATATTTCAAAATTTAATTTTCATGCCAAATATGTTTCTTTCTGCATTATTATGTGTTATTAATTGGCAGTAAGGCATTAACAATCTGGATTCTGGGTCCATCGGTTTCGATTCCGACCTTGTTCTTATATTTCGGTCATATAACAATGAACAAGATATTTTTAATGTTATTTAACACTAATTTTGCCTGTGACATTTTTCAAATTCGATAAAAGACTAGCTATAAGAGGTTCTTCGTTTTCACATTAAAACATTAAAATTCCTGATCCCCAATTTTTTTGTTCACATATCATATTTTAAAATCAGATTTGCTCAATCTTTTACATCGCTATGCTATATTTCATACATATTGAGTCCGATTCATGACATCCTAGTATACTTAACATTTTTTCAATCTGTGCGGATTTACCTCATTTTGAAACCTCAAACTAAAGCTTGTAAATTTGGCTTATAGCTTACTCCAACCATTAACGAAAAGAACTAATTTAACATTATAAGCTGCTGCAACCGACTTAACGAGTTGTAACCTTTGGCTCACACGTATATGAAGAAAAGTTAATTTTAACATTTGTCCTAGTTATCTGACACCATTACGTAATTAACCTTAGTAACATCAAATTGGAGACCCCCCAAAGTATATGTTGTTAAAAAACAAAACATGTATACATAAATCAAATTATCTGCCTGTGTAGCCTTTAGGCTTCATGTTTTATACTTGAAAGTTGAAATTACAAAATTATTTATACAATTTTAAGAAAATGCTTAGAATTTGCTTTTAGTATTTATATACAATATGTAATTAATTTATGTTTATTCGTATCATAATAAAGTGCCATCTTTAAGGAACTTTTGTCATTCAGACCAGCTCACGATGTATTTTAGATGCTCAATTACAAGCACGAAGTCTTTATAACATTTAAAAGTTTGAACAACTTTCAAAAAATTAATCAAAACTATATAAAATAATAATGAGGTTTCGCGTCTGTTAAGTTAAAGAATTGCTTTCACTAAAAGTAAATCTCTCTTCTATTTTGCAGATAAAAAATGCAAACAGTAAATCGTTACGAATAATTTGCAATTTTTATTATAAGTTAACTGCGTTAAAGTTAACTTGGTTGGTGACGATCAAGGAGGATTTCGTCCGAACCGCTGATCAAGTTTTTTTCCTGCGGATAATTCTCTCCGTACATCAGGTGTTCCTGGATTTACGGCAGCCATACCTAGGGATGCCAACAAAATTGGTACAATGATGTAGAATGATAGTGACACAGTCTCAATGCTTTGTTAAAGTTGAGAATTTGCTATCTGTAATTTTTGAAGTTAACTCGGGTATTCGGCAATGAGATGCTCTGTCCGCGATTCTCTTTAATATCATATGTTGGAGTACATTTTTCGTAAAACTGAAACACCTGAACGTAGCATCTTTTATCGCCAATCCAATCAAGTGCATGCATATGCAGATAACATATGCGTGATTGGACTTAATAGCAACGAAGTGAAGGGAATACTTGATCGGTTTGTAGAGTTTTGAGCTGCTGCTATGGACTCCAGATCAATGAGTCGAAAACAAAATCATGATCTCTGGTTATAGGGAATTAGGAGGTTCAAATATTTAGACTCTCTTATCACTCACGACTGATTGTAACTCTTAAACTGAGAAGTTTAAAAATAATTTGTTGAGGATATTAAAGAGCAGCTGGCAGCGGGCAGTTGTGCTTTGTATCCTCCAAAGGCACTACTAAAATCTAAACACCTATCAAGTACCGTGAACCTGAAGCTTTACAAAGCATTGCTCAGGCCCGTTGTTATGTATGAAAGTGAAAGTTGAACGCTGACGGACGGGTACGAGAGATGGCTCCTTACATTTGAGAGAAGAATCATGCGTGTGATTTTAGGGCCACAACGCGAAGTAGCTACCAAACTCTGTACAATATCGGAATGAAGATATGATGAAGATCCCCGATATTGTAAATGAAGTAAAATTTCAGCGTGTACGCTGGCTCGGTCACGTTCTGAGTTACATGATTTCATAACCGTCATATTTTTGACTAGTTCTCGAACTCTTTCGTTGTTTTAAGTCTAACCAAAATCAAATTTTTGTTGATCAAACCAAGCACTCTCATTATAAAATAAATGAAATATTGACCTCAGCCCTGAACAATTTTTCCTTTATTTTATGTGAGTGCTTGGTTCAGTCCGTTTTCTGATATAAATTTTGATAAACATTTGTCGTTCAACAATTTGATCAGTTTTTCAAAAATTTAAAAGAAACAATTATGGTCATAAATTTGCATTTGGTTTATAATTGTAAAATTATATTTGCAATATCAAAATCCAGATCAACATTATAAGCCTGATAATATCAAAACTATTTAAACCTAGGATGGAATTCCACATGGTGATCGTTGATTGTAATTATGGTGATAACAAAAAGTACCTTATAAAACACTAAAACTAATAGGACGTATGACATCGTTTAAACTAAAGTATAGAACGAGTGGGCACTAAAGCAATGTTAATATTCAAACAAGACAAATTTCGAATTTTTTGAATCACTTGTTTGAACAACTGGGAAATATTTTTTTCCAAAAGTGTTCATATCCACAGAAAATTATGTATTCTCTGGTAGTTAAATATCAATCAGCAATATGCTATGTAAATAAATACAAAACCAGCTATCAATTGGTTGACATTTGCACCGAAATGCATGTAGGTGGTTACATAATATCTCAATCTCTGTAAATATTAATTAAATAAAATAAATTAATATTTTTCATGAAAACAAATTAACATTTTTTAACAAGCAAATTAACATATGTACAACTCTATATACTCCTATTACCTCTTTAACAAGTTGTTTTTATTTATATAGAGATAGATAACCGAGCGTAAATAACTCAGTTATGTATACGAGTACGTATATAAATTTTACTAAGTGTTCGCAGAAAATTAATCAAGCATCATTCTTTTATGCTTCCTTCATTTATGTATAGGGGCTATTTTAAAGGATATATATATGTATATATATATATATATATATATATATATATATATATATATATATATATATATATATATATATATATATATATATATATATATATATATATATATATATATATATATACAGAAATGGACATCTATTTATAATTGTCTTAGATGGTAAATTACTATAGTTACAAGTCTATTGTATATTTTAATCCTGGACTTCTTAAAACGGGTTAATCCGTATATTAAAATTGTCGTCAATTGTTATATAAATATATGGACACAAAATAAATATTTGTGCATAGTAGTTTTGTATAAAACCTCTTTAACTTTCCCCCATAACTTCGATCACTACTGTAGTACGCATTAAATATGCCAATCAATCAAATCAAAATGGATTATTATAGTGAAAAATTAATTTAAATTTATACGCTAATCACGTTAATCGATACGACCCCATAATAATTTATCAATATATGTGCGCGGTTAAGCTATCTATATACTATATATGTATATACAAAACAGACGGTCTCTGTGCGACAGTAAATTTTAGCGGATTTATTTTCATAAAAATTCAATTGTTAAGCAAATAGTATGCAATTAACAATTACTATTTACTTTTATGAGATATGAACTTTTCTGCATTAAGTAGTTTTTTGCGCGCGCGGAAATTGGATTTCACCGTATATACTATGCTGGATTTGTACGATAATTTAAAAAGCTGTCAATTTTTTACTATAGCAACGTAAGAATAATTATTGTTTATTCTTTACGTCAAGTTAAACTATATATACATAGATAGTGTTACAATAATGAATGACGATCCACCACCGCCACCACCAACACTCCAATCAATGTTTGTAGCATTTGCAAAGTTTGGTGCAGCAGATCGCACATTCGATGGTTCATCAATATTATTATCACAAAGCGATGTATGGATGCAACAAGCGAAGATTTTTAATAAGTATTTAACGTTAACAGACACTGGAGTTTGTTATAATACATTCAAGTAAGTTCAATTATGAAATTTATTATTCAGTTGTGACGATGAAATTGCGGCATGTTACACAGAATTGGCAAAACAACATATAACTTCATATCAGTTTTACAACTTTATTTACTATACAATCAAACATACCAAATATATTATGATATGTGGGTTACAATTGATATCTCTAAAAGCTTTACTTTATCCAGATTTGAATATTTACGTCATTGATATGTAGTATTTGAATTTATTGAGACAACTATTTTATCAGTTTATAACTTGACCCTTTGGTTAATACATTTTGTGGGTTGAACTGAAACATGATTTCTCTATAAAATCTATATCATTCCCAAGAATTTTATTGTTGTCAAGGTTAGTTTTGTGCAGTATCGATATATCAAAATAATCAAAATAAATTAGGTTAAATTAAGGTTTTCAGTACAGACGTGGAAAATGATAGAGTAATCCTATGGAGACAGATATTCGATTTTATTCCATTCATTTTAAGAATAATATCGCAAGTAGAATTTGATGGAGTGCCAAGCGTTCTTATTTTTATGAAATTGTTCCTCTTAATTCTTCTCTAAAATCGTTTTAGAAAGATTTATTAATTTTAGGAGTGATTGGTCCTACTTACCCACCAAAATTTTAAGCTTGATGTGATTAATGAATAGGAACTCGTTCCAATGCTGCTGAACGACATGGTTAGTCAATTTGTGGATAAAATAAAGAGTCTTTGGCTCATTTTTTGAATGAATGAATTTTTCTTGGACAATTAATCGTATAGTCTTAAATCCCATATGCTACACTTCATCAGGCTGTGCTGTTAGATCGAAATTACCAGATTTATTCTATACGACTTTTCAGATCAAAAATTATTTTTGATCAGCGACGAAAATCGAACTGTGGATCTCTAGAACAATCTATCACTCCTACCATCTGTGATTTGAGTGATTTGTACTATCGATACAAGAGCATTTACGAAAGCAAAAATTTTCTGTCTCATTTCGGTCTCATTTATTTTTTTATAATTTTAATTCAATGTTAAATAAGATTTTATTTAATATAAATTTGATATAAACATTTATTGAATTAAATTTAATTCATTAGTATTTGTGACTACGCAATCTAACCAAAATAATTACAAATTTCAACTTAAATGTTTTAAAAATACTTTAAATTTTACTATTAGGTGCTTCATTAGGTCTTAAGTAACATTTAATAAGAAGTCTATAAACCTCCTTACTTCTGATAACCGTCTTGTAATACTAGCGTAAGTTGCGGATGAAATCTACCGAGAGTTTGCTTCAAATTTGAACAATTTCATTCCACAATTCATGATTTATAATACCAACTCTATCGGGAAGTTTATTTTGTACGTACATATATCCAAATATTTTCGATAATGTTGAGTTTGGAGCTTTATGGCGGTCAATTGAGGCGATTTTGATCCACACCATGTAAAGGTTCAGTTTCATCTTTTATCTTATGTGCTTTTTTATTGTCCTGTTGCAAAATGACATTTGGTCATTGAATAACAAGCCATAACAGAATAACTTCGGTTAGAATATTAAGATATGTTAATTGATTTAATTTGTATCATAATATTATTTCCGTCACCTTGTCGTTTTCAGGCAAACATACGACGATTCTTTACGGTTTTTGTGTTGGAATAAAATAATTGTTTACCTCAACTGTCATTTAAAAAAGAAAACGAAGACTTATCAGTAAATAGAACATTGCGCCAGAATTCTAAGGGATTATCGAATTGTTTGGCAAATTTAATGCGTTTCATGTACTGCTTTTAAGTATATACCTACATAAGCTGTATTGTATAGTATTCACATGCTATTTGTACCTCCCTCCAATCATTTTAAGTGGCGTCCCATGATAGCGATCAGTTATCATAGCCGATTTTTCTTCTAGGCTGATTTCACGGGTTTTAGGCATTCCTATGCTCCTTTGACGAAATTTGAATGAATATTACAACATTTCAGCCCAAAATATTAAAACAAGAGAACAAAACCCGCCAGGATCGAAACCCCGCCATTTAGGAAAGAAATGTGCATTTTCGAAAACATCACAAATACTAATGAATCAAATTTAATTCTATATATTTTTAATAGGGCTGAAAATCTTTATATCAAATTAAACCTTATTTCATAATTCAATGAAAATATTAAAATAAATTTAAAAAAATAATAAATATTGTTTGTTAATTTTATATGATAAATAGAAATGAGACCGCAAATTTATGGTATCACCAATACTAATGAATCGAATAGTAGATGATTATAGTTTATTCAGAAATAAATAGAAACTTAATTGGTATTTTAACATACTTGGTGACAGATTGAAAAAAACACGTAGATTCAGAATGCTGGGCAGCGGATTAACTTACTTTTAAGATAAATATATGTTAGAATTCAAAATTTTGTATATGATGAGTTCCAAGTCAAATTATAAAGTTGATTTGTTTTATAAACATCTTCTGACATGTGAAAGCTGGCAACGAATTTATTAATTGTGTATAATTTTAAGATTAAAATAAGTGAAAGCCTTTTTTTGAATTTATTTTAAGATTAGAAATGTACTACTTAAGTTCAGCGTGAATACGTTAATGCAGGCTTCTAATACTTTTTATTTAGTGTTTTGGTTTAATCAGTGAATGTGACGAACCGATGGTAGGAATATAGAATTAGTAAACTAGGTCCTAATTTGATACCATATTATCGCTAGCCAAAAATTATTAATCACATACATATAACATTTATATAATATTCAGCAAAAACATTTGTTTACAGGCGATTAAAACTCGATTATCCCACGTTTGTTCTGTTCCTTGAAAAATTATGTGAAGAGAAAGAATTGAATCTCGAAGAATTAAAATCAAAGCTGCTCAATTGTGGAATGCCTGGGGCTAAAACAATATCTAATTAATAACACAAACCGTATAATATATATTTATTTTTAATTTATTTACATAAGTTCATTTTATAATATTAATAATAATTAATTTATAATTTGTATTTTGCGTTTTGTTTTTGTTTTGCATTTTTAATTTATTTAATTAATATTATAACATAATAATGAAATTACAGAATAATTTTTTGTTTGTATAATTTATGTACACTCGAATGGAAAATGAAATAATGTTGTATAATTAAAATAAACTATAAAATAAAATTATTAATCTCCAATAAATAAAAATAATAATTAAACATCTTAAAAATTGTATTTTATTGAACAGGCACTAAAATTTATATTGATTATTGTATTTAATTATCAGAACGCAATATTTAATAAACAAAAAAAAAGCCAAGAAATTGTTTATTTGTAAGTAATTAAGTTCCTAAAGTATATAATAAGGTATATATAATATTATATATAAGCAAATATATATAAAAAAAAAAGAACTAAATAGAAATCACATATTATTACCGTAATTAAAAAACAATAAAATCAATTTTAAGGATACATTAAGACGCATTCCCATGTTAAGGGTGTCTTTTTAAATTCACAATAAATATAGATAAAAAAAATTGTAAGATGAGCAAAAATTTACATGATTTTGTAATTTGGCATTGGGGTGGGAATTAATTATGACGTGGGATGAAATGATTATGAAATAGTCATGTTCTAGTTAAGCCAATAATAAACCGCAAATGTTGTCGAAATATTCTCAATATGATCATACAATGGTTGTCTACGATCCAGGGAATTTACATGGAATACTCTTTGAAAAGTTTATTTGCAGTTAAATTAATTTTGTAAACTATTAATACATATTTGAATATTTAAATTCATCGTATAGTTGTAGTTTTTATCTGTTCCGAATTTTGGTGAAACTGATTCTTTTTGGTTTAATTGAATCTGTGTTAATATCTAACACATTTTTGTTTTACATTTTTCCAAAAATTTGAGCTTCATATTACATTTTTAGACCTTCGATGGTTTTCATAGAAAAATCAGTTACTTTCATTACAAAACGATATAAATATCCATAGCGATCGTTCCAAAATTGGTAAAATTCATCGTATTCAAGCTCGAATAACAATGGACAATTTTTACTTTGTCTTTTATGTCTTTTTATTTTTGATAAGAATATATTTTAATAATCTAACATTTCCACTTTTTCACAAGAAATCTGAAATCGTCTCCGATATTTGTTTCAAAAATGGTATATTAATATTAATATTGATAGTATCATTAGACCTTACATTTTTTTCTATCAATATTTTACGATATTAGCAAAAATGAATTGTGTGACATTAATAATGTCTTAAAACGTAAATTTTATTTGCGATATCCGATGTCCATATAGCACTTAAACCATGTCAGTAAAGTATACAACGATAACAAGTGTGCATATCTTAAATATTGTATTCAACGTTCAGAATTCAAAAAATCTATTGAAACGTAGACGTATTACCCTTTGTTAAGTATATTATGTCATATTTGTCTCACAATCAAAGTATAACCCCCAAATCCATAAATAACCACAGGATCACATGCATACTTTAAAAAGAATAAAATCAGTAACAAAAAAAAAGAATGTTGAAATGTTTTGTAATATTTTAATTTTTTAAATATGATCACAATATTTTCAAATGTAATGAGATGAACTAATTTAATAAAATGATAATAATTAATAATATAAAATTAAACTTGTTTAGCCCAAAATATGTATGTAATTTTTTTTTATGTAAATATCCAATTTTTTATACACTTGTCTGTTATGGAAAGAAAAATCTACGTTCTATATTTATATACCTACATTTGTTATATAAAATATAATAACATATATATAAAATTATTATCTGAACCTACATTCTTTTTATTAAATTAATTAATTTATTTATATATTGTATATAAGGATATAATTATAATGTACCATAAACAACGCTATGTTATTTGATTTATATACGGACGAAAAAATAAATTTATTATTCTTGATGTAATAAATTTAATTCTGGTCATCCCGCGACATGCCCTCAGAATAGTCTATTAAATTTACACATTAATAAATTTATTTGTTCGTTTTATATAAAAATTATAGAAATATTTTTCATTTTTATCATAATATCAAAAACGGAATGCATTTTATGATTTTTTTTTGTATGTATGTGTGTATATTTATAACATATATTCTTTTCTTCTATTATTTATTTATATTTAGATTATTACTTGCCAAATATTATTTAATAGTGATTTTTCTTATTTAATATTATAAATTTTAATTTATTTATTTATTTTGTTTATTGTAATTTTGTTTTAAAGATTATATTAGATCTTAGTCCACAATATAATGTATTGTATTTACTTTTACTTTGCAGATGATAAAATGCAGACTTCTCTCTATTCTATATATTATATATGGCTTACATTGGTCCATCAATGGTACTTACCTTTAACGTACAATAATATATAGTTCGAGCAAATAGAAATAATGGGACTATAAATACACCAATATATGCAACATAGATTGCAGCATGATCCTAGGGAAACAAAAATAAATGAAACATATTTTATCATAAAAATCAAATGAAACAATACTCTTCAATCTTGCATAGAAATCAAAATCATGTTGCGATCACTCATCAAATTGAAAATTTTAGTGATTTGCTTGATTGTAAATAAATAATCAAAGGAAAATGTAGCTACCCAAAACAGCAAATAGCTTATATATGGGTGTAGTGTAGCTATCCTTTCAATTTTTTACCGGAAAAATTTAAATTACAAATGGCAAGTTATAATTCCTAACGATTTATTTCAAAGGAGGATTGAATCATTTTGTTACATTATGCTTCGTATTAGTCATAGAAGGACCCCTGATCTAACTATATAAAATATATTACCTTTGCATATTTATAGGTTCCTACAGTTATACCAATTCCAATTGCAAGGAATATTATTCCTAAAATTAAAAATAAAAATCCTCTACTTCGTGCAAATACTGAACCAACAGACGACACTTTTCGACAATGTGGACATCTAGCTAAAGCATTATTTAACGTATTAAACTGTAAACAAAAAAATCAGTTAAAATCTTTACACAATAAACTACAAATATATTGCAAATTTACCAAAAATGTATCACTGCAATGGCCACATGAAACACGGCACATTCCCGGTACAGATGGTACAGGCGGTGTTACAGGACTAGGAGCCAAATTTATAATTCGCTTACAATTTGGCCGTGGGCATGCAATTCGTTGCGATGAACTTTTACATATTAATAGACAATTACATGGACATCTGACATATTTTTTACCCGGTGGGGCATTACGAATTGGCTGTAAAGAAAGAAAAATAATTCAAATATTAGATATATTTTAAGCCAGAATAGCAACAATTTAAACATTTTAACAAAAATTGATGATCGCCTAAAGCAAACGACTTGATTTACAAGTTTATGATTAATTGTTGATAATTATCATGACAGTCAAATTTAACTATTCATATTTATTGTACATTTTACCTTATCGTTGATTTTATATATAATTACGTTACGTTATCCGTAGATAAAATGTCATGTCCCCGCTAAATGAGAACTGTGTAGGGTCGTAGTTTTAATGAAAATGTGTATATCACTAAACATTGATAAAGTATGTATAGTACATTGATAAAGTATATAGGCGTTAGAATGACCATAGGTGAAAGATCAACTAAAAAGTATAGTTGTTGTATAACACGGAATTATTAAATAGCGGAAATAACGTCACAACCCCAATTAGGGAGTTTGGTTAAATTACGATGTTTTTACTAAAATTTCCAGAACATGTCCATTAATAAATGTGATTAGATTATGAGAAAACTTCCCCTAAATTTCGAAACATCTTAGCCTGACTTGTCAAACATTGTTTTATTTGTTCTACGTGATAAAATTAAAATATAATTTTTGACTAATCTCTGATATATGTATGTATAGTAAATAGATCGTTTAACAATATGTGATTCACTTTAATTTAAAAGGCAATTTTATCAAATATTTTTATGTGTAGAATATGATAAGCGAAATAAAAATTATTTGTAGCATAGCGTAGATAACAACATTTCAAAATAACATACTGTAATTTTATGACAGTTCAGTAGATTCATACGGGTAACAAATTTGCGAAATACGTTGGATAAATTAGTACATATTTGTTGCATGTTGCAATTTTCGAAGCATCACGTACAATACAATTTAAAAAAGATATGATTCTTACCAGAATTTATTTGTTTGGGTGAATTGTATAAACTCCCTAACTAAACGAGGAAAAATATTAGTTCAAATTTTATTTTTTAATCAACATTCACCTGGGAGGGAGATGTTGTCACAACACCATTTTCTATATTCGATAGACGTGTCCGTCTCTTTCTCCAAGAACAAAATTATACACTATTTCGCATTTAATTCAGCAATTTCTATTGTGACCTAGACCTGCTAGATTCCATTTCTATAAATTCATTCGATAAAATATCACCAATTTTTTTATTTTCGATAGCTAACGAAATGAGAAGAAAGAGCTAATGTGCAAATGTATTCTAACATGGTGATATAGCATTTATTCTAACATGCTACTGTCGATTATCGAACAAATTACCCGAGTAACATGTGTATTGTAAGGTTACTTTAATAATACAATTTCTGTTGCAAAAACTATTACTATTTAGCATGTACTATTTATTTTAACCTTTATAAATTCGCATTTTAATCTAAAACTATGTACATATATGAAAAAATGTTAAAAATATTGATATCTAATCACAACTAAGATTCTACCAAAATTAAATTCATAATTATGTAATCAAATTTTAATTGAAAACATAAACAAATTCAATTTTAATTCATCGGCAATTTTTATTTATCTCTCACAATTCTAAATACCTACGTATAATTTTAGTCCCTAACGTTTGAATAAAGTTAAAACTGAATTTCAAATCAGCCTGATCTACACTAAAAAATCTATGTTAAATTGTATTAAATTTTTCTATCAAATAAGTTTATGGTTAAACCTAGCTGGATTACGTTCAGTAAATTGTTTATTTGTAGTGTCAACATTTAGTGTTTAATTTATCAAAAATAAAAAGGAGCTATTGAATGTTTACATTTATATTAATTGGGTAAATTCATTTTTTTGAATTATGATTTGGAATAGGTATTCCATGCAATGTGAAAGAAAAGTCAGTCTTGATACGTTTTTAAATCCAACCAGAAGACTCACAAATTACAAAAGAAGCCTAATGACATCATGGCAAAAATTAAAATAAAAGGGAAATGAAAATGCTACTCACAATGGGAATGCACTATGACTCATATATCTTCAAAGACTATAAAAATGAATGGTTAATATATAGTTTAATTCCTAATTTTTTGCTACATCTCATATTTGAATCCCAGTTCGTCGCTAAAATCACGCACAAATACAAACAATAAAATAAATTTCCGAAAAATATACAAAAACAGACACTTATCAATTAAAATGTTATATGTACATGTTTATAGAGTATGTACAGTACAAATGCAGAATCATGAATTCATTACACTCTCATTGCTGCATTCGTAAATTTAGTACGCGATTATAATAATCTATACTACAGTACAGTCACTTACAGTTGCTTCATTGCATTGATTGCACTTCACAACATGCTGTTCTCTTTTCCATGTTATATCGATCATAGCTTGACATACGCGGCAAGTTACCATTGGTACGCCACTCGCGGCCGATCCTTGATACGGTGGTGGTAATTCATCGGGTCCAATGGATGATACTATTGTAGCACCGCCAACAGCTGATTGTGCTAGAATATACGAAAATAAATGTAGTATAAACAAATAAAATAAACAATTAAAAATATATTGTTAAGGATGAGTCATCCGTGTATAAGTCGGTGTGACTAAATCCCTTCTATCGACCGTCATGATCGCTCTATAAACCTACCCACAGCCGCATCACTACTTTCCTGTGCCTCAGAATAATTTTTGGTCTCCTCATTCGCTAATAATGGTTGTTTTTCACTCATTTTGATTATTTATCGAACAAAACAAAATTAAATGAAACTTTTCGCCGTAACACAACAAAAATTACACCACCACAGATTTTTTTAATTTTTTCTTTTTATTTTGTTGCGCCTTTGCCTTTCTTCTTTTCGAAATTTCTATGTACGTAGATTTTATTTATTTTTGTCCCGATTCGATTATTAATTAATTTCTAATCTATCTCGTTTACGACGGTGTCAAATAAACATAATACTTAACTTCTATTTATTGTGTACATTTAAAAACGCGAATTAATACTTTTTAGTTAATTGGATTTGGGTGACAAGAAAAAATTGTATTTTTTTTTACAAAATGTCAGAAATTTTTTTGTTTTTCACCACCATCAATGCCGTATACACAAATACAATAGAACTTTTTGATATGTCAAACTGGCATAAAATGAACTAACAATATGCGAAAGTGTTATAATTGTATGTGCAGTGACATCTATCGTAAGCTTTTTATGAAATGCACGCCAATTAAATCCTTAATCGCGGTTAATTTATTTAAAAATATTTCTTACACAAAATATATTATAAATAATTACGATATATGTACTATATATACTGAAATGCTGCGAATTTGTATAAACTCGACTGTATCGCGTAAAATTTCAATGTACTTTAGAAACTATAATTAAATTAACATTATATCATCATGCCATACCGAGAAGTCTATTAATTCTGATTAGGAAGGACTCATATAAGGCAGATAACATTGATGTTTTTGTTAAGTTAATTTTATTAGATTAGGAAACTTGTTCTGCCAAAATAAAATACTGTATAAATATTCCGTTTTAAAATATGTACATACATACATTTATATTGAATTATTAAATTCACATATGAAATACGTGCTGTTTAATATTTTTACTGTGATCCCAAAAATCTCAACTATCGTTGTATATACGATTAAGCATTTCTCGTTCCCTGGCTGTAGCTTGATAGTGCGAACCCCGTTCTTTTCACAAATTGTAAAAATCGAGTGCAATTTAAAATTTAATTTTAATGATAGATAACGTGGGCCTTGTAGAAAAATTTTCACATAAGAATATTTCGTATAAATTAATTAACCTTTAATCATACCGTAAGCTTAGCTTTAAAAGATAAGCTCTATAACATCACACCCACACTTTCAAATAATTTCAATATTATATAGAAATATCCGTTACTATTTGTATTATAAAAAATATAAACCGTTACATACATGCACAGTACCTTCATTCTAACTGCATAGCTATAATAAAGCGACAAAATGGTACAACCTACAATAATAAAGCCTCAATATTAACTAACTCAAATTATGTCAATAATACCATCTATAAGTGGATACCATAAACTATCCACTGTATAACAATTTTTCGTTAGGAATGAGACAATTATTTGACAGTACAGTAACATAAATAAAACAACCATTGAAGTGTTGTGTGATGATGATCAACAACAGACTGTGAGAGAAAGTAAGTAAAATAAAAGTCGTAAAAAATATAAACATTGTGTTGTGGTTCATTTACATAAACGATGGGTTGTTTTGAAAGTAAACCCGATAAGCGGCATGAGCCGACAGCAGTCCGTGGCTGTACTGATGTTTGTTGGCTGGTGATATACACGCTATTCTGGATACTATTGGTATGTATTTATTGATGATCTATTTTATGTCGAATGATTTCAGCCAACGCCGCGCCCTAATTTTTCCGTAATGATAGATTCGAGCTGAAATTAGTTAATTAGCAAGGTTAAATTAATAAGATTAAGTTAATTACGGTCGTTATTTTACAGTTGGTCATAGCGATATTTTCTTTTGTGTTTGGGAGTCCGTTGAGGATTATAAATGGATATGACTCGTACGGGAATACATGCGGCGTTAAGAAAAATGATAAATACAATGATTTCCCGCTATCTGGCATGAATACACAAGAAACGCCGTATTTACTGTTTTTGGACATGAAGGAGCTGAGACAAACGCTTAAGGTTTGTGTGAAAAAATGTCCCGACCGTGCAATAGGAAATGCACGAGAGTTGCATCAGTACTATAAGGAGACGGGAAATAAATTGTGTCGATACGATTTTGATATGGAATTACTGTTGAAACCGGAGCCACGAGATACTAAATATTTCGATTTACTTGGGCCATGCCCACCCTTTCCGATTTACGAAGGGTGAGTAGAACAAAACAATTGAATCACGCGATATGTTAATTCATCGGTTTTTCAATTTGAAGGACGATTCATCATGCTATTGGTGACATACTTTAAATTAATTTTTTTTACTACATTTTAGAAAACCTGTCCTTCATCGATGTATTCCCACAGGAAAAAATGCGCCTGGAAAAGAGGTTCGTGATATGTATGCCTTACTTAATTCGTGGGGAGTTGCCGAACAGTTCATGAGTGATTTATACAAAACTTGGCCAATCATCGTTATATTATGTTTCGGTGCTCTACTGCTTTCCATCGTCATGATTACCATGCTGCATTGGCTGACCAAAATAATTTCTTGGTTAATTTGTATTTTCGTTGGAGTTGCGAGTATCGCAATTACCATTGTGCTCTGGATGACATACTATCGAATAAAACATAATTTAGATGTGGATATGAAATACTCATTACTCGAGGAGGTTGCCCGTAATGAAACAGCCGTTTACGTCCTGGCCATAATCGCTACAGTCATCATGATATTTTTAATTCTAATCATTTTTTTGCTGCGAACGAAAATTGGAGGACTAGCTGCATTATTTGAGGAAGCCGGAAAATGTATGCTTTCCCTACCAGGATTGGCAGGGCCACCAATACTGGCATTTATCGCTTTAGCAATATTTTTAACATTTTGGGTAATCGTTGTGATTTGCCTAGCGACAGCAAATTATCCTGGTGTCAAACCACTAATCCCATTGGGACAACTGATCACACACAACGAAACAATGGGTGTTGATAAACCGCCAAATGGTTCCGATTATAAATTATTTAAATTGGTCGAATACCTAGAAGCACATTGGTTAAAACGCATGTTGTGGGTCTACTTTATTGGTTTGATTTGGACTTCGGAATTCATTTTTGCATGCCAACAATTAACAATTGCCGGTGCTGTAGCGTTTTGGTACTTTCGAAAACCAACCGATGCTCCTGTATTGCATTCGATCGCAAAGTTGGTAAAATATCATTTAGGATCTGTTGCGAAGGGTGCCTTCTTGATTACGCTGTTTAAAATCCCACGACTTATTTTAACGTATCTATACGCTAAATTGAAACGAAGTGAAGATGGTGGCAGTGGTATCGCATCGTGTTTGTTAAAATGTTGTATCTGTTGTTTCTATTCATTGGAAAAATTTATCCGGTATCTCAATCACAATACGTACACCGTGATTGCAATCGAGAGTATAAATTTTTGCCCAGCGGCCGGAATTGCGTGGAATGCGCTATGGTCTAATGCGTTACAGGTTGCGACAATTAATGGAATTGGTGATTTTATCTTGTTCCTGGCGAAATTGGCGGTAGCTGCTGTTTGCGGTTTAATCAGTATTTTGTTGTTACGGGACAATCCGGATGTTAATTTTTATGTTGCACCCGTGATTATCATAACGGTATTTTCATTTTTCATCGCTCATGTAATTTTATCACTTTATGAGGTAAGTGAGAAATTTATTGTTAAAATTAATAGCATTTCGGTAATAATCTTTGCTAATAATTCTATACCCAATAAAGACCATTTAGTACCACATATTTATCGTATGCTATTTGCCAACCTATATTTTCAAATTAAACAATAGAATTATTTTATTCACCATATTCAATATTTATTCAATTCGTCTTGTAACTATTGGCATACATTTAATATCAAATTATATTTTATATCGAACTCTAATTTAAAATAACTTATTCATTCAGAAATTCTAATTCTAATCAAGTTATGATGGCTCTTTTTTTGAATGTTAGCACTTTTATTACAAGATTTTCATATATTCAAGAAATACATATGTACTCAATTTTATTTTAAGTTAAAAAATCGAAAAACTTAAGCAAATATGTATTTAAATTAATTAAAATTTGTGTTTAATATGAAAACACTAATGGAATTCTATGAATGACTGTTTCCAAAATTCCCCTCAAATATTTAATTTAATTTAATTCAAATGAGAATAATATTTCAATTTTACATGCACTTTCAGATTGTGGTCGACACTCTATTCTTGTGTGTTTGCGAAGATCGTACCATAAACGGACCAAATGGCCGATGGAAGGAAAGCAATCTTGCAATGCTTTTAGGGGAAGTACCAGCAACCGAAGTTCCAATGCAACAAATTGAAATGGCTCCAATAACCAAACAGCCATTCAGTTCAAATCCATCCGCTTAACTAAATAATAAAATATTTCATTAGGATTAAGTCAAACGATTCATTTAACAATTCGCTTCCATATTTTATTATACATACATATTACATATATACAAATACTTAAAGATGCACAAACATTTAAATATTTGTTTTCTAATTAAGTACTACACATACCCCTATTGTTTAATCGACTTATCTATTGGTTGTGCTTTTATAAAAGTTATTTTTGTATTCTTAATATATATATATATATATATATATATATATATATATATATATATATATATATATATATATATATATATATATATATATATATATATATATATATATATATATATATATATATATATATATATATATATATATATATATATGTATATATATATATATATATATATATATATGTATATATATATATATATATATATATATATATATATATATATATATAACTCGAATTCAGCAAGTTTTTAAATATTTAAGAAACGCAAACCGAGGTTGGCTTTTGTAATTTTTGTAACGTATAGTATTAACTGTAACTTTGCACACATCTAAACTGCTAATGTTGCTCATATTGTGTATTTGTGTGTATGCTCAAAAAACCTACGCAAAAACTATTTGGAATTAAATAATTTGCTCAACGTAACATAAAACGAAGCACAATATATATCCTTATTTAGAGGCTTGGAATAATTTTTGGTGTTAGCTTTTTATTTTTAATTAACCAACATGAAGAAAACCATTCCATTTATAAAAGATACCATTTTAAAATCGACATACAAGATATACAAATTTATATTTTGATAGAATTTTTTTTATATACATATAGAACATATAACAAATTCTATTCAAATAAGCAATAGTAATATAGCAATATTTACAAAAAAAGAAACAACAGAATCTACTATAATATATATTGTTATTAATTGTTATTGATATTACATAATATATTGTACAAATAATTACAAATCACATTTTAATAAATGTACAATAAATTTACTACCAACTGTTTTAAGTGTAAAAATTATAAATAATTTTTTTGAGCAGCTATGTCTGTGTAAAGTTAAAAAATATTGTTTAAGTTTAATAAAACGAATAAAATGTACTTGTTAGTGTTAATATTTTGCTCTAAGCGACGATCGTGACGATAAACATATATTACTTTACTCTGTAAGTTTATTCGATAAAGTGCTTCTCTTGTGATTCGATTCGATCAGTGGTATCGAGTTGGGAAAATAATACTTAAACTAGTTTGAGATGTGGACTTGATCTAAATAGTTTAAAATTTGTTGTAGGCACATTTTCCACGCTTTCCATAAACTATTATGATACACAGAATTCAAATCGCAAACTCGTACACTCATATTGTCAATAATATCGTATCCATCATCAGCTTAGGCAATGAATATAAACTGAATTATCATGAAAACATTCCTAAATTTAGTCGTTCTTTAGGGATACATTTTTGCTAAGTAAATGTAGGTAAGTATACAAACACGCTTATACCAAATGATTATATGTAGTTGCGAAGTAAGAGATTTATATGTATATCAAATTAGCGTACAAATTATTTTGATCGGTAATTAGAAATTGATAGAACATTTTTAAAATGTACATTCTATTGTTGTCCGCATCGATTTTGATTCTGAGAAGTCTGTACAGCATAGCAGCGTCAAATTATGATTACTATGCCTACAATTAATCGCCATGCTAAGCAAATTGTATTATATTCGTATTGTGTTACAGTAAATTTAAAATATTTTTACAAAATAAAATATCTAAAATCATCACATTTAAGATTACCACGAATTACAGATACTCGTAAAATAGAGTATCTATATAAAACTATAAAATAAATAAAAAATTTTATTTCTGTTTACTTTCTAAATATCGAATGTTTATTTCAACCCCAGCAACATATAGATAGCTAAATACATAGCTAAATAATAAATGTCCTGGAATATTCAAAAACGTATTAGAAAATATAACATAATTCATTTCTAATCAAAAACATAATATTCTAATCTAATTTTATTGAACTTAATATGGAAACGCTTTGATGTACTGTTATCCATATAGCTATTAGCTACACGACACTGGACATATCAGTAAATCAATTTAGAATATTTTGCGACCTGCCTTAAGAACATGGCCTCGAAAAAGTATGTATAAGCGATTGTTTTTGGGTAAGTTTATTGCTCCATGAAAAAATAAATTCCACAAGGGCATCTGTACATTACCATGTTATTGTGATAGAAGGTGAAATTTTGAAATAATTTTTCTATTATTTTATTTTGCATATGGCCGAATAGTACGTAAATCTAAATAGGGTACGGAAATGAAAGGTATAACGACCTACATACTGGCCACACATAGCACATAGATATACATGGTTTAAATTAAGGTCGCATACTTCAGTGAATTTTATTGACCCGTGCCATGCAAATATTAAGACAAATTAAGTTTGCAGATATATGATCATAGTTTTTTGTTGGAGATGTGAGTGGTATTTCCAGATTTTCGTTTTGTTTATGGTTTATCGGTCTGTTTGATTATGTGCTCGGACATATTATATAAGTAAGTATATCGTCAATCGTGTATTCCTTGGCCATTGTAAGTTTCCGATCAGTTATTCCCACAATCTCATCTCCATTTTCCGCCGGACATAACTTTGGTAGCATCTAATTTTTATTGTATATACTTCTCTACTAATATTGTGGAATAAGAGAAGAAACCATAAATTGACGTCATATTTTATCCAACAAGTTAAGTTTTGTAACTCCTCAATTTACGTTGTCAAACAACACAATAATTCCCACAAACCATAAAGTTCATTCGTAATTCGTAATATTAATTTACGTTATCAATGTTATATAAAAAATATATGTAAATAGCAAATAATAAATCTATCAGACATTAAGGTTATAAGTTTATATTGCACTCATTCCAAATAGAACATTGTTGTAAATTACATTCAAAACGAATCAAAATCGAAAAATTTAAAAGTTTAAGAATGTAGTACAGTTTTTGTTTTGTTATAATAACAATTCTTATTGGAAATATAAAATTTTTATATTTATATAGTTATCTCTATCTTAACAAATTTCTTTACCTTGTCAAAATAAAATCGAGTACAATTTCAACCGAATTGGCAGTGTAACTCAAACTTCTAAATCGTATGGTCGCTAGTTGGATTTATTGATGAATGTGAAATTATTTTTTTGGGTTGTATAGTTTTTCGTTTCGTTTTGTTTCTGTTTTAATTATATTAATTAAATATGTGGCAATTAGTGAAAAAAGTGATTTTTAGTTTAGTATTTGGATTAATTTTATTAAATAGTCAAACTAACTGTTTAGATTGGAGTAAGTGATATTTTTTTTATGTTCATTTATTTATTTATTTTCTATTCACATACTACTAATGTGTGTATAGCACTAGCACGAGGTATTCAACTATAGACGTTTTATTATGATAATTAAAATCATTGCGACGATTATATAAATGAAAATTGAGAATAACATTGTGTAATCTATAGATATTATTAATAAAATTAGGTTTCGTGTACTTATAAAAACACTTTAATTAGTTGTGTGTTTGAACTTGTAATTTTATGTCAGAATAGCGATATTAAAAATGTATAGTTTGATTCTATGTTTGAAACATACTCTATTTCGCCATTTATCATTATTCGAAAGTCACGTAGTACATAACATTTTTGGTGTCTACACTAACTATGTTCACAGTCAGCAGTAATTAAATTTTTTATAAAATCATTCAGAATATTTGTATTGATTTGTAAATTAACTTTATTTACTTTTCTGGTCAATCTATATATCGGATTATACATGTATCTTATTATTTTATTTAAAGTTTAATTTGTCCGTGTTATTAAATTCAATTTGTCCGCCACACAGAATTATATAACGTTCGAGTATGGTAGATTGGTAGGGATAAGATATGCGAAACCGCAATAAAAAAAATTTATTTATAGATAAATATTACATTTTATTTAAATTGTTACGTTTATGAAACATACGCGAAGTTCGGGAAATTAATTTAAATGGAAAAATGTGCTTTCAAAGTATGCAAATTTTGTAACGTACGTCAATGGGAACTTTGTTCAATGTCACGGTCTTAAGAAGAGGGGGTGTGTTTTGGAAAAAAAATGTGCACTTGTGTATGGTCAGTGAACGCAGTAACGCACTAATCCAAGGGAAAGTACATATATAGTTGCTCAAATTTTAGAAAGTTATTCGTTCTTACATCACAGTTTAATTTGGATTTTCAGATTTATCAAGTATTATTATGACTCTCGACAGGTAGTCTACGTTTATTATATTCTATTTATTTTAGTTTGACGTAGGTTAGGCTTTATGCGAATCAGGGAATAGTTGTGATTGAATCAAGAACCTTGTTCATTATACCATTTTTTCTAAACTATATATTTGTTTCACATACTCATTCGGAACTCGATTTACGTAACTCTTGAATTTTATTTTAGTTTATTTCTAAGTCAATATCTTAATTACAATTAGCTATACCATATCTTCCGCATTCCTTATTTTAATAGACAGGGCTAAAATGCCTGAAACTGCATTGAAACAAGACCCAATTAGTTCTGCCATATGAGATTTAATGTTTCACACAGAAAGCGATGTAATTTCGCAGTTGGAATATTTTTATTTATCGCATTTCTGTTATACATTTGGTAGTACATTTTCGATCTAGAGTGATGTTCGAACGTTTAACAAAAACGTAGTTCTACAAATTCTAACAAATATTTTAAAATAATTTCGGTTCCGCGATCTTTTATTTTGCCATAGCACACTGATTAATTTAAGAAACATGTTATTCTAATCTAATTACGTGAATCTGTAAATTTAATCGTAATCTATTTAATTTCGTCGTTATACTTGAAAATGTTGGAACTGTGTGAAACCACGTACACCATGTATAATACAAATGGCAAATAAACGTTTGGCTGTGTATGACAATAATGTATTTGTTCGTATCATGATATTGCTTGGTCGACTGCAACTAATTTAGTGCCTATCACGAGTGTACATTTTTAGTGCGCTAAGCACATTTAATGACTAACGTTTTTGAAGTAGGAATAATTTTTTCATACCTGTGTAACATTTTTCGCGCAAAGAATTTTTTAAAAGATAAAAATTAATTTTGCGTGTTAACGTTATAATGCCATTAAGTGTGGTGCGTTGTATACAGCAAGACCTCGCTTAACGCTCGAAATAAGTTTCTGAAATACATAGAGAGTACTGATTTATATTTTAACATATGCACATATATGTCCACTCAAAAAGTATTCAAATGAAATAATTATTTCACAATGTAAACAGTAGCCCTAAACGGGATAGCGTCACAGAGCATTTTTATCTTTATAATATTTTTAAGATTCCCATATGGTCCCACTTCGTTATCCGTCTGTCTGTTCAGCTGTCACAAGTTCATAAAGCTGGTTATCACAACCATGGTTACAGATAGGATATATAATGCCATAAATTTACTAATTACTTGCTCATAAATAAAATCATTTATTATAAACATTTTTCAATGTAGTTTAACAAATATTATATATATTTTCTCTTCTCTAGTTTTCCTTTAATCTTTACACACTACATATTCACTATCTAAAATAACGTAAGCGGGAATTATTATCCACATAACTAATCGGAATTTTACATAAAACCCAACAATTGTTTATTAAAAGACAGAATTTTTCCAGATTCGGAACATGATTCAATATTATATTGTTGCTAAATAACACATCTCTATAGCAAATAATATTGATTAATGAAGGTTAACTGGAAATTTTGGACCATACCACTCCAATCACACAGAAAACAAATAAAAATACTAATGATTTAATTTTATTTAAAAATGAATGACCTTTAAAAGTATAAACATTTAAATGAACTCTTTTATTGCCAAGCTTTCTACAAGTTAAAAAACGTTCAGTTTCTTTATAACGTTTTCGTATACTTATTTAAAAAACTTCAAATTTAAAGAGAAATTAAATTTTTTTTTAAATAATTTAACTATTAAAAGCATTAAATCGTATTTACAAACAACCCCCCTATGCCCAGTCGATGTTCTACTTTTAGGAAATATTGTTTGTTTTTAAATATTAATACATTTATTTAGCTACCAATTATTCATTGTCAATGGTTGCAATATCTATGTGCACTTATACTTGCACTTAAATAATACTGAACTTCTTTTGTGTTTATTCGTTGGTTTTAAAATATTTGATCTTCTACAGTGACATTGTTTTCTTCTTTTACTTTTTAAGAAACAACGATTAAAGTATACATACGGGTATATAGATTTTTCTAAATTACGTACTAATTTAGTGACAATTTAAAATTATTATTATCAGCTCACTGTATCTCAGGTAAAACTTGTATTCAGGTATCACCACCAAAAATGAGCTTTATAATTATTATAAATTACAAACATGACGTGCATATTTGATTTCATTATCAACTCATTGTTACGATTACACTTATCGTTTGTAAAATAAAAACAATTCATTTTAGAAATATGTGTATGTACATAATAATGTTATAGATTAAACATTTGTTCAATGCTATAATGAATGACGTAATAAGTACATGTGATCGTTCGATCGAATTTTAAATGCAGTATATATGCTTCTAACTAATTTTATTTTAAGAAGTAAGAATTATATAATAATTTTGTATGATATATGCACTAAATTTAGCTCGCGTTTATATTGTTTAGAATAAGTCTATTTATAACGCCAATCATGTAAAATAAAAAAAAAGAAATATTTCGCGTATTCATAAATTTGGCTGTAGTATAAGATAAATCAAAATTAGAATGTGGTTTAGTTACTTATGTTTATTATGTAATTCGTGATTGTGTATTTCGATTACATATTTTTAGTGTTATTTTATGTACTTCTTGTTGTTTTTGTATAATGGATTTTCCTCAGCACTTGCTGGTAAAACTCCCATCTATTAATGTTGTGTGTTGTTATCACAATATTATGTTTCCACCCGCAAACACACGGTACTTGTTAACCATTGGACGCGCTCCAAATTTAAATTATTAACATTATTATCTCGCAACTCAATTCAAAGTAAAGTGTTGATGACAGCGTAAAAATTATTTTATAAATTTGCAATATTATAAAAATATGTGTTTATAAATGATTGTGCAAGTACAAGAATTTTGCAGAAATTCCGTTTTATCAAGCCGCCTCAGTTACATAGTTTATAATATATTTGGGTATTTTTAATAAAACAATGCATTTTTTTACTTCACGGTTGATGTGGTACTTTATTGGAATAAATTGAAACAATCCAATGTTTTCATCGTTCGTTGCAATTGAGTAGCATTCAAAACAACATTCGTTTGCCTATAAATACATGTTTATACAATTTCAAATCATAGATCAAAATTAAAACCTGCCCTATCTCGTTAATTAAATATATATCGCACGCGATACACGTATTATGCAAGCAGCATGACGTTATTATAATATAGATATACTTCAATTATAATTATGTAATAAGTATAAATACATTATTCTAAATATATATTGACTATGACTGTAACAATTTTCCAAGTAACTATAGTATTTACTAGTACATAATAGTAGTATTATACAATAAATATAAACAAATGCACTTTATCTGTAGCAATGCTCTAAATTTTATTTTATTGATTGCGGTTAGATTGTACCCGGATACCGAAATAAACGTTTAAACGAGTTTTAAATTACACCGAAATTTAGTTTGCATGACAATCAGTTAAAAATTAAATCTAAATACTTATAATGTCGTATTTCGATTTATCGATTTATTTGTACAACGCTATACACTCCATATATCTCAATCACTAATAGAACCATTTGTTTTTCTAGAATTTGCCGTAACAACATCTACGGATATACGATTCTTCTATGCCAATTGGACTTATACGAACCATCGAATTCGTAACGATAATCATTTGCGAGAGGTAGGAGTGTTTGCGTACGACGGGATCGATGATACTCTGTACTATGCAAATAACAATGTAAGCGTGAGGCAAGGTCAAATTTATGAATTGAAAAATTTTGATGATGAAGGACATCCACCACCTAAATTGGTGCTGGCTGTAAATACTACGATCACAGGTATTGTGTATGATTCGCTCAAAGGAAATTTGTATTGGAGTGATGGATACAAAATAATGCAGCATAATGTTAATGAGAATAAAACTGAGGTGTTTCTAGAAGTACAAGAAACATTTCCAATGGATATTACGCTAGATATATGTGAAAGGTGATTGATAAGGAAACTGGTTTCGCGTTTTTTTTGAGGTTACTAACATACCAAGTTTATATTTTTAATTGCAGACAGCTGTACTATATAAATCAACACGATACGTATTCAACCTCAATTGAGCAAATCCATTTAGATACTCGGCAAATTAAAGTTATTGTTAAAGGTTTGAGTACGACACGTAGTATTACGGTTGATTATTATTCCAATAAATTATATTGGATGGATAATATGGGCACGACAAATGTTCGCATTGAGGAGGCTAATTTTAATGGTGACGAACGACGCGAAGTATTTAAAACGTCCTCTGCAAACCCATTACATTTAACAACTGATATGGATAATATCTATTATTCATCTGTGTCTTATCAATCTGTGTTTCGAATCGGTAAACACGATGGTATGGGGACCATAATCGATTACGATTTTGATAGTGCTACACCCGTTGACATTCTAATGAAACACACCGCTTTCGAATTTGAACACTACAAATGTAAAGATGTTATTGATCAGCTGGCCAAAAATGTAAATACAAAAGAAGTGATTAATAAACAGCTACCTAAATGTAAAAATAATGGAATTCCAAATGCCGAAACTGGAAAATGTATATGCCAGAGTATTTATATACAAGGCGATTTCTGCGAAACGGATTTATGTTCCAATGTCTGCTTGAATGATGGAAAATGTTCAATGAATATCGATCACAGTATGAAATGCGATTGTTCGCCCAGATTTAGCGGGAGTCGTTGTGAAACGGATAAATGCCATAAATTTTGTATGAATGACGGAGTATGCAGTATCAATAATAATAGTGACCCGGTTTGTGCGTGTGAGAGGAATAAATACGGTGGGGACCGTTGCGAAGAAGATATGATGGTTAAGTTGTGTGCAGATCGTTGTTTGAATGGTGGAGCTTGTACTGTTAATAATGGTACTGCAATATGTAGTTGTAATGCAGCATATACTGGTGATCGATGCCAATATGAGAAATGCCATTTGTATTGCTTACATAATGGGAAATGTGTAATTGAGGAGGATGAACCAAAATGTACCTGTAAATTACCATATAAAGGATCCCGTTGCGAAATTATCGAGAGTCCCAATACTCAAAATTACGATAATTACTGTTTGAATGGTGGAATTTTGGAATTCAAAAATAAAATGCCGAAGTGTACCTGTCCTGAATTGGTGTCGGGCGTACAATGTGAAAAAACTTTGTGCGAAGATTACTGTTTAAATGATGGTACATGTAAACTGGATAAGGGAAGACCGATATGTCAATGCCGTGACGGTGTAAAAGGCGATCGGTGTCAAATTGAATTTAATTTCAGTGAAATTTATCATAAGTCGTGTAATGGCGATAATGCGATGGCTAAGTTATACGAGATTGATATAACCTCAGATGTATGTTCCAACTTTACGCCCGACATCAAAAAAATGATTCCTTCAAGTTACAGTTACCCTGAAAATGATTATAATACAATGGAATGCAATTGTATTTCGACTTCAATATTTGTGGTTACATTTGGCGTAATCGTATCACTTGTATTGATATTGACCATAGTTATAGTACTCCGGAAGGTGTATAAACCGTTACGTCCGAAAGTCAAGAAAACTTATGTAGTTCGTAAAAATTGCACCCCACTTACTAGTAGACCGGGTGGCGGCGCCACCGAACAATGTGAAATTACGATCGAGGATTGTTGTAACATGAATATTTGTGAAACACCGTGCTTTGATCCAAAAATATTGCAAGGTTGTGATAGTAGCAACGAGAGTCCTATAGGTAAAAAAAGTGAGAAAAAAAGAAAAGAAGACAAGAGAAAATTACTGGATGTAGATTTTAGCAATGGTGGAGAACTGTTCTAAGATATCTTTCATCATTAAATCCTTTGCCATTTTTATGAATCTTATTTTGTTCTTAATTTATTTATTCGAAAAAAAAAGAAAATACTGTGATTAGATATTAATATATTCATTCATCTGTTTCACCACCTGTATTTGTCTCGATACATCATGCCAATTGCTGCAGAAATAACTTAAGTTAATCGAGCGCAATTTCATGTAACTCGGCTTCAAGTGAATGCTGAACAAGCCTATGAATTTCAACGCTACTAAAGCACTTAATTGAATCGCATACAATGAAATCAAAGTACTTAAAGGCCACAAACACTTACCTAATTTGTTTTTATGCAAAACAATATCACCTCAGTAAAATAATTTAAAACCTAACTTAAACCACTTGGTAACAGAGAGTACATAACACCAAGCTAAACAGTTCCTCTTAAATAATTTGTGCAACTATTTTTGTGCACCTAAAACTTAATATACTTACCAATTAATACCTACTATTAATTTTATTAGTTAGTTTCCTAGAATTTATAATAATTATTATTTAAAATTATATTAATTAAAATCAAATATAAATTAAAATTGCAACAAAACAACTTTAATTTATATAGAAATGAGACTGTGGAATATCCACATAAGAAATGTGATATTTATATGGTAAAATTTCTATTTATAATGTAGAATTTATTTTTTATTTGTAAGTACATATAATAAAAAAGGAATAAAATAGTATATACATATGTACATGTATTTATGTTTAAGTATGTATAAGGTAAAAAAACTGAAACAACAAAAAATAAAGACAATTTTTTATAATATAAAAGAAAATGATTTAATTTAACTTTTGTAATATCTTCGTGGGACACTCTGTGACTTTTCGTTATATTTTGTGCTAGAATTTTTTAGCACGGTAAAATCAAAGACTATTTTTGTATTTTTCAAAATTTGGTTCGAAAGTCTGTTAAATGATAATCTATATTTTGGCATTAAAATATGTAGGCACTTCATTTCCAAATTTAGTTTTACTTTTTTAAATTTGTATGCTAACATATTGATGGCTTAAAATCATTATGCTTAATCATTGACTGATACCTAAAATCATTAAACACAGTTTTTAAAGATGAACCAATGGAAGTATTTTGTCATTTCGCAATGGCTATAGGGACCTATAACCATTTGGACTCGGGGAGAGTAGGAAAATGCAACGAGATGGTACAAGACAAAATTATGCAAACTCAAAATAAAAATTTCAATGGGATTCAGAATAACGAAATAATAAAATAATTGTATGTCAACTTCATCTATTGATAAGATTAAAACAAAAATTTCGGTAAGTCACTTCTCTTCCATCGCTTCGCTCCCTAGAATAAAAAAAATTCAGGAGACGTATAATAGGGGTTCAGCAAACATGTCAAGAATATAACAGCTATATTGTATACAAATAATTATTTTTCTATTTACACCAAAAAGGCGCCACTAGTCAATTTATACCGGGTGGAAAATAATAGATCTATAGTCCAGTGAGCTGTGCTAAAATCGGAAATGAGTTGTGTATATTAGATTTGTTTAGTATCCTGTAATTAGAGAATAAAAATAATTGTTTTGGGTTTATCTTGAAAAAAAGAGTAAAATCGACTTAAAATATTTTATAATTTCGATATTCTGAATTAAAATATTTATTTTGAGATTGCCGTGTACTTTCTCGATAGATTTTCTTAAACCACTCCTCCTGCTCTATTATGAAGTGTTAGCACACACAACTTATCATTTTTGAAATACCATAATTTTTATCGCTTCTTCTGTACACATTTCTGGTTAAGGAATTCTAGTTATTCAACTAAACTGATAACAATGATAATGATTTCCGCAACAAAATCTGGGTTTTTTTGAATTGAACCGATCTGACAAGAAATACATGTACCAACACGTGAAAACCCATATATGTCGTTGCGTTTGGCTCACTTCGATCGGTTTCTAGGAAAATCACACAAAAATATTATCAAATGTTCATGTAAAAACAAATGTTATCACAAATTAATTAATTAAAAATATATTATGTACTACATGTTATTGTTTACTAATTAAATTTTACTACATTTGTTTTGATTCTGATTTATAAACATGATAAAATTGAAACTCCCCAATAATAATTTTGTTCTTCAGCATATCATATATAATGATGCTATGTATACTATAATACTTACATATATGCATGTTATATATATTGTCTAGTACTCTATAGTATAATCACATCTATGTTGAATCCGCATGCTAAACAAATTTTATTAAGTATTTAAAATGGATAGTACTCGGATGTCAATTATGATGCTTGTACTTTAAAGTTTATTTTGCATTTTATTCAAATTTCGATCAAGCTATTTAATAACCTAAATTACATATATATAGCTTTTCCAGGTTAAATTGAACTTTTTCCAAGTTAAGCGCAACTTTTTCCAACATAAACGAAACTATTTTCAAATTGAACGCAACCTTTTCCAAATTAAATTAAACTATTTCCAAACAGATTACACTTTTTTCCAAATTAAATTAAACTTTTTCCAAATGGAATACAACTTTTGTCTTCTAATTTAGTATGAAAAAAAGTTGCATTCAATTTGGAAAAAGTTTAATTTAATTTGGAAAAAGTGTAATCTGTTTGGAAAAAGTTTAATTTCATTTGGAAAAAGTTGCGTTCAATTTGGAAATAGTTTTGCTTATGTTGGAAAAAGTTTCGTTTAACTTGGAAAAAGTTCAATTTAATCTAGAAAAGCTATAAAATTAGCAAATTTTCACTAAGATAAATTCCATAAACATAGTCGCACACAGAATTAATTTGTTAAAATTTATAAAATATTTAGGAAAAAAAGTTGGTAGGAAGAGAATATATTATGCAAACTTTTCTATTATTGGAATTAGGATATCCATTTTTACGAGTATGAAAAACTAAAACTAACCACAGATCCGCATACAGTAATTGATATACCACCTTATTAAACAAATGGTATGATAAAAGCATACATATATGTACAACATTTTATGCAGAACATTCTAAAGTTTTTTCTAAAATAAAGTATTTTACTGTCCTTCAAATTGGTTTGATGTTTGTTTCGACTGAGGTATTCATCCTCATCTCATCCACAAGATTTTATGTGTCCCTGTTCCTACAAATAACTAAATAATCGGATTCAAAGTGTCTTGTTTAATATGATACAAATAGATTATTCAAATTTTCGATAAATCCAATTTAATTTTTAAATTTAGTTGGCCTCTCACACTTGTTTTTATGCCTAGAGCCTCACAAGTGCACACTCTATATAATATTTAGAATATGTACGAAAAAAATTCGCGAAAAGGCACGCACATAATGTAGCAATATGTAAAGTTAGCAACATAGTAATGCTCTGAAATCCGTGTTATTGATTGTGTACCATAGATACCCAAACGAGTTTTAATTTACACAAATTTGTGGTTAGCGATATGTTCAATCAATTAAAAGTCATAAAGTAAAAGGTAAATAATGTTGTACACAAATGTATCACAAGGCCAAACAATTCTCGATGGAGATCAATCACATACACTATATGTTTAATTTTTAGAATTTGCCGTAATACCATCTACCGATATACGATTTATCTAAGCCAATTGGACCTATACAAATCATCGAATTCGGAACTATAATCATTTGCCAGGGGTAGGTGTGTTTGGCGTCAATGATGGGATCGATGACATTCTATACTATACTTATGTAAAGCTAGGTGAACATTATGAATTGCTAAATAAATGGCTATTCGTGGGTCAAATGAAGCTTGTATTAGAGTGACGGAAACTGTGCAGTTAATGAGAATAAAACTGAGGTGTTTCTGGAGTACAAGAAAAATTTCCAATGGATGCCTTTCACATAGGTGAGCGATAAGAAAACGTGTTTGGTATTTCGTTTTGAGCTTACTTAAATGCTAAACTTATATTTGTAATTGCAGACAGTTCTACTACATAAATCAAGTTGGCAAATTAATGTTAGTTGTTTTAGTTATACGACACGTATAGAATTTCGGTTGATTAGTATTCTAATAAATTATTTTGGATGGATAGTATGAGAACGACAAATGTTCGCACTGAGCTGGCTAACGATGATTGAATAAACGACGCGAAGTGTTTAAGGCGTCGTCAGCATCTGTTACATTTGATAACTGATATGGATAGTATCTATTATTCATGTGTCTTATTAATGTGTGTTTCGAATAGGTAAACACGATTAGGCCTTTCCAGATTAAATTTTATAAAAATAAGTACAATTATGCACTAAACCGGAGTGAGAGTATATTGTCAACATTTTAAAAACTCATCGATAAATAATATTTTTTACCCAGGATATATATTTGAATTCGATTTTTTAAATTCATTTAAAAATACAACTTAATTTATAAAACTTTAAAAAGATTTTAATGTTTTCTTTATTGGACGCGGCCGTTGTGATTGCAAAGGGAAGGTTATTCGTCTAAATATCGGACACAATTGCAAATTACATTCAATACAACCAACTTTGAATTGACGACGTTTAGAAAGGTGTATTTGAACTTTTATTAGGGAAACTTAAGAATGAAGCGATATCGTAAGTGTTTGTCAGTTTTCATGTGTTTTTTTTATGTTGGAAAGTTCAGCAGGTTCAATACTGAACTCACAACACATATACACACTTTGCAAAATTATTCTTTCCAGAAACAACCAACGGATATATCTTGACCTTAATTACTGTTCTTTTTCGTGTTAACTTGGATATTTTTATTTTCATCATCAGTATTGTATTCGCCCTCTAAGAGACCAGTTTTTATTTTCTGCTATGGTCCGATTCTGAAATTATTTTATTGTTTTTATTCAAAAAAAAAAAATTAATATTTTTAGTGTGGTAAAACAAAAATAAATTGGCCAAGAAATTACACACAATGATATCCTGCTTCTCCACTTAAACCCGGTAAGTAATTAAATCACTCAATTCAATTCAAAAAGGGTTTATATATTTTTATTATTTGGAATAAGTACATTTGGAATTTGAACACTAGAAATGTAAAGGTGTTATTGATTGCTGGCCAAAAATATAAATACAAAAGAAGTAATAAATAAACAGTCCCCAAAATGTAAAAATAATGGAATAAATGCAGAAACTGGAATATGTATATACCAGAGTATATTCTGCGAAATAGCTTTATGCTCGAATATCTAAATGTGAATTTACCTTGTGCAAAAGTTACTATTTAAATAATGGCTATCATAAAAGGTGTATAATGGCGATAATGGGATGACTAGTTTATTCAAGGTTGATAATAGCCAATGAAATTAAAATTAAAACACAAAACTCCTTCATCATATTTTATTTAAATTTCGCTATATTTTGTCATTTCATTTCATATTTGGTTTCTTTATTTTTTAAATACAGAATTCATCGCTATTAATATAAATATGTAATAATAAATTTCACTTGTTTAAATTCTATATACATAATTTATTTATTTATAAATATACTATAACTTTGTAGTTGATTAATTTAATACATTTTTTTCAAACTGACATCACATTTATATAGAACTAATTTAATTGTAAATATTATTATTTGTATGTGTTATCATCATGGTTTAACTATATAGCGCTTTAACTTAGAGCACATTAATGTTATATTAAATCTCATAGGGTCGGAGATTTCGAAATTTCAGTTTTCGTGTCTAAGCCTTTTTTGTTTAGGTGACGATCAAATATATTTATGTTAGGTATATACAAATTAACTTGTCTAATAATAATTAATACCTATTTAATTTAAATATTTTAATGATAATTTTCGATCACCTTTTTTGAATATATTAAAATAGAAAAAATTGGTGAATTTTCGAATGGAAGAGCCTATAGAGCAGCTCTATAAAGATAGCCTTAAAGATAATCGGAGAGTATTGTTTGTATGATAAATTGACTGGTGGCATTCAAAAAAAGTGATACATAATATAATAAAATTTATGTAACAAACATCAATTTATTTTAAACTATTTATTTATATATATATATATATATATATATATATATATATATATATATATATATATATATATATATATATATATACATATATATATATATATATATATATATATATATATATATATACATATATATATATATACATATATATATATATATATATATATATATATATATATATATATATATATATATATATATATATATATATATATATATATATATATATATATATATATATATATATATATATATATATATATATATATATATATATATATATATATATATATATATATATATATATATATATATATATATATATATATATATATATATATATATATATATATATATATATATATATATATATATATATATATATATATATATATATATAGATATATATATATTTTGTAAATTAATTAAAATATTGTCCAAAAATAATTTAGCTCCAGCTCATATAAATCGCAGTTTGGCACATTATAAGCTTAGTAAAATGCCATGTTGCTTGCTATGCGACATACAAAATTTGTTGCGGGTGTGAGTACTTTTTTCTCATCTTTCAAACGTAAAACTAATAGAAACGATTGAGTTGTATATTTTATGTAGATGACATATTTTAATTTAAAAATCACAACAATATTTTTATTTTAATGTGTATATTATATAGTATATAAAACTTCTAGTTTGACTAGAAAATTAATAAAATAAACTAAAAAAACATAAAATTAAAAACTTTTAACAGCTGGAATGATTTTCTAACAATCATCAACTTAAAATATATCCAGATCATTTAGGCTACCGTAATTTCGATCCCAATAGCCACCGCTGTACAACCAGTCATCTTGTTTTGTGTACGGATTGGTACCCTGTGTAAACCATTTTGGCGTCCATTCTTCGACTTTCTTGGACTTACGAGATTTTTTGGCATCTCTTTGTTTCTCTTCTAATCGTGTTTTCTCTGCGGCCGCCCCATCAATATCACCAGTTTCCAATTTTCGTATATCGGGACGTAATCTTGAATCGGTTGGGCATAAAGTTTTTGGAGTTTTCATGCCCGGTTCCATTTCATTCAATGACATGGCGAACAATGTGAATTGGTAATATTCCGCGGTATTTGATGGACGTGAATCAGCTTCCCATAAAGTGAGCGAATTTGGAATGTCTATGGAATACGTTGAATCACATTTTGGAATGTCACCGTCGGGTGGCTCAGGCATTGAGTCATCGGGCTCTGATATAGATAAGCTTTTAAACGAGCTCATTTTTAAGCTGTTCAACTTGGAAAATACTTTGCGTGGTGTATGAGCTGGTGATTCGTTTGGACTTTTATTGCGATCGTCACCTTTACGAAATTTATGTGCGTTTTCTTTCATATAATCATCGTATGACGAAATATCGGTGCATCGTAAAAATTCCGTCCATTTACCATACAAGAAATATAATTTCTTTTTGCTGCAACAAAACACAAATATTAATATTTCGTTTTTAAATCGGATAAAATCTTACTTTTTATCCGTAATGAAACCTTCAACACGATGTAAATCTTTGGAAGCCCACCCCGCCGGTTTAAATGTCAGTACCGCGCGTAACCCGTTTTTATGATTAACCACCTCCATTGTACCGTATTGTTCCATCCATAGCTTACCAACAATAATGTTGTGAACACAACAATTTACATTAGTCCAGGTATATGCTTCACCCCATTTCGGCAGTTCTACCGTAACAAAACCTTTTGGTTGAATTTCAACACTTTTACCCCAGAATTTCAATTTCGGATGAATCGATCCGTGAAAATTAAAATGAGCTGAGTCCGCATGGAACGCGGACACAGGTGGATGATGCGATACTTGTTCACACACAATACGGAATTCAGATCGTTGTAATTCGTAAGTTTCGCCCAATAATGGATTAAAAGGTTTACCAAGTCGTTCCCAATTTGATGCTAGCGCCGATACAGCAAAACCTGAAATAATACACAAATATTGTATTATAGTATTTACAGATTCGATTCCACAATACATTTACCTGCTACATATTTCATACGATCAATTGGATCCTCCTGCTCCGAAGCAACTCTCAATAATTTCGCATATTCCATATACTCGGACATGCGCTGGAGAAAACTCAATGGTTCATTGAATATAACTGGCATTGTGATTTTACTTAATTCTTTGCCAATACAATTTTTTAATACCGACCATATACTAAAATCATTTCTTGAGAACATGGGAACTGGAAGTGAAGTTCTGAAAATACAAGAAAATGAAAGATGGATTAATATACAAACTGAATATGTATGTACTGAAGTTTTAAATCGTCTAAGAGATTTAAGGAGGATAAAATGAAATTTTTCAATAACTCTACAGTATTCTATTTATTATTTAATTCATATTATTCTACTTTGATATTTGTTGTACTCTGCCCTTGTAGATAAGTTGTCGGCCCCATTTTATAATTTCATAGTTTTAGTTTGGTGTTAGTTCTTTTACAGCATCTAAGAAACATAACTATGTCGGAATTGATAAAGTCGGCAAGATATTATAATATCATATACGAAACACTTGATTATCTCTATTACAAACATCATTACTAGACTATGGTGTGAGGCTATTACAGTTGACACTATCGAACATATATTTGTTCATACTGATTGCGGTAATCTGTTACCAGGAATGTGTCAAAAAATTAATGTTTCAATATATACATTTATTTCGCTACAGAGTGCTAAATTTAATTAAAAATTAAAACATCTTCTCACGCACTTAATATAGTTAACAAAAAAATAAGACGAGGCGAAGTATAATCAATCACTTCATTTCCATGACTAATTTAGATAATTATAGATTCTAATCAGCGTTATTAACTTTTTCTTTTAAAACAATTTAATACAATAAAGAAATAAAAATAAGAAGAAGAAAACCTAAGATAAGAAAGTTTACTTAATACTCTTGTTTAATCGTTTTTTTTGTATTTATTTATTAATCGCATAGAATGAATCTTAGCTAACCGATTTTTATCTTAATGGTTTTATGTTATCCAACGGGAGGTTGGTTGGTTTGTGGGATGATAATTTCACTTTTTAAATTCCACACCCCATCCATTCTGTATAAATGTATATCGCTAGTATGTATACAAGATACAAAATTTTATTTTTTTTTTATACATTTTCGTGTATAATTCCTAAACGTGACATAAATATTTTCGAGATCATAAAATATGCATTAAGATTTATCGATGATTTGTTGTTGTTGTAAACCTTCCTTTTATAAAAAAACAAAATAAATTAGAATTTAAATTTTGTCTCTCATCTTTGGTGCTAGTAGGCCATAATTCTTCTTTTTGTCGTCATATACATGTATGCGGTATATTTGAGTGACGTATACAAAATTCTATTAAACTTGTGTACAATACAATGAAAAAAAGGTTTAAAGAAATCAAATTGACCTTTTCAATAAATTTCAATCAATTATTGATTTTTATTATAACTACTACCCCCATAACAATTGTCATTTAATAATATTTAATATTATTTTTGAGTTTTAACGTGTCCATAGCCAACGACAATAAATTATTCATCGAGCATAAAATATAATCAAATTAAATAATCTTATTTCCAAATAAAAATACATCAACTTATTGATCTATTTGGAATTATAACTATAAGAATATAACAACAATAAAAATTTAATTTCCAATTCAACTTCTATAATTCCAATGTCGTTTTTATTAGAAATAAAACGAAATTGAATAAATATTGATATAACGAGTAATTAGATTTGTTTGTGCGAGATTTGAGGAATGGGGATTTATTTTAATACTCTGGCCCCATCAACAGGGTCACCACAGGGGAAAAAATATTGGAATACGTATGTAATATATATTTACATTATTTATGTTAAAGTACTGGAAATTTATAATTTGCGAGTTTGTTAATTCCAGATAGTGATATCTTCAAAGTCAATTTGTTTCAACAGAAATAATTCAAATATTTATCTGTTTTCAAATTTTATGGGGAATATTCTCATTTATATAACTCTTTCAATTCGGAAACATATACTGGCCACCCAACATTTCCAGCAAAACGAGGAGATAGATTTCAAAATTGCAAATATGTATTATTATTTTATTGCAAAACACAATGTCGAAGATAAATATTTTATTTATCTTTGACATTTAAACAATCATCGACCGTTTAACGACAATAATATACAATTACAAATTACAATACACTACAAATAAAAAATGAATCTATATGAAGCTATATGAAAATTAATTGGATTTCAAGATGTTCAAAAAGCTTTTTATAACAAGTTTTTTATTATTGTCTAATATTATAGGTTAAAGCTTTCATTAATGTTACAAGCACTATAGAAACTAGAATGATGCTTTACTACAGGCAAGGTGAACTGAAAATCTTTACTAAATCATAAATTTAGTTGTATCGCTTAAAATTGGTGACTTGTTGCAATTGCTCACACATCGGCATAAACAACTGAATACTTAGCGATCAAAACATTATGATGCATTTCATAATCTATTTTAATACGGACCAAACTTGATTTAGGAAGTAACCACTCAATATACCAAATATATCATGAAACTTTTGTTCGATTTTAAAGAATGAATGGCAAAATAATGTTACAGCAACATATAATCACTAGCGATAATTGAATTGGAACTCCATATGTTAGATTTTTAGCAATATAAGCAAAATAATAGTTTAACTGATTAGCACTATCAAAGTCATTAGTCTACATATATTTATAGTGGGTGTGATGATAAAACTGATATGGTTTGGATCACAATCTTTATTGTTACGCATACATATCAATATAACATAGAACGTGCACCATGTAAATTCAGCATCTTTAACACAAATAATTCGTCTCAATAAATTCGTCTTCTTATTATAATATATCGCCATTTGTATTTTATTTTCGATATTCGATTGACATTTGTGTCAGGAACTTGAATGTTACTGAACAGCGATAATTTAAGAATTTTTCTCTATCACTCTAGATAGACTATAGAGTTAGTATTATCTCATACATTTATGTCGATTACAATAGATTTTCTTGAAAAAGTAATCACGATTTCGGCTTCGATTAATCGAACATAAAAATTAGATCGCTTCTGTAGTTAAAATTATTATTTTCAATTATCCTATTAAAATTTATGTACCGTTACACTCCAAACAATGCAGTACCATAATAAGTAAATGAGTCAAAACATACATACATATATGTAAATTAGTTATAAGTCGAAAGCACAAGTGTACTTTAGTTAGTGACCAAACAAGCTTAAAATGGTGAACACCATTATATAAAAACCAAAGTTTTAAACTTTATCCTAACAAAATTACATCATTCATACGTGGAAGGCAGCAACAGCATTAATCTCAATCCATTGATGCACAATGGATTCGAATTTGATTCCTATTAGGTATTCCAGGTTGAATTAAACGTTCCCAAGTTAAACGCAAGTTTTCCAACATAAACGAAACTATTTCCAAATTGAACGCAACCTTTTCCAAATTAAATTAAATTTTTCCATTTGAAATTAAACTTTTATAAAATTGCATTTTTTAAATCTGCCAAGGATTGTCGATTGTGGTTTTTTAATAATCGGACGGTGAATGACTCTGAATGATGGACGGTGAAATGAATTCTGAAAACGGGAAAACAGTGAAAATAATGTAAATGAATGTGCTTTATATATATACTCGTATATAGCACATGTACAACCTCGGTCATGTCGAGTCATATATACAGGGTGTCCCAATATTCGCTGACACGGACCGTACCGTTGGATTCCTTGATCAAAACGAATATGGATTTAATTCTACCACTTCGCACTGTAAGCCAGCCTTTCATTCATGTTATAAGCGTTTAAATAGAAGCCTTCTTTTTTCCCAAACAAAATTTAGTTTCGGAAACTTTTATTTGTTAGAATACTTCTGTGTCTATAAAATTTTTTGGAAATTAAGATCTTATATTGGAGCTTTCCGAAAAGCAATAATCTGTCATATACTGTTTTGATAATTAGTTTATCTAAAAAATGTAATAGTTTGATGGGAAATTTAATTATTCCTTTAATTCCAATACATTATAGTTGTTTATACAGTTTTTTTAATTTTCACTTGAGTTTATTGAATAAGCAAAATTGAAATTTAACTGTAAAATGTTTATTATATATTTTAAATAAAATAATTTTTACAATTATGATAAATTATAGCTTTACGGAAATCTCCAAGATAGAGTAATTTAATATTTATAAATGTCTATAGCCATAGACAGATTTACCAACTGAAAGCATCCAAAAGCAACATTTTTTTTTGAAATTTTGAAATCTTAAAGTTTTTGTTCAATATGGGATGATGGATCACGGTAATAGTTATAGCGATAACGTTCATAAGATTGCCACTTTTGCAAACCAACGGTAGCAAATATTTAAAATTATTTAAAAAACCGCAGTATTTCTTTGCGATAAAGTCGCCTTCAGCAGCAAATTGACCACTTTTAAACACACCTATTGGCACACACAAATACACACAATAAACACAGCGTGGAATGAATTATTATATTCGGTATCCTTAAGATATTGAAAGCAAATACAGAACGTTAAACAACCTCCCACACAATTCAATTTGGTTTTTCAAATTAAAAAATGTATTTAATGTTGTTTTGCTTTTTTCGAAGGATTTCTATATATCCTCCACCATATCCACCTACGCAACAAAAAATAAATATATTTTATGTATATACCTATATCATATATAGAATTCTGTTTAAGAGATACGTGTGTCATGTTCATGCGGTCGATGACGGATAGCATACAGCACAACAGGAAAACTGTCTGGAAATACATATAAGTATACATACATATTGTACATAATATATTATACATTTCCATTTTCCTTATTAAAAATTTTATAAACAATAACTAAAGACACCAAACTTTTTGACAACTTAAATAACTATCATGCATATAAAACTATTAAGAATTACATCTGAAAATAAAAGGACAACTATTAAGTTGATAATTGGAAAAAATAGGTAAACGAATCACAAAATCTGTAACATTATTTAAAATATTCAAAGTTTTTTTTTGTTTTGCCATTATATAAAATACTCTAGCAAACCTACAAACCCATCTTGGAGACTGATTCTGCAAGGATCATAGATTATTAAAACATATAATCTCTTTGCCCTTCTTATATGGGTTTTGCCCAATTTGTGCAAGAAACATTCCCAAGTTACGATACGGCAGCACCTCTGTGTTTCACCGTTTTTTGATCAAAACTATATATGTATATGCTTGAGACTTTACGAATTATTCAGAAATAACTTGAAATGGTTAACCAAATTATTGTTCTTGGCATTTCCATACAATACCATTATCATCCTTTGCTTTACTATCCGGTATCATTTATCAGACATCGTTTCATTTTTTCTGGGGGCGATGAATATATTGTATACCATCAAATCACAAACCATTTTTAGTTTACGATCTATATCTTTCCATCTTTGAAAGATTTGCAAAATTCGACGCTCGTCAAAAACTCTATCCCACTAATAAAACTCATAAAATTATTAATCGCCAATCATCTTGATTTGCAATATTATGTCATTTGCGACCATTTCCATGTTATGTATGAATATTCCATGATACTCGTATTTATCAAAAACAATTGTTTGCTTGGAAAGTTTATTTTTTAGTCTAAATTTCATATAATTTATGTACATATGCACATCTAATATTTTACATATTAAATGTATTCTAATTGGGAATACTATCGTTTTACGAAAATAAACAAAAAATCTCTACATCAGCAAAATTTCGCATGAAAATAAATTATCGAAAACCAATGATTCAGAATATCAATTTTGTTTTTGAACAAAAAAATCGAATTCGAGATTTTTATAATTGGCAACAATTCAGTAGATTATTGATCATAATTTCGCCATCTATATGATGGCATCATTAGTGTTCTTTTAGGTTAGGTAAGGGTGGCCGTCCTAAAGGACTAGCATAGACACAAAATTGGTCCGTAGCTGTACCACATTCGAGTTTCCTCCTCTTCACTCGCTAAACCATCCTGAGCTTACCAAGAAGCGTTTAAAGTCCCGGATCTCGATTTTACTAAGATCCGAGAGGTCGTTCAAAGGGGAAGTTCCCATAAATTTTGTTCTGCTGTACGCTAGACTAGGACAGGTGCAGAGCAGATGGAGCACATTTTCCTCCTCCTCCTCATCACCACAGCTGCGGCAGAAATCGTAGGCTGCGATACCCAGTCTGCTCGTATGTATCGCAATGAGACAATTTCCCGTTATAGCTCCCACGACCATACCAATATGTTCCCGTCGAAGCGATATCAGTTGGCCTGATCTGGACCGGTCAAGTCCAGGCCAGATCTGCCTGGTTATTACACACGAACTGGCGTTAGACCATCTGACGTTCGTTTCTTTTATGGCTTCTTCCTGAAGCAGCAGTTTACATGAAGCAAGCGGTATCTTTATATCCCGCCTGCTTTGGGTTATTAGGCGTGCTGTACCCTTGCCAACTCATCTGCCATTACGATGTTGAACTGATTAGCCATCTCATTTAAAGGTGCCAGACAGTTCTGGGCTACCTTCGACATCAGGAAGTATGATTGTAGCGGTTTAATAGCAGCCAGGCTGTCCGTAAAAATGCGAATATCCCTCGTAGATATTACATTATACTTCAACCAGTCCATGACTTCCATTATCGCGATCAGTTCAGCTTGAAAAACGCTGCAAAAGTCGGGAGGACGAAAAGAGAGGTTAACCCCTATCCCTTTTTGAGCCAGCCATGAAGAAGCTTAGCGCCTCATTGTCCATAACCGTTTCGTTCACCCAGTCCTCTCTGGTGGGAAACTCAGTTTGGAATTTTTCTCAACAGATGGCAAAGGAATAGCGTAGTCGGTAGCTTCCGGAATACCCCTGTTGCATAGGATAGACGAGTGCCCAATATTGTTACAGGTCCACATAGATATGGATTTGAGCCAAATGGCTGTGTTAGATGCAAGCTGCTCGGCCGCAATATCCAAGGGAGTGAAAGAGAATCTCCAGAGCTTGAGTAGGTGTGCTCCTGAGAGCTCCACTTATACACAAGCAGGTTCTTTGGACTTTCATCAATAGTTTAAGGTTGGCCATAATTTTTAACGCTGGCCACCAGACGACAACCCCACACAGCAGTATAGGTTTGACCACTGAGACGTAGAGCCAGTGTACTATGTGGGGCTCCATACCCCATCTCTTTCCAATGGCATTTTTGCAGGAGTAGAGCACTATAGTAGCTTTCTTTACTCTCTCTCTACGATGTTTGGTTTCCAGCTTAGCTTGCTGTCCAAAAGCAGTCCGAGGTATTTCACTCTATCCGTAAAGATCAAGCGAGTACCATTTAATGTTGGCGGGTCACACTGAGGAAGTTTGTGCTTCCTGGTAAAGAGGACCAGCTCCGTTTTCTGTGGGTTTGCGTTCAGTCCGCCGCTGCGTGCCCACTCAGAGAGGTAGCCAAGCGCGAACTGCATGCGCTCACTCAGCGTACTAGGATATTTACCGAAGTGTGGTCTTCGTCAACGTCATCCGCGTAAGCAACCACCTTGAAGCCTTGCCCTTCCAGGTTTAGTAACAGGTCATTTATGACCAAGTTCCAAAGAAGGGGGGATGAACCCCACCTTGAGGTGTCCCTCTGCTCACGTATCTAGTGGCAGACGTCCCACCCAGATAAGCTGTCACGATCCTGCCTCTAAGCATTTGATCTATCCAGCCTCTGAGTGACCCGTCTACCCCCAGACACGCAAGGGCCCGAGTGATTGCCCCCGGTCTGACGTTGCTACTGGCTCCCTCTATTTCCAAGAAGGTAACCATTGAATATTCCTTATATTCAAGTGATTTCTCAATCGGACCTATAAGGGAGTGGAGAGCTGTTTCCACCGATCGTCCCTTACAGTATGCGTGTTGAGATCCCGACAGCTCACCCGGCTTGATTGAGCCTCTAATGTAAGCCTATATTTGTCTTTCCAGTGATTTTAACAGAAAAGAGGATAAGCTTATAGGCCTAAAGTCTTTGGGATAGCAGTGAGAGTTTTTCCCGCCTTAGGTATAAATATAACTTTTACTTCAGTCCATTTGCGAGGTATGTGACAGAGTTCTAGGCTGCCTTTGAAGATAACTTCCAGCCAGGGTAGGGTTAAGTCAATAGTTCGCTGGATATCCGCAGGGATAATGCCATCAGGTCCTGCCGACTTGTATGGCTTAAAACTGTTTATTGCCCATAGGATATTCCGCCTATTTACTATATGACTTACGGAGTCTACACCCCTATTTATCATGGGTCTCTCCGGAGCTAGCACCGAGCACTCCGAGAAATGCGTTTCTAGTAATAGCTCCAGGGATTCCTCACTACACGTAGTCCATGAACCATCCGGTCGTTGTAGACAACTCGGGATGGAAGGACTGGAACATAGTACTACTACTTGCGTAGCCTAGCAGCCTCCGAGGTCTCCTGAATGTTGCCACAGTAGTGCCTCCAGGCCCTCGTTTTGGCTGCTCTTAGCTCGTACTAGTAGGTTTTAAGGACTTCCTTATAACAGTCCCAATCTGCAGCAGCATTTGTGTTCCTCGCGTTCTTGAACAATCTCCTGCATTTTATACGAGTACCTTGAAGTTCTCTCGACCACCAGGGTGGCCGAGACTTACCCAAGGGCCTACTGATAGGACATGCACCTAACATGGCTTTGTTAAAAGCATCAGATAGCTTGGTTACCAGAACATCAAGCTCCTGTGTAGATGCAGGTGGGGTTGGAACCGATACCGGTAATGAATTACCCAGAATGGTTCTAAAGCAATCCCAATTCGTTTTCTTGCTATTTCTGAAGGATGGTTTTTTAGTGGGTTTTGTATCCACTTCGTACTGGAGATAACAATGGTCAGAAAAGGAATGGTCTTCGGACACTTTCCACTTCAATACCTTCTCCTTATTAAAATAAAATCAAGGAGTATAGTGTTCTTTTAAAAGCTTTATTCTTTAATAAGCTCTTTTGTAATGCAGGTGGTCAAAGTATGGTTTGTAATATGACAGTGTGGTCGGGTATCGTATGCCAGATTTTTAATTATTCTATTGGAGGTACTCATGACTCATGGTTATGTATAATTTAATTTAATACGCAACCGTCCTCGGTAACCTTTTTGACTGTCACAAAATTTATTTTCTAATCGGCAAACCCTAAACATAATTTTATACCCATTTAAATTTTAGTTTTCATTGTTTTAATATGCTTGTTACGTCCAGCTTCCATTATAAAAACTAGGTTAAAAATGAAACAAAAAAGTTGTTATATCGTTTGGTTGCCGTAACTGCAGCTAAAATGGAGATCCTATTTTGGTTGGCCTTAACAACATCTTACTGCAAAGTAGCTACAAATATTAAATTACTTTTGAGATATCAATTTAATTAATTTAACTACTAACACTGAGTTCAATGCAAATTAGTAAGAACGGGAAAAATGATTCCTTAATAAAGAAAAAAAAAATTAGTAATAATTTAACTGTTTTAAAAGTATTATAGTTACTTAAGGGAAGAAAATTTAAGAAAATTTTCATTCTTAAATTTCAGAATAAACTAAACAGGTACTATTTTTAGCATAATTACAGAGATAAGAGATTGTAGAAAACAGATTAGTATAATTCAATTTACATTTTTACTTTTAATCATTCTTATTATATTGTCATATAAATTGTTTTATTTCATTTAGATAATTAAATGGCATCATTTTATTTTCTAATAATTTCTTAACATCAAACCAATTGCAAAAATGCACATTTAAATAAAATTAAAATTAATGTTAAAATTAAAAATATTTTATTTGGAAAGAAATTGCAAAAAATTGTTTAAAATAAAATAGAAACTATAAAAGAAATTATCCAAACAACATATCTGATTGACGCTTTATAAGACACGCCATTGTAATAAATAATGATTAGGGTTATTTTTCTATATTTTCAGTGGCGGAATATAAATTTACAGCAATTAACAGCCGGTTTGCCTTTTCTGCTATCACTTGCTTAAAATTATAATAGTTGAACTAATTTTCTAAGCTACCTTTGTTCCGTATTTCCGCTTAGATTGAAACCTGTTTCATAGTTTAGATCGGATCAGAACGAATAGAATCAGATTTCAAAATCAACTCGAACTACGGATTTACTTAAGGAACACAATTCTTTTAATGAAATTTTGTTTATATTTAAATAATTAAATAACCTATTTTGACATTGACGACAAAGTGCAATTCCCGCAAGGAAAAGTTTCCAGACAAAGTTTTACTGTGGCTGTCAATAAGTCAAAATGGATTGTCGGAATCTGAATGGTGCATATTAATTTTGTACAAAAAATGAAAATATCCATCAATCGCACCTCAGTTGCGTCGAATGAAGGATTTTTAAGGCAACTTTTTAAACGGATTTCAACCAAAAAAGGTAAAATTGCCTTATTACTAAAATCAAAGTAAATCTTATAATCTCAGGGAACTTCTTTCAGCGATATTTAGATCATTAATATATAAAGATAGCATGAATTTATAAAATACATAAAATTCTCGAAATTTGAAATGTAAACGTTTTAAATTCGTCTAAATCATAGTGCCCATATGACATATATATTTTACATATTGTCTTGGCTGACCAAGTTAGATGTGTTCTTCCTACTAAAAAAAAATCAAGTACTCAGTTTTTACAGCTTGATACATATAACAGTAAATCGTCTTTCGTAACTTCAAAATACTTGTCTATATGTCCGTTTCAACCTTTTCGTTTATTTTGCTTTTCCGCCAGCTATATTGATTAATCGTAATTCTGATTTAAACTTATACTTAGACTGTAATTCATGACTGATTTGAAATAAGTCGACTTATTTGATTTATTCAAGTGAAATAAGTCATTTGGCCCTATTCAAACAGAGACTTATTTCAACATATAACTTATCATTTAATTAATTGACAGTTCATAGCTTTAAATGTTCATCGTTTAGTTTAGTTCTTGTGTTTTGGGAGTTTTAAAGTAATTATTAAAATGGAAACGGAAAGCGTCAATTTTGTTTAAATTACAATAAAATAATTTCAAAGACAAAATATTTATGAAAAGGCATATTTGTGAAGACTCTCCCAAAATAATTCAAAAAAATCTATAATTAGCCTACTCGCGAGCAGACTTATTGTAGTCTTTTAAATAAATCAGTCTACATAAAATAAGTCGACAATTGAACCACGTTCTTATTAGGAAATTATGTAATTTTGATCTTACCCACGTTTATAGTTTCTTAGCAAATCAAATTTACTTTCCACCTGACAATCCTGTTTTTTTTTCAAAAGTAACAAAATTCCTGCTGCAAATACATATAACCTATGACCTAATTAAAATTTTCTTTAATTGCCACAACGTTCTAAAACTAGTGGTTTAGCAATTTAACATTTACAACTATCTTGTATGATTTTTCAGTTTTCATGACGTTGCCAAAGCATCATTTTGACTGTGATGGACAATTTACCGAGTCAATTGTTACTTGGGATATAATACAATCTGTTTGCATTTTATCCAATACGCTACTGCGATCAATATGGAAATAAACCGTATACTATGGGACGAGCTGACAATTGCGAATAAAGCTGCTGTTAAAGCTCTCAATCGTAGCCAAAGGGGAAGGTGTTTTATTTGGTATAGCGAGTTTAGATGATATAAGTATTCCCAGTTATATTTATACATTTTTCATGGTAGACCTAGGACCGTGTTTAAAGCATTAGAGTGTTAGACGTAGAGTTTCTGTAAAGAACTTTGCCACCAGATTTGTATACTATTTATACATGTATATAGACAATGGAATAAACTTTAACTCAATTCCACTTGAATCATTTTTCTGTAGAACTGTAGTAAATTTGGAAGAATTGATTAGGAAGTCTATTTCGTGTATATCCGACATCTAGGACAGTCAATTTACTTGTATAATTTTTAAATTCGTTTAACCCAGCTGTAGTTCTACCTTATAAACTACGCAACTAAAAGCGTAAAAGTTGACATACCGTTTATTTTTATATAGGAATTTTAATTGCAATATCTAGCGAACATTGCAATATCTAGCGTAATTGGCAGTTTGGTAAAAAAAATTTGTACTTATTGATATATAATATAATACAAATGTCGACCAATGTACAAAACTATACAAAGTAATAATTTGTTCATGTGGTTATCCACTTTAGAATCTTAGATAAAGAACACCTGCAACATAATTTTATGTACTTGATAATTTAAAATAATCTATGGTATTAAATAGTAATATACCGACGGTGTAAAGGAAAAATGTCGTAACCCTCAATTTTTCAAAAAATTTTTTTTTGCACTAAGTGATAGATTGGGATCATCTGCACGTCCCTGTAAAATGTCGTAAGCCACAAGTGACTGAAATATGTTTTAAATCAGTTTTAAAATTGTTGTAAGCCACAGAAGCTATTTTATCTGGAAAAGTAAACTGTTGCTTTTGTAAAATTTGGGTTTTGTGGGTTACGACGTTTTTCCTTTACACCGTCGCGTAATACTATATACATCACCATTATATTGTAATCGATCAATATCAAGAAAATGATGGTGTCTTGATGGGATTAAAAAAACAAGTTTAATCATATTATAGCAAAATTATTACTTTATTAACACTTGCTGCATTGATTGTGAAACTGTTCAGATTAAATTTTAAGCGTTTCTCCCCAAATTACACTATACGTTACGGCATTTATATTTATGTATATACTATCCATCCTAAATGAGGAATTCACTATAAGGTTATGCAGAGATTAGAACGAAACCGTACACCAGGGGTGGACTGCATTAATTCGAAGCTCATGATATTCGGTGAAGAGACTTTGTGGACCTTATTCGATTAGTATGGCGAACCGAAGTTATACCTGATGAATTGAAAGTGTCGATCAGTCACTTAGCAGGAATCGATCAGTCACTTAGCAGGTCTTTTTGTTGCGAATGATTCTATCTAAATATTATGAGACATCCATCCCTGTACATCAGGTGTTCCTAGATTTCAGGCAGGCCTATGATTTGATCAATCGAGGGTGTTTACGATCTGCTCTAAAACACCTTATAGTGATACCAACAAAATTGGTACGATGGTGTAGAATAATAGTGCAGTCTCAATGCTGTGTTAAAGTTGATAACAGGTTATCGAGAATTTTTGCAGTTAACTCGGCTGTTCAGCAGGGAGATATGCTTTGTCTTCGATCCCTTTTATCTCATGTTGGGGTGCATATTTCGTAAAACTGAAACTTCTCAGCACAACATCTTGTATCGCCAGTCCAATCAAGTGCTTGCATATGCAGAAGACATACGTGTGATTGGTCTGAATATCAACGAAGTGAAGGACGTTTTTGATCCGCTTGTAGAGTTTCCATCTTCTGTTATGCAGATGGCTCTTTACTTTTAAGAGGAGAATCATGCGTTTAATTTACGGCCTAAAACGCGAAGTAGATGGTACATACCAAGCTCTGTACAATATCAAGATCAGAGATCCGATGAAGAACCCCGATATGGTTCATGAAATATGGTAGATCTCAGCTAGTAGGCTGGCTCGGTCGAGATAGAGAGGAAAGGCACCATGTGGTAGGCGTAGAGGTCGTTGCAGGCCTTGCTCACGATCAAACCCGTGGATACTGATTGATGTCTCAGTAAGGGCCCAATAATGGCCTTTAATAAACTGTCATAATAACAATTATATATTCTATACAAGAAATGCCTTGAACAAATCAACGGCTGATCTTCCACTCGCCAAAATGGTGAAAATATTTAAATTTGTTCGTGATGAATATTTGCCAGATTAATGTCAATTATCAAAACCGTGGTGCGAATGCGGCGAGAATCTCGAATCTTCCTTCAAAAAAATGATTAAAATTCAGATTGAAGCTCTGTACATCTGTAAACATAGAAAGCTGCTATATTATTTTCATATGCCTTTCGATTCATTATTTATACAGATTCGAAATTTTTACTGCGGATTTCAAATAAAAATTTTTCTATAAAGCCTATAATACATAAGTGAAAATTAATACGCATTTTTTATGCAACTCTGATTTACAAAACTTGTTTTCATATTTCCAAAAGACAACCGCATTCAAATTGCGTTTTCCATAATCATACAGGTCAATTACATAATTTTCATTTTTAATGTTTAAAATTATACGAAAATTTTCGAATTTACTAATTTCAGTTTCAGTAAAATAAGTTGAAAATTTACAATAATAAATTATTTCTGCCTTATATTATTTATTTATTTATTTTATTTTATTTAAATTTAGGTAGATATATTTAAAAAAACACTGAAGAAAGAATCATTTCCGAAATCGAGTTTTTAAATAAATAAAATAAAATAAAAATTATAAGGAAGAAATATTCTATATAAATATTTAAATTTAAAAAAAAAAAAAAAAAAAAAAATCTAGTTTTGTTTAAATAATTTCAGTGATAAAATACACACAAAAAATGGATATAACTATGGATAGTTTAAAAAGATGATTATTGCAATTTGTTGATCTTTTGAACTGCATAAACCATTTGTTTTAAATTCGATTATAAAGTTTATATTCTAATTTGATATAGTTACATCATATACCGCAAATAGTTACAATACCGTATGAATTATTGTAAAAGTCTGGATATTCTTTCTGTAAATATCAACAAAAATAAACAATATGATTGTGCAAGAAGTCTACATAATCTCTGCACGACATCAAAATTTCTTATACATATTTATAGTAAAATTATCTGAAAGTGACAGGTAATATTTACTAACAATTTTGAGCGACGACAAGTAATGTTTACTATCACCTTTGAGTATAACAAGTGCAACATGTTGACACATTTCACACAAAAAATTTGTACTTCTTTCCCCAATCGAATTGCGTCTGTTTTGGTAAATACACAACTAAAATATATTTTTTTATAATTTAATATAACTTAGTTCAACTAATGTTTATTATAGTCTCGAGGCACCGTCTATGGAAAACACCATATTTAAATTAATACAATCAAATTTTTATAGTACAACATCACGATCGATGTTAATTTGCGTATTTTGTAAAGGAATCTATGAAAATCATATTAAACTTAAAATAAAAATTATAGTAACATAAAATGCCATGGGAAAATGCATCTCGTTTTATACGCCAAAGTTAGATAAAGTAAAATGCATACGACAATATGTGAACATGTAGTTATAGAGACCTTTGACCGTGCACCATGATTATAATATATTATGTCGTCCGCTTCACATAATAATGAAATACATAAACACACACACACACACACACACACACACACACAAACACTCATTCTTATAATATACGAACCTGTATTGTGATTCATTGTAGTCCTGTTCATCTTGCAAAACACTTTCGGCCATTGTACAACAGTATTATTCAAACTTAATAAATTTAATTCCCCACCCAACAACATTCGGTTTAAATATTTTGTGTTAAACTTTATTATTAAAAGAAGTACAATGAAAATTTGGTTTTTATTCAACCACTGTCCAACCGCACAAACAGACACACACATACACTCGCAACAGATACGAGTGGGTATACACACCACCAAACAAAATAATTCGCGATTTAATTTAATAATCGCAGATTCACACACAGTATTTTTATGTTTTTCTTTTTTCTAAAACAAACTTTTTAAACTAAATTAAACAATACACAACAACAACAATAGCTAAAAATAAAAAAGCTCTATATTATAATACATCATCAGTCATTTCCAGACCAACAATGTTTTATAATTTAATAAATTTACATCAAAAAATATATGTATAATCGAATAAAAAATTATAAACAATAAAAACTCAAAAATTTTAAATGGTGTTTTGGCTTTGATTTTAGTGAATTGTAAACTATTAACTTAGCATAGTATACTGTAGTACGGATGTATCCAATTGATAATCAATTAATCATACATGATAATATGATGTTAGGCTGTGCAGAAAAAATAATATTAATTTGGCACGCTGGTTATTGCCACAAAACAGGGTTTACATACAAGACTAGCTTCTGCGTCACAAGAAAATAGCTTGCACAATATCTTTGAATTGTATGTCCTAAATTCGCTTTGTTTTGACATTATGTGCATCATTTACTAATAATGTTGGGAACCGAAGACTGAGCCACCCAGTCCAGAACATTAATATTTTTCTGTCTTGTAATCTGTACTGAAGGTAATACATACATATATGGTTTCGAGCCAGTTTGTGTGATGTTGTTTAGAACGAAACGATTCTTTTCTTATCGCTTTAAAGTTGGCTAGCCCTTTAAGTCGATAAGCTATGCATACACTTATACGGAAAAGTTATAACGATAACACCAACCATTTGACATAATACAGATCTTAAACTCGATAAATAATATTCGAATATAAAGAACGACAATAAAAATGTATTAAGTCAGATTATTTTTGCTGTGTCTGTCTGTGTAGTTTCGCTGGATGTTTTCACATCAAAAATTAAATTACGAAAATTAAGGACGAACAGAGAGATTTAAAGAACCAACTTGGTGGTGGATTAGAGTTTCACCTTAAAAATGGCGATGATCCATAACAATAAATAAAATTTATTTCCATAATATACAAATATATGTACACATTACAAAAGCATAGTGATACTATATTTCAACTCAACTGAACTAAAATAAATATTAAACCAAAGCACATAATATCCTAATAAATTTGGCGGCTGTTCAAAAAATTAAAATCTTGCGTTGACTAGACTCATTTTATAGTGCATATATATGGGTATGTATATGAAATATACAGACACAGCATAAATATAAATAAAAATAAATATTTGACTCTTTTTTTTTATATCGCAATGTTTATTTATTCTAATTCATGATCGACATGATATAATTTTTTTTTGACTACCGCAATAAAGGTTTACAAGTATGTATTCATTCTCATAGTGCATATACATACTTACACATCTGCGGTAATATGAGCTAGCTACTTGAGTATTATATTTCATCTTATCAATATCGTGGTGTAGAAATAACCGAATGTCGTTGGCTGATGATAAGAAATAAATTAAACATATTTAGCACATTTTTCAGTTAGTACGACTGTATACAACTTAGATTATTTGCCTTTGCAGAATAAAATATGTCTTAGGAAAAGTTGTTTCTATTTTGTTGGTTATGGAATTTTGCTGAATATTATATTTCCTATTTAAGATAGATATTGGTTCCTATATTAGAATGGAATATACTATACAATAGCAAGTGGCAAGTTTATGGGCTGGCTAAGATGCTTACACTTTAGATCCCTCACATAGCAGATGTTAATGTTCAATATATCTTTGCATCGAATTTTTTGACCGCTTTTTACAACTTCATCACACCGCAAAGAAGTTACTTTTAGTAAATGATTAGCTTCCCTTGCTGGACGTTTTGAGTTATTAAAATATCAATTGGGCCCAAGATTTATCTGACTATATTGGGCTATTCTCTAACTAAATTTTATAAATTATTACAAATTGTATAAACAGATAAAATTTGACTGTCAAAAAATATATATTAACGGCACTAGAAATTTGTATATAGGAGCACCGAAGTTATTTTAACTATAAAAGCGTAATCCAAAAAGCATCCAAAATATCTGATTTAACTGTGGCTTATATAAAATCTGTTAATTTTAGCCAGAATGATAAAGTTATGATTCAATAAAGCAATTGTAATGAATTTATATAATTAGAACATAATATACTAACAGTTCAAAGTTTGAACAATAAACCATAGCTGGAAATGGTCATCAATATTTTATGTCTTTTTCCAATAACAAATTATATAAATAATCGTTTCTCTTAGATAAGATTCATTTAATGTCGATTAAATTTTAGCATACCATAAGAAACACTACTCTTTAACTCTTTGGCTGCCGATTAATTAGCCTAATATACACTCGACATTTTCTCCAATAACCCCAATATTGTGTATCGTGTGTATCTATCTGTTTGTTTGTTTTGTGAATTTCATTAACATATTTGTTTAATAGTTTTTCTGGCCGTTTTGACTTACTGCCTATAAATCTGTAATCTCCCTGCACCACTGTCCACATCTAGCCAACATCCCATATAATAATAAACCCAAGATTTACGTGTGCCACAATATAGATTATCGTTTTAAGCTGCGTTGAACTTATATTTATGTTACCTTACTCGCCAATGTTAAAATCCACCGTTCATTCTTGAATACTTATCCAATGCGCTGAAATATTTTACTACAGATGAAATTAATTATTCCAAGGATGAGCGAAAACTTTACTGTCAAATCAAAAATCAAATCACTAGGACTAGGCTAATTATACAGAACATGGAGAGCACAAGAAAACTACAAAATATTTTGTGTGGATTAGATTATTAGACATAATTAGTCATAAAAGACGACTTTATTTTATTTAAAAATTTGACATTATTTGAATTTAATTTAACTAACTTCGACTTAATGTTATTGCACGGTCTATAGTATAATTGTCCGATGAAAAACGTAGAATATACAACACAAATATGTATATGTTGATGAAACTCACCTGGGACAACTAATTATTAGACAGGGTCTAATAATATGACATGATGTAATAATTTTTTCAGTTTTTTTGATTTTAAAAATGTTTTATTTTATTTTTAAAAGTTTTAATTTAAAATTGAAATTGTTTGAATTGGAACTCTGTGAATTAAAAAATATTGTCAACAATGAATTAAAAGTGACTTGTGACACATGACGGGTTGTAAATCAGTATCAGCATTGATACTCGTACTAAAGTGTTAATGATTAAAGAGGGTACTCTAAGCTTTATATTACCGATTACTACAACTACATTATATTGATGTGATTATAGTGAGACACACCACACACCAGAATATTTTTTATTTTAATTTAACGTAAACGTATTTCAATTTTCAAATTATTAATGTTATGTTTTACCAGTAGCTTAATACATTGATTTTAACAGCATACACCGACCACTAACTCAGTCACAATACGTGAAATGGTGCCGAAAGTCTCACGAATAAGGCTGATAGAGACAGTTAAGTATTTAGTTTATTTTTATTTTGAATTGCCTTATTATGTGTTAATAATTTATTAAATATATTTATTTATCAACTTACTATTTTGTATTATGTTATTCTATACTCCAGTTTTTATACTTTCAATAATAACTACACTCCAAATATTTAATGAGTGTTATGCGCGATTTACATTTTGTAAATACCTCATTAACCCGAATTATCTTAACGACGAAGAAATTTCACGCGCATTGACGTAATTATAACGTCATAATTACATCATAATTAATGCTTTACATGGAATTAATGCTACTGAAAAGTTATAGTCATTTGTCACATAATGTTAATTTGCTCTGTGAATGGTACAGCCTGATATGAAACCTAGATACGATAAAAAGGGATAATGATGAATCATAAACATACCATCATTGTGTATGAGAAACACGATACATTTATATTACATATGTTACATATAACATAACTGTTTATAACATTTAGGAAAATTATCGTAAAATAGCTCATGACAAAATTAATTTAATATTGCAAGAACTGTACCTACTGGTAAATAATGAATTGTGATTATGAAAAATAAGCCACAAGGTATATTCGTCCATTTCAGTCTAGACTTATTTATTATGTTGTGCCATTCAACAATTTGTTAAAACGCAATATGCGACTAAACCTTTATATATTTTTTATTTCAAAGACAAGTAAAACGGATTTTTATTTTTCTACATTTTGCTATTAAAATTCATTAAAATTTTCTATATGGAATAATAGCACCACCTCATATAGTGGGATTAAAAAATTTAAGTTTTCCCTTGTAATTTTCCGCTCGCCACGAACAATAAAAAAAAAAAATAAAGTGAAAAGAGGCCTCTAGTCAATAAATCACAGCGGAAAATTCAATTGGAAATATCATCGTATATAAAATCAATAATTCAAAGTTGTTTATGCGGTTCGAAATTTTTTTTCGTCAAATCACGAGTTGAATTTAGCAGCGGCGTATAATTTTATAGAAGTAAAATTTGTTGGCTGTATTATTATCTGATGTTTTCATGTAATTGTATTTTTTTCATTACAGCTGGTGCTTATACTTAATTCTTATAAAAAATTTCAACGACGTGATGTTGATCCCATCGACATGAAATTTTCAAATAAATTAGTAAAAATTATTGTAACACAAAGTTTTAGTTTCTAAATTAAATTAATTTAAATACATAAATGATTCGTTGCCACATGATATATTTTGTCTTCAAGCATACGTACTTAACATTTTACTATTAAACATGAGTGGAATACTATACACTGCCCTCATTTAGTCCGATAAGATTCAGCAAGCTCCGCGTTGTAGTTGATACTTGAATTTTTGGCTCGGGCTCCATAATAGGACGAAATGCACAATTCTGGAGAGATGATCATGAAATACGGTCGGTAAAATTTTAAGCAATTTTTATATTTAGTGGATATGGCTACATACATATACCTATATTAAACAATCAAGAAAACTTAACATAACAACAAAATCGGTTACTAATTTTGATTCGGCAAAAAGTAGTTATATAGTGGTGGCCCAGTATAAACCATACATACGTACGTACCTACCAGATCAATAATTCCTGGTATCTTCCAAAAATAAAAAAATGTTGGTATAAAAATTCGTGTGTATACTCAAGTCATCGATTTTTCTGTGTTTTGTATGGTATGTACGTTGGTTAAGTAATGACAACATCCTATGCGACACACAAAATTGAGAAAAAAAATTATGTTGTTAAAATATGTATGTACGTGAATTGTACCTTTGTAAACATTTTATTTCTTATAAGGTAGCATATAAATGGAAAAGTCTGGGAGGCATTATAAGTAAAAATATAAAATAATAAGCTGACAAAGTCCCTAAAAATGAATACATCATATTTTAAAGGATAGCTATATACCTACTAACAATAATAGTGTTATACATACCTTTAAGTAAAAAAACTGATTTAAATATTTGCTCGCGTGTTATTTTGGTGGTTTTTCCCAACGACCTAGGTTATATATTTTTTCCTTTTTTGTGGATTTTTATATTCGCACCCACTTAACGTGAGTTACCGTGGTTTATGTATAATTGCTCTCGAATTCTTGGATAAAATATCAATTTGTAGTTTACACGTGGGACATAATTATACAAAGCTTTTGGAATGTTGCTTCTAGCTAGGTCTTGATTTTATATCACATATCGTCAAACACTTCCGATTTGTCTCATTTGAACAATTCGTCAAAAAATATACGAACATCTGCTTGCGACTAAACTAAACATATCAATAAAAACAACAATTGCAAACAATTTCAGAACTAATATGAAAGACATTTCAGTGATATCATTCATATTAAAATATATTAGTTTTATTTCGCTTGTTACGTATTATTGATCGCTACTGATACGATAGTACTAAACTGTAAAGCTTGGCTGTGGCCCAGTACTCGAGTAAAAAGGACTGTTTTCTTATGGCTGTGGTAAATTCATCCATCTGACATATGATGATGATTTGATTATATTTGTGTTACTATGGGTAAAAATTGATTTTATTAAATTAAATTAAATAATTGTAAGATTTAGAGTTAGATTAAATATTAAAATAATTTTCATTTTAATCTGTACTTTGAATAAATTCTTGTATACGTCGATGAAATTTTTATATATTATATATATATAACTCTTCCATTTTTTTATTTATATTGATTTTCAAACCTTGAATTATGCGAGTCTTATTGGTAAAAAAGTGTTTGCAGTTCGCGAGATTTTGGCAGACTATTGCTAACATCATTTTTTTCAATTACTCGTGCACTATGGCTGCATCCGCCACTGCGTCCGCATAGCCCCTTCTCCACTCACAATGCTGGTGAATCAAGTCAAATCAAAGATTTCAAAAATTCGCTATGTTACGTAAAATATCAAGCCAGAAATGTTGATTCCACCTTCCAAAAATTCATATTTTTTTTGCAAATTACCAATGTTTGTTTTTAATAAGACACAAGAAAAGAAATGTTGCCCCGCTTACATATTATACATAATATCAACAATAAAGATAATCAATACACAATATGTAACAATGTATTTTGAAATGTATAGAAGGTTAAGTTTAAAGATGATATTTATAAATAAATACCTATTTGCCATAAGTTAAATAGCTTTGTCTCAAGTTTTTTTGTAAATTTCTACTAACTAACACAACAACAAAAAAATAATCTAATTAAATATAAATTTTGCACGTTTAAGAAAGTTCAACACAATACCAGAGAAAATGAAACAAGCACGTACCGTACGCCCAAATAAAACGCGGCACCCAAAGTGGGGCTGTACTCATCCCATTAGTTAACATTTTACAGTGTTATGAAGTAACAAATTCCCTTTAAAGGAAATACTAAAAGAAACTTAAATAAATTAAAATTTTCGGTGTCTTGTATATGTATTTTATGTATTATCATCCCACACATATTTTATTCTTATGTCGACATAAGCTTTAAATTATAATTTTCAAAAGTATACAAATATATATATACGATATATATATATATATATATATATATATATATATATATATATATATATATATATATATATATATATATATATATATATATATATATATATATATATATATATATATATATATGTATATATATATATATATATATATATATATATATATATATATATATATATATATATATATATTTATATATATATTTATGTATATATGTACATATAGCTTGTAGGAGTAAATAGAAAACCTTTTAGAGCATATTATATAATCTAGATATTTTCCGTTGGCTAAATATTTATTATAAACAATTTTTCGATTTTAATTTCCTGTTTAATTGTTTCCTTTTTATATATGTACATACTCGTAGTCGTATGTATAGGGAAAATAGTGTGTTTTGTTACATTTTATTTATCGATTCATATTTTTTTCGATTTAAGTGTTATGCTCCGAATAAGTAACTTGAAGATTTGCCAAATAGAACAAAACAAAATATGTAGAGTGCAAATGTTTGAACCAGTCAAACTAGCGGCGTCAGTAGTTCTATATAAATCGTAATAATAATACAATAAGTAATAACGAATTCGTATAGATGTTACAGTTTTGTTATATAGTATCGAGTGAATAAGGTAAAAATTTGTTTTGGAAAAATCAATAAATTTTATATTGGGTAGACACATATATTCGTAATTGTAATAAATCTTTACTAAAACTCCTTTACCAAAATCTGTACTCATTATAAAGGATTTCAGAAATTCCTAGCCTGGGATATATACCTACATAATATATATTTTTAAGGTAGCACATAGGAGATTGATTATCATAAACTATATACATAATAGTTCCGTTTTAAAATTCAACAATTCTTTTAATAAAATCGGTTGCCATACCAAAAAAAAAACGGAATAAAATAATAATACGTAAAACTAAATCATAAAACTGTATAAATATACAAAAAAAAATCAATAAAATATATAAAATTATATTAATTAATTTTTCTATTTATTTTTACACAAACAATTTTCCGCACGTAATTTTATTTTTATTTTTTGTTTAAAATACACCAATAAACAAACAAAAAAAAATCAATAAATAATGTTAAATATTATATTCATATTTTTATTGTTAATACATTTTTTGTTTTTGCACTATTAATTTGCCACAAGCACACAAACAATTTTCAAATCATTTTTGCAAATAAATTTTTAATCTAACACTGATCTGCATAAAACTAACTAACTTTGCTTATCTCAAATAATTCGAACACACAATTTAACTTAAAAAATTTAAAGTACATTAAACACAAATCTCAAGTGCATTTTTCAGTACAACATAAATGAACCACCGCCAACAAACACACCATAAAGGTTCTATCTATTCTCTCCGTATATTTCAGTAAGGATAAAAAAAAACAACTGAAGATAGACGAAATAATACAAAAAAAATCGGTTCTATTTTCCCACCGATAAGAGCATGCGCACCCATTATGTGTTGTACAGGGAAAATCAGAAGGTGTACCTCAAGCTAAGTACCAAAAGGAAATATGTGTGTATGGAATGCTTAAATAATTACTAAAAATCGGTATCGTTAAAAAAAATTACGATAAATCCTAAGTTTTCTATTTCTGCCTCCTAACGTATGGTTAATTAATCTAGTATTGAATATCAATATGCTTTGAGATTGGGAAAATAAAACCTAAACAATTTTGTCACTTTGTGGTAATATTTTATCTGTGGTATATAACATATGTATTATGTATGTACGTACCAATTTTCTAGCAAAATTATGTTAATCATTTTCCTAGAAATTTTTATTTTATGTATATCTATTCTTTGCACTCGTATGTATTGTAAGAAAAATAGTTGGAGGAAAATTAAAAATTATATTTTATACATCAAACTGGTAGTAAATGGAAAATTTTACCTAAGAATTTGTAAATATATTATCCTATATATTATAACGAATACATCTCTAATTTGATGGATTGATCCCAGATCGAGATGACTACTAAATCGTATACTTAACCATAATGCAGTAGTGCGCACAAATCGTTCAATACATCTACTTTTAAAAATTCAATAAACACCGAAATTCGATAATCCGAATTGAAATTTCAACAAATAAATTTAATAAAATATTTGTATTAAAAATATTAATTCTGAATTGCAATCAGAAAATGGGTTCAAATTATTCGATTTAGTACATCGGATAGAAATTAAATGACTGCAATATTTTTAAAATTCAAAAATAAATTCAAAATTGTGAAATTCGATAAGTTTTTAAATTTCAATTGATATTTTAATTACTGAATCGAAATTCGACTTTGAACGACTTTGAGTCGTACGATCATTCTAATCGCAAAATCAAATTTAAAATGGCTATATGTATATTAAAAAAAATATTTAAGTTCGGTGAACTACGTTGAACTTGAAGAATCGCGCATCTCTAACAAATCGGTTTCAGTTTATAGTATTTTTAAAAATTAATAAGAAAAAAGTATTACAAATTTTGAAATTTGAATTTAAAAATTTAGGAATGTAGTAGGTATTTCAGAACAAGAAAGTAAAGACAAAATTCGAGTGTTAAAGAAAAATTCTTCGACGGGAAATTTGATAAATTGAGAATTTATAAATTAAATTTTGAGTTAGGTACGTATAATTAAAAAAACTGAACCAAATTTCTTCCTGCTTTTACGGTTCCTAATTAGTAAAATATTTTAAAAATTAAACATTAGCGATTAACTTCATATCCATAGAGGCCGATCGGTCGTATTTATTTCGCCAGATGTACACATCTGGCATAAAATAGCCAAAAATGTGCGATAGAGGTTGGTTTACAGAAACAATTTGTTTCCTGATGTTTTTCGATTAATTTTCTACACGAATGGTCGGTACAAGTATGGCCAAGTATTAAGCATATTTTTATACCATCTAATTAAAATGTATATATTTTGGGTAAGTACACGTTTCTAATGGTTTATAAACTTGAATATTTCTAGTACAAATTATTTAAACTCTTAATTTTGTTTGGACTTTGCTAATTTTACCTTATCCTAATTTTACCTAGCGTTTTTTTTTTGTCATTTTAGTTGAGTTGATTGAATAGATCGGATTTGATTTCCAAGGATTTGAATAAGGTCTCGTGTACACGACTTAAATGTTTTTTTTACCAACACATACATACATACATACATTAATTATATACTTTTCAACTAGTGGATTTATTGTACTTTGAAAGTTGAACAGTAACCCTATTTTGTACACGATGGGGTTTTTAATACACTTTTAGTCTAGTAAATGAGAATTATACACAAATCTCGCGTTTTCGTGTTTTAATTAAGAGACTAATGAAAATGTAACGATTATTACATTCCACATTGTTTTAGATTAATCCATTTTTAATCAAATTAAAGTCATTTACAGTTTCCATTTATTTAAGTAAAAATTAATTTTGACTATATGATTTGTTTAATGAAGTGTTTGCTTTTAGAATAGTTTTCATAGTATTTATAAATTTGTTGAAATCTGCTAAAACATCTAAAACATATATCTTTCAAAAAAATGTATTTTAAATCATTTAAATCATTTTAAGTTATAGTTACAGTTTATCAAAGCATCATCTACTACTGTTTTACCCAGAAACGGATTTCAACTTTGGAAAAGGAAATTTTAAATACAGTTACATTTTGAGTAAATTGTCGATATTGATTTGGTTTTCAGTTGTATAATGTATAAGAACATATGTAAGTGGCAAATAGGCATCTATTATATGTAGAATTTACCCTTCTTGGGGTATAGGCAGGTTAAATTAAAAATAACAGCTTGCAAATCATTTTAACATTAAAAATGCACGCCCGTTCATCGATTATTCATATTTCAACTTGAAAACTGTATCGAAAAATTATACAACAATTATAATATAAACGAACGCAGTCTCCAAATAAATCAAGATAAAACCACCACTATTTTGATTTATATCTTCATACATAGATAAATTCTTATATTTCTACAACTTTACTAAATGCATTGTTCTTATGTTTCAGATTTCACAAATGACCTATTTTTGAAAAAAAAATTAGTTTTTCCTCTTGCTCATTTTTTTGTTGTATTGTTAATTGTGAATGTGATATACATACATATAAATATCAGTGTTTTTATCCTAGGTCGGAATACCAAATACGAATAATTGGTCTACTTGATAAATCAATCATATAAACTGTCTTTATTTAGTTTTTATTAAAAATGTAATTAAGGTACTCAAACGGCAGAGAGAAAGTAACTTAGCATTCATCATTACGACCACTAGTTGAAGTTCTACTTAAATATATCTGCTTAATAAGTATTATAAACCTACTCGGAGACTTGGGTTGCGCTTAGAATTGCGTGACGTGGGCTAAGTATATGTTTAAACAAACACTAAATAGATATAAACACCATATTATGTGGATCGGAAAATCCAGTGGTGAAATATAAATATAAATAAACTACATTATTTACACTTGAACAATTCAAAAGAAATGCTTGCCGAAAGAAACTATATACATACGTACATACATAAATACATTATTATGTAATACAGACAACTATAACTGAAGGCCAGTTTTCGACATGAATATTAATCATATTTTTTGTCAATGTAATTTAGTTTTAAAATTATTGTTAGTATAAATTTAATTTATTTAATTACAGTGAGTAATTAAACATTTTCTATCAAGCTAGTATACACTGATGCAATATATCTCAATAGCCGTGATCGTCTAGTGGTTAGGACCCTACGTTGTGGCCGTAGTAACCCAGGTTCGAATCCTGGTCACGGCAATGTTTAATATAAACATTGTCACGGATGGGAGATTTTTTTATATTATGATTTATGATCACTACACACCTAAACCGATCCTATTTCCACTACTTCAAATGCATAGGATTTTATTTATTATTATACGTAAATATGTGCATAAGCATATATCGTAATAAAATTCAGTACCGAATACAGAGTAAGAATAAACCTATCATACGTGCAATATATGTATAACATTCAGGCGAATGTAAGTAGTTATATTAATTTATCAGTAAGTATATTGAATAATATAGTTAAAACGATTAATATTTACTTACCGACTTTGAAATACTATTGAGAGACTACTATTTTCATAGACTCGATTATTTTTACCGCTGAAACTATTACTACGTGCACATTTATAAGCATTTCCACCTTGTGAGATATATGTGGCACATGATGTGGCCATTGATGATATAGAACTGCCACCACCATCCACTAATGTATCACTACTACCCGACGATGAATTTGAATCCGATGATTTTCTACGTGTTATAACTTTTTTACATATATACGTGCTACCCGTGGTGGAATAGTATGATAGAAATGGTGATGTCTCTGTATTTTCTATGAAATTTAAATCTTGCAGCGAACCCGCAGGTGAATTAAATAATGAATCGGCAGTTACTAACGTATCTGCATCTGAATCTAAATTGTGAATATTTAACAAATGCATTAGTGGAAAAATAATAAACTAATAAATAAATCATAAATAATGCATTTATTGTGTATATACAATTAGTGTACTAAATGTTTTTGTAATGTTTAGTACTTGGTCTAAATTTTGAATTTTCTACTGTTAAAACTATTACCTTGTTCGAATGCATCATAGAATTCATCATCGTCTGTGTCATAAATTCGAGGCGGTTTATGTGATAATGATCGAGGCACTGTACCCGTTTCTGATATATGGGAGGCAACAGTTTGTTCTAGTTCATGATGTTCTTTGGCTAATACGTTTAAGGCTTCCTCGAGTACACGACATTTTTCCTGATTAAACAAATATAAAAGTAGAAAAATATTTTAAAAAAAACTATCGATCATTGTTTCCGCCCGGGTTCGAACCGGGGACCTTGTGCGTGTGAAGCACACGTGATAACCACTACACTACGGAAACTTAATACATCGATGAGTTAATCTTATTTTAATTACCTGCTCTTGTTTTAGCTGAAGAACACGAATATCTTCTTGCTGATGCAATAAAGTAAGGCAGTGTTGCAAACTGGATAGCATATTAGCGGCGGTTTCAGATACAAGTTGAAATCGCTGAAAACGTGTATTTATGAATATATATCTTATCATATTTGGCTTATCAAAAAATAGAAAAAATGTCAAAAAATAAAATAAAAAATTGTTACCAAATAGGTGATTGCACTACCGCTTACCATAAGCGCCGACATTGGTAAGCTAGAGGAAGAATCGGCGGTATCTAAACTTTTTTGGAGTGCTTCTACTAATGTGGCACATTCTCCTAATTGGCGTTGTAATACTTCATAACTTGCGGTTGCCGAGCCTAGGGCGTCAGACATGCAGCCAAGGGGTTTGACAATAGCACCTAGATCATCATCACTATCTGATCGTCGTTTATCGATACCCCACAGGTAATGTGAACTATATGCGGAATGTTCTTGGAATGCATTAATCCACTTTTGTCGATCAATTTGTGCATTCTCGCCATTACTCAGTACGCTCAGACGATGCACGGCACCATCATTAAAATGCACTACGAATGAGGATAAATCCGTCGTTAGTGGAGTAACACGAGCATTATCCAAATATTTATAGTCGCGTCGTTTATTACTGCTCATTGTGGAATCGGCACGACTAGCAAAATAATTTAAAACGCCCCTCTCGAGTAACGCCTAGTGGAAAAGATAAGATTAGAATTTGAAACTTTATTTATTGTGACAGTTACCTACCCATACAGGTTTCCATCCTAAAAATCGTGATCTCTTTAGTAACGGCCCTTCAAATCGTACAGCTGTTTTTTGCACTTTTCTAACAGCTTTAACATTCAGTACTTGTAGCGTTTGTTCATCGCGTGCTAAATCCGATGCTAATTGGCCACGATTATTTCTAATATTTGTGTCTATTCCATTTTGTAATAATAATACTGCAGTTTCTTTATGGCCCCGATATGCGGCACAGTGAAGACAAGAATTTCCTTGAGCATCAACACAGTTGATATTGGGCGGATATGATCCTTTCAGCTGATAACAAAACAAAAATGAGCTAAAATTCTAAATTTTGTATGCATCGATCGATTCGATTTTTGCATACTCACCAAGTTGTTAAGCACATTGATATTGCCTTCTCGTGACGCCGTTAACAATTTGCTTTCTTTTCGAAGCTTCTCAGTTGCCTCAGCTGCACGAAGCAGCTTATTTATTTCTTGGCCTACTTCATTTGAAGGGACCATGTCGCGTGGTAGACGTCCCTCACCATTTATAATATTTACATCGCCATTGTGCTGGAGAAGCACCATTACTAGATCTTCTCGCCCGATAAACGATGCTTTATGTAGTGGCGTATCACCATTATCATTCACCGCATCTATGTCGGCCCCGCGCGACAATAAAATTTCCATAACATCGCGATGTCCAAAATACGTCGCTAGATGCAGTGGTGTCCATCCCAAATTACTTTTTGACTTACCTTTACAACTGATATCAAACGCGAATCGGCCAGCCTCTCGTTTTGCCAATAAATCTCTAACTAAATCAACATCACCGTTACGGCAAGCGCGTAGAAAGTGCTCTTCTACATCAGAGTCAACACTGCTGCTACTTGACGAACTATCCGATTCGCTCATGCTTATCCCAAGGGTAAATAATTTATCTATCACGCCTAATCCTTTCTAAATTCACAATATCATCACTTTTATTTTATATAATTCGAGATAATTTTACCGAATAATAAATTGATTTGTTACAAAATCAACACACACCCAAAATGCGAGAACCAAAAAAAAAATTGTTTTTGCGTTGAGTCTATAAATTAAAATTGTATAAAACGTATATTTTTAAAAACAATATCACAGATTATCGTGAAATTATTATTTATAATTTGAGTGCAGAATTTTTTTAAAGAATTTTTCTATATTTTGGTGTTTTGTTTACAAAAATGTTATACAAAAATATTTTTCCTACGGTTTTTTGTTGTACGCGATGCATATTTTTTCGCTATATGAAATGTCAAAAGAACGTATGACTTTTGTTGCATGCCAAAATGCTATCTATCGCAGGGCTGAACGAGATGCATTTTGTTGTGGAGGACTTTTCATGTATAACATTTAATTGTTGTAACGTTTATATTTTGTGTTATCGTTTTTTTAATTCCTGTAAGCTTTGCAAGTGGTCAGCTCAACCAATGATTTAACTTAAGACCATCCATTCGTTAGTACACCTTGAACAATACTATTTGCCATTATTCAACTACCAACGACGTTTAATTCATTGATGGGGCAAGTAACGTCCAATCTATCTCTTCGTGATACCCCTCGGTAATTGAATAATATGATGAATGTTTAAAAACGCTGTGAGCCCGTGAATAGACTATCCGTCGGGAAGGAATAATCTCACAGATAAGAGTAGATAAAGGCAACCATTTAACAGTATTTAAACAATATACTTTTATTTGAAAATTTGATAGTTTACACAAGCTTATTGGAGTGTTCGAAATTAGACGGCTTACTAAAACACACCTATATAATTCCAAAGCAGTTTAAATTTTCGGAATCTCTTTATGTTTAAATAAAAATGTTAAGATAAATGTAATTTTGGTGTACAAAAAGTTGCGCATAGGGTTTATTCCGTTTGTCGAAGTCGAGCCAATCGCTGGGTCAATTCGTCCTGCTCTTGAGACACCTGTGTTGATGATCCGATCGCAGCTGATTGTGGCCCAGTTGGTAGTTCCATATTTAATTCCAAACTGTAAAATATATTAAATTGAATCATATCTATACAAGCTTAACGTTAAGATGTGTAAATCACTTACCCTGCTTCATCGGCGACACGTTGAAGTAAATTATCAACATCACCTTGTGGAATTGCGGTTGTGGTGGTCTGTGACATAGTATTCTCCATATACGAACTTTGAACATCCAAATCTTCGAATTGTGATTCAAATCGATCCATAAGAGTAGAAATTTTCTCTAGATTCATTCCCTTCATAGCAGCGTCCATCGCCTTGACGACTCCGGCCATTGAATTTGTAACCTTTCGAGTAGTTAAGGCACTTTGTACCCGACTAGCTACACCATCAACACGAGCACTCATTCTCAGATAATTAATCGACTGATTTTTTTGTCTAATTGCATTCTCTGCATGAATCCTGGCTACTTCCATGTTCCCTTTCTGTATGGCCTTCTTTACTTTGACCTGTTCCAACTTTTCTTCTTTTTCACATTTTTTTGCACTTCTCTCTAGATCCTTGACTGCAAATTTTAAATTAAATAAATGCTCTGAAAATTAAACTCTAATTAAGGAAAATTTGGAATACAATTTTATGACCAAACTGTGGCGACATCATAGTCATTCGAGTTTAAAAAGGATACTTTCCATTGCTGAAACCGACATTTCGTTCCCCGTTTTGAATAAATTGATGTATCACAAAATATATTAAAACAATTTTAAACGTAATTACGTTCGTTTAATAATTAATTATTTGATTTTTTTAATCACAAAATTGTTTTGCGTTTATTGTGTTGTATGAGTCACTTTTGTCAAATTTTTATTTGTATTTCACAAATGTCAGATAATATTCGGAATTCCAACGTAAACAGTGACATCTAGAATTTCAAACAACAAGCTATATTATGCGGTAATATTTTGTCGTACTAAAATTTAACCGCGTTAGTCTAAAATCACTTCGAAATGTGAGAAAATGTGTTTTTATGAGAACGACGACATTTGTATTCTGTCTTTTTCTGTGTAAATCATGGCTGCCGCAAACGAAGCAATTATTTCTGCGTTAGCATTTAACTATTTGTTGAAAAAAGATAGAAATTTAGCGGAAGTATTTAAACAGAAAACAAATTCGGTATGTATATTAAATTAATTGTTAAAATAAAATTCCAGAAATGTAATATATTATCAGTGAATTTGGTGTTTGAAAATTGAATACTCGTGTATGCACGTGTTTTGACGCAGTTACAAATTTTGTTTTCGATGTTTAGACGCTATATATTGATTAATATGATTTATATATTACAAATATGTTTAAAGTACATATATTGCTAAATATATCATCACTGAATCACCGTATGCAAATAAATTATTAATCACGTGTTTTATCCGTACATTTGTAGACAGCCCTTCCTAAAGGATCCCCCAGCCTAGAAGATGTCGTAACATATTATCAAAAAACAGCACCGAAAAAAATTCCACAAATTAAGTCATCAGTTGGTACATCCAGTTCAGAAGATGACAGCTCAGATGAAGATGAAACTCCCAAGAAGGCAACAAATGGTGCTGTAATTAATGGCAAGTTAGCGACCACACCAGCCAAAAAACAAAACGGGAATGTGAAAAAAGCAAATGATAGTTCGGATTCGGATGACAGTTCAGAAGATGATAAATTAGTTGCGAAAAAGCCGGCACCAGTTATAAAAGCTCCTGTAGCAAAATCAGCTGCCAAGAAGGCTGATTCTAGTAGTGATGATTCAGATTCATCAGAAGATGACAAACCACAACCGAAATCAGCCCCACCAAAACCACAGGCAGTCCAACCGCCAGCAAAGAAAAATGTTAGCTCAAGTGAAGAAGATAGTTCTGAAGATGAGAAACCAGCTGCTAAGAAACCGATGCAAACAAAACAACAAAAATTGCCAGCTAATGTTAATACTAAAAAAGCCGCTTCATCTAGTGATGATAGTAGTTCTGATGAAGAAGAGGTGATGAAATCAAAAGTTGCCGTCAAATCGACTCCAGCAAAAGCTACACCAGCAAAAGCTACACCAGCAAAAGCTGCATCAGCAAAACCTACACCAGCTAAATCTATACCAGCAAAAGCTACACCAGCTAAACCTGTAGCTAAAAAAGCAGAATCTTCAAGCGAGGATGATAGTTCTGAGGAAGACCAACCAAAGCCCAAAGCCGTTCAACAAAAAACTCCTGCCAAGCCTGTTTTATCTAAAGCACCAGTAAAAACAGCAGACTCATCCAGTGAAGACTCAAGTTCAGAAGATGAAGATGTTCCAGTAAAAACGGTGACAAAATCTAGTGATGATTGCTCATCAGAAGAGGAACCAGTTAAAAAAATCACTAAAACTCCAGTAAAGGCGGTGCCTGTAAAACCAGCAAAAAAACAAGAATCCAGCGATGATTCAGACGATAGTTCCGACGATGAAGATACGGTTGTTACTCCAGTTGTTAAAAAAGGTGTACCTGCCAAGGCTAAAAAAGCCGACACTAGCAGTGAAGACAGTTCAGAAGATGATGATGATACTACTCCTGCTAAAAAGGTTATTTTAAAAACAGTCAAGAATGATTCAGATGAAGAGGATGAAGATGAATCAATGGACACACCGGGTCCAAAACGTAAAGCAAGCGATGAATCCGAAACACCTTCTGCAAAAAAACCAGCCTACAGTAATTTCGTCAAGGCTGGGGATGGTAACAATAAGGTATGTGTATTTTTTAAATTTTTTATATTTGGTTTTGACACCCTATTTAAATTCTAACGTTATAAATTCAGTCATCGACCCCACAAAATAGTTTTAATAATCGATTCAGTGGAAAATTTGATAAAAAACCGGCCAAAGGGGCACCAGGTAATACACCATTTAGACGGGTTCGAGACGAGGAAGTTGAAATTGATCCGAGAGTTTTAGATAATTCATTTGATGCTAAGGTTAGTATCGTACTTTTAAAAAAACTGGAAAATGGAAAGAAAAAATTGGAAAACACGACTGCAGCATCTTCGGCTTTTGATCAAATTTCAATGTATTCCACTCATCACTTTAATTACCAATTTATGTTTAGCATTTTTTTTTATAATTTGTTAAAAGATGCTAATTCTGTGTTTTTCTTTTTTTTTCTTTACATATTGCCGTATTTTCACCCAAATCCATAATGAATGAAAACACGCACAATTTTCGAATCGTAATGGAAAAAATAGTTTGAAAATAATCGTGGTGGTCGAGGTGGTAATCGCGGTGGTTTTGCAAATCGTAACTCATTTGGAGGACATGACGCGAATGGAGAAGAAAATGATGAAAATGGTGGTGGAGGTGATTTTAAACGAAAATCGTTTGGCGGTGAACGCGGAGGATTTGGAGGTCGAGGCGGTGGTCGTGGCCGTGGAGGTGGCGATCGTGGTCGTGGAGGTGGCGATCGTGGAGGTCGAGGTGGTCGTGGTGGATTCGGGGGTGATCGAGGAGGACGTGGAGGTTTTGGAAGCGATCGAGGCGGTCGTGGTTTCCGAGGTGGACGCGGAGGTGGTGATCGAGGTGGTCGTGGTGGACGAGGAGGCGGTGGCGACCGAGGTGGAAGAGGAGGATTCGGCGGCCGACCATCATTCGGCAATAAATCATTTGAAAATAACACAGAAAACAAAAAAATCACATTTGACGATTAGAGTTAATTGTGTGTGTTTTTATTAGTTTAACAAATTGTATAATTTTTTTTAATTGGTACATAACACATATTAAAATCACTTCAAAAAACAAAACCTAATATGAAATCTTTTTATATGTATACAGAGAGGAGCACGAGGATCTTGGGGTGAAAAGGCGAACATTGATTTAAAACATACTCGTGGGAAATCATTCAAACACGAAAAAACAAAGAAGAAGCGTGGAGCATACCGCGGTGGTTTCATTGATACTTCGGTTAATTCAATAAAATTTGAATAACAAAATAATAAACAGTGCTAATTTTAATTAAAAAAATTATTTGTATAAAGTGATTAATGAAATTTAGTTTATACAATATTATATTATATTATATTATTAAAAACCATCAACCCTATTATTAAGTATACGTAATTACTTACATGAACTTTATATTTTTGTTATAAAAATTACATTTTGATCTTGTTTTACATTCAAACATTGCAATGTGTAAGCCTGCAGATTTATCTTAATATCTACTTATTAATTAATTATTGTTTTTTCCTTTAGAATTATGAAATATGTAATATTTAAAATGAAAAAACTGCATTTATTTGATTTTATTTTTAATGACAAATAAATTGTTTATGTATATTCATTCAACAGAAATAAAACAATTCAATTATAGTATTTTAATAAAAAAAATACATTAGTTTTACTAATATGTGATAAATAATTTTAATATGAGCAGAAAAGGATCGATCCAGAGATTTGCATATCAGAAGATGGATTCACTCGTGGAATACCGAGGAGTCTATTTATTTGTTAGATTTTATAATCGAATCGAATGATTTGAATATTCGACTTAACTTATATCAATAGTCCAAAAATATACTGTTATGTAATATACCGACCACCTTTCATTTCCAACGAACAACCCCAAAATTCTAAAAAATTACGCTTATAATTTTTCAACTTTCGTTTTGAAACTATAAAATATATTTGAGGACCACCGAAAGTATATCACCGAAAATTCTAAAAATAGATTAAGTCTTAGTTATGTGTGTTCGTGAACCGTATATAACTATTAACGGGGGAACGTGCCGAAAGTTTAAAATAAAAAATACACTTCACAATTTTAATTTGTTACAACATTTATTTTATAAAACCAAAACATGGAATGAAATAAAGTAGAGCTAGCGCGTGTACTTTTGCTACACATTTTATACATTTTTGTTGTTGATTATGCATAATGTATTTATGCATAATCATAAATTGATATTTTTATTAAAATATTTCAAAATCAATAATTTGACATATTTATTTTTTATGAAATTAAAATATTTCGAAATTAATAATTTGATGATTTGATATTTTTATATTTTGTATTTATAACAATTAGACATTCTGATGGTTCAGCGAATGTCTATATTGATGGTGCTTTTCTTTTTGGGATAGTTACAGTGGGACATAACTTCTTGTCACCGATTCCTTCTCGTTTAAAACGATAAATGAATTCAAAAATACATTTTAGATATTTTGTCTTGCTCCAGGACTATTTTAAATCTCAATGTTTCGCCTCACAGTTCATTTGAATTACCTATGTATTCTGTCATTTTGGCTGTATTAAACGATATTCATTTTTTTCGTTGCTGAAGCAAACTTGTATTGAATTTCATTTGATGTGGTGTATAAAAATAGGATTAATTTTAGAGCGGCCTGGTAATGAATTTAGATTATTATGATGTATTACTCATCATATCGATTTATTATTGCAGGTAAATAAAGGGTGATTTTTTTGAGGTTAGGATTTTCATGCATTAGTATTTGACAGATCCCGCGGGATTTCAGACAAGGTGTCAAAGAGAAATATGCTCAGTATGCTTTAACATTTCATAATGAATAGACTTACTAACGAGCAACGCTTGCAAATAATTGAATTATATTACAAAAATCAGTGTTCGGTTCGAAAAGTGTTTCGCGATTTACGTCCGATTTATGGTCTACATAATCGACCAAGTGAGCAAACAATTAATGCGATTGTGACCAAGTTTCGCACTCAGTTTACTTTATTGGACATTAAACCAACCACACGAATGCGTACAGTGCGTACAGAAGAGAATATTGCGTCTGTTTCTGAGAGTGTTGCTGAAGACCGTGAAATGTCGATTCGTCGCCGTTCGCAGCAATTGGGTTTGTGTTATTCGACGACATGGAAGATTTTACGCAAAGATCTTGGAGGTGGCGATCGTGGAGGTCGAGGTGGTCGTGGTGGATTCGGGGGTGATCGAGGAGGACGTGGAGGCTTTGGAAGCGATCGAGGCGGTCGTGGTTTCCGAGGTGGACGCGGAGGTGGTGATCGAGGTGGTCGTGGTGGACGAGGAGGCGGTGGCGACCGAGGTGGAAGAGGAGGATTCGGCGGCCGACCATCATTCGGCAATAAATCATTTGAAAATAACACAGAAAACAAAAAAATCACATTTGACGATTAGAGTTAATTGTGTGTGTTTTTATTAGTTTAACAAATTGTATAATTTTTTTTAATTGGTACATAACACATATTAAAATCACTTCAAATAACAAAACCTAATATGAAATCTTTTTATATGTATACAGAGAGGAGCACGAGGATCTTGGGGTGAAAAGGCGAACATTGATTTAAAACATACTCGTGGGAAATCATTCAAACACGAAAAAACAAAGAAGAAGCGTGGAGCATACCGCGGTGGTTTCATTGATACTTCGGTTAATTCAATAAAATTTGAATAACAAAATAATAAACAGTGCTAATTTTAATTAAAAAAATTATTTGTATAAAGTGATTAATGAAATTTAGTTTATACAATATTATATTATATTATATTATTAAAAACCATCAACCCTATTATTAAGTATACGTAATTACTTACATGAACTTTATATTTTTGTTATAAAAATTACATTTTGATCTTGTTTTACATTCAAACATTGCAATGTGTAAGCCTGCAGATTTATCTTAATATCTACTTATTAATTAATTATTGTTTTTTCCTTTAGAATTATGAAATATGTAATATTTAAAATGAAAAAACTGCATTTATTTGATTTTATTTTTAATGACAAATAAATTGTTTATGTATATTCATTCAACAGAAATAAAACAATTCAATTATAGTATTTTATAAAAAAAATACATTAGTTTTACTAATATGTGATAAATAATTGTAATATGAGCAGAAAAGGATCGATCCAGAGATTTGCATATCAGAAGATGGATTCACTCGTGGAATACCGAGGAGTCATTTATTTATTAGATTTTATAATCGAATCGAATCGAATGATTTGAATATTCGAGTTAACTTATATCAATAGTCCAAAAATATACTGTTATATAATATACCGACCACCTTTCATTTCCAACGAACAACCCCAAAATTCTAAAAAATTACGCTTTTAATTTTTCAACTTGTTTTGAAACTTACCAAATAAATGCACTTGTGGATAGTTAGCCCATAATTAAAGAACTAAAATACCATCTACTGTTAAATGACGAATTCATAGAGAAAAATTTGCTAGCTTATGATTTTCTGAATTTGGGTCATCTATTTGTGGCGTCCAATTTTTATGTATGTTGGCAAACATAAAACAGTGATAAACAGATGACAATAATTCAGAAAGTCGTGAGTTTTGCGCTATACTTCCATTTGTCGGAATATTTTTAATTTTATTTTCATATTAATGCAATAAAAGTTTTTCGCCAAACGACAATACTAGGCATTTTCTGACAGAGTAGATTTTTCTACAAAAATAATTAAAAATACGAATGGAGTTAAAGAATAGCAAAATTCCAACAACATTATATTCGGAGTAAAAGTTCCTTCACGTTGGAATTTTTGCAACAAAACGAGATACAGAATATTAAATTTCCGGTGGAATCGGGTTACAGAATAGGAATCACGTTGGAATTTTTCCAACAAAACGAGATACAGAATATTAAATTTCCGGTGGAAACGGGTTACAGAATAGGCATGTGTATCTAAATTAATATAGGTATTGAGTCTAAACTGATTTTGTAATTAGCAATTTTAATTCATGGGCATTTTAGATTATAAACATAAAATATATTTGAGGACCACCGAAAGTATATCACCGAAAATTCTAAAAATAGATTAAGTCTTGTCACCGATTCCTTCTCGTTTAAAACGATAAATGAATTCAAAAATACATTTTAGATATTTTGTCTTGCTCCAGGACTATTTTAAATCTCAATGTTTCGCCTCACAGTTCATTTGAATTACCTATGTATTCTGTCATTTTGGCTGTATTAAACGATATTCATTTTTTTCGTTGCTGAAGCAAACTTGTATTGAATTTCATTTGATGTGGTGTATAAAAATAGGATTAATTTTAGAGCGGCCTGGTAATGAATTTAGATTATTATGATGTATTACTCATCATATCGATTTATTATTGCAGGTAAATATAAACAATGTTTTAATATTTTAAAAAATAAATAATTTATTTTACATTATTATTAGTTAAGATTAATAATTAAAATACAAACCTATTTTAAACAAAAAATAAATAAAATTTTAGAAAAACAATACAATCCCAAAAAATTTTGTATACAAATTTTCGCTAACTAGAATGGCCATTTGGTTATCTAGCCAATAGAGTTAGCAGTAAATATGAACAAAAAATATATTCAGTTTATTATTGTATGTAGTGCGCATAAGGCCGGCCATCCAATTTACAGGCTTAATGTTTTCAAACAAGATCTAGAAATAGTATGTAATCCGAAAATCATTTGAAAACAAAAAGTTTTCATTTTAATTATTCGATAAATTCATAATTATTTTAATTGAGTATGCGTTATTAATTATAAATGTTTTTTTTTTACATTTTTTCTGTTTACTGTCCTAATAATTTCTAATTAAAATATATGAAATAACACATTTTTTTATGGTATTATATTTGGATTTTGCGATGGACCCTTTGAATATTTTGGCTTGCATACGCAACCACTTTCGACGAGTACATAATCTTGTCCGGTTAATGTGACTGGTCCTAATGGTATCACTAAAAATAGATATGGAACGTAAGTTTGTGTACATTCACCGCGTACTACATCGCACTCTGATGATCTGAAACGAAAATGAAATTTAAACTTATTAAAATCGGTTGTATTATTTAGTAAGCGATATATTATGAGTACATATTTCTAAAATCGAGTGAAATTCCGTATTATTTACGACCTATTGAAAAATTTCTAAATTGTTGAGGTGACAATCTTAATTTATCTGTATGATATAAGGTGAAATTAGAATGGAATATCTTAAAAGCTGAGAAATCGATAAAAAATCATTTCTAAACAACAGTATATGCAAATTGATTATGTCATCATTAACTAAACGATACATGCTAATCTCATCAATAGAAATTGGATTGTACATACTAGGTTAGAAGTTCAGATTATCATGCGTGATATAATAATGCAAACATCCGAGATGTTCAACGTTTTCAACTTCTTACACGTATTCTATAATGATTGACAGAGACTCAACCACCTCAAATTCGAAATCGTTATTCATAACTATAATTAGCTTCTGCAACTGTAATGTTGCCAATAAATTGCAATTGATTGGTGATTTCAATGTTGCCATGATAACTTTTGAAGAAATTTCATTCTGTTCAATGGTCTCAATTCCAGATAATTCAAGATAAGATAACAAACAGTACTAACCGTAGATTCTGACTACATTAAAAAAAAAATAAGGCATGTGATGAAGGCATAATAAGGAAAGAATCATGCGTCTTGTATAGTTTTTTGTTTGAATAAAAAATTGACTTAACTACACAAAAAATTACGTGCTACAGTCTGTACTGATCCAACACTGTGAATCGTATCGTGTATGAATAATCATCATAATTTACATTACACTGCATTATGTACTTATTATATAATTTTCACTTTCTTTGGCGGTCTCATTTATGAATAAGCAATAGATCTACATGAGTTCTATCGGTTATACATAATGAATTTATGAACTTCCAAGTTGTATAGGTATAGAGAATGCAAAATAATAGAAACCAATTCTAATAATCCGCAATGTACATTACATACATATAGTCTTGGTAACTGAATGGTACGTGTATTTTTGTATCTCATTAAAAGAAAACCTACCTATAAGCAAAATTATTTGATGTCTTTGTAAAAATTGTAATTTCTTTTTTTGTCTATCTCTTGTATGTAAGATATATATGTATACTTAAGATATCAACGAATATTGTGCTAAAGTAGGTTTTTGTGTTAAACTTACATTATTTGCTTAACAATTTATTATGCTCGTACATACGAGTATGTACATATTTTCCATTTCTTAAAGTAAATAATAATCGTGTAAGAATATAAATAATTTGATAATTATTTTTTTGTGTTTCTTGTGGTTAAAACATATTAAGAATATACTCGTACATACACATATAGTTACCAAACATTTATTGTGTATAGATTTTTGTTATCGCGAATTTTTCGTTAACGAACATCCTCAATTTATGTGTGAATAAAGAATATACGATTGTCATTATTTTGTATGCGCTAGAACTACATTACATAGTTAATATAAATAGTTTATTCTTTATTGTCTTAAAATTATATTATTCTTTCGTTTTGCTTCGATATATTTTAGTTATTTTTCATTGTAAAATGTTATTTTCACATAATTATTTTTAACCGGTTTAGTAAACCATTAAAACTATAAATATATAAAGAAAGATATTATTTGCAATGATACCACATAACATAAACATTGTTTATCTTTTTATATACTATTCAAGATAATCGAATAAAAGGGATGACTGAAGTTAGTTTTTAGAAAGCTGTGTGAATTTGAGAATTTGAAAAAAATTTCAACTTACTCGCAAACTTCAAAAACGACCTGCTGCAATAGATCAGGAAATTTTTGTACTATTGTCACTGGTTGGCCAGATGTTAAACTAACACCGTACATAGGAGCCGTGGTATTGTACCGTGTTTTACATAATCGTGCTGGTGTGCCACCACATTGTCCTGATTGTTGTGATACTGATCGACCTGAAAATAAAACATAAAATTTAGTTAAATTGTAATTATTATGTTTGTATATTACAAGAAATTTGATTTATTAAAGACGTTTTGATTTCGATATCGTCGAGTGTTAGTGATCAATGATTCATATGGTATCAAAATACAAATAATTGTATTGTTTGAATTTACATCGCTTCTCGATTTAAATAATTATGTTTATTCTAATCTGACAAGGAATTTATAAATATCTTGGTTGAAGAGTTGGCTAAATCGATGATAAAAATTATTGTGATCATATGCAAACTACTTTTAAGCATCACCCTACGACTGACGGTAACTCACTGAATATTAATTAGGTAGTATATTAGATAATTAAATAACATAAAATAGACACAATCACAGTGCGCATCTTAATTACGAATTATTTGGATATATGTATCTTCTTGTCAATATACTCGACTGACTCATATAATTCTTGGAAAAAACTGTAACATGACTTGAAATTAAAACCAATTAACAAGATAATTAATAAACATTTTTGGAAGACTCGCCTCCGGGGAACCATATAATTATTTATTAATCGATTATTATAAGGATGCCGGCATATACATATAATAATATGTAACATGCAATAAATAATAATATGAAATGACGCGATCAATATTAGGTATAGGTACGTATAAGACACGATACAAACATTGGTGGTTAATATAATGTATGCGACAAACGTACCTAGTTAATAAACCGTTATAAGAATATTTTGTCTTTATATCATAAACTTAAAATATTGTAATTATTAGGTATATACATATAATATGTAGTCCCGGCCTACCGCGTACACATATTCAAAATAAACGAATTATAAAATGATTAATTTGAATCGCGACATCAGAATCTGTTAATCTATTATTAATTGAGATGTGATTATTCATTATATAGCTGCTGTTCAACCTAATTCTCGATTTTAACGCATTTTGAATTTTGAAATATCTTATATATAGCAGCGACCAAGAAGTTAAAGAAGAGGTAGCAAAGCAACGGTAAAATCAACAAAATAATCTCACCTTCTACTTATTTTTCTTATGTATACGCATACTACTTACTATATTAGTATGTTTAGTTTATTAATATATATTATGTAGAAAGAATGTATGAATTCAGTGTTTGAGCTGGCGATGTGCCAAGTTTTGAATAAATAATCATCTATAATGTGTTTGATAATTGGGAATAAATAAATAACTGGAAGGCATAAATGAATTATGGTTATGCTTTTTAATTTTGGTACCACTTTTAATATTTTATCTATTAGAACTACATATTTACCCGAAATGACAAAAACTCAAAAATGCGTAACAATTTTCTCCGAATATTATTCTCTATAGAATTTCCAATTGCATCATCATAAACTTTATAGAATTTGAGATAAATTTCACTGGATTTTGAAAAATAAGTTAATGAGTTTAGCATGTGTAAGCTGAAACAATGTAAAATGACTCCGTTTTATACAATCTGATATGATTTGTGAATGTTTTGTTTAAATGTTTTTCAAATTCTGATCATCTAATCAAACTTTCTTCAAACTCGACTCAAATATAACACCTAGTTGTGATTTGTGAAACTGGAGTTTGAAATATTACCATGCATTTGTCAAGTTTTAGTTTTGTTCTTAGTTTTCTATAGACTATAATGTCATGACTGTTTGGATAGGTTGGAAGAAAGCCATTCGCCTATCAAATTACATAATTAAATTTTAAATGGAAAGTTAAATAATTATCATAAATTTTAAATTTATTAATGAAAGTTATGCTGAATAGACCAAATTATTTTCAAACCCAGTTCGAATTACATATACTTAAAACACAATTTTAAATGAAGTCGAAGTTAAACTCCAAGTATCAGTACAATTATTTTTCTGCCTATATATACTAAATGAATATAATGGATATTAAATCAAGTTGTGGAAGATTATGCAGATTATGTACAAATATCAGTTGATTCAAAATAGTTAATTGACCTACTAGTTAGTGGTAAAATACTTTAGGTGAAAGTTATAGAAACAGGAGTAAATTTGGTTGGTGACCTTGGGTGACCTTTAATGACCTTTAGTTACAGGCTAATATTATATCATTTTAAACGGGAAAGGGAACTTTTGAGTTCGGCAGTTTCGAAAAAAGATTTGACGCTGTTAGTCGTTGATATTTTTTAGTGCAGCTCCAAAATGTTTATTCAGACGCAGAAGCATTTGATATATTGATGATATTTGACCTGTGTAGTCAAAATGATATCCTTGCGAGTGAAGTTGCACTGAGGCTACGTTACGTCCGGTTTTGGTAAGATTTTTCCTTCCTTCGAACAATTTGTCCTTCCCGAAAAGAAAGGCCTGTCCTTTTTTAAATTATTTCAATACTAAACACAACCATAAAACGAAACCAAATTAAACAACTGTTACTGAATGGACTTTTGCATCCTTATTACTGAAAAATTGTAGAAATATTTTAACATTTCTAATAGAAGGGTCGTAAACTCGTAATGTTTGATATTTAGAAAAGCAGCTATATCATCTCATGAGAATTATTTAGGTCTGTTATACCCAGAATTTCTTCAGAATTTTGTTTTTCGAAGCAATTTTCAATTTCTAGTCCTGAAAAGAGTTGGAGCAAAAAAAAATAATTTTTCGGTTTCATTTTAACTTTTTTTAAATGTTTTGCACATTTCAAGAGCCTAACAATTCAGAGAATTTCGTTATTTGAAGCATTTTCCATTTGCTTGTGCCGAAAACACCTAGCAACTCAGAGTGGAATAAGAATTAAGTAACAAGAAATGTGAAATTTTTCGAGTTCAGTTGAACTTTTAAGTAATTTACAAAGGAATTTTAGGGGCCAAAAAAATGAATTTCTGATTTTTGAATCCTACTATTATTAACTAAGAAATTCCAATTTTGCTGGAGACTTTACTAATTTTACTAAAATTTATGACATGTATAGCATAGTATCGAAAAGCACATTCAAAATCAAATAATTATCTCCTACATATAATGCCAGTTGGCATTATGGAGGAGATAATACGCCACCGATTTTATAAAAGATTTTAAAATTTTGTGGCACGTATGCTTTAAAAGGTTCGTCTACGCTGTACCTAGTTATTTATATTAAGAACTCTATAAAGTATAGAAATGCTAAAGTAATCATAAAAGAAATATGATCATGAATTGATAAGGATTACGTTTAACTCTCTCTTACATATAGAAACATGAAACGTTATGATAATGATACAATCGTAAAGTATTTGAAAGATACGGAAGATTTAATAGCAGAAAATCTTTATAGTTATATATGGGCAAAACTTAATGTACATATAGGCATTAGACACCGCTAAAAATATGTCATATGATTAAATCGTGCATTCTGCAAAGCGTATGACTTGTAATAAAAAAATATGACTTGTAATTTATGAATTGTGATAACATCCGTTATAAACCTTGTGAAAAATGATCACGATACAAATTGAACCGCCAAGTAAGATAATAAGTAAGGTCTTTTAATTAGTGGTAATGGTACAATCCCAACGTTCAACACTGATGAAATTTTGATCGTAATTAAATATAATTAACTATAGAAAGTCTGCAAAAGTATGTTTCAGGTCAAGTATAAATTGGAGGTACCACGCAACTATTTCTAACTGAGTTGTCAGATGAATATGTCATCAATATTTTTAGATTATCAACAAGCAGTATAACATTGAACACATCTTCTGAAAATGAATTTCTTTGGTAAGTATTTTGCCAGCAAATGTTTCATTGTACCTAAAATATTTATAAAAAATCTCGCTAAACCATTTTAGTCAAATAACGATTCTCATTTTACCCGTACATATTTGAATTAATTAATTTATTATTATTGAATCATTGAAAGTTAAAATCCAAATGCAATTAAGAACTCTTAATAAATTTTTAAATTTAAGAAATATTTAAAATGTAACATTTATTTGTCAATTCATATTAGTTTCTATTTAATTTGGTATTATCCAATTTAACAATTATCCATTGTTTTATTTTTTGTAGGTGCCGATTGACTTTAAAAGGACATAAAACTATTATAGCTGCGGGTCTGGTTGCTCTATTTCAATCATTAAGAGTTCTGCACAGTTTAAGATTCTGCCGATACAGCTTTAACATCAGGTTGAAGAGCTTCTGCACAATATGAATTTATACTACTCAACACAAAATAAGAAACACTTTACCAAAACTATTATGTCATATCTTGTACTAATCTATTGTCTATATGTATACCCAATACAAGATTGTATCTCATAACTGTAAATCGCAGCAGACCCTTGTTCTAAGACGATAGCATGAATAAAATGAATACAGGTATGTGGTAAAGATTAAAATTTGCATTTTCTGTACATCTGAATGGCACTAATTTACTCCAAACCCCGCCGATTCATGCTTCTTATCAGTCTTCTGATTCTTGGGATATTTTACTACATTCAAGCTTAGCAGCAATAACCAGTGCAGGTATGGTTAATGGAGGGTTTAATACCGCGCAAATCCGGTTTTTTAGAATGTGCCATATTTATTTGCTGGGATTTAGGTCTGGACTATTACGCTGGCCAGTACATGGTCACAATGTTTCCATTTCTAATGAACGTTTAAGAGACGTTGGAATTATCAGGCCTAGCATTATTGTGCATTAAGATAAACTGTGAACCATTCTTATCCGCAAAGACGTTGACTTGGGATCTGAGAATGAGTTGACATATGTTTCACCCATAATCGATCCTTCATCGAACACTATGAGCTTTGTTTTGTCTCTCAAGGGTTTCTTGGATACAGCAGACAGTAAATCGCCTCCCAATGCGCTTACCTGATTACGCCTCTCACTCCATGAAGAGTACGGCCGGCCAATGTTGCAATTATCAACTCTTATGTTTTTTATAAAATTGCATGCGATGTCCAGCGACCAAAATGAGGCATATGGCTGCTCTTATTGACCTTATATCTTTGCGTTTTGATGCGATTACGCATGGATTGATCCTATATCGAGCGGTTTAGTAGAGTTCGGAATTCATTTTGAATCGATTTGGCTGTCCTTTGCAGTCTCTCAGGGAAGCCAGTAATAGTGCTGATGCATATATATATATACATAATTCGAGATACGACTGCTTGCATTTTACAGTTTATTTTCGGTATTGTCTTACAACAAGTTCTGCTGCTATTTACAGTTATGATACGAATCTTGTTTTAGGTACACACATAGACCAAGTTAATCTAGAAAAAGTTATAAGCCTAATATTTCTTATTTTGATGTTTATAATTAAATTCTTACCGGACCATATTATAAATTGATAAATGATTTATTTAATTCAAAGTACATAAGTACATGTCTTTTTGTTTATTATTTATTTTTGGTTTATCTTTGCAGGTTATCGTTATTCGCTGGATTGTGTTAGATAAGATCTAATCAATTTATAGTGGTTCAATTATTGTGTATTTATGTTAACCGAATTGATAATGTATTCATATGTAACTATATAATGCGACAATCAAATCTCTGTACATAATGGTGATTATGTCTCACTTGACGATATCGATTCAATATCAATAATATAACATAATCGTTATCAAATTTCTTAGAAAATATTTTTGCATTGTTCGTTTATTTTTGTTATTTATTTAATGTGTGTCATTATCACACCGGAATATATATAGGTACAACATTTTTTAGTTGGATATTACGAGTATATTCATCCTGCATTTAATTAAAAATATCCAGATTTTGATTAATCTCTATTATTGTATATCAAATTATCAATCGTTTATTAAACGACAACGTTTATGACTAATATAGTGGCACTGTATACATAGAAAGAAACACGATCAACCGTGTAAAGTTCGATGACCTTGTTATGACAAAGAAAAATTACATCCGAAAGTTGTATTCATAAGAAATTGGCCGGATAAATATTTGGGGCTTTAATTAATTCAGTCAAGATCAAGACTCAACAGGTAAATATTGTATACAAATTATAATACTCACCAATGCCATTTAAAATTTAAAATTATTTTTAAATTTAGTTTCGTATGATTTCAAGGTCACCAAATGACTATAGGCGAATTATAAGAAAGATCAAGATGAAACAAGAATAAACTATTTTTATTATACATATACACGTCTATATACACATTTTTTTTAAATATAGATAAACCATTTGTTAATATACAGAAGTTAGAACTTCTCTTAAGACCAAATGTCCAGATTCAGTACTTGATCGTTATTTATTATACAGTACTCAATCTGGGAATTCGAATTAAGAGAAAAAATGCCTATATTTGGACCTTTCTTTTGTGCACTATCCATAAAACAACCAATTTAAAAATTCACACGCACGTAATGACCACTTAACGAACTTGAATTCGATTTGCAGATAACATAAATAAAAAAAAATGAATTAATTAATTGTTATGTTCAAGCGATTTTAGATTTTTATTCTTCTCGATTTAACGATTCGTCTACGACTGAGCACATGTTCTGCTGTATAGTGTGCTGGTGTGTGCTTATTTTTGTAATAAATATTCGAGTTTATTGATCGCCTCGTCATACACGAATACATGTGTAGAGTGTAGTGTATAGGGTGGTTATTACATTATTATGTGAATTATTTTTAAATGTCGCGGCGTTTTCACAAAATCTTAAAAACAACATATCATTTCTATTTAGATTTTAGAATGAGTTTTTTTTTGTTATACAGTAGCGCACCGATTGGAGTACATATTATATGTACTGGATTTTACAATGACTCATCATTTTTGGATGCAAAAAATTATTGTGCGACATTTCGAAAGTATATTTCATTATCCGCTTGGCATTGACCTGATTTCGTAATTTGTTCGCCAGTTTTATTTTTAATTTCCGTAAAATGCTTAGAAGAAAACAGTGCGTTTTTATAGTAAAGCATGTAATCATATAACGCGTTTTATATACATTAAATCACGATATAAGCGATAAGAATATAATTACATTCTTGGAATTTCAACATTATCAAATATGTATGCACTACATTAAGCTAATTACAGTATACTGGCTAAGACAAGCTGTGTATAAGATATGTAGATAAGATTCTACAAAGACGATTTATTTCATGACAAAGACAATTAAAAGACTACCTGCACATAAAACATAAAATAATTGAATTTTATTTTTAAAGATTGAAGGATAGACTGGTACTTATCAAAATTAATTGTATGTTTGATGCCAACAATTCGCGCGCATGTGTATTTATGTTAACCTTCAATTAGAAAATATTTTTCAACTTAACAAATTATTATTTACGTTAAGCGATACGTACCCAAAACTACCACAACAACTAATCAACTATTCTTGATGCTGAATAACCAGTGGTTAAAGTACAAATGTTTCAAATAGTTATTCAGTCTCATATGGGACTTTCGTGTATCAGGACGTAACAAATTTTGTTCATTATTATGCCATAATTCGTGAACTGGGATATTATTCTATCCAGCTTTCAGTTTGTAACTGGATTAACAAATTAATAAAATTGAGTTTTAGGCGGAAAACAAATAAATAAACATTGTACACTAATAAACACACACGCTTCAAAAACGGCTGAAAATAAATATAGTTTTTATTCTTTCTGTCCATTTGGTGGCAAACAGAACGTGAAATCCACAATACAATACGTAACATGACTTTTTTACTTTTCACCTCCGCGAATGGAATCTGAAACTTTCAAGTTGTACATGGGAGTACTTTTCTCAAGACATACAACTTTATCGAACATAACATGTTTTGGAAAGAGTTGTTAGAATTTTAAAACTTTTAAACTCGAGGAAAAGTAGGGCCACATCAAATATACTTAAAGATTATATTTCTATCACACCTTTTTTGATTAATGATCTGTATATACAGATCATTAATCAAAACGTCTCTCTGAAGAAACCGTATAAAGGCTACTAAAGGTACGGTTTTGGGAAGAATTGTTCTTTGGAACAATTTATAGTAACAAGAACAACAAATAATGTCCTTGCCAAAAAAAAGAAAAAATCTAAAGCGAAATTACAATATTGTAAATATTTTAAAATCAAAAATAATAAATCAAAACTATAAATCGAAAATCCAATATTCTAAATAATTTAAATTCTAAATTTTGTTTATTCTAAAAATTTTAGATCAAATTTTAAAATCTTGAAATTTAAAAATTTAATCAAGAGATTTAAAGTTTTGAAAATTTCTGAAAATTTAACAATTTTTATATTAAAAGTAAAAATTCTAGAAATTCAGGTTATTAGATCTAAATTTTTAATCTTAAAATTTAACTGTTCCAAATTTCAGAATCAAAACTGTAAAATTATAGTTCTAACAATTCATAAATATTATGATTTTAAATTCCGGATTTCAGTGTTCTAAAAATTCTACAATCAAGTCATTTTTACTCTAAAAATTCTAGTCATGAACATTAAAATTGTTTACAATTTACAAGAATTTCAACTACTCGTATCTGTTGCATTCAATTTTCCATGAAAGTTAAAGTTTCAATAAATTGAGAATTCCTTATGGGAATTTTTTTTTCTCAGAGTCTTGAATTGCATACTATCGTGAGATGACCGTCTATACTTTCTTTGGGCATTGTTTAGTAGAAAGAATTTCAATCTATTTAATATACCATTGACATTTTTATGTTTGGTTTTGAAACAAATTTATCAATGGCTGTGGCCAACCATTCATTAAAAATACCAACTAAACTGTCAATATCCAGATTTGAAATAGTATTATTCCAGTTCTCTTCTTGTTTTTTTGAATATTATATTGATTGTAATAGTTAAGTCGAAACTTTTAGTACGAAAATATATGCTCACATATTTCCCGCAATTATATATTAATTTATCATGAATATGTATATAGCTAGCAAACCTTTCTAAAACGCTACCGGAAATTGTCAAAACTGAAATATGTATTGTATTTAAGATTAGGGGACACTCGAAGGTCAAACAGAAAACTAGAAAAACACTAAATGATCAAATTTCCGTAAACTATAATAGAATAATCCTAATATGTATTTGATTAGATTCAAATGTGATTAAAATAGTTACAACGGTATTATTTCTCTTATCAATTTACATGTCTAATCTATATAGATATACATAACTAAGACATCTTGATAAAATTAATACAAATATTTGCAATAAACCAATTAAATTTTATCAGTAAGCCCATTAAGCATTCCAAGCATTAAAAACGAAGAAAATCAATTTGCATATAAAAATAAATAAAATTTACGTGATACAAATTATTTTCACTTATTTTAAAACATGTCGTGTGACATCAATATATGTAGCTAAATGCCAAGCATTTCTTTTTTAGCGTCGCATGTATATAAATTCAAAGTAGGTTTCATTATCCAAAATTTTAAAAATGTATTAATAATTTGTGTGTGATAATGAAATTTGTTTTTATTAATCTAATATGACATAGTGTCCGCGCGCGACCAGTTTGGTCATTAGACAATTAAAAATGAAATTTATTATTTTACATTTTTTTTTTTTTATAATTTTTGGTAAAAGAAAGTCAATAAAAAATTATATTTTAAACTTACTTGTTCTGATTCCATGTAACTCTTCAACATCACTATTTACCTCACCATATGCTTTTAGTAATGCACTTTGTGTAACATGTGGGTCAAGTGTGGGTAACGGACTCATTCGACCCCTCCTCGAACTACCACCATTCCAATTCGAAAACGTTCGTGCCACAGTCGAACTGGGATATGGTAAATTATTTGGTCCAATACAATTTGGTGAATCTAGTAGTGCATCGCCGGCTAAATATTTTAATCCAGTGCCACTGGAACATTTTTCCTCATTGAAATTTGTCCATAGGGATTTACCGGCATGTACATAATTGGTCTTAATTAGCAATACTGTTGTTAATAAAACGATTAATGTCTGTAAGCAAAAGATATATCAAATTATTAAGATAATATAATTATATAAAAACGGTAAACTAACATAAAGCAACGAAAGAAAAGATTTAAAATTTATAACAAACAAATTATTTATTTTCCGGTTATTATATACTCAGTAGGAGGCTAAAATCGTGTGTTTATATTTCATATTCATTACATCTATGTCCAAATAGCGAATAGGCATGGTCGATTTCCTGGAGTGTAATCAAAATCAATTTCGATTTAGAATATTTTCACATACGCAGAGAAAGTAATTTTACTAAACATGTGCACATGAAAAACTGTCGGCTATTAATTTATCTATTTTTGAAATTATAAACCAGAACTGACTCACAACAATGTTAAACAATGATACGTCAAGGCGGTTAGAGACATTTAATTTCTATTTAACTTTACACAGTTAATTAAAAGATGATAAACAACTTTCACACAAAAAGTTGCTCTCATGTATGGTTTCTAATAGAAAATACACTATAGATACCCTACCATTTTATATATAGGTGAATGAAATATATTATTTATTTTCTATATGCCTCCATGAAGTCCAAGTTCAATGCTAAAATAAATATATGTATAGAGAAATTGAATGTTAATTGAATGATTAATCGATTGGAAATCGATCCCCTACGAATTTGTTTCGATATATAAAATAAAAATAATATCGTGATTTGATGTGATCGCATTTGATCTGAAGTAAAGTAGGAACATTTGTATTCAAGATATACTAACAGAAAATATCCAGTCAAACTCTATATAAGGTTAAACTCATACTCAAAATTAATAAAAAAATATTAAATAAATAGGGATGATCTTTGGCTCTGAAATAAAATTAAGACTCTAAGTACAACACGGTACCGATTAATGAGTAAGGTTTAAGTCAGGCCTAAAATAATTTATACTAAACTTATAAGTTAAAACTAAAGTCAACAATACATGTCTTGTGCATTTTTGTGCAAAGCATAAAGCAAAGCGTTTATTATATAGTTTATACCTATATTTATTGAGTCATTTGGTCACATAATAATATGTATACATATGTCTTACTTTAAAAACTTGGATGCAACTTAACTATACACAATTCAATTATCTTGGTAACCTGTCTTCACTTTTCCTCAAAACCACAATTAAAAACAATATCACGCTTTTATAAAAATTGATGGTGAATGGCACAGCATGTGGCACTTAATACATAACATGCAAAACTGCCAATTAAATATTTAACATGAAAAAACTGCAACATTTTACATATACATTAACATATGCAAAATTTAAATTATCTTAAATTTTTAGTTATATTATGTATATATATACACATATGTATATATCTATATATAATATGTATAATGTTAAAATTAATGATATGTATTTTGAAAGATTTCCAAGAAGCGCGCAGAACTAAAACAATGTTCTTAAAGACAGGAAGAACGCAAAAAATATGTCAACATGTTTTTTCGGTTTATTATTTTTTTCTTCTGCCAAAAAACAGTTTTAATCAAATATAATCAACAGTTAAAAATAATATATACTTAAAATTATCATATACCAGTATCAACACGAAATTTCATGTCTTGAAAAAATATAAAAAATCTTAAATATAATATATAGGTTCTTATAAAAATATGTAAGAAATTTACTAACAGTAAAAATTTTCGAATGGGTCTTTCTCTCTCGTTCTATATACATAGATGAATTAGGTTTCAAAATTCTAATTCTATTGTTTTTTGTTAATCGAAATACTGTATCATCGAATTTTATATGTGACTGACTGTTACTCTACTGTAAAACTATATTATAACTGTGTGCGATAATTTTTATAATTAAGATTTTTTACAAAATTCTATATAGTTAAAGTTAAATATTTCTGATTGTTCTGAAGATTAATAATCCAAGACGCACAAAATAGCATGAAACTCTTTTTATACACGTATAGCTATAGTAATGTAAAAGAATTCGAGTTGTTTGTTTTGGTTTTTTATTTTTTACTTTTTGAAAGTAATGCGCGATGACAAATCTTATATATACATATATATACATATATGGAGAGATTTTTGTAAAAATGCCGGTGATTTGATTTTAAAATTATATACTGTTTGTGGTTTAATTTCTTTTTATTTTCTAAAAGGATGGATCAAATTACATGATTCATGTGAAGAAATGACCCTAATAGAATATGATACATGCGGGGTTATACCGAATAGACTATATAATAGACAATTTCGTGAAATTTAGGAATATCTAGTACACATGACCAATAAGAATAACGGATGCACATTTTTCCCATACATTTCTATATAAGTAACATTATGCAAATAACAATCTTGTTATAGGCTGGTTTGAAGGCACATACTTCTCAATTGTAACAATAACAGAATCATATATTAGCCAGTTCTGATTATAACCAATATCGATTTAAAATTCACCAGCCAATTCTTATAAATTAAATTATGTCGAAACTTCCACTTGTTCCAATAAACCTAATTCCTCGTGCACACACAATAAAAGAAATTAGACCATCGCATAACCTGAAATAAATCTATTTCCGATAGAATTTTTCTTTATAAAATATTTTGTGCTTTGTGTATATATCTTCATGTATATTATGTATACATACGAGTATATATAGTAAAAGTAAAATAAAAATTCATTCTCGCATATAACGGAACACTTCTCAACGATCTTTATAAACATTTTTATTTTCAGGTCAAAATAAATAATATAGCTATATAGATATTTATTCTTTCTTTAAGAATATCTTATGTATATGTATGTATATATAGAGGTAAATTATTTACATCTAGATCTACCTACATATACGTATGTAATATAGATTTTGGATGCAAAACTTATATTAAGTATAGGTATTATATACATAAAATCGAACATATTTTATTACAACTATTTCTTGTTTAACATCACGAGCATCATCATCATCATCTTCTTCTTCGTTATTATTTATTATTATGATGTTAATGTTAATCCACAATATTCTTCTCGTAAAAAAACCTTTCCATTTGAAAAGATGATTTTTTACGATTTGTTCTTAAGAACAGTATACAATATTATGATTATTGTGTTTATCTTATTTATGTGAGTCTGTTTGTATGTCTATAGATACTAATATATACATAATGAATAACAAATGTATATATACAGTTATCAGATTCTTAATAATACACAACCGCATACGAAATCAAAAATAAAAACCATGGGATAATTCAATAATCGCGATATGACTATATTCGTTACAATTATATTTTCGTTTGTTTCATCTTGTATTTCTCAGGTGCATCAAATTTTATTATGAGAATTATGAATCATATACATACATACGTATCATGGTATCATGCTGGGTTATAAAATTTTGGGTAAAAAGCGGCGGCAAAAAAGTTGAAGAATTTGTGTTAAGTAAATGTGTTAAGCCGTTAAGTAAACGATATACAAGAATTTTGTATGATGCGCCTCATTTAGTTATGTATTATGCATGTGTGCATATATATGTAAATTCGATTCGTTGGTAAAATGTTATAAGGGCATAGCTAAATAACATCTAAATAGTCTAGACACATTCTATATATATACAGTAAACCACAAAAATTTATATATAAAAAACTAACAACATAATTATACATTATACTAAAAATATGTATATATATATACGTAATAATAATAAATTATTATATAGACAAGTTTAATGTCATGTTCATTTATCACTTTCAATATGAATTCACCAAAGTGTGAAAATATCATAAATTATTTACGTATATACATATGTATATATACAATGTGTTTTATGATTTTAATAGTGAAAATATTTGAATTGTTAAAAAACCAAAATACACTTTGTAATATGTGTATTGTGTCTGTTTGGCTTAAGCAGTGCATATATGTATGTATATATCGCGATACGATCTACTAAATTTATGTTGTGTTACGTAAAATACATATTATATGTATATACAAGGTAAACAATTATGCAACTAAATTTAAAATGTATATACTGTGTATGGTTTATATTATTCGGTACTGATTTCACGATCGCCACTATATACGCATATATGCTTGGTTGTGCAGGAGTTGCGGAGTATTATATTTAGAATGCATTTGGAATCAAAATGGGCAGCAAGTATACTCCCGAAAGTTCTCAGGTGACTTAAAGAGCCAGCGTATCATACACCCGATTTAAAAAGATGGCCTGGAGAATATATAAAGTTTAGTTTCTGTCTTAAATATGAACAAGTAAAGTGACTAATTTAATTAATTTGGTTTGAGTTTATATTGAAAGACCAATAAGGATTCAAAATTATTCGGTAATACATCATTTTAAAAATTATACGGAAGTACATATATATACATTTATTTATTTAGCACATACAACTCAACACTGTCCTTCACGCGCATTAAATTTGCAAATACACTTCAGGCCCTGTTTTTACTATAGAAACTAAGTTATTCAGTTATTCATAGTTCAGCAGCAAGATATATGTTTGAAATAAATTAGCGAATCTTGGAACATTGACCAATAGAATAATATATTAAATGTGCCACTTATATAACAATAGCATAATACACCTATACACAACAAATCTTTAAGATTCATTGACTTATATATCAAGAAGTCAAAGTAAATACGAGTCATTCATATAGTTAACTGTTAATTTTAATATTCTATTAATATTCTATTTTACAGATTGTATTAACGCTAACATTTAATGCAAACTGATCAACTCAACAAAAAAAAATTCTGCTTACTGAGATTATCAAAGGATTTCTATTCACACCTAACGAGTAGACGATGAACCTAATTATAAACCATCCCTTGTTTGTGTGCGGGTAAATTTAGTCTATATTATATATATATATATATATATATATATATATATATATATATATATATATATATATATATATATATATACATATTCATATACATATGTACATATTTTATAAATTTTATAAATTTATTTATTTATGTGTATAAATTAAATTTTGACTACAACCAACTAAAAATTCTATAAAGAACAGGAAATTAGATCGTCACCCAGTTCCTTAATATGTATATATGTATACTATGCATAGTAAAAATTTGATTAAAATTAAATCACAATATCGAAGAAAGAAAACTGGTTTAAGAATTCGCAGAAACCCAAATATTATAAGACGATCGCGAGTAACGGTAACTTATATAAACGAATGTTAAACAATCCTACCAGAATTTATTATTTTATATAAGTATACAGTTTATTTTTTATTGTTTTCTTATTTATTGACTGAGCTAATTAATATATGTAGTGTTAGTTCATATAGAATATTTGTTCGAAATTTTAGTTTGAATCTTAAAAAAACTATATGAGTACATAAATGTATGCATGTATATATATATATATATATTTATAAGAACAAGTATATAAATATATATATATATATATATATATATATATATATATATATATATATATATATATATATATATATATATATTTATATATATATATATATATATATATATATATATATATATATATATATATATATATATATATATATAAGAAAAAGGGTTAATGGCCTCATTTCAATGTGTTATTTTTTTATTTTTATATTATTTATTCTAAATATATGTAAAAAATCTTAGGTTTCATGTTTATATTCTTTATATACGAGCATATATGTAAAATTCGCGAATATTATATAAGAAATTAAATTATAGTTTAATTTCTTTGTACGAGTATAAATATTAATACACTTACTTTAAATAAATTGCTATAAATATTCCGGTATTCCATTTTGTATATATATTATAAGTATATATAGATATCTAAAAACTTCTTAAAATAATCACTTAAAAAATCACTAAGTATTGTATATTTTATTTTGTATAAACACTAATAAATTTAATTATATTTTTACAATGAATTCCACATAGTTTTATAAAATATTTCATTCAATAATTGTAAGTATATAAGTACATAAATGTATATAAATTATTTAACTTAATAATAATACGTTTACTTTTATTTTAAATCCAACTACTTCTTGCAACGGTTCGAAGAATACTAAATAACTTGAATCAATTGTTTTTTGTGTATTGATATGAACTTACTTTTTGTTGAGGTTTGTTATTTCTTTGCGCATATTCTCAAAAACAGATACTCTAGACAATTTTCTTTAAGAGATGCATGAATATTTTACATTTATTTATTTTGTAACCATGAACTTGACTTTGAATCTTGTGAATTAAAAATTTTGATTAGTTTTATTTTAATTTATATAAAAATCTTAATTTGTATTTTATTTTTATAATTATAAGATAACTATATAGCTTTTATTTTTATCGAATTAACGAAATTAATCGTCAAGGAGAATGATATTATATACATACATAATACATTTATAACAGTGTATTTTAGTAGAACTATTTAAATGTAGATGTCACGGTTTATTCGGTAAAACTCGATAAAATAAAGCCTGATTTACATACGAAAAATTTAATAACAGTATTTTAATGCTGAAAAAAGGAAAAAGTAAAAATATCTAAATTTTTACACCCAAAAATGAACGCAAAAAAATTTTCTAAAGACATGTTACTTTACCATAAAACTGCCTCAGTGTATGAGAGAAATTTCTTAATCATACACAATTCCGATGTAGATGTATTGGAATACTGCCATAAAAAATACTTCACTGTCTATTTTGTTCAGTAAATTATAGCATTATTGCTAACCCATTAACCATCATTTGTCTAGTATATTTTACTGAAAATTGCGTTTTTTAAATTTAATTTTTTTTAATTTTATTTGTACTTCAAAAATCACAGTAAAATTTAAAATAATTAATTTGGAAAATAACTTATTCATTGAAGAAACATGTGGATTCTGCTAAAATAGGCTAAATTCAGTCAATTTAACGACAAATATATATGGCAGATTGTTAATCTGAAACTTTTCTACTCGGATATAAAAATTATTTAATATGAATTTATACAATATTTTCATTGCAACTAATATTTAAGATTCTCAAATATGGCAGTATCTAAGACGTAAGAGAAATACCATAATAGGTCTATTAAAACACAATTGTTGAGAAATGTGGAAATTTTTGGCCAAAGTAGATTGATATTTTATTTTCTATTTTGTTATATAAATTATGAATAGGTGCTAAAAATATGTTAGTTTGAGCTTGATAAGCTAGATTTTTCACTTAATTAACATTATCCAAATTAAGATTTGTTTGTTCATAATTTGATAAACTATTAACTTCGTTAGTTGGGTTAGAACTATAAGCAAATCATCAAAATTATAATGGTGTCAGTGTTACAAAATTGAAAAAATAAACGTTGACAATTGAGAGTTTGCCAGTTAATATGATCAGATATGATTTGAATAGATTGTCAGGTCAAATTTAATATAACAATAAAGCCTTCCTGAAATACATTAGAAGAGTTTTATAATTTAATCATATTTTATAATATTTTGTGTCTTCACTAGTAGATGAATAAATATTAATGGTATAACTCAATAATGGTAGATACTAGATAGCAGGTTTAGCCCGGCTAAATTAGGTTGGAGCAACATAGATTTTTCAAAAATGATATATACTTATTTATGATTTATGTTGCATTACTAATTATTATTATACCACATTGAAATTTAATTTAATTACAAAATCTTAAATATATTTCCATACACATGTACAAAAAAATCTATTCATTGAGCGAGAAGTTAACACTGTATCATTTAGGCGCAGTAATTGTTCTTTTCCATTGGCGTGGTTCATTTTTTATGATTTTTAGTTTCACGTACAACCATTTCTATAAAAAACTATAAATATATTAAATTAATATGTAGTAATAATTATAAAATCATACTATGAAATGTATAATACATAATATAATATTTAAAATACATAATTAAGTAATTTGTCTTAACTACTGAAGACGAAACTATCGAAATCGATTTTAGTTCTTGAAATAAATTATGTAATATACATATATCAGTTATGACAATAGATAGAATTTTTAAAATAAATATATAAAATAAAATTAATAACAATAAAGTAAAGTAAGTAGCTATGTTGTTTTTAATAAATTACAATTCCGTCAAAAAAGCCACACAATAGAAATTTAAATTATTAATTTCGATAATATACTACGAAGGTTGCCTTATATATTTCGGGATTGGGCCACCACAGTGCTGCCATGCGGTAACTGACGTATCTGTCGTAAAGTTTGAAATTTTAGACGGTATATTTACTCAGTAGGCATATATTTATATATTATATCGCCGCTATTTTTGTTTGTTATAGTGATTTCAAAATTTCATATCAGTGCAAAGGGATTAATTAAATCGTGAACATTTTAACTCAACAACAGTGAATTGATGAACTTAATTCGATTTTTGGTGATAAATCATCTTCAAAAACACTGATGCTGTACATGAACTTATATTGAAAGATCGTCATGTGACTTATCGTTAGATTGAGGCATCGTTGGGCATTAGTGAGACCAGCGTACATTCAATATTGCATGAACATTTTGCCGTCAAAAAGATTTGACAAGCCGACAAAGATTTGAAAGTCCGAAACCAAACAGCCGTATATGAGCCAAATGCAACAAAAGGTGTTCGTACATGAAGCACTTCGAAGCAAATGGTCGCCTGTAATTTCGGAAAACTGGAAATGCTGCAACCCTACCATTGGTGCTACGTAGAACTTTCAATTCTGAATTCAACGTAGAACGGTCAATTCACCACCATTTGTTTGCCAGAAATCTTCGGCAAAATAAGGAAAACTAGTCGCCGGCTACGGATAATTCTCCGCAACGACCTCAAATATCAGCACAAACTACTAAATGTTTGGCCGGTCCAAACATCGAATTAATGGATCATCAGCGGTAAAGTACTGATTTCAATGACTTCTTTCATTCCCGCACATCAAAAATAAATTGCGGGTCAACGGCGTTGACTCAACGCTTTTCGACATCTAAAGAAACGGTTGATGCGTTCAAAATGCCTGCTTTGGGGGTGGAAAAAGTTGGTTCAAACTCATGCAAAAGTGTAAAAATCGTAATGGAGAATATTTTGACAAACAATAAAGCCAATTTTCGATAAATAAATATTTGTTTTTGTTCTCTAGTCCCTAAATAAAAAGGCAATCCCCGAATTCGTCCATTTTTGATGATATTTTAAAATAACGAAATCGTCCAAATCAATGCATACAATAAAAAAATGATTATTCATATTATGTACTAATTTATATTAAATATAAAAAAATATAATTGTATGTACATCAATAATAAGTAGATACAACTGGCATATAATATAACGCAAGATATATATATTTACATGATAACATAAAAGTACTTTTTCTTCGGTGCGCCAACTTTTTTTTCTGGATTTCTTATGATATAACGTGTAACCGAATAAACCCGCCTCACCCGGTGCATGTCAAAAACCAAAAAACAAAAAAAAAACAACAATACATACATATAAAAAAAAAAAACTCGTACTATACTCGTATATCGCTTGTGTACCAAACTTCATGACGCTCCGCCATTTTATATCCATCGGTGATAGCCGCATGAAAAATAAATCAATTTTTAGACCGTAGTTTGGAAATTTTACAAAACAATAATAATAAAAATGCACGATTAAACTCCCGATAAAAATGTGAGTTTAATGTGAACATTGAATTAATACAAAAAATAGTTTATAATCCATAACTTCATATTTTAAATTATTTATTTTTTTATGGTGGTGTGTTAACATAAAAAATTGATTTTAATTCTTTGGTGTGTGTGTGTGTGCGGTTTTTATACTTTGGTTTAACGGGGGAGCTTTTTGAAGGGGCTCCCCAAACACACACAGTTCGCGAACCGTAGAAAAAAAACATTTTTAGGTTATTTAAAACAAAAACAATAATTACGTGTACATAGTTTTAAATATATCCAATTTTATTCATCTATATAACACAAGAAATCCAAAAATAGCTTCAAGATGATGTTTACGGTAAGTTAATTGAGGTGCTTGTATGACGTGACTGGTAATTTTTTTGTTTGGTTTTGTTTAGGGGACTAGCCAACAGCAAGACACTAGGTTCAGTGATAAAGAAAAGAAATTATTGAAACAGATGCGGTTTGGGGACAGGCTAAATAAACGGGTAAGTAACGCCGTAAAAAATTGGTATCAATACATTACAATCGAATATTTTCCCCACGTATACAGGTAGACATGTCCAAAGTGAAGCTAGATGTTTTACGACCTTGGATCAGTAAAAAAATAACAGATATTTTACACATAGAGGATGATGTTGTGGTTGAATTTGTATACAATCAATTGGAGGAGGAGAAATATCCATGTCCAAAGAAGATGCAAATTAATATGACGGGGTTTCTAAACGGTAAAAATGCTCGTCAATTCATGGATGAACTGTGGGAGTTGCTACTCTCGGCACAAGAATCTGAATCAGGTATACCGGCTGAATTTATTGAGCAGAAAAAAGAAGAAATTCTGAAGCGTGAGGAAGAGAAAAAACTGCAAGAAGCAAAAGAGGAATTCGATAAAGATAGAAATAAGGAAATCGATAAGATTATTCAAGAGGAACGCGAGAAATTAAATCAAGTTCTGCTGCATCGCGAGGAGTTGTCTAGGGAACTTGAAAATCGTGAAAAACGATCACCATCATCCGAAAAAGAAAATTCAAAAATTGATTTGGCCGAAGAAATGCTGGAAAAATCGTTTGCCGAAAAAGAAAGCGAACAAGCGTTGAAGGAAAAACAAACTCAGAATGAACTTAAATCAAGTCGACAGAACTCGGTTGATCGTGGACGTGATCGCGATCGCGATCGAGAACGGGAAAGAGAAAAATCTCGTGATCGCGACCGCGATAAATCCAAAGATCGTGCTAAATCGAGGGAAAAATCACGAGATCGTGATAGACGACGGTCCCGTGATCGGTCTAGAGATCGAAGATCGAGGGATCGTTCAAGAGATCGGTCTCGCGACAGGTCACGAGATCGGCGTCGATCTAGATCAAGACATCGCAATACCAGAACTCGCCGTAGTCGGTCTCGTGATAATCGACGCGAACGAAGACGGACTCCATCTCGTTCCAAGTCCCGGCGTCGTGAACGTTCTGCCTCACGTTCGCGAAATCGTGGACGGAATCGAGACACATCTCGATCTCGCTCCCGTGCAAATCCGAAGCATAGTGATAGAAAGCAATCAAAGGATCGAAGTGTTGTTAAAAAGACTGAAGTAAATGGCGACCACTCTGCAACCGCGCCATTATCAAAGTTACAGGCAAAATTAATGAATATGGCCGAAGGTAAACCACTGCAACCGAGTCGAAGCCGGTCTAGGTCAGTACCACCGGCGACTCGAGTCAAAAGTTCTAGCCGATCAGAATCGAAATCACCTAAACGCCAAAATCGTTCGGCCAGCCGGTCGTCTTCCAGTGATGAAAGTGTTAAAAAGGAGACTAAATCGAGTAAGTCGCGTATTTCGCCTGATAAAAAGCGGCGTGATACATCGTCAAGCTCCTCAAGTTCTAATCGCTCGAATTCACAAAGAAAAAGTGCGGAATTTGAGATTCACAAAAAGGAAAATAGTGTTCAACAGAAACGTCATTATCGATCAAATAAAGATTCATCAGATAGTGAGGCGTCGGATAAAGAGAAAGGTGGTGGATATCGACAAGACTATGGTCGGCGCAATAATTATAGAAGAAGCAGTGGTGATCGAGGACGAAGAGATCGCCGATCTGTATCACGATCGAGAAATAATTCACGAGCGAGAAATTATAGATCGCGATCCCGAAATCGATCACCAGCAAATCGACGTGAGAACTGGGATAATAGATACCAAAGGCGTCGTTCTCCAATTCGTCGAGATTATCGTGAACAACGGGATGCGAGACGTCCGTTTAATCAAAGGCAGTCTAATTCAATACGTCGTCGTAGTCTAAGTAGAGATCGAAACAATAGAGATAATGATCGCCGGAATTTTAATCAATATTCCAATAATCAAAACAACAATAATCAATTCAATCAACCAAATCGAAGATCGCCCGATCGTCGAGAACATGAAATTGTTCCTAATAAGTACGACACTGAAACCGAACCAATTAAAGAACGTAATCGTGATCGAGAGAAAGAACGCGAGGAAGATATTCGTCGAGAACGTGAACGACGTTTACCATCTGAAGACGTAATTCACATCGATGAAGTGGTTAAAGAAAAAGAAAAAAAAAAGGTCGTTGACCCACGATCCCGAAAATTAGATCGCAAATCCGAACGATTGGATAAAGAAAAGTCAGTACGTGAATCGAACCAGATGTCAAATGATCGAGAGCGCGAGCGGGATCGCGACAAAGAAAAACCAAAATCGCGTCCAACACGTTACTCATCTAGTCTGTCACGGACACCGTCACCGTTCTTAAAAGCACACGAACGAGCTTCATTGCAACAGCACGAACAACAAAAGCAGTATCATCAGCAAATAACTCGAAATGAACCAACAGATAAGAAAGGGCCCACAAAGCCTGTTAAAATGGTAGAATCGAAAACGAAAAGTGCTACGAACAGTGAAGAATCTAGTACCAATTCGGAAAGTGACGACTCCGAAGCAGAGGAAATTCAGAAAAAGAAACGAAAAAAATTGAAGCATTCATCAAGTGACGACACTAGCGATGAAGATGATTTAAAAGAAAAGGCCAAACAGGCGCTTAAAAATAAACGAGAATCGTATTCAAAAGATAAGTCATCGACTAGTATCGAAATCGCTAAGCACGTAGTTCAACCTTTAACTCAACCACCAGTTCAGGTCTACCATCAAACTGAAAAAGACGAGCGGAATATTAAAAAGCGAACAGAGAGTGTTAAACAGCAACCTGCGCCACCGGCCACTAAACAAGAAGCCGTTGCACCCCAACCACCATTTAAACAAAAAAGAAAAACCAGTTCCGGCTCGAATGACTCTGACGATGAAATCGCGGCTGCTAAAAAACCAAAAACCATCTCGATTTCAGAAAAGTCTGGAAAATCAACGCGTGACGATAGTAGTGATACTGAGGGTTCTGTTAAAATTGAGAAAAATAAGAAAATTGCAAAAAAGGAATCAACGGTCTCTGCTCCTCCTCAATCATCATCGGACTCTGAACAAGATAAACATAACAAGAAACGGAAGAAGGCGAAGGAAACCAAACGTTCACGTCGAGATTCTGAATCATCCGATTCGGATGCAGAGTCCAAAAAAACGAAGAAACATAAAAAACATAAGAAAAATAAAAAACATAAGAAACACAAAAAACATAAAAAATCAAAGGATAAGAATCGCGATGATCGCAACAAAGATTCAGATGATTCGGACGAGGAGGAAGAGGTCCAGGTCAATGATGATTTGGAGAAACAACTGAGGGAGCGCGCATTGAAATCGATGAAGAAACAGACAAGCAGTTCAGATTAGTTTTTTTTAAAATACATATTTACCAATTTTATTATTATCATTAATAATAATAAAATTAACAAAAAAATAATAAAATTAATAATTTTTAAAGAAAAATTTTCGGATTACACACGAGTTTCTGCTTCTTCCGCATCACATACCTAATGCTATGTTATCGGTGGGGGCGGGCCATGTGTATTTAGCACTATTATATAAGTTTTGTTTTTAATTGTATAATTTTCTTTTTGTAATCAAACTATTTGATTATTACAATTTTGATGTAATTAAAATAAAGAAAAACCCAATTATGTATCTATTCATTTGATGAGTTTTCAATTTTGTTGTAATTGGTTTTATAAACTCACATTGAAAATCTCCCATTGAACTTTGAATTTTATTTGAAAGTTATTTTCATAAGCGATTACAGCAGTTAGTGCAAAATGTCAAGATTGTTTCAAACAACTACCTATTGTATTTTTGGAATTTGGAATGAAAACATTTTGAATAATCTGTTCATAGTTCAATATACAAAGCCACATTATTTTAAATCATGCAAAATTTCCAATACTTATAAAACCGCACATTAGTCATTACTAATCTTCTCTAAGTTTGAATTCAAATAGTTTTCTAAATTCTTAAAAGTATCGGGATTAGATGCTTGAGGTGGTTGCATAACTAAGTTAGACGGCTCTTAAGTATTTAGTCGACGATTTCTTACGGCAACCAAATAAGACCAAGGCTAAATTTGTGGTGCAAAATTTAAATTAAGCTAACCTTTTGTATTTTTATTATTGGTTCGATCAACTGACCGGTGACATTTTGAAATCAAAATTCTACCGGCTAAGGCAAGAGAGAAGACCATTAAAGCTATTTTCCAATTAAAAAAAAAAATATACACGATAGCACAAATGTTGAAAGATAGATGTCACATCAACTGATAATTTCGAGCACTGAACTCTAATCAATCACAATTTTTTATTTTTGTTCTTCATATCCGGCTTTATAATTCTCCTTTTCATTTTGAGTTTCAAAGATGGTAAGTCTTTTGTGAAAATAATGAAAATATATTCGAAATTTTGAACACCATCGTATATGAAATTAATATAAAAAGTGTATAAAAATGGTTATAATTAAATTGTTCATCGAGTTGAAAAGTAATTTTGGATGATTAAGTACTATAATGGTGACTATTTTAGAAATATAAATAAGTTGACGTTTGTGTACAAGATAGCACACGAACTTGGTGTTTTTTTACAATATTGTAAATTGTACGGCATATAATTATCGTATGGATAGTATAAAATGTCTGTTATGCTATGGTGTTTATAATTTCAATTCAATATTTCATATTGCGGAACTTAAATGTGTGAATTATGGACATAACCTCAAATATATGGTTTGTGTATATATATTTTTTAGGCTCGAGGACCTAAGAAACATTTGAAGCGTTTAAATGCGCCTAAAGCATGGATGTTGGACAAATTGGGTGGTGTATTTGCGCCACGTCCATCAACCGGTCCACATAAATTACGCGAATCATTGCCATTGGTGATCTTCTTGAGAAATCGGCTAAAGTATGCCTTAACAAATAGCGAAGTGACTAAAATTGTCATGCAAAGATTAATCAAAGTTGACGGAAAAGTACGTACCGATCCGAATTATCCAGCTGGTTTCATGGGTAAGTCTTAACAATTTATCGAATAATCTATGTTTATTAACGCCTCGTTATTTTTTCAGATGTTATCACCATTGATAAGACCAGTGAATATTTCCGGTTGATCTATGATGTTAAGGGACGTTTCGCAATCCATCGTATCACATCTGAAGAAGCTGGAGTGAGTATACTTATCAATTATGGTATTGTGGCCGGTTCGAAGCTCGTTTATTAGTTATTTTAAATCTGTTCACGAGTCAAAAAGCGGCCAATATTAAATTTCACTTGACGGTCATTCTCTTTCTAGAAATTAATGAAAGAATCAATAACATAAACTTGTGAAAACATTAATAATCCGAAATAATACATATAATTGTTTGGGTGTTATAAGTAAAATGCTCTAATTATGATTTTCAATTTTTCACTTTTAGTACAAACTTTGTAAAGTAAAGAAAGTCGCAGTTGGACCAAAAAATATTCCATTCTTGGTTACACACGATGGTCGTACACTTCGATACCCCGATCCAATCATTAAAGTTAATGATACCATTCAATTGGATATTGTTTCATCAAAAATTACAGATCATATTAAATTCGATTCAGGTAATTTGTGTATGATTACAGGAGGTAGAAATTTGGGTCGTGTTGGTACCGTAGTCAATCGTGAAAGACATCCTGGATCATTCGATATTGTTCACATTAAGGATTCTCAGGGTCATGTATTTGCTACTAGGTAAGAAGTACGCGAGATTTTATAAGGAGCCAGTTTTGTGCTAATTTTAGCTTTCGTTTTAGATTATCCAACGTTTTCATTATCGGTAAAGCAACAAAGGCATACATTTCCTTACCAAAAGGAAAAGGTGTAAAATTAAGTATTGCTGAAGAGCGTGACAAGAGGTTAGCTGCCAAAGCAGCTCACTAATCGTGTAACTAATAAAAGCGGTTAAATAAAAGCTAAAAATATAAAAATGTGTAGTTTATATTACTTTGTGTGCTATTTGACGTGAAGGGAGACGACTTTGAACATTGTGTTATGATTCACGTTGCTTTTCTTTGCGGTTGTAAATATTTGGTATTTTTGAAAGTGCACGGATTCAATAATTGTAATATAATGCATAAAGCAACACGCATATATAGTATATAACCAACCGAATAATCTTAAATCTCAATTTCATATGAACCCGCAACCCTCAAAATCCAATTTTAAGAGTAAGGGAGTTTTTCTATATCAAATATTTGGTCTTGCCGAATTTTGCTTAATTATAGTATTCTGACGGGTTAGGTCTACAAGCTTTAAATAAATTCGCATCCACAAGGTAGTTGAAAGAGTCTCTGAAGACTGGTTAGGTTCCATAAAATTATATTCAAACTTGGGAAGTCCTTGCCTTACGCAGAAATCAAGGACGCATGGACACATGTCCAATTTAATTGACCGCTGAAATGAACGATGGCCCGGTCAAGGATTTTGCACTCAGAGGATCATAGATGAGGGTCGGGATTGAAATCAAGGATGAAAAATTCACAGCTTTGACCACTACGATATTTGATTTGTCCACTTTGTACGATATAATATATGCTAGAGCAGCCATGTATGGCTATCGAATGTAGCACCGACAAAATTTTCTGAGCTATTAACAAGAATGCTCCAAAAGAAGTTTTGTTTCTTATGTATATGTATATGTTCTTATGTTACTTATGAAAGAAATACTCTATGGTATTTGATTGCGGATTAGAAGGTTACTAAGAAATCGTCTGGGAAGTTAAGCGACAATCTGTTATATTGCCCAAAAAACTAACAAAATTATAGAAATGTTATGTTAAACCCATCATTTAAGAGTTACGAACCGTACCAAAACAAAGTCAGTGTTGTTTATCACAAATATAACCACATAGCTGGTACTAGAAATTTACTAATTCTGAGGTATAAGGTTTTATAATTAGGTGAAATATCTCGTGGTTATTATTGATGATATGATAAAACGAGCTGTGCTGGCATTATTGCAAGTCGTTTGTTTCTATCGAGGCCATTATACATTCGCTGAACCCATGCAGCACACACTGAATTCAGACTACAGCGGTTAAACCCCATCTTGCTTATATACATTTGTTGTATGGTGACCGAGGTATAAACTACAAAATCTAAGTTGGCTTCAGAGAGTAGCTACTTATTGCACAACAAGCTGCACATCAATAGCGAACCAACCGCCGCTGTTGGAATGATCGTAGATTGTTAAACAAATTTTTCATATAAAAGAACCCATATTTTTATAAATGTAGGCCAGGAAAACCATAATTTACCTTAATCAGATTGGAGAATTGGTTTATACGAATATTATTACTGGTGATCGAAATTTGTTAATCAGAGTTACTTCTAGTTCAGATATAATGGTGATCCTATTAAATTCAATTAAAAGCACTCATCAAATTGTAAACCACTAGGTAAAAGTAATAATGCAAATGACTCTGGGCCCAGGAAATTCTAAAAATTATTCTGGATGGCAGGGTAGACTATTTATTTTTGTTTTGATAACAAATCTATACCTGCTTGGTTGATAAAGTATCCTACAAATTCTTTCAATGAAGAATGCATCGAATCTTTAATAAGTAATTCATTTACTTTAGTGTGAATAAATTTGCTGGAGGGTAAATAAAAGAGCTGATGATTTTACAAAGAAATCATTCCTTCAAACCCTTCCTATTTCGCAATTTAGGATTAAGAGTGCTATTATGGACTGGTCTCTAGGGAACATAGGCATTACCGGCTTGATCGGAATGGCTAAATAAGTAAATTCACTAAAAGTTTTGGCTTGGAACCGAGAATTCGCCAATTTCTGGGTTGTTGAGACTACATACAAGAAAACTCTTGATGGATATCGTAATCGTAACGAGACATTTTAAATTACAAAGATATATTCCATACAATGAAAGTTGTGAATAGTCCGTTTGGTGGGTGCTGTTCATATTTCCTAAACGCAAATGTTCTGCTGTTTTTATCATACAGTCGTTTTATTTGGCGATTTTCTATATTAGGATCTACAGTAGGAGATAATTACTTTTTGTAAAAGCCAATGTATATTAATGTATATTAGTGCCTGGGCCGTAGATATTTTCAGCAAAATTTTGTATTTTCTAATTCATTTCTACAAAACTCCACGAATACTCTTGAGAAACTGTGCGAAGTGAAATTCCAGTGGACCAAAAGTTTATCAGATCTTCATTGCAGCATAAGGGTAGCTGTTTTATTCGGGTTGGTCCACTTATAGATATGTATGAGAATTTTTGAAAGTTTTATTACGTCAGATAGTTTTCCAATATTTTCATAAGCATTTCTAATACGTTCCATCACATTTTCTCAAATAGTTGTAACATCCACACTAAAACAAAGTTGGAGACGTTAAATCCGGTGATCTATATAGCATGTTAATTTACTGCGATCTATCTAACTATCTTTCGATTAATCTCAATCTATCTCCGAGCTAGTTTATAGAGTCCCAGAGATAGTTTATAGAGTCCCAGACAACGTCAAGATGAGAAATTTCCAGGCCAGTTACAATTTGCAGAAGAATTGTTTTGTCTGTTAAACTATATATAAATTGGTTCTTGATAAAAATGTCTTGGTGAGCCAACTGTAATCATGAATTTTTATATCAACGACAGCACACAGTGGTAGTTTTTTACTTTTCCTATGGGATGAAATCCTGGAATTATTTCAAGGCGGTCACGATGTGATAAATTCAGTCAGGTAATTTTTCTTCAATACAAAATATATTCGTACTATAAAATTATTTGTACTTTTTCTGCCAATAAACCCAAATATTAATACTAAAACAAAATTCCTATTAATTACTAAGGCTGTGCCCAAATACTGTAGTCTCAATTTTATGCTTTTGATTATCTTAAAAGATTAACATGTTCTAAGAATGACCTTGAATTAAAAAAACTAATAGCATCGTTAAGTTGGCCACTCGTAATAATTTTGACAATTTTTAGGTAAATTTTGAGTTATTTTTTATTGTTCAAACTCAGAATTATCGAATTTTAAAATATTTTAATTTAATTATTAAATATAAATTTTTAACATTTGAATCATAGTTAAATTTTATAATTTTTAAATCGATGTTATATGTATATTAACGACATATTAAAGTTTATTTAATTTAATTACATATTTTGAAATATTATGCAGAATATTATTAAAATTCAAAATTCGATGTAATTTATTAAAATTAAAGAGATTTTAAACTTGCTCCCACTGTTGAATTAAAAATCTATAGTTTTAAAATATTTTAAATTATTTCTAGAATTATAATTTTTAAAATTAATTTTCGATCTAATTTAAACTGATTTGGTATAATATTTAATTTGATCGAAGTTAAAATTTTTAAAATTACATTTGGTGTTCAAAACTCAGGATTACCGAATTTTAAAATATTTCAATTTAATATTCCTGCTCCTGCTATCTAATTTCACATTAAATTCAACTAGTTTGGAATAATATTTATCTTTGCAGAAATTTGAAATTGGGCAACTAAATTTTTTAAAATCAAAGAATTATCGATTTCTAAAATATTTTAATTTAAAACTGAAATTTCAATTTTTGAACTAAATGTCCAAACTAAATTTAGTCAATTTGAAACAACAATAAGTTTGACCGAAATTTGATTTTGTTGCCACTACGCAGCCAGAGTTTACATCCAAATTGAATTCCAGAGGACATCAGGTAAAGTAAAAATATCACCCAATATTTGTTAGAACACGCCAGGACCAGCATATTACTGTATTTTAAAATGAGCAGGTCGATACTACGAAATTAACCTGGGGTCGAATGTTCTATAGAAATACCCATATATTGGCGTCCAGCATGGGGCATATATCAGCCTCTTTGTTAATTGTAATATAACTTATAACAGTTTAAAATTTCCGACAAAAAGAATATGATGCAACATTAATTGTCATTATTTAGCATTATAGAAAGAAATATTTTAATTTCTATAAACATGCAACATAATATACAAATCTTACAGTTTATATAAATGTTTATTATATAAAATATTTATAACCTGAAATTATAAATATTGATTTGATTTGAAATGCAATTTATTAAAAATATATTATGGACATATAATATTCAAATCTAGATCAATATTCCGTCGTTTAAATCGTAAATGAATGAAAATATAAAATAGTTACATCATTATAAAAGTTTCATTGAAATAAAATGCGAGTACAACTTACACGAAAAAAAAAAAAAATTTATAAACATATCTCAGTGCGCGACACCACTCGCCTTAAGACAAGTAATATGAGATAAAGAAAATGTATGTACGTAAATATCGTATATAAATTGTGTGTGTGTGCGCGCTGTTACATAAAAGTACATTTAACCTGGGATTGTAATTATTTTACTTGATTCGTATGTGATATGAGGTAAATAGGGTGAAGTAAATGTATATCATATTTTATGTGTACATATGAGTACATATAGCAGAGCTATTATGCAATCGAATCGCAATTCGTTTTTATTTTAAATTTTTATCTTAATGGTAACGAGCAATAAAAACCTTGATTAGGGTATAAAGTCAAATATGGGTATGACGTCCGTGCGCGATCATTAAACAAAAATAAATGGATCGTGCGAGACCTTCGCCGATCGCAATCTCGTTCGCCATCGCCTCGCCTGTCGCCACCTTAATTAAACGAAATTAAAAGTCACGTGATTTATAATTTTTAAATTTTATTTTATTCATTTCTAAAATTATATATATTTTTTTTTACAAAAATAGAAAATATTTTTTAAATATTTATGACACTTTTATCACAACATTTTTTGTTTTTTTTTCATTTTTTTTTATTTAAATAAATTATTTTTTAATTACATAAATTTTAATTTTAAAGTTTTTAATTTTAATTCGTTCGATCGATATAATAGGTATTTGGGATGGGGTATGGTGCGGTTTAAGGGGTGGATTTGATATATATATATATATTTACATTGTGTGATTTATTAAAATGGCAATTATGCAGGCATTTGTTTCGTTTGTTTGTTTGTTTGTTTTTATTTTTGCTTAACTTAAGGTTGGTACACATGCGCAGTTTAGGGTGTAATGCATTTTCGTGATATATAATTATATAATTTATATTTAATTTAATTTAAATTTATAAATAATAATAAAAAAAGAGGATAGCGATATAGGTACATAATATAATAATGAAAGTAAGAATAGAAGAATAGTTTTAAGAAAATTAAACAAATGAATGATAGAACTTAAATTAAATTAAAAATGTTATAAGATAAAGATTTGTATGTGTATAATATATATGATGATGTGTTTGTGTGTACAGTGTTGCTTTTATATGTTTATGCCTTACGTTTAACGATTACTTTTTTGACTTGATCGCGACTATTTGTCACTGTTGCATGGAATCCTGTATCCCAATCAGCATAGTAGTTAACCGTACGCACATTGCCATCGGGTTCGACTAGGGAGTATTCACCTTTAACTACATCACCGTCGCGTTCTTCTTTTTGGTGTTTTACGTCACCGGTGTAGGGATCGTTTACACCGTATTCGAATGCGTACCTTGGATGATCATCCTATATATATATATGATATATAGAAACAATACAATTTATAAAACGGACGTACACTCATTTAAATGCCTTATAATATACTTACGTAATATTCAAGATGTTTTGAGATCACAGGTTTGATTACGGCAGCTTGAACTGGTGTTTTTCTAATGTAAGCAGCAGGTGATGCTGCGTATGTGGCAACAGCTGGGCCGGCAGCATATTGTGCACCTGAATAACCACCTGCATATCCGTTAGCGTATCCACCTGCTAAGTATCCGCCATTACTGTATCCTCCTGCTAAGTATCCACCATTACTGTATCCACCTGACGAATATCCACCCGATGAATAACCACCTGATGAGTACCCACCAGCTGAGTATCCTCCAGCTGAGTATCCACCAGCATTATAACCTAAAGAACCTGCAACCAATTTAGCTCCACCAATTGCCGCGGCTCCACTACCGTGATAAGATGACGAAGATAATCCTGAGCCAATTCCGGAATAACCAGCAACTAATTTAGCTCCACCACTTGAGTATCCTCCAGCGGAATATCCACCACCTGCATTATAACCTAATAAACCACTGCTTACGAGTTTAGCTCCACCAATTGATGATGCCCCACTACCATGATATGTTGATGATGATCCGCCACCAATAGCTGAATAGCCTGATAGTCCAAGTTTAGTGACCGCTGGTGATGCGGAGTATGCACTATATGCTGGCGATGATGTATATGTGGCAATACCTGGTGTTACAGCTACCTTCGATACCAAAGGACTTGTAACCAATTTTGAAAAACCTCCTGATGAGTATCCACCAGTTGAGTAATCAGATGAAGAGTATCCACCGGATGAGTAACCACCGCTTGAATATCCTCCAGCTACTTTAGCAACGACGGGCCCTGTTGAATAAGCTCCAATGGCTGGTCCGGCTGAGTATGTCGCAACAGCTGGGGCAACGGTAATTTTATCTACAACTGGTGATGAAACATATGTGGCAACAGCTGGTCCGGTTGAGATTTTTGTGATGGAGCCGCCTGACGAATATCCACCATCTGATGATGAATAGCTACTTGATGAATATCCACCCGATGAGTAACCACCATCAGCTGAGTATCCTACGGTTTTTGAAACAATTGGGCCAGATGAGTATGAGCTTACAACAGCTGGACCACTTGAGTACGATGATATTGAACCACTTCCAATTGTTTTGGTTAAAGCGGCGCCACCTGAAACATATGATTGAGTGGCAATTGCGGGACTGGCAGAGTATGCTACTTTGGCAATGGCCGGACCGGTTGAATAGGCTACACTTGGTGCTGAGACATATGATGATGAGACAGATGGCCCTGATGAGTATGTAGCCACGCTTGGTGATACAGCCAATTTTGCAATACCTGCGCCTGATGAGTAACCGGCAATAATTGGGCCACTTGATAGTGTGGCAACAGCTGGACCCGCGGAATAAGCTAATTTTGGTGCAGAAATATAAGATGATGAAACTGAAGGGGCTGATGAATATGTGGCAACTTTAGCTACTGCTGGGGCAGAATATGAGTAGCTGGATGAACCACTTGATGAGTAGGAAGATCCACCGGATGAGTATGAATAATCGGATGAACCTGGAGAAGATACATATTTGGTGACTGCCGGTCCTGAGCTGTACGTGGCTACGGCTGGTCCTGAGCTATATGTGGCTACGGCTGGTCCAGAGCTATATGCAGCTACAGCGGGTCCTGCACTATAACCGGATGTGTAAGTGGCTACTGATGGTGATGAAATAATTTTAGCGGCTGGGGCAGCATATGTAGCAATTGTTGGGGTAATGCCAAGTTTAGCTACCGAAGCTCCTGAGTAGTAAGCTGATGACACGGCTGGGGCAGATGAGTATGAAGCAACTGATGGTGATACGGCGTATTTAGCTACTGGTGCTGATACATAAGAAGCTGAATATGATGGACCTGATGTGTATGCGAGTTTTGTTGGCGCAGATACATATGACGATGTTATGGCGGGGCCAGCTGAATAAGCGGCAACTGTTGGTGCAACAGCAATTTTACCAAGAGTAGCGCCTGATGTGTATGATGAGACAATTGGTCCTGAATTATATGATGAAACGACAGCTGGGCCAGCAGAGTATGTGGCTAATGATGGTGAGACGGATAATTTGGCAACGGCTGGTGCTGCATAGGCTAATTTTGGTGATGAAATATACGATGAGCCTACACTTGGTGCTGACGAGTAGGTGGCAACAGCCGGTCCTGCTGAATATGATGCAATAGCTGGTCCAGCACTATAGCTAGCGATGGCTGGTGAAACTAGTTTAGCGCCTGAGCTATAGCCGAAACCTCCTGTATAACCAACTTTTGGGGCTGAAATGTATGATGATGAAACACTTGGGGCGGATGAGTACGCAGCAATTGCTGGTCCACTTGAGTATGTGGCGATAGCTGGTGAAACAGCTAATTTTGAGTATGCACCGCCTGATTGGTATGCTGATGACGATCCGTATGATCCGGACGAGTATGATGCGTATGTTGGGGCGGCTAGAACTTTGGCGGCTGGTGCGTATGTGGCTACGGTGGGTGCACCATACGATGCTAGCTTGCCGAATGATTCTGAAGATGAATAGCTATATCCGGGGGATGATACTATTTTTGATACGGCTGGTGTTGAGTAGTAGGCCGATACGGCTGGGGATGATTGGTAGGTGGAAATTGCTGGAGACGACACGAATTTTTGCGCTGATGGCAAATAAGTGTTTGAAATAGCAACGGGCGGAAGATAAGTATTTGAAACAGTGGCAACTTTAGCGACCGCTGGAGCTTGATATGTGATTGTGGGTGATGAAACATATTTTTGAATTGATGGGGCCACGTACGCTGGTGCAGCGGCGGCATAAGTTGCAATCGATGGTGATACATAATTGCCCGACGAATAGTAATTTCCAAGTCCCGCGGTTGTTGCATATCCAATACCAGATGGCACAACTGTGGCGTATTTAGCGGCTGGTGATTGATCGGCTGTGACGAAATTTGCACTTTTTGCATATGTAATGGCTGGGGTGTAAGCGGTGGCAATTTTACCAGGAACATAGTTTGTAACTTTTAGTGCTGGTCCGGCTGACACAGCGGTATATCCGGGAGTTTCGGAGTACGAATTATATGATTCGCCGACAGATTGGTATTTAACATCAGCTCCTTCGGAATATGATGAAAATCCGGGAGTTACGCTAACTTGTTTAATACCTTGTCCAACGGAAAATTGAACTTGTGGCGCTGGATAGTTATATCCATTATTTTGATTGTCGCCACAATCGGGTGCTGGGCTCGCCAATGTCACCAACAATAGATGGCTCACGATCAGAAGTCCGTAAAACTTCTGCAAATACAAAAATTAAAAAAAAAATTGAGTTTCTATATATCGAAATTCTCGTTTCAATCAAAAAATTTATGTAAGTATATTGTAATCCAAAAATTTGTGAGCTTGTTATCCTTAAGGTCCATATTTGTGGGTAAATCCATTTTATTTTTGTATTCACATTAAAAATTTTCACTTTGAATATATTCACATAATCCACCATTTATAAATATTCTTTCTCACCTTCATTTTTATATATTTTTAATAAACTTTTTTTTTCAAAATAATTTCTAAAAATTCTATATAATTCACTAGAACTGAAAACCAAAATATTTTTTTCACTTAACAAAAAAAATTATCCGTTTTACCAGAAAAACTTAAAAAAAAAAAAATTCTTTTTTATATACAAAATATATAAATAATAAAACGGCTCTACACTTCAAATGTAGAGTAGTACCACGAGACTGATGGACGGCCTAACCCTAAAGTTTCTTTTATACTGGTCACATACAATTTTTTTTATTTTTTATTTTTTTTGCAAACTGAAATTGAAATTGAAATATACAAGCGAAAAAAAAAATTGCCCCATTTCAAATTAAGTGTAAGTAGTGTAACCCCACCAACGATTTTTATTTAATTTTTTTATTTTTATTTTTCTTCTCATATAGATTTAACGCAAAATCGCGATCGCGAAATTGAAGGATAAAAAAATTGTTATTGAATATCAATTAAATAAAAGAGAAGTACAAAAATTCGAAATAGGTGTGCACCGCAGTGAATTAGAGAGAGTGATGTATGTACTCGTAGATATATGTACGTACATTTCAGATGGAACCAACCCTTTCCAATTTGTTGTGGGAATGCGGATCCATTTCGCACACTAATTGCCGCGCGCATCCACATTTTCCATTTTACATAATTTCCAAGTGTTATTGTACAAAAGCGGTTCTGTATATTATGCTTTTAAAAGAAAAGTGAAAGGAGTGTAATACTGGACACGCGAGTTAAAGTGAGACAACTCGATCTAGATCAAGAATTTTATTTTTTTAATTTTTTTAAGTCGCGTATCGTAAAGCCGCAGAGACACACATAAATGATATAGTTGTTTTTACATTCGAATTATTACAGGATTAACGATTTCACAGATGGCCATATTGTTTTTCTATAAAAACTGTCGATCACTTATATAAGTTTTAATTATACAACAACAAAACTTATGGCGGGTGGATTAATTGTGTGTGAGCGGATGATTGAAGGTAAAATAAAAAAAAAACGAAAAAAATTTCTTTTAAAGATTGCAATAAACTGGATTTAGTTTCTTGAACACATATAGAAGTACAACGCCTTTAGTTCGATTTGTGACAATTTATTAGTTGTTTAATTATAATTTAGTTGAATATTTTAATTGGTGTACAATTTTTTTATTTCTTTTGATAAGGAATTTGAAATTTTTTTTACGATCATCGAATGATTCAGAAATAATTCATCAATTTAAAGCTCACAACATGTAGTTGGGTTTTAACATTTATAGTTTTGGTTTGGTGCCAACTTCCAGTTTACTATTTTTTTTGCTGTATATAAATTTCCTGATATGCCAATCGAATTGTTAATGTCTAATGTGTCAATAAGAATTATTATTTTAGTGAAGTGAAACAGATTTGATTATTCATAACAGTTTGTTGTTGTAGCTGTTGTAAGCCATCAAAGTGGTTAATATACGTGGGATTTTGACCTTGAGATTCGTGGAATTTTTGCATAATCGAACATATGATTGATATATCCACATTATCTATTCTATATTAATTGACAATCAAAATTGTTGAACTTTTTTAAAATTGTGATTGTGATACATGCTTGTATTGTAATTCGGTGTCAAATCAGAGGTGCTTGCATTTTATGTTCGTGAATTTCATAGTTTAACAGCTATTACATAATATACAGGATTATATTGTTGGACCTTGCTTCTTAGATATCCTCTTAGATATAAGTTGTTATTGAACTTGGAGTGTGATAGCTTAGTTCGGAGCAGTGTTTTGTTTGTAATGATAGTTTCTCTCCGTACTAAAACAAATATTAGAGACCATTATCCCATGATCTCACAAACCAAACTCTTTCACTAAAACATAATTAATTTTTTATTTACAACACCACAAATTAGTCCTTGCAACATAACCAGAACCCAAACCTAGGTCCTTCCAACATAACCAGTATCTTGAAGAAGAAGTTAAACCGACGTTCAAGGCCTCAGAATTGTATCTGATTACTGCTTGTCATGTAAATAATGTAGATTAGCTTAATCGGTGTACATCAAAATCATACCATTCTATATATAAGACCGCAGCTTTTAACGGAAAGTCTACCAGCCAGCGGTTTAGAATCCCCGTCCCCTATACGGGGGCTCTATAGGGGGAGGTTTATCGGAAACAAAATGGAAGGTATTTAAAAAATCTACAGATCACGTAAAATGTAACGATTGTAACAGGACGGAACTGGTGATATAAGGTTTCCAGAGTCTAATCGGTTCTCTTTTCCATATATGCAACGGTGATCTCCGTGCAAATTCAAATCGGTTTTTAATGCCACTTTCTTCTAGTTGATTCTAGGTGGTAGTACAATTGCGAGATGCAGGGATCCTAACGTAGAGTTACAGACAAGCTACTGTTGTCTGTCCACTTTCCTGGGCACGACATTGTTGATTCGGATGTGGTTGCCTTCGAGTCTCCTGATGATTTTGTCGGTACTTCGGATTGGAACCTAGCCCGTAGACTGATCACTACTGATGTTCTACGCTGGAGTGTTTTCTAGTACGATTCTATGCTCAAGTCTCGAATAATTGAGAGCGAGCTGGATGGCTCATCAGTGTCCGTCAAAACAGCTCGTTCTGACGTCTTCTATATTTCGGGACCTATACAGGGCAAAGACAGATTCTTAATAAGTTTAAGTCTCATATTCCGGAGGTTAAAATGATGAATAACAGGCTATTGTCCGAATTTAACTTCACCAATTCATTCTCCGTTCTTTTCCCTTCGAGAGAACCGTGGCTCTCTCAGGATTTCTATAGACAATTGTCCGAGTCGATAGTTTTTTTGTGGTTGGCTCTCGTTTAGAAGTCAATGCAGGGTTTGGATTCCATTGTCCAAAGTATGGGCTCAGATTCTCGGGTAGTCTGGGTAAACATTACACGGGTTTTCAAGCTGAATTAATTGAATTTACCCATAGTGCGATTAATGCGTTTAGTGTTTTAGGGAAGGATATTTAATGTTTTAGGGAAGGATATTATTATTTGTACGGATATAGTAAAGCCGTGCCCAATACTCTTAAGAATCCATTGACTAAATCTAAACTGGTCAAAGATTGCAAACACTACATTATTCTACTTTGCTCTAATACGAGATAAATGATCATGTGGTTGCTTGCTCATTGTGGCGTTGTAGGAAATGAGGTTGTTGACTTTATAGTGAAAGCTGGATCGCATAGTAAGTTTGTTGGTTCAGAGCCACCAATTCCTCTATTCTTCAATGGTGGTAAGGACGTTAATAAGAAATTAGCTGTCGAAAGGCGAAACGGTTTATCATTGAATCCAACGTAAGCTTCACTAAACATATGTTATCCTTAAAAAAGAGCCAACTCATAATTTTGGTTGCAGGGAGTGGACGAATGTTTTCACTACCTTTGTAGCTGTCCGGTTTTTGTCAAAGCTAGATCCCAAGTGTTCTCTTACGGATCTTTGAATGTAGATCAGTTATTATCCATTTCTTGGTTCAAACTTTTACAGTTTGCAGTGCGCTTCTGCGAGTTAGGATAGATCCTCTATAGGTTTGCACCATGGACCCAATGTGGCATTGAGTTGTGGAACCTCTGTAGGTTCCAACCACTTTAATAAAAAAAATGTAAACTTAGTAAGCCAAACCCGGATGAAATTTAATAAAAATAGTTACTAAGAAAAAGGTAACAACATTATTAATTTTTCAGTCAAAAATAAAATTTTTTAAGACAATAACAGTAGCACCTATGTGGTTAGAAATCATTGATTGCGAACAATTTTATTAAATTTTACGCTCTTGTTGCTTAAGGAGTAAAAGTAGATTCACACAATTCATATTAAAATTAAACCTTATGCAGCTTTTCAATTTTTATACACATTTTATTGCGGTCCTCATTGACGGTAAATTTTAAAATTAAAAACAGAGTTCAGTCACTTTTTAAATTTTGCCTGCCGCTCTGTCATTAAATTTAAATAAAAAAGCTTGCGGGTTGTTTTAGCAGCAGTAATAAAACTTCTCGGCTCGAAAATTCTCTATCGTAAAATTTCATCTACCATTCTCGCTTTGAAATTATCTTTTATAGTGGCACCACATTAATTCGTGATATCCAGGGGACCTACTATATGACTTTCGACTACGATTTTCGACGGCGGTCGTTTTCTTATAGTAGTCAAAGGAAGAAAAAGGTAAACAATAGTAAATTTATAATATTGTTTTCCTTTTTCTTGTTTTGCCTATACTATAGGAAAACGACCGTCGTCGAAAATCGTAGTCGAAAGCCATAGTAGGGCCCCAGTTGTTGTTTCGAATTCATTTCTACTGTAAGATTAGGGTTAGAAACTAATTATAAGAATAGTATTTTCCGAATTGTAGAACTATAATATGTATTTAATTTCAATCTAGTGCTAATACTCGCGTATGAACCGTTGAAATGAAAGGTTTGTAGTGTTTTCATTTTGATCTTCATTTTTCATTTTTATTTTGTACCATTTAGATTTTTATTGTTTTCGTTTGCACTTTAGATTTTAATGGTTGCGTACAAAATTAGATTTAATTTTTATAAATAAGTAATCGTTGATTTTATATTTTGTTGATTTTTGTTTAAATATAAAATATCCAGAGTTCGATTGTTACCAGACCAGAAAGGTTCTTTTTATTGTTGCCATTTTGAAGTCGAATATCTATTTGAAACTATTTTAAAATATATATTCGGAACCATAAGAGTTCAGTATAATTCAGTGAATAATTCCGAATAGCTCCTGCGCTGCCTCCAGCGCCTGTGCAAATTGCGACAAAAACATTTTAAATAAAATTTGTGTGTTCAATTAATTGAGTGATTATTAAATCGTATAAATATTAATTATTAATTATTAATTAATAAATCATCGATTATTACTTTGTAAATTCAAATCAATTTGTAAAAGTTGTCGAATATTCAACATCATGAAATATTAAGCATGCCTCAGCCGCCATGCGAATGCAAGCTCGATTTAATCGACGGAACAATTAATAGTATTTAATGGGAAACTACAACAATACCCATAGGTTCAACAACGTAAGCCAGTTTTTTGGACCTATAATTATCGTTATGTTGTAAGTAAGGTGGCAGTTAAAATTTCCTTTAATTTTTGTTAAATTCGTTTCGAAATACAGATTAGTTGCATCCATAATTAACAGCTTAATTATTGGCACTAAAAGTTACATCGTATAAACGTCATGTTTGTTTGCCTTTTTATTTCTAATTTATTTAATAAACTCGATTACTTTAGGCAATTTTACAATAATTTTGTGGGGATGGGATCGTTGTTGTAGGATACCGTATATGGACGAGATCCAAATAAAGCAGGACGAGGTGTAGTACGTACCAATACTTGCATTGCACAAAAGCAACACTGAATGTCTAATAACGAAGTAAATAATTTGATAACAATTCGATGGATTGAATAAAATTCATTTTATTCATTTCATATAGGGACTTAATCGTTCGTTTATTATGTACATCATGACATTTACAATAAATCGTCTTTTTATTATTTTTTCGAACTAAACACAAAAAGACACGTACATATTATAGACAATTACTTTTACAAATCGCGTAATAAACTATCAACGTTTAGATTCACTTTTTATTGTTCTTCCACAATTTGTTTTTCCCAAAAACACTTAAAATCCAATTATTTAACTCAAATTAAATAAAATAGTTTACACGGAATAGGTAATTGCGCACAAAACAAACAAGAACAAATCTCCGTTTAAAATATTTTCAGTTCTTTCAATTTCTTTGAAATTTTTTCCCAAAAACTAAAACAAATTGTGCAAAACAAATGACAAAAACTAGACACCAAGATAATGTGATTAAAAATGCTAGTAACTAAGATAAACTCGTGTAAAAACTTTAAATATCGTTTATTTCTTGCATTTTGAGCTATTTAACAACAATTTAAAGAAATTTTATAGATATCAAAAATTCGATTTAATATTAAAAATATAATTCAAACTGGAAATGTAACTTCGTATGCGTGTAAATTTGAAAATAAGGTCAGTCGAACTATCAATATTCGATAATTGATAATAATAATAACAGCTTTTAAAGGTTATTACTGGCCCCTTACTGTATTAACAATTTGGCTCCAACGGTTTCGATCCTGAACATGTTAGACAATCAAAGTCGTAAGAAGCCATCTTCTCATCCTTCAGCCACGTACTCATCCTCCAGCGCCCAACTTTCACATCCATACATAACAACGGGCCTGATGAATGCTTTGTAATGCTTCAGCCCCACGGCACTTGATAGGTTTTTAGATTTTAGCAGTGGCCTTAGAGGATACAAAGCATGACTACCATCCAGCCGCGCTTTAATATAAAATGGAGTCCAACAGAAGCTGAAAACTCTTGAAGCGGATCAAGTATTTCCTTCACTCCGTTCCTATTCAGTAAAATCACCTGATTGGACTAGTGAAATAAAATGTTGCGCTGAGGTGTTTCAGTTTTACGATAGATGTACTCCAACATGAGATTAAAGAGTATCGGGGACAGAGCATCTCCCTGCTGAACACCAAAGTTAACTGCAAAAATTTTCGATAGCCTCTGTTCTCAACATTAACACAGTATTGAGACTGTGTCACTGTCATTCTACACATAATTAATTAAAACAGTTTTAAAGGCCATTACTGGCCCCTTACTGAGTCAACAATTCGGCTCCAGCGGTTTCGATCCCGAGCATGGTCTTCATACTGTCTAAGACAATCTGAAGAGGCCAAGTCGTTCTCTACACCGTGGAGCCATCGTCGCCTGCAACGACCTCTGCGCCTACCATATTGTGGCTCTCCTTTCAGAGATCGCTGCACAATTCGTTCCGGATCAGCACGCAGAACGTGCCCGAGCCAGCGTACTCGCTGAGATCTTATTTCATGTACAATATCGGGGATCTTCATCAGATCTCTGATCTCGATATTGTACAGAGCTCGGTAGGTACCATCTATTTCGCGTTTTGGGCTGTAAATCACACGCATGACTCTTCTCTCAAATGTTACGAGCCATCCCTCGTACTCATCCGTCAGCGCCCAACTTTCACATCCAAACATAACAACGGGCCTGATCAACGCTTTGTAAAGCTTCAGCTTCACGGCACTTGATAAGTGTTTAGATTTTAGCAGTGGCGTTAGAGGATACAAAGAACGACTGCCAGCTGCCAGCCGCACTTTAATATCCTCACCCACACTGTTATCGTGAGTGATAAAAGAACCCAAATATTTGAACCTCCTCACTCCTTCAAACGTTTGGTGGCCACTACTAAAATCTGGTGTGCCATTGTCCCTAAAACCAGAGATCAGGTATTTCGTTTTGGACTCATTGATCTGAAGTCCAACTGAAGCTGAACACTCTACAAGCGGATCAAGTATTTCTTTCACTCCGTTGCTATTCAGTCCAATCACGCATATGTCATCTGCATATGCAAGCACCTGATTGGACTGGCGATATAAGATGTTACGCTGCGGTGTTTCAGTTTTACGAAAGATGTACTCCAACATGAGATTAAAGAGTATCGAAGACAGAGCATCTCCCTGCCGAACACCCGAGTTAACTACAAAACTTGTCGATAGCCTGTTCTCAACTTTAACACAGAAATCCAGGAACACCTGATGTACGGGGATGGATGTCTCATAATATTTAGATAGAATCATCCGCAGCGAAAAGACCTGATCGGTGACTGATCGATTCGGACGAAATCCTCCTTGATAGTCACCAACCAAACCCTCCGCTAGAGGAGTGATTCTATCCAATACAATGTATGACAGTAACTTATACGCTGTGCAAAGGAGAGCTATACCGCGATAATTCTCACACTTTAAGCGGTCTCCCTTCTTGAATGGATGGGGCATATCGCGGCCACTTTCCATTCGTCAGGCATAACTTCGGTTCGCCATACTAATCGAATAAGGTCGAAAAGACAGTTCAACAAAGTATCCCCTCCAAATATCAAGAGCTCCGAATTAATGCAGTCCACTCCAGGTGCACGGTTTCCTTTCAATCTCTGCATAGCTTTAGTGGCTGGCTGACTTTTGTGGGCGCATGCACACAAATTATCGACAGATTAGCTAACTTCATGCGCAAGCGAAGCTTACACAATCGGTTATTGACTGCTTGGAAATCCAAAACATTCTACACATAGTCGTACCAAATTTGTTGGCATTCCTATGTACTCCAGGGCAGTTCTCGATTGAAAACGAAATCCTCCTTGGTAGTCACCAACCAAGCCCTCCGCTAGAGAGGTGATTCTATCCAATATAATGTAGGGCAGTAACTTGTATGCATGGCAGTGGAACTATAATTCACGATATTGGAATCACTTCAAGTAATTATTCTTAAAGAAAACCATAATATAGGTACTGAAGTTAAGTGAAGGTAAATCTAATACTTTCATAGGAAGTAATTGGTTAAGAAATTGGATAGTTCAATTCAGGTTAACCGTATTTATTACAGAACTAAATTCCCAATTTTAACTAAATTTAACTTTTAAATTACCGAAATTTAGATATTAGGAAAGTTAATAAAAAATTAAATTTTAATTCAATTTTTCTAGGGTGACCAGATATACTCTTTTCAAGAGTATTAATACTCTTTTTGTTTCATTTTACTTTTCACTCTTTTGTTAGGCAAAAATCACATACTCTTCAAACTGAATTATAACATTTTAAAAAATTTTAGTGAAAATTATAAAATATCTTAAAGTTTATAATTAAAACGGAAATTTCTACAATTTAGCAACAAGATATTTTTAAAATTTAACAAATCTGAACTTATTCTTCAATTTGATTTACTGCATTTTAAAAAATTTAAGTGTATAGTACGAAAATAACAATATTCAAATTTCCAGCGTTGAAATATGTATTTAAAATTTTAAAAATTCAAAAATTTATTTGCTGTAATTTAGAAATATCAGTTTTAACTTTAATTTTGAATCCTATGAAAATATTATAATTATGAGTTAAACACGAAATTTTTCTCGAAAATTACGAAATTTTGAAACTTTTGGAAATTCAAATTTCTAAATATTTCATAATTCGATAATAAGGAAAAAAATTTCGAATTCAAATTTGAACGATTTTGAATTTTATAAATCGTTCAAAACAAAAATTTAATTACGAATTTATAAAAATTTCGATGATCGCCTACGAATTCAGAATTATAAAATTTAAATTTAAATCGTTAAATTACAAAATTTAATGTTTAATTTCATTGTTCGATGTAGAATTTATTTTTCATATTTAAAATTGTTTTTTAACGGTTTTTGGGTAAAATTTGACATTCCAGTATAGTTTCAAAATATGAATTAAAATGACAAATTCGGAATTTTATAAATTTATTAATTTTATAAATTTTATTTAGTCCAGGTGCTTCGATCGAATTGATAAAGAAACCAACTTTTAGTTATACAATTCCCATTCTGGTATTCCAGTTTGAATTATTAAATTTTAAAATTTTGCCTTTTTCCAAATATTAATTTTCAAAATATCGAATTTAGGTTAAATTTTACAATTCCAAACTCTTAAACTAAATATTTAATCGAGTCAACATTTGAAAATTTTTTGGTATTTTAAAGAAAATGTTTGATCTTTCTGAAAATTCCGAATTCGAATTTAATAGATTCGTTAGTATCAGGAAATTAATATTTCTTCCAACAATTTGATAGATCGATGTTTAGAATGGAAATTTCGGATTTATCCATTTAAAAATATTCTTATTTCAAAATTCGTTAAATTGAGAAATTTTCTGTAATTGAAATTTCGATGTTTAAGAAATTAAATTTTCAAATTTAATTAAAATATTGAACATGTGTTTAATTTAACAAAAATTTAAATGATACAATTTAGCGAACATGAAATTTTTGAAACTTTTGTAATAATTTGGATTTTAAATTAAGTTTTTTTGTCTATTTACTTATGTAAAAAGACAAAAGAAATAAATTAAATTTTAAATCGAGCTTTAAAAATTTTGTTTAACTCGCGTTTTTCGTATATAACTTCGCATAAAATTTCAGTTTATTTTATTGAATTTTGGAAATTTTGGATACACGATTGAATTATGCTAAATTTTCATAGAAATGCCGAAATTTAATGTTTATAAAATTTGTGTGCATTACTGGTACATGCATATACGAGTACGTATATACAAATATATGCCGTGCTAATATCTATCCATAGTCTTACTCTTAACACTTAGCTCAGATATTGAAATTTTGTAAAAAATACTCTTTTGCAATCGAAAATATCTCAGCTTAATATTTCTGAATTTTTTGCGAAATTATTTTAAAAAATTGAAATTTTCTAATATCTTTTAAAATTCAATTCTACTTTGTTGAAAATACATTTTTAAAATAATTTTATAAAATTTAGTTTTAAACACATATTAAAATTTCAAACTGGATTCAAATTTTTTAATTGAAATTCAGATTGAAATTGTTTAGTTTTTATATTTAAATAAAATTTGAATTTTAGATTTTAAATTTTTTAGTGTTTGAATTAAATATTACGTTGAGGTTTTCAAAATTTTGAAATTCTAAACAAATAAAAAAAAAATTCTGATTTCGGAAAAAAATTAATTATGATATTATAAAATTTAATTTGAATTTACAAAATAAAATTTAATGAAGTTTTATAAAATTTTGTTTAAAATGTGAAATTATTAAAATTAAATTTAACGGTGAAATTTAAAAAAAATAAAAGTTGAACGCCGAGTTAAATATTGAAAATAGAAATTTAAAGTGAAATTAAGAAATTTGTAAAGTAATTAGAAAGTGGAAATTTAAAAACATTAACAATTTATAAAAATCGTTAATTCGTATTGAAATTTTAAGACTTCAATTCAGGTGCTTTTAATTTTGGACTAAAAAAGGGTTTAAGAATTTCGGCTTGGAAAATTAGGAATTAAATAATTTTGAAATTAATTTAGTCGTTAAGCAATTCTAAATTTTGTAAGGAAATTTAGATGTACTCGTATGTAAAATTATTAATTAAATCGAAATTTATGTATACAAATTAACAGATCAGAAACAATTTCAAAATATGCCATTTGGTCTGAATTCATACGCATATACCGTTATACTACTTCCAATTTGATAAAATTTTATATAAAGACATTTCCAAGTTTTGTATAGTTATAGTGTGCACATGTCAATTTACTTTGATTTTCAATTAAACATTAATTGTCTGGGAAAAACATTTTCTGGTTCTTACCGTATACGTGATATAATTATATATCTCTAAACTATAATAGTATATACTAATAGGTTTATATAGTTATGTTATAGTTTTTAATTGAAGAAATAACAGGGTGTTGATTTTTTTTTATATACATACATACTTATTATTAATTTATTATGAGAGATTGTGGAAAATTAAATATTGTGATTCAATTAAATATTCAGCCTACACGTATCAGAGCCGCGATATATATTTTGAAAGCTTACAAATTGGTTTAATTTATCTTATAATCTATCGATATAAAAATGTAGTTTTGTGTTAACACATTAATTTGTTAAATTTAAGTATTTATAAAACGGATTAGAAAAGCTTAGAAGAATTTATCTATAAATCGATATATGTTATTGTTCAACTGTGCGCGACAATTGATAGTATATATGCGTCTATAGTCTAGACATTGCCCTTACATTAAATTTTTTAACTGATTTATTATGCCAATCCTATATACCTATGTGTATATATTTATAACCTCTTACCACTTTAATTGTATAATGTAAACAAATTGAATACAAAATTGAAAAACCTATAAATCAATTATACAATTCTTTTTTTTTGTTGTTAAATTTTGAAAACCATAGAAAATTCCTTAATGCGTCCTTGGTGCGACGAAACAGACGAATTTTATCTTATACCCTTCGATTTGGTCAACCGCGAATAAATCCCCATACATATACATATGCGAATGCAGTGTTATGTACTATCCCAAAAAATAAAAGAAAATGTATAACAAGTATTTCATAATAATACGAATTTTCGAAAGGAATGTATGTATGTACATACGTACATATATATATTATTAAGATTACACAAAGTTTAGTGAACGAGTATGTAACGTAACAATTGGTACGCATATACACTATATAGAGTAACGATAAAAAAAAAGTTTTTAACAACCAAAAAGGCGCCAGTACCATGTAACAACCCAAAAACAAATTAACGCTTTTGATACGATAAATAACATATCTTTTGCGAGTACAAGACAATTAATAGTAGGTTGAGGTCTTATATACATATGTATGTACGTATATACGTTTTGGATAAATGTTGATGTCTGATCTATAGTGGAAGTGTTTAGTACGAAATATAGAACTTTCTAAAATTTTACAAATTGATTTCAAGTGTGACTTATTAGTTTTACAGATAAGAATCAGGTACACACAATACATTTATTTAATAATTTAAACAAAAAAAAATGTAAAATCAAGGTTTTTAATTCACGCTCGCTAATCCCTCTTGTGATCTATATATACATAAGTACAGTATTCAATATAAGAGAAAATAAAATTGCATTGCTTGAATCACATACCGTGTGTTTCCTTCAATAAAACCTTGCCTAATCCTAATTTATATCTAATATATACATATATATGCTATTAGAGCTGTAAGTAAAATTGTTTAAATGATCTAATTTCGAAAAAATTTATATATTTGTAATCCTTGACTATAAGTTGCACAAAGATTTATTATTAATTAAATATATATATTTATACATATACATGACTAATTTGACAGCCTAAAATTACCCATATATACATATAAATATTAAAATGTAATTGAACTTGTGGTCTTTATATGTCATGAAGGTTAATGAACTGCGGGGCTTTTACCAAAACGTATATTTACTTAAAAACAATTTGGATGTTGACCATCAAAACTGAAATTATTTTATGTACTCGCATGTAGAAAATCTGGTATACACATAATTACATTTCCATATATAGCCGGTGCCCATTGTCTGTGTCAGTTTTTTTTTGTTTTGCACGAAAGAATGCAATTTTAATGTCAATTATCTAAAATATCCGTTGTGTGACGATGATGACACAATGACAAGGTCGCACACGAAACATTTTGAAGACGTGCACGATTATTATTTAACTCTGCATTATATACAAAAGTAAAAGGGATTGTATGTAATTTGCAATTGAATAACTTAATCAATTTGAGATTAAAAATATAATATAAATTGCCCATTACAATATAAGTGGGTGATAAAAACACACTGTAACCGTTGAAATATTTTTTTACCTATATGTACTCCTTTAAGAAGTGGCAACAATTAATTAACCACAACTTGCAGCAAAAAATTAATATTAATTTTTTTTAAATAAATAAATTAAATATTAAATTATATTTTGTTGTTATTTAAACTGTCCAAAAGAGAAAAAAATGTATGCCAATTGCCGCCCCATTTAACAATAAAAAAATTAAAAAACGCGAACGAAAATGAAAACAAGATCACTTTTTTTTTTTTTTTAAACCAAAAAGATTGTGATCGCGACGACAAAATAAATAACTTATGCAATCGTAAAAGAATTTTTTTTTTCTTTAACTTTCGCATGAATGTCTTAAGACTTACTTAAATAATAATTGTTTTGGTCGAGTCGAGAGCGATACAAATAATATACACGTATATAAGTATACAGGTGCGGTTATACATGCCTATGTATGCTTAATCCGAAGACGCATTTAAAAATATCACGTTTTTTGCACGCTACATATGCATTCTTATGATTTGAAATTCAATTCGAAAAGTAGTTAGGTGTTAGATAATTATGAAATTGTCTATAATGTAACAAATTCAGGATTATTATTAGAAATACTGCCGCGAAAACCAGAACGTGCATTTACTCCCACACTGAACTGGTGATTGCATCGTTTATTTGCCTTACGATTCCATAACACCTTTTCCTTCTGAGGAATTTACATACCTTATAACATGGTGTAAGAAGAAAAATATTCCTCTACTAATGGGTTGTGATGGTAATGCCCATCACACTCTATGGGGAAGTACGAATTATAATAATAGGGGTTCAGTTCTATAGAATCCATTCGAGTACCCGAGTAATCGAGTACTCGATAATTTTACTCCATTTTCGAATAATCGAATATTCGGAATTTTTTTTTCGAGTACTCGATTATACATTATACAATTATTTATATAGGATTCGTCGAAATCAGAAATAAATTGTTTGGCTAAAAATCAGTTTGACCGACTTTTCGACAATAGTGTTCAACTTCAAACTGTAAGACAACAATTATTAGAATCGGGCAGCACGCAAATGCAAAATCAGGATGAAATGCCCACCGCGCAACAAAATAAGTCATCGTATTATACACAAATACAAGAGACCATCCAAGGTCTAGTTGCCACTTCCACAGAAAAATTTGAGAACAAAAATATATTGAATGATATGAAAATTTTGGAATCTACAGGAATGCGTAGCGAAAAACTGGATTTGCTTTTTCGAGCCTTAACCACCATTCAGCCTACATCCACTGCAAGTGAGCGGGTCAAGTAATCGGTTACTCGGTTACTCGGGTAATTTTTACAAAAATACTCGATTACTCGAAAAATCAGAACTTCGGGTAATTTGGTTTCCCTATTCAGTTCTGTATAACTATATATAAGTTCCTCGGATCTTGATATTCTCAATGTTGAGTGTCAGGCAACATTTGTTAACTCAGCTCTTAGAGAAGTGATTATTATCAGTTTGTGCTCCATGTCCCTTAATGAATTAATTTTAAACTGGCGAGTGACGAATGACATTCTCACCTCTGATCATAGGTGTATTTTTTTTAATATCAACCTTAAAAGACCGTCGCTTAAATCTTACCGTAATAGTAAGTTAACCGATTGGGATTCATTCTCTCTTGAGCTTGGTTCCATACTTGAATCACGTAAGGAAATTTGCTCAACTGCGGATATCGAGTTGCAGGCTTCTGCACTGTCGAAAGCAATTTCAACTGCATTCGAGATTTCGTGTCCACTTATCATTAATCATAAAACTTGGAACAAACCTTTTGGTGTTCCGATCTTAAAAGGTTAAGGAAAACCACTAGAAGACTGACTAATAAAGCCAGGAGATCTAATCTTCAAGCTTACTGGGACAGCTTCCTAGACGCACAAGAGGTGTTGAAAAAAGCGTTAAGATCTGCACAGATTTCATCTGGGGTTAATTTCTGTGAGAAAATTAATACCTGCTGTAGCTAGACAAAACCAAACCTTGAGTAGGAATAATACGTGTAGACTCGTTTTAGTATATATTCTCCTTCTCACCTTAGAAATCTGTCGGTTCTGATGGTATTTGTCCTGTTGAATTACAACATGAATTCCCCCTTAAAAGGGAACATTTACTGCATGCTTATAGGGTTGGCAAATCCTGTGAAACTGAACTACATGAACTTGTATTTAGGATTGAAAGATCACTGTGTAATAGTAAGTTTCTTGTGGGTACTTTCCTGGATATTGCAGGAGCCTTCGATAGTACATCGTTCAATACGATTATTAGTGCCTATACCAAATTTGGTATCGAATCTACCATTGTCAAATGGATTGGATTTATGCTTAAATCTCACATCGTTATCTCCGTGCTTTCACCTCTGTTGTGGCTTTTGGTCATTGACGAGCTCCTTGTAAAACTTCAGGAATCCGATCTCAACGCTCAAAGTTATGCTGATGACCTGGTTCTGACAGTACCTGGTAAGCATTTGAATGTCTTATCTGATTTAACGCAACACGCTCTTCTTATTGTAGAACAGTGGTGTTTTGATAATGGTTTATATATGAACCCCTCTAAAACTGACTTAGTTGTATTCACTAGACGTAGGAATACTGATGAATTTTCTGTGCCATCCCTTTTTGGGTGTATGATTAATAGATCAGCCTTCGTCAAACACCGTGGTATAATTTTAGATAATAAACCCTCTTGGAACTCTTGGGGCTTGTCATCCAAATTGCTTTTTTTTATATCACTTATGCATTTGTGGTTTGGTGGCCAGTAGCCACCTTTAAATCAGCACTTGCCAAACTCAACAGTTTGCAAAATATCGTATGTAGGGCTATTACTGGAGCCATGTTTTCTCTGCTGCTAGCTATGGGGTCTATTTTATTTCTTTATCTAAATGTGTTGGGGCGTGAAATTCATTCGATACTATATCGGGACATAGGTTAATTCTTAGTGTTTGACATGTTTAATGATAGGCTGCTGAATCGCTAGCATTTTTTTCAGATGGCTAGCTTTCTGAACAGGGTGCTGGCTTCGGTATCTGCTGCCCATCGCTGGGTCTGAGAATTTCTTGCAGTTTGGGTACTTAATGTACTATTTCTCAAACAGAATTAATCCCGGTACTGACAGTAAATCCGTCCTCAACTCCTTAAATAGTCCTTTGACCAACTCAAAACTGGGAAGGATTGTAAAATTTTTTTGAATGTTCTCTGCCGTAATAACAAAGTTACGGAATTATGGGTATATGCGCATTGTGACATTGAAGGTAATGAAATCGCAGACAATTTGGCGAAAATTGGCTCACGTTCATGTTTCGTTGAATCTGAACCTGCTACTCTGTTGCCTTTTTACATTGGTAAAAAATTATCAAAAATGCTGCTCTATTTCACTTAAAGCAAGCGTCATCCACCCCAACCTGCCGTAAGCGAAATACTTTATTAGTCAGGCTAACTCGAAGCTGACTAATTACGCTCTTTCATTAAAAAAGGATAACTTAAGAATACTCCGTATCGATTCTTACCGGCCAAGACCGTTTCAAGGGCCATCTCCTTTTAATCGGCCGCTGCCCTGCTTCCGATTGTATTACGTCTCATGGCTTTAATTCCCGGGCAATTCCTGTGCAGCTACTATCTTCTGTGCCTTGGTTCAAACTTATCCAATTTGCTGAGGATGCAGAAGATTTGATAGAACCAAGGTTTGCACCATGGGCCCTTGGTGGCATTGAGTGCGGATCCTTAATGTGTTCCAGGTTCCAACCAAATTAAAAAAAAAAAAAAAATTCCGAGCGCCTTCCCAATTAAATCAAAATAGAAGCCAAGTCGTTCTCTACACCGTGGAGCCAACGTCATCTGCAACGACCTCTGCGGCAACCATATGGTGGTTCTCCTTTAACAAATCCTGCACAATTCGTTCCGGATCAGCACGCAAAACGTGAGCAAGCCAGCACACTCGCTGAGATCTTAGATCATGTCAATATCGGGGATCTTCATCAGATCTCTGATCTCGATATGGTACAGAGCCCGGTACGTGCCATCTATTTCACATTTTGGGTCATAAATACACGCATGACTCTTCTCTCAAATGTAAGGAGACATCGCTCGTACTCATCAGTCAGCGCCCAGCTCTCACATCCATACATAACAACGGGCCTGCTCAACGCTTCAGCTTCGCGGCACTTGATAGGTGTTTAGATTTTAGCAGTGGCCTTAGAGGATACAAAGCACGATTGCCAGCTGCCAGCCGTACTTTAATATTCTCACCTATACTGTTATCGTCAGGGATAAGAGAGCCCAAATATTTGAACCTCCTCACTAACTCAAACGTGTAGTGGCGACTACTTAAATCTCTGTGCCATTGTCCATATAACCAGAGATCATCTATTTCCTTTTGGACTCATTGAGCTGGAGTCCAACTGAAGCTGAAAACTCTACAAGCGAATCAAGTATTTCTTTCACTCCGTTTCTGCATATGAAAGCACCTGAATGGACTGGCGATATAAGATGTTACGCTGAGGTGTTTCAGTTTTACGAAAAATGTATTTCAACATGAGATTAAATAGTATCGGGGACAGAGCATCTGTCCTGTTTTCAACTTTAACACAGCATTGAGACTGTGTCACTGTCATTCTACACAATCGAACCCATTTTGTTGGCATACCTAGACATTCCAGCGCAGACCACAAATGAGAGCCATACCGGGGTAATTCTCACACTTCAAGCGGTCTCCTTTCTTGTAGATAGGGTGCATCGCGGCCACTTTCCATCCGCCAGGCATTACTTCGGTTCGCCAAACTAATCGAAGAAGCTCGAAAAGACAGTTCCACAAAGTATCCCCTCCGAATATCAAGAGCTCCGAATTAATGCAGTCCACTCTAAGTGAGCGGTTTCGTTTTAGTTTCTGTATGGCTCCAATGAATTCTTCATGGGATAGATCCTCAATCAGATCGGTAAAGTATGTCGATGTTGACACAGAGGTTTCCATCCCGGTCCCGAATGGCAGTTGACGCAGGCCTGAAAGTATGGTGCAATCCTGTAATTCCTTAAAAGAAATAACGTGAACTATGCTCATGGCTGAGTTGTTGTACTTTCAGAACCTCGGCCTTCAACCATTGTTCTTCCGTCTACAAATCCGCTTAACTGCCTTCCTACAGTAAGAGTATAGCCTTGTTTTTCCTGGCGACTTTGAGACGTTCTTGCACTTTACTATGACCTATATTTTCTTGCTCAACTGCAAGACGACACTCGTCTTCAAACCAATCATTCTTGGGTCTGACTTTCACTATATACCTAAAGTCTGTTGAGCAGCACGGACAACTGAAGTCTTCAGTACCTCCCAGACAGAGTTCACACAGTCAGACTGGTAATTAGCTCCCTCAATGTTGTCACTAACTTTGTCACACACTACCGTTCCTTTTGATCATCATTTATCCGACCTTCACAATCGAAACGTTCCATCCGTTTCGCTGTGTTCCCGGACCTGTACGAAAACTTCCATCGTAGCTTTACAGCGACCAAATAATGATCGCTGCCTACGTATTTCGTTGCTGACCAATAAGTTCTCACATCCTGCACATCCATTTTGAAATTAATACGTGGTTAATTTGGCTGCGGGAAATTTTGCGAGGATGTGTCCATGAGGGGAAAATGTGCTTGATACTCTAAGATCGTGAGCAATTGCAAAGTACATCATTCTCTCACCATTATCGGTTGCAGTTTTGACACAAGTCGGTCTGATTCCAGCTCTACCATTAAAGTCCACAATTACCATTCCAACATTGTGTTCGGGTATAGACCCCATCAGTTCGTCTAAGTCATTGTAAAATGAGTCTTTATCTTGGGGCTGGCTTATTTCTGTGGGCGCATGTACACAAATTATCGACAGGTTGGCTAACTTCATGTGCAAGCGAAGCTTACACAATCCATTATTGACTGATTGGAAATTCAAAACAGCCTTCTTTACCTGCTGCACAAGAAGAAATCCAGCTCCAAGATTTCCGACGTCATCCTCAGTGTATATAACAACGTATAGCCCTGGGACACATGGTCTCCACTTTTAGACCAGCGAGTTTCTTGAAGAGCAACGAGTTCCCGCCGATACTCCTTCATGCACGTGATTAGGCCCTCTAACGCTCCTGGTTTCCTTAGTGATTGCACGTTCCACGTGCCGATCCTAAATCTCGTGTCCGGGTACTGGAGCGGGGGTCCGGTGTTGTTTTGGCGGTATCCATTTTTCTTTTTGTTCACTTTATAAACATCTTATTTTTTTAGGGATGCGGGTCGTCAGCCCAGCGATCCAACCGTTTAGTCGCCTCCTACGACAAGCAAAGGATACTGTGGTGGTATTCTTGGGAAACACGATCGTGCAATTTTGATTTACGAGACATGTGAGTGCCCCCCGACCATAGGGGCCGATTTGAAATATTGTAATAATAAACAGTTTGTAAACGCCATACTGTGTCAACAATATGGCTCCAGCGGTTCCACGCTCGTTTGGATGATGGTGGGATTATAAAAAGGTTTTTAGATAAAGTTCTGGAACAAATTCTTTGCCTTTCGTTTCCTTACGATGATGAAAGATGTGCTCGGAAACATTTTGAATAAGATAACATGAACACAAACTTTTTCATGCTGATCAAATTTTCCTATAGGTGGACCAAGTAAAAGAAATTATTTAGGAAATTAATACTCAAGAGTGGTCATGAAGCAGATAAACTGATGTGGTATTGTTTTGAGAGAAGCGTATATGGGTTCCGCCTAGGCTATACTCGTATATGGTAACATTCTTTATCACTATATTTATTATATCAACCGAATAACTGGAAAATGTAGTAGAAAATTACTTGTCTTTTTATTACGTACAATTAAATTCAATAACTCATTTTTTTCACAATTATCATAAACTATAAAATGATTTATTACATGTACTCGTATATTCTTCAAGACATATTCGTTTTATAATTTAATTATATGCAAATAATATTATGGTAATATTCGTTCAAAGTATGTACATATATGAACCCCAAAGGGAAAATATCATATTCCGTTCTCATTTTGCCTTTCAACCGTTGCTAATAATGAAAGGATAATTTATTATTCATTTTTATACAGGATCATATGATCGCGTAATCTTGTACAGATGTATGTTGTTACAACAGTTCAGTATTGAAATGTTTACTTTCACCAAACCATAGGGTAAAAATACCTATAAATACATATTTAAGGTGACACAAGACTGATATAGTCAATGACTTTATATTTATGTACAGATAAACATAAAAATTAAAAGTGACATACCTGAAGTCAGTAATTATCGTTTTATATGTAGAGTAAATGTGTTGCCCCTCGGTTCACTTAATAAAATCAATGCTATAGTTTAACGAAAACTCTATATGTTCGATCCTTTCTATCTTAGTATATAAACAGAGAATATAATATAACTAGATCACCCGGTGCAAGGTTATCAGGAAGGTCTTTTCGATCAAAACGTAAATATTTAATAAATACTTTGTATGGTGACTAATAATACAAAAAAAATTGCAACAATATTATAAACTATATAATTTTAAATAAAAATTCTTCGCTACTTCGCTAAGAAAGTGAATTTGACGTCTTACCAACAAATCTGATCTCAATTTAATAAATTTTATCTCGAATTCATTAAAAACATAAACTAATAAAAAATCAATTAAATCAAAATCAATATAATTTAATTTAAAAAATAAAAATATTTTGCACAAAATTGTAAACGAAGAAAATGTTTTTTTTTCGCGTTATATAAGAAAATTCCTCAAGCTACAAAATGGATTTACAAAACGTTACGTATATGACCGTTGTATACGGCTAACCAATCGTCGTCGTCCAATTCAAACCCCATTATTAAAATTGCAAATAGAAAATAAAAATTAAATAAATTAAATTGTCTTTAAGAGATATATTCCATACTTATTGAGATCAAAACGTTTAATGCATATAAGTTAGGTGGTATAAGTGGTTCGTACGTTGTATACACATGCAATTTGTTGAACAAAATTGGAAAGGAACGTCAAACGAAAATCGGAAGTGATTAAAATATGGTAATATCTTGAACACCCACAGAATATGGACTTTCAAAAATATAATGATAAACCATCAATATTTAGAAATGCAATTGAATATTAAAACAAAACATAATTTAAACTTATCTGATAATAAAACAAAATAAAATAAAAATTGCATCACTATTATAGTTTCTTGTACTATTACATAACTATATATACTCTATATAGACATTTTAAGACAGACAATCATTTTTATTCAATATGCTACGACTTTTAATAGTTCAGGAAATAACTATTTCTATATTTTAAAACTTATTTTTTTACTTTTAAATTAATAAATGTGTATCTCAAACTCAATGAGATCGACAATAAAAACTTAATGGGCAACGACTAAAGTAAAATTTGCAGATATTTTATGTTTTCTGGGCGTATACACCGATATGACCAAACCAATATTTTGTTGACCAGACATATACGCATTTTTTACATCATTTCAAACTATTAATTATCTGTGTACTGTGTACATATATACATAATACACACTATTAAGTAATGGATGTAAAGCATATATACATAATTAAACTTTATGAAAAAATATTAAATATTTTATTGACTTTTCGTTGAAAATGTGTATGTTTGTATATGGAGGCGCCAAAATAGCACACGTCAGAAAAATAAATTGCATCATTAATTTAAAAAAAAAAAAAAAATGTCCAATAAATTGACAACTAATGTCGTAACGAAAACCCGTACCTTCATCAATCATCATCATTAATTAATTAATTAATACTTTAGTTATTCAAAAAAATAATATTAATTTTATTCATATAGCGACTAATGAAAGTAAATTGATACTGTAACTAATTATGAATTTCCAATTGTGAGCGACGATAAATCATTTTAAAAATTTGTAAATTTGTTAGTTTATTTTAAGGCCGAAGCCCTTTGAATTATTTTGAAGTACTCACAGAAAGTACAAATTACCTACAAAAAAATATTTTTAAATTTCTTTCAATCACATTACCTTAGGGTTTCTGTTGCTTTTGCAAATTTGTTTTAGTTTTTCGAGGAATATGGATTTGGTTACTTAAAACAATTGAGCAAAATATAATTTGAAATGTTAATATTTTATATCGAATTAAAAATAATATAAGGTCTAAAGCTATAAAAACTAATTACATATAATTTAAAAATAACAATTAAAATATAACTAAACCAATTTATTAAATAATAATAAATAATTGTTAAATTGTACATTTGTTTACATATATGATTGTGTTATTATCAAATTTGTATCAATCACTCCAGATGTAAGAACTTATGATAATTGCTTCTATATTTGCCTGGGAATAAATTTATTACACTTTTTGGTAGGTACTGAAGTTAGTGAATAGTGACCATTGCTTAATGCAGCGGTTTCCAAACTTTCTGATACTGCGACCCACATAAGAAAAAAATGAAAAATTGGCGGCCCCCTTATTAGATAAAACAATAAAATAATATAATATTAATAATAAACCGTTTTTAAAGGCCATTACTGGCTCCTTACTGCGTCAACCATATGTGAACAATGTTTTAATAAACTTTGCGATTGTTCTATAAAAAGATTTTTGTTTACTTTAATATTGTTTCTGGTACCAGCGTCATTTAAAATTGGAAACATGTCCTATATATCCATTTCTAAATTGGATATCCATAGCGCCAATTTTTTAATGAATGCCGTGACTTTGTCTTTTTGAATCAGAGCATGCATTTGTGAACATTGATTTATTTAAATCGCTTAGTTTCTTAAAAGTTTCAACTAAATAAGGAAGTTTAATAATGAAGTTATCGTTGCGAAAGGAAGATGCCTCATCTTTGTGATTTTCAGCAAGAAAGATCGCAATTTCGTCTTTAAGTTCGAACACTCTTCGAATAAATTTTGAACGAGATAACCAACGTAATTCATAATAGTACAAGAGTGATGTATATATATTCAGCTCCCATATCCTCATACAACTTTTCTCATAATCTCGCTTTCAAAGGACTGTTTTTGATATAGTTTACAACTTTTGTAACAATATACATATTTTTTGAAACAAGAGCTGCTACATGAAGCATGCAGTGCATCCATATAAGTTATTAGGTGATTTATTTTTAACCAATGCATGAAGACCTGCTTTGCGTCCTGACATTGCTTGTGCACAGGGTATAGTAAAATAGAGAAAACATATCGATATTATCGGCATTTACAGGGATTTTTAATAAGTAATAATTTTTGTAAGTTTTTTATTTAAAATATGTAAAACAGACATTGAGAACTTCACGACCCTCTTGAGGTTATTACACGACCCCCCTGTGGGTCGCGACCCACAGTTTGGAAACCGCTGGCTTAATGTGTTTACTTTAAAGGCAGTGTTAATAACAATATATTTACATTGTTACCAATGTGAAGTTTTTGGGAAAAATTTACGCAAGTATACATTTTTCTGTGAGGATAAATAATAGATGGAACGATATATAAGATGATATAAGAATTAATTTGCAAAAAATGTTAAATAATAATCCAAAACAGTTGTTGAGAATGAAAGCTGTTGTACAAATTAAGTCGGTAGGAATGTTGCAGAATCTAAATTAAAACTAGAGTTGAAATTCAAAAAGCCTACTAAATTTTTTAACACATTGGTTTTATTAAAATTGATCCTTTCAGTTGAAGAGATGCTCTACATTTTGTATTATTGCTATAAATTCGTTCATTAAACTAATTGCTTAAAATTGTAAATTGTATGTATTATTTCTTGGTTTCCTTCTAACTCACTGCCGCACGTTAAGAAATTGATTTGTTAACTATATAACTGATTGCAAATTGTTTAATGTCAGCATGGTTGATTTCATAATGTTTGTGATTGTTGTTGCAAATTCTGCCATCTCGATAGTTCATTTAGTGGTATTTCATCCAGCCTTGGTTCAGGAAGACCGTTTGCTATACTCGTTTCAGATCAAATTTAAAAAACTTCACTGATGATTCCACAATCCGCAGAAGTGTGGAGCGTGAGGTGGATTGAAATGAAGCAAAATGCCTTTCTGCAAGAAAAATTCGGTTATTAGTGAATTGTTCGTTTGATTTATTATATGTTGTTTCAATTGTTTCAGTTTTCGGTTGGTCCCGTAGAAGTTGGATCCGTTTTACATCGAATTTGTTCGGACTTCCTCGTCGAGCGATGAATCGTTTGAGGGCTGCCAAGAAGGTCTCAGTTTCTTTCTTGTACTAGCCTTAATATATAATGGGCCAGCTTAATCTAGACCAGTACGTAAAAATAGTCGACATCGAACTGCTGGTAAATCTGGTAGCCAATATTTATTTCTAATATTCTTACACCCAATCAATATGGTAAGATAATGGGATGCTTTGCTGAATATATATAGTTGTAATAATTTGCTCTTGAGACTCAACTCTAAATTTCACTCACTTGCACAAAAGAGCAGCCCCACACAACTTCAATGTTTGGTAGTGAAATTTGGTTGATTAGCGGCATCTTACTTTTAGCGTATATAATAATCACAGTTATTTCACCAATCTCATTAATTACTCGTAGATAGACTACCATATGCGGCTTCGCAGGTTCAATTGAAGCTGGTTTATATTTTTCAATGTTGTCGGTCGTCTCGGAATTTGAATGGTTTACAGTTCTGGTAGCGACTTATATCTTAAGCAGTAATAACTTTTGGAGCAAGAGTTTAAATTGGAAGACTGTTGGTGCAAGCCACCACAATGGATCTGGTTACTTGAAAAGAAAAATTATCTGATTCTACATGCCAAATAACTCCTAATATTTTTATAGATGGGTCTTCCATTTGGAATATTTTGAACTTCTTCTTGCGAAAAAGAATCAAACTCGCTCATACTTAAAATATTGGTAAGTGGTGGTTTTCTAACGTATTCTACCGCTTCTTCAATATTGTTACTCCCGGTGAGCAGATCATCTACGTATAGAAATCATTGTTGATGTCATGTGCAGCCCTTGCGTGTATTTAGTGAAAATTTGCAGCCGATATCTTTAATGATTTAATCGCCAGATATGATGCTCAAGAAGTTTCATAAATGTTATCATGTTAAGTTTTATCCTGGTTAGTTCATTATGATGGTTCCGCCACAGAATTAATTGATATTTTCCGAGATTACTATAGAATCTGCCTGTACATTTTCCATATATCAGCGCCAACGCGAAATGCATTCTGTCATTCTGAATATTTGGGCTATTTGTTAAATTATTTGTAGATACTCACGTACTAGTCATATACGAGACATCTGTGATGACGTGCTTATTAAAAAAATATGTCAGCTCCCAGAAGCACGTCAATTTTATTTGGTGGGGAGCAATTTGTATCTGCTAATTCCAAACTTTCAATTGGTTTGAATAATCTTACTGAGTTTGTCGGTAATATATTGGCTACTAAGCTGATGATATACGAGCCGTGACATTTAGTTTTAATTTTGGTCTAGACGTAAGCGAATGATCATATCGATTTTTCCTTTATAGTATGGCTGGAACTAACGTGGTACGTAACATGATATAAATAACCGCAGTTGGCAGTACAGGGGTTATCGATGAATAGTGTGTGTGGAGTACAGTGATACTTGATTGTATAGTGGCTTGGATACCCCCAGCAATCTCGCAAATGCGACGCAGCTCTCTTTCATTTGCATTGAAACATGGTTTTCGATCAAAAAATGTGTGGATTAATGAAGATATAATCCGTCTGTTTGCACAATCTGCCCCATGCTTCTGCATAATTGTTTATTATGTCGTAATAAAAACTCATCTTCCCATTGCAGCAAGCCATTAAGCTTTGTATAGTTCATGCATCTATACCTAATATCAAATAGAATTATTGAATATAGAAAATTGCACTAAATTTGATTTAAATAACGATATTTATAATTTCTATATGATTCTTGGTACCCGGATACGAGATTTAGGATCGGCACGTGGAACGTGCAATCACTTAGAAAACCAGGAGCGTTGGAGGGTCTAATCACGTGCATGAAAGAGTATCGGCTGGAACTCGTTGCTCTTCAAGAAACTCGCTGGCCTCAAAGTGGAGACCATGTGTCCCAGGGCTATACGTTGTTCTACAGTGGAGATGACCTCGGAAATCTTGGAGCTGGATTTCTTCTTGGGCCGCAGGTAAAGAAGGCTGTTTTGGATTTTCAAGCAGTCAATAACCGATTGTGTATGCTTCGCCTGCGCATGAAGTTAGCCAACCTGTCGATAATTTGTGTACATGCGCCCACAGAAGTCAGCCAGCCCCAAGATAAAGACTCATTTTACAATGACTTGGACGATCTGATGGGATCTATACCCGAACACGATGTTAGAATGGTAATTGGGGACTTTAATGCTAGAGCTGGCAGAAATCAGGCCGACTTATGTGAAAACATAGGTCCGTACTCCCGACACGAAACTGCGACCGATAATGGTGAGAGAATGATGTACTTTGCAATTGCTCATGATCTTAGAGTAGCAAGCACATTCTTCCCTCACAAACAGATACACCTAGAGACATGGACACATCCTCGCAAAACATCCCGGAGCCAAATTGACCACGTGTTAATTTCAAAAGGGCGAGCTCGGGTTGTGCAGGATGTGAGAACTTATCGGTCAGCAACCAAATACGTAGGCAGCGATCATTATTTGGTCGCTGCAAAGCTACGGTGGAAGTTTTCGTACAGGTCGGGGAACACAGCGAAACGGATGGAACGTTTCGACTGTGAAGGTCTGATAAATGAAGATCAAAAGAAACGATATCAGGATCTTGTCAGCGACAACATTGAGGGAGCTAATTACCAGTCTGACTGCGTGAACTCTGTCTGGGAGGTACTGAAAACTTCGGCTGTCAGTGCTGCTCAACAGACTTTAGGTATAGTGAAAGTCAGACCCAAGAATGATTGGTTTGATGACGAGTGTCGTCTTGCAGTTGAGCAACAAAATATAGCCCATAATGAAGTGCAACAACGTCTCACAATCGCAAGGAAAAACAAGGCAGCTCTTGCAAGAAGGGCAGCTAAGCGGATTTGTAGACGGAAGAAGCGAGAATGGTGGAAGGCCGAGGTTCTGAAAGTACAACAACTCAGCAATGAGCGTAGTTCACGTAATTTCTTTAAAGGAATTACTGGATTGCACCATACTTTCAGGCCTTCGTCAACCGCCATTCGGGACCGGGATGGAAACCTCTGTGTCAACATCGACGCAGTACTTGACGCATGGAGTGGACACTTTACTGAGCTGCTTGATGTTCATCATGCGTCACAGACTGTTGTTGAGCCACCTCTAAAACAGTCTGCGGAGATTTGCACTGAGGAGCCATCCCATGAGGAATTCACTAAGGCCATGCAGAGAATGAAACGAAACCGCTCACCTGGAGTGGACTGCATTAATTCGGAGCTCTTGATATTCGGAGGGGATACTTTGTGGAACTGTCTTTTCGACCTTATTCGATTAGTATGGCGAACCGAAGTTATGCCTGATGAATGGAAAGTGGCCGCGATATGCCCCATCTTCAAGAAGGGAGACCGCTTGAAGTGTGAGAATTATCGCGGTATAGCTCTCCTTTGCACAGCATACAAGTTACTGTCATACATTTTATTGGATAGAATCACTCCTCTGGCGGAAGGCTTGGTTGGTGACTATCAGGGAGGATTTCGTCCGAATCGATCAGTCACTGATCAGGTCTTTTCGCTGCGGATGATTCTATCTAAATATTATGAGACATCCATCTCCGTACATCAGGTTTTCCTGGATTTCCGGCAGGCCTACGACTCGATCAATCGAGAGAGTTTGTGGTCTGCCCTGGAATACCTAGGAATGCCAACAAAATTGGTACGACTGTGTAGGATGACAGTGACGCAGTCTCAATGCTGTGTTAAAGTTGAGAACAGGCTATCGACAATTTTTGCAGTTAACTCGGGTGTTCGGCAGGGAGATGCTCTGTCCCCGATACTCTTTAATCCTCACCTCAGCGCAACATCTTATATCGCCAGTCCAATCAAGTGCTTGCATATGCAGATGACTTATGCGTGATTGGACTGAATAGCAACGGAGTGAAAGAAATACTTGATCCGCTTGTAGAGTTTTCAGCTTCTGTTGGACTCCAGATCAATGAGTCCAAAATGAAATACCTGATCTCTGGTTTTAGAGACAATGGCACACCAGATTTTAGTAGTGGCCACCACACGTTTGAGGGAGTGAGGAGGTTCAAATATTTGGGCTCTCTTATCACTCACGATAACAGTGTGGGTGAGGATATTAAAGTGCGGCTGGCAGCAGGCAGTCGTTCTTTATATCCTCTAAGGCCACTGCTAAAATCTAAACACTTATCAAGTGCCGTGAAGCTGAAGCTTTACAAAGCGTTGATCAGGCCCGTTGTTATGTTTGGATGTGAAAGTTGGGCGCTGACGGATGAGTACGAGAGATGGCTCCTTACATTTGAGAGAAGAATCATGCGTGTGATTTACGGCCCTAAACGCGAAATAGATGGTACATACCGAGCTCTGTACAATTTCGAGATCAGAGATCTGATGAAGATCCCCGATATTGTACATGAAGTTAGATCTCAGCGAGTACGCTGGCTCGGTCACGTTCTGCGTGCTGATCCGGAACGAATTGTGCAGCGATCTCTGAAAGGAGAGCCACCATATGGTAGGCGCAGAGGTCGTTGCAGGCGACGATGGCTCCACGATGTAGAGAACGACTTGGCCTCTTCAGATTGTCTAAGACAGTATGAAGACCAAGCTCAGGATCGAAACCGTTGGAGCCAGATTGTTGATTCAGTAAGGGGCCAGTAATGGCCTTTAACACTGTTATTATTATATGATTCTTGGATATTAGATACAAATATCTACCTACAATTATATGTAAACTGTGCGAATTTATGAATTGTTTATCTTACAATTTATTAAATTTCGATATAGATAATCTAAAAATCATAAGTTTCATGAAATTTTGAATGCCAATTTTAGAAAGAATTATTGGAAAAAAAAATTTGAGTTTATCGAATTTTGAACTTCTGAAAGCGAATTCTGGTTCTAAATTTTTATTTTAATTATTAAATTTTGAAAAATTTGAAAATTTCAAATCAGTTTAGAGTTTAACATTTAACCAATTTAAATAAAAATTATAGAATTTTTGAAATGTTAGGGATGTCTTACAAAATTTCAAGGCAATTTTATCAGTTTGGAATTTAGAATGTCAATTCAATTCAATCATATTTCGAATTTTAAAACAAATGATTATCATAGTTTAGAGTTAACCGTGACGCAAGTTATCAACTCGTTTTTAATAAGATTTTCGTCATTTTTAACCTATTTTTTCAGAAAAAATCTGAAATTTAGAATAACCAACCCAGCTAATTTTGAATTAAACTTTGAAATTAAATTTGAACTCAGAGAAATTAATATATATTATTAGCAAATACATAACATATTGATTTATTCCTCTATTTTTTACCTTTATTTAAGCTCAGTCTTTTATATTATGAACCTGTGTGTTATAGATGTAATTCTTTGTGTAAAAAGAATATATAGTTACAAATTTAAGTCTGCGTACTGAAAAGTATAAAATTGTGGTTATAAACCGTATGGGAATCCGTATGGGTTCCAACCAATATAATAAGTTATAAAAGCTTCAACATTTGATTAGCACTCCAAATAAAGCCCTATAAATTTGAGAGCTTTACTTAATTTTGTAAAGTTTCGTGTTTACATAATTTTTAGTGTATAATACGTGCAGAAATATAATTTTTTTTAAAATATTTTTGATCAATGTTCTACCCCAAGGGTTCATTTACAAAAGTTAAAAACTTTCTATAAAATTCGTGAAAACACGAATTTAATCAGTATTAGGAATAATTATGTTTATTATGTGTATTAAAACAAATTAAATTATATATATCAAAACCTTACAACCAATGACACACACCTTTCATCGTAAATAAAACCATGCGTCAAGTTAAATTTAGGTTTAATCTAAATCTATTCGAAGAATTCCACACAAAGCTTTCTTTTTATTTTTACGTTTCGTATGACTTGAAGCGATTCATGTCTTTATGATTGTGTGACACTGACAAGTTAGTATAGTACGTACTCGTATATGTAGAGTTATTGGAATAAAATGTAAGTTTGCAAAATTACATAATGTGATAAATGGAGCATTACAAATTATTACGACTATAAATTTTTATTTATTTATATATATTTAATTGATAATCTTTTGTTATTCTTAAATATTTGAATATGTGTAATATATGTATAATAAATAAAGAAATTAATAATAACGTTGGTGGTGTTATAATATGTAAAACATTTATAAATATAGATAACTATGTATATGGAAATTTAATTTAGGGTAATTTGTCATTTTTAATTAAATTAAACTATTATATTTTGTGCTACTAATAAATAATATTATAAAAAAAAAAATGTTTACTTTAAATCAATTAAAATTTAAATTACAATAAATTATATTTACATAAAAAGTAAATTTGAGAAATGTACGTACGAGTATGTAGAGTAACTAGGTAATTAAATGTTTGGTGTTGCCTTGTCAATTTTATATTAGACAACTGTATTCTATATATACATGTACATACTATAGTCATAAATGCTTCTGTATTTGCAAGTTGTTTTCGACCCAATTTTTGCGTAATTTTTGTGGGTTTGTTGTCTGACGAAACGATGAATTTGGTATTTCTACAATATGTACTTACTTATATAAGAAATGAAGAAAAAATGAACCTTGACTTGGTATAAACTCCTATTGTTGTGGAACTAATGTGATATTCACGATTTATTATTCATTTATTAGAAAAATATTACCCTAATCGACCTACATTTTGGATAATTATATGCATGCAATTTCAATATATTTCTATTTGCTACTGGCATGAAACAGGATATAACTATAATGTTTTCATTCTAACTATAACATATAAATATGAAAAGCAGAGGTTAAATATTTATATGTCGTGAAAGTTAACCCAAATCTATTTATTGTAGTATGTACTGCTAAAATAAATCGGGTTTCAACGCTTATAGGTTACACACAATTTAGGGAAATAAAAAATAACATATTGTATCATGAAAAAATATAATTATCAGAAAATCTGTATCAACACAGCTTCACCCAATCACCCAATTAATAACTCAAACGTTCTACATAGAGAAATAATTTATTTATTTCCAGTTGTTAATGTTTTGGCGTCAAAATGCCAAATGTTTCTTTTATTTTTATTCATTACAACTGAATTTCGAGCAAAAAGAAGACTAGCGGTGGAGTACTCATCGCCAAATCAATATCAAGTGAATGGATTAATCTATCCAACTTATCCATCGAGCAAAGATGTGTTAAAGCAACGATCAACAAAAAGACCCGATAACCCCTTGATAATGGAAATATGTATTAGGCCTGGTTTTTTTGTTTGTATCAGTGGGCCAGTACGTACGCTTTGTTCTTGAGTGAAATTCACAGTTTAATACTTATGCCGCTGTGAACAGTTCTTTACCAGTAGGAGAAGTTATAGTCTTGAATATTTATTTTTTGCATTGAAGTCTCCCCCAATAGTGAAGTTAATCCCTATTGTCTTGAACAAATGCATTTATTCTTATTACATTATTGCCCTCTTCTTCTATTTTTATATTTTCGTGGTGTTTAATGTTCTCCCTAATAAATAAAGTTGATCCTCCTCTTGCTCGTTCCATAAGAGGTTCTAGTAAAGTGGTCGGTATTTAGTAATATTTCAAGATCTGCTAAGTATTTTATTCATTCGTTTGCATGCCATGTGGCTATATTCATAATGAATGATTGTTGTTGGGTATTTTATCTGATTTTTGGAAAATATTTGCCTTTGTTATGTGATTTGTTCTTGGTGTTAGCGACAATATTTTTTCTGATCACTTTGGTTTTACTCGTAGGTTGCCCTACTAATTGGAGTTGATCAAATATTAAATTGTTAAATTTATTTCGCTCAAGACTATTTGGAATTGCTTGAATGGTAATTTTCATGTTTTCTGCTCATTGCAATTTACGCATTTTGGTGGTGCATCTCTTGCTAGTGTACTGTGTTAGGTGCTTCCAGCTCCTATAACCTTGGCATTTTTTGTACTGTCGGATTTTCTTCGTAACTATTTTAATTGCTTCAATTTTCACTCAGGTTGAGAATGCCAGTTATATTGTATTGTATAATGCATTAATATTTTCAGAGTCAAATGTCAGCATAAAGAGGGGATGTCCTTGTAGGTATCTTGGCAGTTCTCTCGATTAACTTTTTAATGAACACAGTATCCAGAATTTTAAATCCTTTGTTTTCAGGGTCATCAGTTATGTTTTTAATTGTACTGATTGGGTGTAGTCCTCCTCGAGCCATAACTTTGTTAGGACGAACATTCTTATTGTCACATTTGCACCTCTGATATTCTTCAATAATAAGTTTCATTGTTAAATTTTTTTACGTATTCAAATTTGATATACTGGGCATGCCTATATTATTGTTCAAGGCAGTGATTTTATACTCTTGATCCGTTACAGAGTTCATCATAGCTTAGATTTCTGAGAAGTTAGTATGTCCTATTATATTTATCGGTGGTGGTAGTTTCTCTTTTAGTTGTGCTGTTGGTAGTTAACGCTATTTTTGGTGCTTGTTATTTTTGTTGCTCCGTTTGGTGTTCGTTATATTCGCGTTTTTGTTCATTCTCTCGTGTAGACTCAGCTTTCCTTTACTTACTTCTTTTGCTTGGATTCCTTTCCTTAAGGATCCAGTTAGTTTCTACATCTCACTCTTCTAACGGATTCAAACCTGTTTGTTTTTCTAAGATTTCTCCGACCTTCATCTTCTGAGTCTTAAGACTCAAAACGTCGTTCTGCTGAAAATTATAGTCTCCATACATCATGCACTTAAATACAAACATTTAAATTCCAACTTTTACTTGGGAATGATCCAAGCAAAAGTTTGTTTATAAAAAAAATCATCCGACTGGTCCAAACACCCTCATAGTAAAATGCACGAAAAATTATCTAGCACTGACGTATGACAATTTTTTGTGTGTTTGCTATGCGAGTGCTTGGTTACACTTAGTAAACCGTGTTTTCATGTATTTTACTATGAGAGTGTGGTAAGTTGAAATGCGCGGAAAACAATCAAAATACGAAAAATGTTTGTAATATTGATGGGTGATTTAGAACAGCTATTTATTACCAAATATGTAGTTTATTTTGTTAAATCCCTATATGCATGCGTGATTGTAAATTGTTACCGTAATAAACACACTTGCTACAAAAATTCTTATATATTTTTTGCTTGCAGAATAAATTTTCTTGCGTTGTTTATGAAAGTCATGTACTCATAAGTGTTCGATTTGGACATTCTATATTTGGATGCTTTGACCTGGATCATATATTGCAACTATGTATAGTTGCTTTTTCTTAATTTAATAAATCCAATCGTTCGAATGTATGAATGTACATATGTACATGTATACGGCTTAAGAATGACTCACATTTTAAATTTAGATTCTGCTCAATATACAGATTCCGCCGTAACGAAAATTACAATAATTTGTGTAAATATTTGCGGGGTTTACAAGGGTTCTCCGTATTTAAATTCCAGCTATCTGAATTAACTGAGGTATTTTACATATGTTAGTATGCGCGATATAACAATTAAACGGTAGTTTGTAATTACAACTTTATTGACATGCTTTTATAATAATACATTTTGATTAAATCATTGTCTTAATTTGCATTGAATGGTGTACAGAAAATATAAAATTCGATTCATTTGAATATTACAGCGCGCGCCAGCCAAGACATAATATAATAGATACTACAGCTGTATTCATATGTATACAATAGAAAGTTTGCAGACTTCTGTATGCAGATTAAAATAAATAAACAATGTGTGGTGGAAAGTGAACCATAGGCGTGTGTATACAATACACCGCACAAGATGATTAATTTCGATTTTGGCAACCAACGCAGCTATTTTTATCTCACTATTTGCCTTATTAAAAAATAGTTTTATGAATATATGTACATATGTATGTATAGTGACAAATACGCGTTGAATAATTTAGATAAAAAAATTAATAAATTTTTATAATTTTTGATAAATTGATTAAAAATAAAATTTATTTATTATTTTAAATTAAGTAATACGCGCGCGTTTTTCGATTTTTACGTTTATACTCGTATGTACGTAGACTTGCATACACATATTATAGTGAAAGGTCAGTTTTTAGATAAAATTCGCGTACATTATTTACTTAACATGGAAAGTTGTTTGAAATAAATCTTTAAAACGTTTTTATTATTATTATTATTAAAACAAATCAACTATGTATGTTATTATTGTCATTGATAAAATACCTATATATCATGTCGTTTTGGTTCAAATGTGTATTATTATAGAAAGATATTTATAATTGTAGGTGTGAAATATGATATTAAGGTGAAACATTAATATTTTATCTGTAATTTATCGTTAATGCATAAATAATGGTTAAACCCAATTAACTAAATTAATTAGATTATTTATATTTATAGAAATTGTTTCATTATCATAAAATAAGCCTATATACATTCGGAAAGATCTGTCCTAGTTTTGTCACTTTGAGTGCATTCCATGTATGATACGCTGTTTCCATCAATAGCTAAACGAACACAAAATTATTGTTCAATGTCGCGTCAAGCATCTTCTTCTACCACGGTGAGAAGAATGTGGCAATACAACATTCCTCGTTTTTGTGTTACAGCTTGGCCGAGAGAAAAGCTCATCAAATTTTGATTTGAATACACGAGTAAGTTAGACTGAGTTATATGTGTATCAAAGATTTTCCATGAACTCTTTTCATTTTGGAGTATACAGTGAATCTCACAACTCTGATTTTCTTCTACTCAAGATGTGTGCTATTGTCAGCTATTCTCAAATTATGAGTCAGATTCGAATATTTGTGACATTAAATTACTTACTATATATTTGATTTGATTGGAATGTTCAACCGGAGATGGTTGGGCCTCACCGAACACATGTTTACACATAAACATAAAGAGGATCTGGTATAGCCAATAGTTAGCAACACAGGACTATACAGTTATAATCTACTTTTACAATTTTTTTCAGCCTCACTGGGCTCTGAAATAAAATTTATTAGTTTGCTGGATCAGACTTATGAGATCCTCCTGAAAATTCAACTCAAACTAGTTAAGATTCTGCATTCCAACCTTTAATTAATTAATTTAAATTTCACTTTAACTTGCAGAGATCCTGTAATTTAAATCAATTTATTATTATTAATTCCATACATTTGAGCTGTGATAGACACTATAATGAATGATAATTAGTTTATACTGTTAAATGGTTCAATATTTGTACAGAAAAAGTCAAGAAAAGCAACTTCCTCTCATACTCGCCTATGCAGATAACATTATCTACTCATCGCACGAGACATCCGAGCATTAAAACACATTCTGGATGAATTACTAGGTGCCTCACTAGATCCCTCATCATTTGTACCACCCCCCAGCATAGTGTTGTCTGGTGTCACTTTCAACCGTGTTGATACGATGCGATATTTGGGTATTTATTTAACTTCCAAGTTAAATCGGCCTCTCACCATTTGTACTCGTCAGGCGGTCGGAATAACTCATCATATGCAGAAATTAAGAACCCTATTCATAGAAATCAAGTACCCCATGAGACGGTTATCTATGTAGGGCTCCGTTATTTCCCCTGTGTTGACATATGGCTTACAAACAGCTGTACAAGCAATACAAGTTTTTTTTTCAACGAAACTACTCGAGTTCTGTCCTTACCATCACGTAAGATCAAGGACATCTTACATGGTAAGACTATTACCAAAAGAATCAAGGTACACCCAATTGGTTATTGGGACACATCCATCGTAGGAATCCCACCCACCTTAGAGCAGCGTTCTCCTACATTGCCGGTCCCAAAAAGTTGGAACGCCTCTGTTACACCTGGAATGACACACTAAGGCAGGATTTATGTTAGGGAGAAATTGGTCCCGCTATACGCCCTGAATTAAGGCAAGCGGTCACTTGGTGATGAAACCGAAGAAAGGCTTAATATAGACGAATAGTCCAGCCTTCTAAATCTTTGCCAAACACCGCTAATCCCAACCCCTCAGAGCAACCACCCCAGTACCAATTCAACCAAATTCATGAGCCGTTCTCCCGCCCCTTCCCATCCTTTGCTCGCCATTGGTTATGGTGCCATGACTGTGGCCGTTGCCGGATTTATGCCCATTCAGATGGCTATATCCACCAATACAACTTCCACCACATCCATACAAAATACCACTTCAAACATTAAAACGGTTGCGTTAAAATTAGCTGTTCGTCCTACTACCAACATGGTTGGTGCAACACGTTACAATGGGTGGCCTGAAGAGTGGTGACATTACACGATTAGCCATAGCATTATTTTCCAAAAGAGGATTAGGTCTGAATTATTTGGGGATACCCCTATACCAAAAATGCATTGCAGCCTACCTCTTGGGTAATGGTGGAAACCGTATGATCTATCCTACTTCCCATCACCCCCTAAATATTTTTTTAACATCATAAATTAAGCATCTAGTTGTACAAATCGCAAATAACTTATAATACCATAAGCGAAACTGCTGCAGATTTGCGTATCAAGATATAGCAGTTTATCGTAGATAGGTTATTTTAACTAGATGGCACCACTGGCAAATAAACACAGTGTTACCATTCTTGCTGAAACGAAATTTTGAAAAATAATGTAAATAAACCTAAATAGAAAAAAAAATTAAATAAACAAAACCAAATTGACAACACCCCTGAAATAACTTGGAAATAACAGGTAACGTAAATATTCTTGTTAAAAAAAAGTTTGGTGCGCCATCTGCAGGATGTAACTTTATTAATTTTTGTCGATAACATGAAGTCACACGAGTTTACTATGGAAATCCGCAGCAATCTCCCCTACAGTATTATAAGTTACTTGACAAATAGGTATAAATATCCTGAAAAATTAGTAATATAAATTATCCACAAACTTGACATAATTCCATTACGTTTGGCGTATTCCGATTCGTCTTCTTTACCATTTCTTTCCATTGGGTTGGTATTGCAGTTTATATATTTTTCGTTCAATAAAATATGGTGGTGAGTATGATGGTTTGCGTCCCTGCTGATATACGCAATTGTGTATGCAACTATGCATTCTGCACGTATATTTTGTTGTTGTGTTATTTCTGATTTAACATTTTAAATTCTGACACTACACCGTTATTTTAATACCAACCACACTGCTTTAACCCATCTAGCACTATTAAAATAGATTATTTTTGATTACACATTATGGAACAATTGACTTGATTTTTTCTAGCACAAAAATTTCGGTCGCAATTTTCTAAAACAAATTTTATAATCATTGACGATTTGTTAGACGTGGCTTTTGCTACCCACTTGAAGTTATCCCAGGATTTCATCCCAGGATTTTTTAAAAATACCTCAGACATCATAAGCCTAAATAATCCATCCCAGACTTTTTAAAAATACTTATATAATTTATACATGGGTGGTTCATCCCAGGATTTTTTTACATTTGGGATAGTAATCCCAAACTTTTTCGTCAACACAAAAATATACAGTTGGTACCAAAATACTCATCCTAGACTTTTTTAATATGTAAAATTTATTTGGTAGAAGATAAATTCTTCTGGACAAGTGGTTAAAAGGACAACTATTTTCTATTTGCGATTAAGTTAAGGACCCTGTTAGAAACTATTATGACAGCTTTGATAATTTTGTGATGAATCGTACGACAAAGAGCCGACCGGCTCATCAATATGAGGAAAACGCCGACCCTATAAAAGCTTGGTCAAATACGACCTTTTTTCGATTTTAGTTTATTTTGAAAAGTTGGCAAAGGCGCCACATTTATTTATATTGCGGAAATTCCATCGGTCAAAAAAATAGCAACGCTGTCACTGTGGTGGCCAACAAGGTCTGAAACTCATACCCGATATTGGCCAAACGTTTTTTTTTCTGTTTTAGCTTCCTAAGTAAAGTTGCCAAAGGCGCCACATTTATTTATATTGGGGAAATTTCAATGGTCAAAATATATTGTCGGAATGGTTGGTAACAGGGTCCTTAAGTTAATCGCGAGGAGAAAATAGCCGTCCTTTTAACGACTTGTCCTATACATTTTATAACATATTAAAAAAGTCTAGGATGAGTATTTTGGTACCAACTGAATATTTTTTTGTTTACGAAAAAGTCTGGGATAGTATAAATGTAAAAACATCCTGGGATGAATCAACTGTATAAATTATATAAGTATTTTTAAAAAGTCTGGGATGGATTATTTAGGCTTGTGTTGTCAGAGTAATTAAAAAAAAATTATGGGATAACTTTAAGGGGGTCTTTTGCTGCTGCTTGTATTCTTTTTGGACAACGAGCAAATAGCACAGTGTATAAAGCTGTGCCGGTTGGATCGGGAGGTACCGGGTTCGAATCCCAATATAGAGGCGGGATGCAAAAGGGATTCTTCATACTTGATTTCGATGTCGATTTGAACAAAAACTAAATCTATAACTTCGATAAATTTAAACCGAGTACTACTTGAATAAATTTGAGTTAAATGTTTAATTTCGAAAATGATGAGCCCTTCACGAGACAGATTTATTCACCCCATCATGTAAACGACTTAAATGTTATGGATTCTACTCGTAATTCTACTGCTAATTGGGTGGCCTTATACATACAAATAATTTTATTATAAATGAATATACAATCCATTATGCCTTGGAGGACAGCACAAGAATTTCATTTCTAATATTTCTTAATTGAATCTTAATATAGAAATTTGAAATATTTAATAAGTACCTATGTATACATAGACCAATATGTTTGACAATCAAAAAAATAAATATTTAATTGAATTTATTTGTTGAAATATTTAAATAGCTTTCAATTTATACTCAAAATGCTTTTACTTCATTCGTATACACAAATAAATTTGTTCGATTTGACCTATAACCGATAATCATGCGCGTACACTATAGCTTTAATGCGGTTGAATTAAAATTTCGGTAAGGTTATTGGAGCCATGCTAATTTACTGACTGCGACCATTACATATGCGTGGATTAAACTGTGCTACCACCGCACACAATTATGTCAAAAAATATAAAAACAACAATTTGTAATATAATATCTTATTTAAATGTTTTACGTTTTAATAAATTAATTGAAAATTTTCTCGCTCGAACAGTCCCAAGTAATTAATTTATTAATGTATTTGCATATACGAGTACATACATACATACCGAGGCGTATTTAAGTATTTTGTATCAAATAGATTTTTAGAAAGTGTGTATATACAATTATGGCGTCTTAGAATTTCCGGCAGATTCGAATGAAATCCTCTGAATAATATTCGTATTAGTATACTTTATATATGCATTATAAACGTATATATACGTAACATATTTGACAACATTGAAATTAATTAATTAATTTTCTTGATACATTGTATATTTTGCGTTATTTAACATCCTCATTGGTACATACATATATACGTATATGTATGTATATGCAAAATTAATTAATAATAATAATTTTATTAGACTTCGTATATATATACATATGTATATTCGTAACATAAGAGTTATCAAAAGTGGGTCATTCAATTATCGCATTTCTAAGAGCTTTTAAAATTTTGCTTCCATTATTAATTGGTTTAATTTATTATTATGTATATATGTATATTGAGAACAACATTTAAATTAAAATTAAATTAATTGTATATACGTTAAATGAGGTGTATCAATACGCGAGCATTTTATGTGTGTGCAAGTCAAATCTTTAGGACGTGCAGAAATTTGTCATTCATTTATTTTAGTGTCTTTGTGTAATTACCTTAATTGTATTACGTTTTGTATCATTGAACAGATTATTTACGCGCGTAATTTTGAATAGTCAAATATATGTGTACGCGAGTCTTTTATAATGAAATCTTATTTATGTTTATATAAGTGCATCGGTTAGTCAGATTTAATTAAATAATAATAACAGTGTTAAAGGCCATTACTGGCCCCTTACTGAATCAACAATCTGGCTCCAACGGTTTCGATCCTGAGCTTGGTCTTCATACTGTCTTAGACAATCTGAAGAGGCCAAGTCGTTCTCTACATCGTGGAGCCATCGTCGCCTGCAACGACCTCTGCGCCTACCATATGGTGGCTCTCCTTTCAGAGATCGCTGCACAATTCGTTCCGGATCAGCACGCAGAACGTGACCGAGCCAGCGTACTCGCTGAGATCTAACTTCATGTACAATATCGGGGATCTTCATCAGATCTCTGATCTCGAAATTGTACAGAGCTCGGTATGTACCATCTATTTCGCGTTTAGGGCCGTAAATCACACGCATGATTCTTCTCTCAAATGTAAGGAGCCATCTCTCGTACTCATCCGTCAGCGCCCAACTTTCACATCCAAACATAACAACGGGCCTGATCAACGCTTTGTAAAGCTTCAGCTTCACGGCACTTGATAAGTGTTTAGATTTTAGCAGTGGCCTTAGAGGATACAAAGAACGACTGCCAGCTGCCAGCCGCACTTTAATATCCTCACCCACACTGTTATCGTGAGTGATAAGAGAGCCCAAATATTTGAACCTCCTCACTCCCTCAAACGTGTGGTGGCCACTACTAAAATCTGGTGTGCCATTGTCTCTAAAACCAGAGATCAGGTATTTCGTTTTGGACTCATTGATCTGGAGTCCAACAGAAGCTGAAAACTCTACAAGCGGATCAAGTATTTCTTTCACTCCGTTGTTATTCAGTCCAATCACGCATATGTCATCTGCATATGCAAGCACTTGATTGGACTGGCGATATAAGATGTTACGCTGAGGTGTTTCAGTTTTACGAAAGATGTACTCCAACATGAGATTAAAGAGTATCGGGGACAGAGCATCTCCCTGCCGAACACCCGAGTTAACTGCAAAAATTGTCGATAGCCTGTTCTCAACTTTAACACAGCATTGAGACTGCGTCACTGTCATCCTACACAGTCGTACCAATTTTGTTGGCATTCCTAGGTATTCCAGGGCAGACCACAAACTCTCTCGATTGATCGAGTCGTAGGCCTGCCGGAAATCCAGGAAAACCTGATGTACGGAGATGGATGTCTCATAATATTTAGATAGAATCATCCGCAGCGAAAAGACCTGATCAGTGACTGATCGATTCGGACGAAATCCTCCCTGATAGTCACCAACCAAGCCTTCCGCCAGAGGAGTGATTCTATCCAATAAAATGTATGACAGTAACTTGTATGCTGTGCAAAGGAGAGCTATACCGCGATAATTCTCACACTTCAAGCGGTCTCCCTTCTTGAAGATGGGGCATATCGCGGCCACTTTCCATTCATCAGGCATAACTTCGGTTCGCCATACTAATCGAATAAGGTCGAAAAGACAGTTCCACAAAGTATCCCCTCCGAATATCAAGAGCTCCGAATTAATGCAGTCCACTCCAGGTGAGCGGTTTCGTTTCATTCTCTGCATGGCCTTAGTGAATTCCTCATGGGATGGCTCCTCAGTGCAAATCTCCGCAGACTGTTTTAGAGGTGGCTCAACAACAGTCTGTGACGCATGATGAACATCAAGCAGCTCAGTAAAGTGTCCACTCCATGCGTCAAGTACTGCGTCGATGTTGACACAGAGGTTTCCATCCCGGTCCCGAATGGCGGTTGACGAAGGCCTGAAAGTATGGTGCAATCCAGTAATTCCTTTAAAGAAATTACGTGAACTACGCTCATTGCTGAGTTGTTGTACTTTCAGAACCTCGGCCTTCCACCATTCTCGCTTCTTCTGTCTACAAATCCGCTTAGCTGCCCTTCTTGCAAGAGCTGCCTTGTTTTTCCTTGCGATTGTGAGACGTTGTTGCACTTCATTATGGGCTATATTTTGTTGCTCAAGTGCAAGACGACACTCGTCATCAAACCAATCATTCTTGGGTCTGACTTTCACTATACCTAAAGTCTGTTGAGCAGCACTGACAACCGAAGTTTTCAGTACCTCCCAGACAGAGTTCACGCAGTCAGACTGGTAATTAGCTCCCTCAATGTTGTCGCTGACAAGATCCTGATATCGTTTCTTTTGATCTTCATTTATCAGACCTTCACAGTCGAAACGTTCCATCCGTTTCGCTGTGTTCCCGGACCTGTACGAAAACTTCCACCGTAGCTTTGCAGCGACCAAATAATGATCGCTGCCTACGTATTTGGTTGCTGACCGATAAGTTCTCACATCCTGCACAACCCGAGCTCGCCCTTTTGAAATTAACACGTGGTCAATTTGGCTCCGGGATGTTTTGCGAGGATGATAATTAAAAAAAAAAAATTAAAATTAAAAAATTTAATTAAATTACATACGGAAATTTTAAAATGCGGAATTTTTATGTGATAATTCTATAGACTGATCTATTACTCACAAATATTTCTTAATTATAAAACATTTAAAATTAAAAATTTCTCAAAAATTTTAGTCAACTTTTCCAAGCAGTCACATAGTAATACACACGAAAAATGGTCATGCATCAGTCCGAGACCGTTTTTCGTGTGTTGTAATATGCGATTTCTTGGAAAGGTCGGCTAAAATTTTGTATGAAAATTTTTGTTTTGTTTTAGCACTTCTATGAAACACACCCAATCAATCATTTTGATTTAACGGTTTTAATTATCTGAACGCAAAAATTTACATCTGTAAATCCATCACGCAGTTTCGCAATACTTTTTTAACTCCTGTCAAATTGTTGACGTGCACAATTCTCATATATCCAAAAATATCGCAACCGTAAAATCTCATAAAAACCATTTCAAAATAAAATTTTAAATTAAAGAAAAATCCAAAATATATACGCAATCTCCCATGAAAATCAATCGCGTATGTATACACACAATTAAAAATTTAACTAAAGCTGATATTTAATTTAAAATGCGAGTACTTTCAATTACGAAAACAACAAAATAAACATGTTGAGTGGGTTGAATGTGTTTTTTTATTTTATTTTTATTTAAATTTTACATCGCCAATATTTGGATCAAAAATTTTATCTTACGTCGCTATATAACAGCAATACGTACATATATGAATGTACGAGTATATGAGAAAGTTTTCTCGTATTTCATAATTTCGATTCTAAATAAAATAAAATAAATTTAAATATTTCTAAAAATAAAAAAATAAAAATATTACAAGACACGCAATTGATTATTATTTTTATTATAGCAATCATTTTTTTGTTTGTTTGTTTGTTTCCTTTAAGACAAATTTCTTGTATTAGCAGTGGTGTTGTTGCTTTTGTGTTCTTTGAAAATTTATTACATATTATTGATTAAAATCTATATCATGTAATTTATTTGTATAATGATATTATTTAAATACATTTTTTTTATCGAATTAATATGTTTTTGGTGATATCTATATATATGCCTGTTTAGTGTGCGTGGATTGATATATGTATATGTATTTCTACTGTAAGAAAATTAATATGTTCACATTACACGTGTTCAGATGGCTTTTGGCGATATGAAACTGGTTGACATTTTTGATTAAGTAATCAATTGTCATTCTATTATTTATTGGATACACTTTATAATAGATGAAGTGAAAACTGAATTAAAATTAAATTTGTTAAATTAGACCGCGTTCACTACGGATATGATTAGTAGGAAATAATTAGACGCGTTGTACCGTGCCTAGCTAGGTCCTCCGCCCTGCAATTATCCATGCCGAGGACCCAGACTATTCGAATATTAAAATGCTCACTCATCTAATTTAGAGGAGAGGGGCAATCCAACGCCACCCTTGGCGTCAAAGAAACAGATCCCAGCGACTTGATTGTTCACATAAATTGCAATATCAATCGAGGATAGCACATTATGTTTCAATCAAGCTAAGACCTCCTCAATCTTAATCTTAATTATCGTCGGTTATAGTCGCGTGGCCATATCAGTTGCCATCTGCAAACCATAAATATCGACCGAAAGATAATGAAACATAACCTGTGTTAAGCGCGTGTTGGTGTCGTTCGCACTTTCTCGATCCCTAAGTTAATTTTTCAACAGCTGGCTAGCCACCACCACTCACTCCATACATAAGTATGAGTCTTATTAAGCCAGTGTATGGCAGATCGAAATTACTGTGTGGAATCTCCCAGCTCCGACTAAACCTTCCGGCTTAGAAGAATCTGATTGATTAACCCGCCTACAGTGCAGTCCACCCCAAGATGTCATCATCCCTCCAAAAATACCGAAGATTATTTTTAAAGGCGCCCTCAATATCGAGAAACCAAACCATACAGAACTGTTGCGAGTATATTTATGCAGAGTTGTATTCACCGATTTCCCTTTACATGTATCCGCATGTTGAGACTGTGTCCTGTCACTGGGCTATATTTTTGATCGTATACATACATATATCGGTCTTTCCAAGGTTTTCAATAGAAAGGATAGAGTTATAGGTCTTAAGTCTTTTGGGTAGCCATGTGAGCTATTTCCCCGCTTTTTCGGAATACACACAAGTTTTAAAGACCCTTTGAAGATTACCTCCAGCCAGGAGAGAATAATTTTTTTCATTTTCCGCTGGTATGATTCGGTCCGAACCAGCCGATTTATAAGGTTTGAAACGGTTACTAGGCTGCGTGCCATACTCACGGTAAATGACATTTTCGGTAAAAAATTTGGTAAATTGAAATACTGTACTAAAAAGTAGGGTAAATAGTACAAAAAAAAGGTAATTGATTGTTGTTGCTGTTTTTCTGACATTATTCAAAGTGATTTCAAATGTTGAAATCTAGGTATGTATTTGTTTAACACTTTTACTAACTCGCCACACATTAAAATTATTAATGTTAATTTCTTGTTATTAGTTTCTGCAGCATTTACGGCAATAGCTTGTTGTTGTTCCATCTTAAATTTTTACAATTCAAATTTTGACAACAATAAAAAAAAATATTATTTGACGTTTATTTTATCACCTATAAACCAGTGAATTTAACCCTTCAAACCTGTATATTTTTCCCGTAAAGCAAATTTTTACTAAAAAAATTACTTCAAATTTGGCACGATAAAAGAGGTAAATTTGTACTAAAATTACAATTTACCGAATTTTTTGATTTACCTTGAGTATGGCACGCAGCCTATATAGAACAAGCAGCATTAAACGACCAGTTGCAGTCGCTTGTTCATACCGCAGTTTGTGTGGTGCACATCCGCAAATCACACAGATCTTTCATTTTTCTGTTTTAAGGACAACGTCTCCCTTGTTATCCGGTGGAACCTAACTATCCAAGAATGCAGGATCTGATTTACCCAGAGTATATTAGTTTATACCCCTTCATTCTGAGGCCAAAGATCTTGTGGCTGTGGTTGGTGGTTCTTAAATAAGAAATACGTCCTCTCCTGATCCAGTCTATCCGGGAAGTAAAGCGGTCGAGGCCATGATTGAATGGCGCAGGTTAGTCTGAATAATACTTAGCGTACTATTTTGTTAATCCTATTTACCGCTTTGTGTTCTTTGCTGCCGCAGGCTAATATTTATAGCCTCTCGTGGTACCCATTTCCGAGATATTGGTAGCTCCTTCCTTCCACGAGTATAACTCGTAATCCTCGTCAGACACAAAGGAAAGGCAGTTGTCCGTGTCATCTCCTAGTGCAGTTACATCAGACAGCATATCTCCCCTCCTAGTTCAATAACAAATTTTTTAGATATACATATGTATACATATGTAAAAACAATTCAATGTTGCCATATGAGAAATTATCTTTTTTCTGTTTTCGAATCAGGTGTACGAGTATATCAGCCTGTGGATGCCAAAATCAGAGAAATAAATAATATCAATGTATGAGGCAGCAGCCAAGGCTTACAGACGGCAGTAGTGCCATAGCAAGAAGCAAAGTAAGTTAAATTTAAACCATGCTACGAACTATTCAGAGAAATCGAATTTGTCAGGAGTTCCAATGTTTTGCAATGACTGATGGAATCAAATGCTTTGGGAAAATCCGTGTACACCACATCAACATGCTTGTGATTTTAAACTTCTTTAATGGAGTTGCTGGTAAATTCAATGAGGTTTGTTGATGTTGTTCTTTTTGGCATAAAACCATGCTGGAAATGTGAAGTGAGTTGCATAGAACTAGTTCAAATAACTTAGGTATTGAAGATATTGATATCATACCTCTATATCTTTGGGTGTCACTTTGGTTAATTTCCATTTCTGATTCTTTGCTTATTTTGATGATTGATTGAAAAATTGGCATTTCCTTTGTGCTTACTGTTTAGGACAAAGGAAATACCAATCTTTTGTAATTTTATAATAATGAAGTTGGAATGCCATCAGGACCGCATCCATCTCAAAAAGTTTGTGGAGCTCGATGAATATCCTCGTCTACAATACGTGGTGCTTCTGGCTTGTATATCGATTGGAAAAACTCAGCAAACATGTTCGATATGACTTGCAAATGTCATGTAAGCTAAAAATAGTATAGAATCTTTTCTTATCTTTTCCTTTATAGAGGTAATATATAGTTTTTGTACTTTATCCCAAAGTAACTTTCGAAATTTTGGTTACACTCTGTGAATTTATGCTTGCTCTTCTCAGGATAAAATTTTAGAATTGTTTATCTTTCTTGTATATCTTTAAGATTAATCAGTGTCTCATCATACCATGGTGGATATTTATTAGATTTGGTCACAGCAGTGCGAACAAATATTCTAAGCCCTTAAGTAATAAGATTTTATAGAATTTCTCAATGTTTACATCTATATTCCTGCTTATTAGCTGATCCTGCCAGTTAATTTATGCACGATATAAACACAGGTTGATTATAATCTGCTTTTTGAAATTGTGATAAGTCCTGTGATTTTGATGATTGTTAATACCATTGATTTCATCGCTATTCAAAATTATTTCAATCGATTTGTGGTTGAAGTTATTAATGACGAATGGCGATAATGATTCATTAATTTTAAATACAACAGGTTCATTTGTAAAATTCAAGCCTAGAATTCTATTTAAAATTCTATCAGATTTATATCAAAAACTGTATCAATGAAAAGACATTCTGTATCTTTACTAACATTTAGAGGCAAGATTTCATCAGTTTCCTCATCGTAACTAATGGATGGGAAATTAAAATCTCTCGTGATTAAAATGATTTCAGATGGATCGGCAGCATTATTGACTTCAATAGTTGATATCGGTGAGTCAGGCGGAAGATATTCAACGTATATGAATATTGATTTACTGTTGATAGCTATTTTAATACACAATTGCTCAATGTATAAGTTGGATATTTCAACTTATTCGTTTGATACATCTATATCAACGGCTATGAGAACTCCACCTTCAGTTTTCTTAGTACTTGTTGGCGAACAGTCACATCTATAAACCATATATTACCTTGGAAATAATTAAGAACTCTTTATCTACTTATCTCTTCCGGGTCGACCAAAAATCCTTCGAGAAAATTACTTGTCTATACGTTCTAGAGAGAATCTCTTTTAACATCATCTCTGGTCCGTAAATGTTTTACTAATTTTCTTGTTTATTTTTTTTTACTTCAAATGATGGCCATGCAGTATAAAATAGATTAGCTTGCAACATAGTAAGTATAAGCTTCGTTTGAGTTAAGGTAGCTGCTTTCTATAATACATAAAGATATTTGTCTAACCCAGGAACATGTATTATTATTGGTAACAACATTAATGCTTCCCTTATTCAAGTGTGTAGTTCGGTTGATCTTTCGGTAGTGCTCATCACTTTGATATCTAATATTGCCTCCACTAAGCTGGTGCTTGCATCAGTTTATTTACCGTATGACTCTGTCGTAGGGGAGGTTCAGCTTGTGTCGATGAGCAAGCATAAGCACATCCTTCTAGTGATTGGATTTATTACCTTGACTTCACTTCTTAGTATGGAGTCCATTCTCTCCTTGGCACAGTTACGCAATTTTATTTTTTGCACAGCTGGTTCCGCAGTGTTTCGCTTGACGTGCATTGGGGCCGGGAATGTTCTCATCTCTATCGTCGGACATAAACAAATGTATATAAATTATACTTTATTTTTACCAGAAATTGATATGGTTAACGATAGATCACTACCCAAATTCAACTTCTCCAATTAACTCTCGGTGGTTTATCCACCAAGGAATTTGTGGCTTTCGCTCTAGCCTCAGTGAATCTATACTGTCCTTAGGCTAATCAGAGATTTTTTGGGAGACTTGGTTCACCATACACTGTTTGCCAAGCGGAAATAATAGCGCTGACGCATAGTGTTATGGAGGTTTTGAATTTCGCTGTTAAAAACAAAAAAATGTTTATGTGTACTGGTAGTAAAATTGTACTAAAATAATAACCGCTTGACGTAAAATAATCCCTTGACCATTTTCAAATCAAGGATTGCAAACATTTCATTAACCTGCATTGTTCCAACAATAGCGTTAAGGTAATGTAGGTGCCAACACATTGTAACATCGAAGGTAATAAGATTGCTTACTGTTAAATTATTAGTTAATACTAATTGGACGGAACCTACAGCTCCTTTATCTTTCGCCTACGCCAAGAAAGTTATAAAGACCTACGCTTAGAATGATCTAAATCTACAATGGCTTGTGTGTAATTGTCCGGCTTTACACGTTTATTAATGTAGATTAGTTTTCCTCTATACTTTGGTTCAAACTTGTATAGTTTTCTATGGCTGCAGTGCGTTTCGGCGAATTAGGATAGAATCCTGGGTTTGCACCATGGGCCATTCCGGCATTGACTGCAGTATCCTTAAGGGTTCCACCCAATTTAATAAAAATACAAAGCAAATTTTGTTATTTTAATAACTTTCTTACGATAACACCGACATAAAGTTTAAAGGGAATGCAAATATATTTTAAATACAATTTTCTACTTTATAAATTATTTCTTATTTTTTTTAATGTGACTTACAGATTCTCTTCTTTAAATTTTCATAGTTGGAAAAAATTTAATCAATCTTACAACACCTAGTCCAGTTTCATTAACGTCAATATTTCCATTAACGTTTTTCGTCGGACGATATGAATCCAGCTAGTGAGTTAGTACTACAAATTCTCCTGGAACTATTCGATGATTGTGGCTTGATACCGCAAAGATCAAATTTAAACGATAAATAATTTTTTTAAACAATTTATTGCAACCTCAATACAACAAGGTGATGTGTAAAAAATGTCCTCAAACAAATTTCCTTTGGGATCAATAATTTCATAATAATCTTGAATTGACATATTATGTATACGTACACCACATTTCTTGATTTGATTTTCCTTTCATCTGATGATGACCCCGACCTCATCAATAATCTCATTATATTTTACGGCCGTGCAAAGTTATTCAAGATTAATTCATTGCACAATAAATAAATAAATATTTTACCATTAAATAAAAAAAAAATAAGTATATATACCTATAATAACTCAATTTATCCAATTAAATAATCAATTCGATTCAAATAATTAGAAAAAATAATAAAATATTTTCTATTTATATAATTTTAAAAAATATTCCAATTCAACATCTCTTAAAAAATGATTTATCTAATAAAAACCATAAAACTATTTATGGAAGTTAAGTATATATATGTATGTATACGAACATACAAATAAAACAAACATAACAAAATTACAACTTGATACGCTAATTATGACTAAATACATACACAATCTCATGTATAAGCATTTAAAAAAAAAAATAAAATTAAAATTTATTAAATCTTAAACTCCAAAAAAATAGTTTCAATAAAATTTAACAAGTTTTTATAATAAATAATAATTCGCTATCTTAAGTATGTATAAGTACGCAGTTGTTGTATAATTTATTTTATATAAATATAACGTATACCGATAAATTTTAATGATATTACTTAATCTTAAATTAAAAACTAGAATATAAGAAAATAATTCATGCGCGCGATGTGTATCCGCCACGCCCGCGCACAATTTTTTTAAGTCGTGGAATTAATTTGAGTTTTGCGCAGAATATTATAAATTTACAATTTACTACTCTATAATAGTTGTGCAATAATTATTAATTGAGATTGCAAATTAATAATAATATGGTTAGTGGAAATATGTGAATTGTAAAAATATAAAAAACCCTAAATTATTAGCTATATGCATCGATAGATGTCTAATGTCTATTTATATATATATAAATATAATTTTATAATGTAGGTAATTTAGACATAATTTATACTTGCGGATTTTGTAATGTGTATAGACTATACTCGTTTAAGGAGTTGTAAAGATCAACAAGATCAGATTGTGCAAAAAAGGTTGGGTACGACACATATTTTGCTATATAATCCATGTAATTTTAACCTTTGAATTATTTTTTGTATGATCGTAAATTTGATCTCCAAATTCATAAATAAGTATAGTAATTGGATCAAAATTGAACAGTATCTTATATTGCCTGGTTATTAATGCCTAGGACGATTTTTAAATAAAGGGTTCCCTAACAAATTTCTACCAAAAATCATAATGTTCATCAAACAAGTAGAAGATGTTTTTTTTCTAATTGCTATGAGGCTCAAGTCTCTCGCAGTTTGCTTCGATTACAGGTTTCGATTTAATTCGAACCCCTTTAGTAGCCTGCCTCTATAGGGATTCTAACTCATAATATGTATCATTTTAATATAGATCAATATTTCAATATTGGTAAAATGCTCTATAAAATTCAGAAAATCTCCACCGTGTAGTTTTTCAAAACCGAGTTAAACTTCAGAATTGAACATGAAATTTGATTTCGTATTCAATTCTGAAGTTTAACTTGTTGATTTACGAAATTTCAGATATTAGAAATTAAATTTACAAATACAATATCGATTTTTTTTTATTTGTTATCTACAAATTGCCAAGACCTCAATGACTTTATTTCCGTCTAAATTATAAAAATACGAATGGTACTCGGATTGATTGAATCGACAAAAATTCAAATAACCATTTATTCGAAACTCAATTTTAGAAATCCCGAATTTAATTTAATTTATTGGTTTTATATAAATTCAATCTCTGTGGCCGTATTCTTGAATTTCACCGACGTTTCTAACTTTTTAAATTTTAAGACAAGTATTTAAACAATGTACTTTTCAAAAAATCAACTCAAACTTATTAGAAAAATCTTTCAAGCTTTCAAAATTCACTCAATTTTAAGCCATTGCACAACACATGTTCAAACAATAAAAGTGTTATATATAAATTGAAGTATTAGTCAAAATTCTTAGAAATATTCTAAACTTTGCAAAATTTACATCTTAATATTACAAAATATTGTAAAATTCAAGAGAATTTACAATGATCATTTACAATAGGAATTGAGAAATTTTTTAATATTCATTCGGATTTTTTTCTAAAATTCATAAATTTTTATAAAACTTCCGATGAAACTTGATTCTGGTGATTTTTAAAAATTGACTGAAATTTGTAAAATCTTTAAAATTTTGAATATTGTATATTTCTTATAATTCGAGAAAAATAAATTCAAATTTTGAAAAATATCCTAAAACTTTATTTTCTCCAATTGAGTGAATTTTAAATATTGTAAATGGAAGAATGCTCTAAAATTCAAAAAACGTTCGCCATAAATTGGAGATTTTCATGAGCGTTTAATATTAAAATTTTCAAAATTAAACAGAATCATGTATGTGAAATTCGGTTTCAAAATTTAAAAATTCAATTAAGAAATTTAACAGTTTTCAATTTTCCAAAACCGAATTAATATTTCGAATTTCAATTGAGAATTGCAATCGTCAAATTTGATTTCAATTATAGGTAATCTCCATGCCACATCTAATTGTAAATCGAAATTTACAACTTTCATTATGTCGAAATGCCGAAATTTATATGCATAATAAAAAAATTTGTTTAACTGCTTATGCAGTAAAACGACCCCACGCTCGCAGAAGTTCCCTTCGGGGCATACTATGATCCGGTTCTGTTGTTTTAGATCGACAGCAATCCTGCATATAACTTGTTATATTGATTTGAATAAAAATGGAAAGATTAGATTAAAGAGTTGCAGTTCGATTATTCTAAAAAAATATCTTAATATGAAAAACTTTATCAAATTTACAACGGTAACTGAGTCGAGTTTGGAGTTAAGTATCATATTAGTGTAACTGCATCCAATATACCACAAAGTTCTCATGTTGGCCTTTGGATTTTTATATAATCTTCATCAATGGGATTACCGAAGTAATACAGCATTCTAAGGCATTGATCTTGGCAGATGCCCTTAAAATTTACAGAACGGTGCAGACCCTTGGATACAAACAAACTGCACGAAGACATCGACAATCTATCGATTTAGTGTGAGTCTAATGTTCTTCGTCTCAATATTAACAAGTGCAAGACCTTATATCGTTTCATCGGAAAGTGCATCCCGTTATACAAAAATATCAAATTAATAGCATACTTTTACAAGAAGTATTCGAAATCTGCTTGGACAGGGGATATTTATGATAACAATTAAGATTCTATATTATGCCTATCTGAGATCTCTACTTGAATTTGTCGTGACTTGACCATACATTGGGTGCACTTTTATGACAAACATATCCGCAACATTGAGAATATCCCAAAAAAGTGTATACGCTACATAACATGGAAAGATGAATGGAATTACAACCACGATATACCATACCACTTTAACCTGAAGCAATTACCACCGCGTATCTTACTGGATTGAAAATCAACAGCATTATAACGCTCCAAAACAGGCGGGAGATGGTCAAATCGACGCACTATCTATATACACCAAATAGAAGTTTAAGAGATCATGAGTTCCTTCATGTGACATGTGAATCAACAAATGGTGATAATGAACGGGGGAATATGATGTCCATGAGCTTCAACAAAATTGACCACTTCTTTGTCTTTATTTCAAGTAAGGTAAATATTAAACGAATTTTGAAGCAACATTATGCTCCGTCCTGAATAAATTTTTATTATTTTTTTTAAAATTACTCGTACGATTTTGATATGTTGATGCTCAAGTCAAATCATTCATTAGCTTGATATTGCTCCGGCGGACCAGGAATCTACAAGGGGTCAGCAAAAGAAGCGGTTTTGGGAGGTCGCCAACGATAACTCACAACCATCATTCCAAATCTCCTCGTTCATTTGGAAACTTCCTCGCAAAACCACTTGTGCGTCTCATCGTTATTGCACTTGCAAATAAGACATCATAAATTCTCCCGTTTGTTAGAAATACAAAATGTTTCTCTATTTTTTTTTTCAGGTACATTAATTAATAAAAGTAACAATTTTTTAAAAAGCGATATTTATAAACCTCTTCGCTGCTGCTTATACTTAAATTGCTTATTACATAGTTTAGAACTATTTATGCATGCGATATTTCTAATCTAAAATTATACACCATTTAGTGTCATACAAATCTAATCACAATAATCAAATCGCGAATAGAAAAAAACAAAAAATTCTCACACATTTAAATTCGTGTACATAATTATTAATATACAGATATTAATTAACTATAACATTTATGGTTTGTTAAACATAGTTGAACAAACAAATTAATTAAATTAAAACATTACACACGCCTCAAAATACTGGTATGTACATACATATAGTGCATAAAAAAAAACATAATTTTACAGTAGTCTAGTTTTTTAGTTTTTTTTATTCGCTCAATTTATTAGTTTATAATTGATTGAATAATTTAAAACCAAAAATTAGATTTACTTTCGATTTTATTTATTTAGTATATACATATATGTATGTATGTACGATTTATTTATAATTTAAACAAAATAAATAAAGGATTGGTTACAAAAACAAAAACAACATAATGTGAATCTGTATCACAAGCACCTCAATTATAAATTAAATCGTAGCGCAATAAGAATAATTGTCTTGTATACTATATAACGTAAGAAGAGAATGAATACTGGTTGTTACATATATTTCTTAATCAGTTTTTATCGTCCTTTCAATTTTGATCTCTTGAACTACTATAATACTCCCTTCATTTTTTTTTGGTTTGGTTTGTGCGATGTCGCGGTATACTTTTGAGATAAAACTGTATAGTAATATTATGAATATAACGAAAACAACATTCTTTTTTCTTCGCCCAAAATGAAACTAAAAAAAAAAAATTTACATTAAAGTACATACTGTAATAATAATAAATGGATAATAAGTAATAACAATAAAATTATCCAACAATTTCTTAAGTAATACTTATATTACTATAATGATATAATTTAACCAGTCAAAAATAAGTCAACAGTCTCTCGCTGCGTATATGGAATATAATAAGATCAAGTTTTTCGTACCGGTTATCTAATCATAAAACGAGATACTCACCCATTTATTGATGGAAGTGGGTAACAGGATAATAAATGCTTGACGCACCTATACGCATAACTATATTTTCTATGCTATGGGAAATGCCAGAGACAAACAATTATAACAGTAACTGGTTAGCGTTATTTACTACCACATAGCGATGACTACTATACCATAGTGTCATCGGGTTTAAATTAGAATCCCATTACGAAAGTTGTGTTTTTTTTTATAAATATTTATTTTAACTGGAATGCCAAACCTCGTTTCGTATTGCGTATATACATTCCAGAATTTAAAATTGTAAAACGTGAAATTTCTTCATTAGAGAGTTTCTGAATTTTTTAACATCCAACTCATTAAATTTGGTTAAATTTCTTAATTCAAACCTAAATTGCTAAGAAATTTTTAATTCCTAAGCACCCAAAATATTAAATCTTAATTCTTTCAATTTGCTGATCCAAAGTTATGCATCGTTTCAATCAGTTATATTGCTCAAGGTTCCGATAACGTATGGTATCCATAAAGGCCGTTTAGACACAGAAAATTGTAATAGAAAAAATATTTTGTAATCCGCTTCTTAGTAAAATACATAATATTTAGAACTTTGGAAATTATTTATATAAGTGGATTAAGTCAGGCTTTAACGAAGAAACATAACGGAAATACATAACCAATAAAAGATTGGCATCTAAAAATACCATCAAAATACCCAAAAAATAACCGTAGCCATATGGGCTTAAAGCCGTTGCTGCTTGGGCTACAGGAGTGCCTTGAAGCTGTACGAGCCAAATTAGCCCACCACAACGAAACCTAGTCCATAATTTATTACAATTTTATTACAATTTATTACACTACGTCCCAATTTTATTACACTTGCCGTTCGCGAGAAAATCGCTGGCGGTGTAACTTCAAATTTAACCTGCACCACCACTTTGTAACTTTTGATGTAATTGTGATATCGAGGTGAAACTTGGGCTAGAGTTTATTACAAATTAATTACAGTTCGCTAGTAACACGCCGAAAAATAAAATCTAATTATTTTGTGTAAAAACTAAAAATCAAACTAGTTTAATAGAAACCTACTGAACTTTTAACGAAGAATACCAAAAAAATGGATTTTATCACTTGTAATAATTTAATATACCAGACCGCCACTATATTTTGGATGGAACTTGCCACTGTTTACACTATTCGGTATATATATACAGCTTGTAAAGTGGTGTAATTTTGTTATTTTTGGTAAAATCAACGTAAAATACCAGAAAAGCCGATTTTATGAACCATTCCGGTATCGGTTCTAAATTCACCTGTATCTATACAGGCGCTTCATGTAATATAGTAAACAGTAGTATAGTAAACAGTGGCATTGAGTGCCGTACCTCAGTAGGTTCCAACCGTTTTAATAAAAATAAAAAAAAAACCAGCCGATGCTTTTAACAAAGTTATGTTAGGTGCATGCCCTCTCAGTAGGCCCCTTTTGGTAAGTCTCACCCTGGTGGTCGAAGGGACTCCAAGACATTAGTTCAAAATGCAGGATACTGTTCAAGGAGGCGAGGAACACAGATGCTCCTGCGGATTTGGGCAGCTATTAAAAAACTATCAGTGCTACTGTGGTAATATATAGGAGTAATCGATAGTCATTTAGTAAATAGCTGGAAAATCTTTTGGGTAAAATACAGCTTCAAATAGCCATAAGTCGTCAGGACCTGATAGCATTATTCCTACGGATGTCCAGCAAACTATCGACTTAACCCAACTTTGGCTGAAAGTCTCTTCAAAGAAAGTTTGTTACATTCCTAGTGAATGGACTGAAGTAATAGTAATATTTATATATTACTGTTAGAATAAAGAAGGGGTCTTTAGTAACTTCAGACCGGGGGCAAACACTCGGGCGCTTGTCTGGGGGTAGGCGGGTCATTCAGAGATAGGATAAAATGCTTAGATGCAGGTTCGTGACTGCAAATCTGGGTGGGGCGTTTGTCAATAGATTTGTGAGTACCGCAATGTGAGGTTGTATACCTCTGTTTTTTGAATTTGCTCATTAATGACCTGCTCCCTGACGCATCTGGTCCTCTTTACCAAGAAGTACAACTTTCCTCAGTGTGGTCCGCTATTATTAAATGGTACTCGCTTGATCTTTACGGATAGAGCGAAAAACCTTGGGCTACTTTTGGACAGCAAGCTAAGCTGGAAACCAAACATCTTAGATAGGATAAATAAAGCTACTATATAGTACTCTATTTCTGTAAAAATGCCATTGGAAACAGATGGAGTTTGGAGCCTAACATAGTACACTGGCTCTATGTGTCAGTGGTCAAACCCATACTGATGTATGGGGTTGTCGTCTGGTGGCCAGGGTTAAAAATTAAGGCTAATCTGAAAAACACTTTTGATGAAATTCCAAAAAATCCTCCCTGCGCTTGTGTATAAGTGGAGCAGTCAGGAGGACACCTATCTAAGCTTTGGAGATTCTCTTTCATGTCATTCTTTCATGCCTGTGAAGCACTGGGGGCTCAATCTCTCTTTTTGTCTTCCCGACTTTTGCAGTGTCTTTCAGGCTGAACTTATCGCGATAATGTAAGCCATGGGCTGGTTGAGGTTATAATGTATAAAATATCTACAAGGAATATTCGCACCTTTACGGACAGGCTGCTATTAAAACGCTACAATCTCACTTCCTGAATTCGAAGGTAGCCCGAGATGTCTGGCATCTTTAAATGAGATGGCAACATCGGCTTGACATGGGTGCCAGGGCACTTCACTATCGTAGGGATTGTAAAGGCAGATTAGCATGCCCGCTTTATTTTACAAAGCACGCTGGATATCAAGATACCTGTAAAGTGCTGCTTCAGTAGGAAGCCATGAAAGATACGAACGACAGATATCGCTTTGATGGCACCATATTGGTAGGGTCGTGGGAGTTATAACGAAACATGAGGTACAAGCGAGCAGTCCTAGCCCATGATTCTGCCGTAGCTGCGATCATGAGGAGGAGGAAGAAATAGTGCTCAACCTGCTCTGCACCTGCTCTCGTCTACCATACATCAGAATGGAACTTCTGACGGATCTTAGTAAGATCGACGTTTGGGATTTCTTCGTGGTAAGCTCAGGGTGGCTCGACCATGTGGTATAGCTACACCAATTTGTGCCTTAGGATGGGCACTCTCAATTTATAAACATGGTAAGCTACACCTGTTGAATTCTCAATAGAACACTTTAAGTACTTGAAGGTGAAGAGCCAATACCAGATAGCAACATAAACAAAGCAACACAGTAACAATTTAATCAAGAATGAGGTGCTCTATATAGAAGCAAATAAAGGGGCCATGAATCATTGAATTTAAAGTTAATCGAAATTTTCCTATTTATAGCTTTAAGTTAAACTATTATAGCTTTAAGCTAAACTCCATGCGAGGGTATATATGGTCTTGTTTTAATTTCATTGAGTTATTTTAAGTAACCCAACATCTCTTGTGTGTATATAAACAATAGGCTAAATGATCAATCGATTATAAGCAAAGCCCATGACCATTGCTTGAATCACCAAAGTTGGTCGAAATCAATCAATCAAATTTCTACATGGAATGAATTTTTTTAAAAACTAATTAAATTTAATATTTGAACTAAATTAGCATATGCGGACTGCGACCGCCAAATTGACATACTTACTCGACTCGACAATAAAAACATAAAAAATAAAATCAATTGATTCAAAGTCAATGCGAATAAATCAATAAAATATTATATTTGGTAATTTTATTAAAATTAAATAAATAAAAATTATATTCACCCACATATGTACTTGCGCATATACTCGTATATATACTTATGGATAAAAGGCAATTAGAAGTAAGTCGTGCTGTTATTGTTGCTGCGTTGAATAATTCATGTTGCTGAATTTTTCGCATGCAGGTCAAATGTGATGGTAATCCAATTTAAAATGTATAAATTGCGCGCGGGGGTATATGTATATGAATCGCCGGTATACATATAAATCATCTTACGTTTCTTGTTTATATATTAAAGTTATGTATCCTTGATCGAGCACCTTAAAGACATATTATAATTTTTGCATTCAAAACAAAACCGATAATAAAACAGAAATTGTTCGCTATACATAAGTAAGCTAATGTGCACGCTGTATATATATATATACATATATATAAATACTCGTACGTACACGTAACGAAAATACATTAAAAGACAAAAAACGAGATCAGATTTTTTTTCTGGTATTATACAAACAATGCCCTCGATCTAAATATTTTTCGTATATGTGAAAATTAAGAGTAAGAAACATACACAACATACAAATATTCTGTAAGTACATTTATAAAACATAAGATACATACATACATACGTATACGTTTGGCTGAGCAGCAAAAGGTTTTCGGTTAGATCCTGTTCATATACATGTTGTTGATTAGCCACCTACATCGATTCTAAGCGTATATCACATTTTCTTGAATTACTCATACCCATTATAGCTATTACCAAACGATTACATAAAATGCAATCAAATTACTTATTATTTCTTACGTACGATCTCAAAGAGGTGTATCACTTATAGAAATGAGTAATTTTTTGTTGATATTTTACCTTTACCTACCTCAATTATAATCGTGTTAATGGTTTTAAATTAATTTTTTATATGAGTGGAAATATTTTAATTGAGTTTTTTTTTTGTAAATTTATCTAAGGTGATATAAAATTATAAACATTGCACATATTTTTGGTGTTTGTTTTATATAAAAAGTAAATTAAAACTTCATTTAAAATTAACGAGCTGTGTTAGAAAAATTTAATTATTTTTCACTTCACATAGATACAAGATATACAATGTATGCGAATAGCTCAAAGAAATATGTATTATGAAAAACTTTTATGTAGATACGTCATCACAACATAATGTATGTAAGATTTAATTAATTAAATTTAATTGTCTTCATCGCTACAAAACTATTCGATATTGTACAGTGCTCGGTACGCACCATCTAATTCGCGTTTTGAGCCGTAAATCACACGCACGACACATCCTTTAAGGCTGCTGCTCGTATGCAGATGATATCCGCTGATTTCGTTATACTCAGAATATGAAGTTAGATTTGATTGGCTTTTGCTCAAAAATTCGTCTATTTTGCTTGTCATTCTATTTCTTGTTTTTCTTCATTTAGATTTGTACTTGGCTGTGAACACACCAAATTCTTATCCGTGAATAAAAAATATGTATATTGTGCGATTTTAAAGTTTTCTATTAATTTGATTTGTGATTTCTTGTGGTTTTTTAATTTCGATTCGTGTTTTACATTTTATGCTGTGTGCCTTAACACACTAAATATTGACTAAACTAAAATAAATTGAACTTTCACTATTGAACACCAGGTTATAGCTGAAAAGTCTCTTTCCGAGGTTACTTTTCGTCGACTTTTCATTTCAGTTGGGAAGTTAGTTGCAATTTAAGTTTGTACATGTTTCCAGAGAAACTTCATTTAATGTTGTCATTTATTTTTCGCAAGAATATATCTCATTTTTCCCTGTCGAACAATTTACATGACATTTATAAATAATTATTACGTTTAAAGTTGTTATAAAAATACAAAGCATATAGTATGTTTGTGAACAACTCTCCTCGGTGGCTGAATTTTTTTCAATTAAGATACTTGTGTGTTCATTTAAGAGGTTGATTTTCCAGTTTTCCATTGCGTGAATCAAAAATGTATATTATGATGTAAAGAAATTTGAACATTTATCTTCGTGTCTGACTATGATTATCCTACTAATATTAGTTTATTTTAAGGTTTATTACTGGTACTCTTAAATCAGTTAAATGTGTTCCCAAATGAACTGGTTGTCATTTGTCATAAGAATTTTGTTTTTAAATAAATAGAGCTATTCCTATTGTGTAATGTGTATCGCGATATAATTTCAACAAAACTGGTAATACGTACATATAATATTTAACAATATTATATTACGTAAGAAATTATATGTAAATTATATTTACATGGATTACCTTAAAAATCAAAATACAAATTGTATTGTGAATTACTTTGTTCGCCGTTGCCGGTTATTTTTTATAATCCATCTTAATAAAAATATATTTAAATACACAAAAAATGTATTACACAATTATTATTGTTTATCATTATCCTTTAATAATTGTAAAAAAAAAATTGTTACTCTATGTATTTTGGATGTAGTTTTTCGAATGATTTTGACATTTAATTTAGTTTAGTTAAAGTTGAGGCACATACACTGACTTTCATGCTAATGCCATCTATACATATATTGCATTAATTAACCTTACTTTAGTTTAGTTAGTCAATTTAGTCGATCGAGGCACACAGCATTACTAGTAGTAGTAGAAAGAAATATTTTTGTAGTAAATTCGGTTCCATTTTGAATTAAAATAATGAATGAACCATTACAAAAGAAATCATAAAAAATAAACATTATTTTTTACTTATTTACATTTTATTTCTTGAAAAATAGTTTCTTCTTTTTATTATTTATAAATTATAATCAAATATAGTGCGTTTTCTCATAATGATACTAATTATTTAGTTGGGAGTATACAATAAAATATAAATAAAGCATCAACAACTAAATTGAAGCCGCCTTTTATTTATTAATTAATTGTAGTATATATAAATGTACATATTTTAATTGGGATTTTTCGACCATTTTTCACTAACGGCTCATAACCACTTGGCCATTGTATCATCTTTTGCCGCTGGGGCTGCGTCTTTAATTTCGCAATCGCTAAAGTACAACCCCGATATAGTTTCCAAATCAGGATCAAGTGCTGCATAAAGTGTTGTCTGCGCGCCGGATTTTGGTGTTTTCAAAAATGGGCAAACTAGAGGTTTTACAATTAGCCTGCAAATAATAAATTATGGGCGTACATATTATTTGGTTAGGAAATTGTATGTAGTAAATATACTTAGCGAAAAAATTTGTAAAAATACCCATGTGTCTCATTAATTCAGTGTCCACAACACCGGGATGCAGCGCATTTACCGTGATACCAGTGCCTGTCGAAAAAAATATCGAAGGTAGTGTGAAGTTGAGTTTATTAGGTAACAAAAACGCAAACTAACCTTGTAATCGTTGACTTAGATCTTTTGTAAACAATAGATTAGCTAATTTACTTTGATTGTACGCCTTGGCTTCGTCATATGCCTTCTCGCTATTCAAATCGGTTATATTCATCTCTCCTCGTGTATGTGCCAAACTAGAAACAACAATGATCCGACTAGGAGATGACTTTTTTAATAAATCCAATAGTAGATTGGTTAACAAAAAATGCCCCATATGATTAACACCCAATTGCAGTTCGATTCCATCTTTTGTGTAAGCCTGTGGACAACGCATAACACCCGCATTATTGATTAAAATGTCTAATCGATTCTGTTCTTCTCGGAACCTGTAATCGTTTAGTAATAAAAATGAACATCAGGTTACATAATAATTTTAAGAATGGTGTGTAAATCGTACTTGGCTGCAAAATTTCGTATCGAATGAAATGACGCTAATCATTCAAATAAAATGGAATTTATACACAAAAAACAAACTGTTCACAAAAACGAAATTATGACATTTATGTCATTCAAAAAAAAAAATTGAAAAAAGTAAAAATATTATGGGCACAACGATTGCTCATTATTATTATTTTTTTGTATTATTAGGTTGGTCGCATGCAGATAATTTGCCCAAAGATAAAAATATTTCAACTCAGGAGGAGAAATTAATAGGCGAAATACATAGGGGAAATTCGCTTTCTAGTGATTTAATTGGTTGAGAGTGTGGATGATTCGTCGGGATAGATTATCTGCATACGAGCAGCCGCCTTTAATGTGCTACCCACACTATTATCGAGAGTGATAAGAGAGCCCAAATATTTGATCCTTCTGATCGTGTAGTGACCGCTACTACAATGTGATGTGCCATTGTTACTATAACCAGAGATCATTTTTTTTTTTTGATTTATTGATCGGGAGTCCAACAGTTGAAAACTCTACAAGCTGATCAAGTAGGTCCTTCACTCCGTTACTATTCAGTCCAGGCCTGCATAGTACGCTCATTGCTGAGTTGTTGTACTTTTAGAACCTCAGCCTTCCACCATTCTCACTTCTTCCGTCTACAAATTCGCGAAGCTATCCTCCTAACAAGAACAGCCATTTTCCCCCGCGATTGTAAAACGTTGTTACACTTCACTTTGGGCTATATTTTGTTGCTCAACTGCAAAATGACACTCGTCATCAAACCAATAATTCTTCGGCTGGCTTTCACTATATACCTAAGCAGAGTTTACACAGTCAGACTGGTGAGTAGCTTCCTTAATGTTATCGCTGACAAGATATCATTTCTTTTGATTTTCATTTATCAGACATTTGCAATCGAAACGTTCCATGGGTATTTATGTGTTCCCAGACCTGTACGGTAACTTCCATCGTATAGATTTGCAGTGACCAAATGATGATCGCTGCCTTCATATTACATAAGTCCTCACACCCAGCACAACCCGTGCTCACCCTTTAGAAATTAACACGTGGTCAATTTGGCTGCGGTAACTTTAGCGAGGATGTGCCCATGTTTCCAAATGTAATGTTTTGTGAGGGAAGAATGTGCTTGCTACTTTAAGTCGACCTGATTTCTGCCGGCTCTAGAATTAAAGCCCCCAATCATCAGTCTAACATTGTGTTCGAGTATAGTAAAATTGTAAAATGTATTGTAAGTTTTTACCTTGGAACTGGCTGATTTCATGAGGCGCGTCTCCATAAATTATCGACAGGTTGGCTTACTTTATACGCAAGCGAAGCTTACACAATCGGTTATTCACTGCTTGGAAATCCAAAATAGTCTTATTTACCTGTGGCCCAAGATGAAATTCAGTTCCAAGATTTTCAACGTCATCTACACCGTAAAGTAAAAATGGTCTCCATTTCGACCACCGAGTTTCTTGAAGAGAAATGAGTTCCAATCGATTCTCTTTCATGCATGTTCCTAAATGAAGGCACGTTCCACGTGCCGAACCTAAATCTCGTGCCCGGGTCTGAAAATTCAGTTGACATTTTAGCTTAAGTTACAATGTATCCGTTCCGGTTTTCTAATGTATTTTCCGTTCCGTCCTTTCTGGTTCCCAGTTACAGTGTATTCGTCTCGTGTCGTTAAATTGCAATTTAAAATTTAAATTTTCTGACGTAACTGAAAGATTATGAAATATTAGAATTATTGCATGATTTAAATAATTTATATGTAAAATATTGTAAATTATTCAAAAACAGAAGATTGTGGGTACGCCCGTTAAATCTAGATCGCGATACTGCTGGCTATTTCAGCAACAGATTTAATTATTGGACTCGGAAGAATGAAATTATTGGACTCGGAAGAATTTTTCATACAAACCAGGATATCCAGAAATGTCTACGACCTCTAACTTGATTTACTTCAAAATGATTTGACGAATTAATTAATTCTACAACCTGTTCATTTTGCGAGTAGTTTGGCGCTTACCTTGTCGTAGAAACTAAACATGTTTGGTAAAGTTAGTTAGTTCTGATTAATTTAATTTACCTCAAGGAGTAGTACCCAAATTTTTACTCTCTTAAATGGGTAAAACCACTACATGAAAAATAATTTTGGAAAAGTGCGATGGCGAAAATTATATCCTACTTACGCGTCCCAGTCCAACTAAGATTATATAACTAACGGAAAAAGAGTTCTCTGGAAAGTGGCAAAGCGTCATAGCCACCAACTGTAAGCATATTAATATTAGATGTTCCCGATGGAGTGGATCAAGTTTTTATAATCATAAAGAAAACTTTTAGTATAGTTTTGCTCGCTGCATGCGATGCAAATTATAATTTTACATATGCTTGTATTAGGGTTGGGGTCCTAATTATCCGAAAATATTAGTACCCAGATATAGGGTATAGTAGTTTGAAAATTTCCAAAATTTCAAAAAATGGGTTGTATTTCTCATTCGCTTGAGTTAGGAAATCTGAAATGAAATCTGAGAAGAAAATTCGATCCGGTTAAAAATATGGAACAGTTTTCATATTGGCCGAATCAAAACTAAAATATGGAATATATTTTTCACATTACGCCATCATTATGTAAGAGTATGAATACGAATTATTTACATGAATGAAATCGCGGAGAAGGTAGCTCAGCATTTGCCATTAACATTACGGTGAATTAATGAAACTATAAAAAACCTGAGCAAACGGTATATTTTTGCAAATCGGAATGTTCGATCTAATCCATCTGATGAAATTGCGAATAGCAAACAAACTGACCAGATTCATTCATTTATAAAAATTGATGTGAGTGCTAAGAAATAGATTTTTATATTACCGACTCACATCTATTTGAGTGAATTAAGGAACACAGCTTAGTAAATTAGACCAATTATTATAATTTCAGTTTATAAATGAAGGGGCCGCTGATCAGTAATAGTAATTATGGACATTTTTAATTTTTTTTTGGTGTTATGAAGAATAAAAATAAAGACTAAAATCATATTTACTAACAATTTTCTTAATTTTATTATACGAAACTGAAAAATTCGTTATAACGAAACTTCTAAACTAACATACATATGTATATACACATAATAATTTGCTGTTTTTGTTTTAGGACAAACATAGGACACACTTTGGACAAACTTCACCCACTTCTGCAGATCATTAAAACATGAAAATACTAAAGTTAATTTTTGAGAGGGTAAATGCATTTTAAGACAATTAAACTATAAAAGTCGATTTTTCCTCGAGTCCGTAGGCTTAATGGAGTTTAAAGAAAGATTTGCCTAAATTTCTCAACCTATAGTGATAAAAATTCTAAATTTCTGGTTCTGTTCAGAATTTCCTAAATATAACTAAATTTTTGTGCGTATAAAATTCAGATTTTGAAATTTCAATTCGAATTATGAAATTTTAGATAAATGTAATTGTGCGGATTTTCGAAGTAAATTTTAAATTGTGAACTCAAATTTTTGGAATTCTGGAAATAAAATTTTTGAAATTTTGTATTTTACAATTTTGAATTTGAATTATTGAAATTTGAAAATTGTAAGTATGTATGTAGCATAAAAATCTTGCAAAATTTCAAAAATTCCCTACAGTTTATTTTTTGTGGGGTCTTTCGTAATATAATTTAGAATTTGAAATTTCAATAAATAACAACAATAAAAAATAACAACAATAAAAAATAACAACAATAAATAACAAAAATAAAATTCTATTCGGAATTTAATGCCGAAATCCAGCAGATCTTCTTGAATTTTTGGGTCTATCATTTTTCAACTCAAATTTTACAATTCTGAATTCGATCCTATTTTTAATGGAGATTTAAAAATTTTACTAAACATTTTTTTGAAAATTATGGAAAGTTAAATTTCGAGTGTAACTTAACAAGAGTAGTTTTAAAATATTTTGAAGTTTTGAAAATTCGAAATTCAATATATGTAATTTATCTGAATTCTAGAATTGACTTAAAGTTAAAATTCTCAATTTTTCATAGCCTAAACTTGTTGAATTAGAGCCGATGATTGCAGATTAAAATACTTTTGTAAAGGTTTTTTATGTGTTATAAGGAATAAATAATAGATTTCTCGTAAAAATCACATCCAAGCATATTCAATTTAAAATCGATCAAACTGTTTGAAAATTATGCTTATTATTACCTAATTATATAGAAGACATGTATGGTATATAATTGACAAGCGTGGCCAGGAGTTAAAATAAAAAAATTATATTAAATTTTCATTTCATAATTTCGATATTCCCTCCCAGGGATAATATAAATTTATTAGCTTATTATCAAGTAAGTGAATACGATCTAATCATATATAATTATAACATAATATTATTTTCTATATTGCTAAAGCTTATATATCTCGCTAACTGTATGATCACCGAAACCGGCACGATACTTAATTATATTTAATGCGGTCTATGGGCATTAAAACTTCCTCGTATATTCGGCTGCAGTCAAATTACAATTTTTTTTGCATACAATTTATACGATTATATTACTTAATTGAATGCAAATGCAATATATAACATAAGTTCATTGTATCATATTTTATTTATAACTTAAAGACTACAAAAAAAAAAAAACACAACGTAAAATAAAAAATCGTTAAGTAAGCAAAAAATTGATCTACTTACATTATTGGTTATAGATGTTAAATGTTGCGCGCAGAACAAGAAAAACTATTATATTTCGAATAAAAACTAAATATGTATATAAAACGTAATTTAAATTTGATAAATAAAATAATTATAATTGTGTGTACATTTTTAACATTTGACTTGAATGTGTACCATGACATCATACAAAAGGATTTACCTAAATGTATTGCACTATTCCGTCAACGTGTTAAGTATAAATTCGTATTTATTTATGCACAATATGTAAAGTTGTATTATGAAACAAATTTTTAGATCTTGTAGAAAATAACAAGTATTACAACAACAACAATTTATAAAAATAATTGTGTGTATGATATTTAATATTTTTGTTAACAACATGCGCCATGCTCGACGTTTCGTTTCTCCTCGTTCACAGATCTGTGTACAAATAGCTATATATACTATAGGTATGTATATACATAGGAATCATAACGAATAATTTTTTATTTCAAATTGTGAATTGCCATAAAATTTGTATACACACGAGTAACATGATAAATTGGGAAAATAGAGTAAAATCATTTACATACATTACATTAAATGCAGATAATTTTACTTCAAAACTGTCTTACAATGATTAATGAGAATTTTTATGGTAGCAATATAAAATTTTATTGCAAACATAAAAATCATTTTAAAATAGTTGCATAAATAAATGGAATGCAATCTGCTGGAATTACATAAGTAAATAATATATTTCGCTATATCCATATTAAAATGTAACTTTTCTTGGAAGTAGAGTGCGAAAGTTGATTTAAAAATGTCATATAACAATTAACTCCTCCTATTATGTTAATATACCTACATTTTTTAGTATGTAGTGGGTCGAACAGGAATGCAAAACCTGAAAAAAAATCGACAAACATTTACGGTCGTGATGTTCTAAACTGGTTAATTTGCTAACCAAGAACGATTCGATCTTTTAGCTCATCCAGTGGCCCTTCTATGACTTTCGACTACGATTTTCGACGACGGTCGTTTTCCTATAGTAGGCAAAGGAAGAAAAAGGAAAACAAAACAAAAAAAAAAAAGGTCCCCGATCTTTTAACAAGTTCGTTTTCAAGCAAATCAAATAAATTTGATCGAATAATAATAACTCATTTTGTCATGACAATAATCTTTCAATTGAGAATTTAAACCTATATACATATATTGTTGAGGTATACTGCAGCACTTTTCTTCTTCGTCCATGTTAAATAAAAAGCGATTGGTAAAATCTCTCTAAAATACATCCATATTCCATATAGCATGTATACTATACTACTCAAAAAACAATTTAAAGAGCGAACGACGAATAAAGGTTTGTTTATATTATCCGTACGTTTCCTTTCAGACACGCACTGTACAGACAAATATTGTATGAAAGAATATTTGTCTGAAATGATACGTAAGCGAAAAAATACGAACAAAACGAAATAACTCAAACCCATATATAGTATCATTTCATTATCCATTCGATATTCCATCCATGCTGATGCTGTCGCTGATGTATTTTGTACATAAATTATTTTGGTTTGTTGTGATCATGCAACTAAATAGGTCGGTCTTTGTATAGATTTATATGTACGTTACTTTCAGATATTTTTATTTCAGATACCAATGCATTAAAATTATTTTCAGATATTATTATTAAAGGTTTATGATTATCAACATTTTTATTAATATTTACTATCAACATTACTATAATAATACTGACAGTATCATTCGATTAAATATCTGACATTAAATATTTAATTTAATTTATTTTTAATTTTTATATTCTGGTTTTTTGTTTGTATTGTACGTAGTAGAGTGTTGACTGTACGTAGTTACGAGTATATACGATCGACACAACGAAATAATACGAATCAATGTCTGTGCGGAAACGTACGGATAATATAAATACTTGATGTCTGTGCCGGTACATGTCTGTAAGTAAGGAACTGAACGGATAATATAAACCAACATTAATGCAAAAGATAAACGAGAAAAAGAGATTTCAGAAATAGAAATTTGTAGATATGAGAGATTGATATTATTTTTCCAATCGGTCTTTTTTAACCAACTAGTCATTTTTAACCAACCTATTTTTGACCAACTGATCGTCTTCTCAATTTTCTCTATACCATTGGCTAGTTTAAGGCTTGTACACGAGACTGGATTTCAAATCCAAGAAAATCAAATTCGATCTCTATCTGGGAGAATTTTTGTGTGATTAAGAGAATTTTTGTGTATTAAGGTTCTACTAACCAATTTGAGTTTTCGTTCAATGAAAAGATCAGGTTAGATCAGTTTTGCACATCACTAATTTACAGTAGAAGAACTCGCGTTAAGATGAATGCCGTATTCCGTGAATTCTGGGTAACGTGAAAAAACTTTTAATTACATGTACTACTCTGTAATGTGAAAAATTAGAGAGCTCGATAACGGAAATTAAATTTTGTACACTTTCGCATGTCCAATTGTACACATAAAACTTACTATATATGTACTATCGCCTTCAAAAGTTGGTTGTACAATAAAACATAAAACTACTTAGTTTTCACGATTTTGATGGCAGCAACAATCGCATTTTTTTATATAAACATTTGTAAATATAATTATGATAAAAAATAGGGTGATCTGATATCTGACGGATACATGAATCCATCGGATACATTTCACGCAAGCCTAGCTTTTCAGTAAGTTGCATAAACTTGCCTCGTAAAATGGTAAATTATATATTTTTTTCGTTAGAAAACTATTGTATTGAAATAGAAAAAGAGGTTTTCAGAAAAAAGAACTATTGATCGGTTGCCTCAGAACGGTAGACCAAAATTATTAAATGAAGTTCAACGAGAAAATATTGTAGAGGAGTTTACTCTGAATCCATTTATGACTGCAGCTGCAACTGTGTCGGCATATAACGTCTCTGCACTAACTATTTTGCGAACAATAAAAGACGCAGCTCAAAAACAAATTTTAACCAACGCACATCGAGCAGCGCGGATAGCTTTTGCAGAAGATAATTTAAACACGGACTGGGAAAAAATTATTTTCATGGACGAAAAAGTTTTTAGGTCCGATCATCATGCTAAGCTATCGCCTAAACAATATGAGATATAATGAAAATATATCCAAAAGACAAGAATAAGTGGCTAAGTGTCCTGTGGAGTATGGGGATGGATAAGTGCAGGTAGCGTCGGTGAGTTATGTGAAATTTTACAACACATAAACTGTCGGGAATATTTGGAAATTCTAAATGAAATAATGATACCGTCAGTTACTACTGTTTATTCGGAGGAATTTCCAATTAACTTTATGCAGGATAATTCCGCAATTTATAGATCACGTGAATCTATAAGTTGGATAAATCGAGACCTGCAAATCCCTCCTATCGTTTGGCCTTCCATAGCGTATAGCGCCCACTTAAATCCAACAGAAAATGATTGGGGTTATATGGTTAACGATTGGAAGCCTCTTTACCGACAAACGAGGGAAGTAGTCTTAGAATAAGTTTCTTAAAAATCGGAAGAGCTAAGAGGTAACCGGAATTTTTGCCAACAGCTAATAGCTTCGCTGCCAAATCGATTACGTGAAGTAATCGATGATGATGAATACTGGATACATTATTGAAATAATTACTTATATTCCTTTTTTACTTCTTATTAGTTTTAGTATTTATTACTTCATTACCTTTCTACTAAATCCAGGATTAGGATACATTAATTAAATAAATTTAATTTGCGAAATAATTCAAAAAAAACAATTTTCTTTACACTACTTCCAATGGTAATCCTGTTAAGTTTTTAGGTTTACCCTATGTTTTCAATACAAAATAATTCATAACTTTAGTGGGCTGCTAGTTTGAAAAAACACATAGTTTTTTCTCTGTGTAAAGTAAATTTTTGAAAGTGATAATACATATATTTTCGTACAATTCGGGGATTCCCAATTCGTTCTTTTTTTCATAATTTGAATCGAGTAACGGTGAAATGTATCGTAAGAGAAAATACTTTGTGTTGTGAGCTAGGATAGTTTATAAAAAGTGGTTTGTGCTTTATGATAAATTGTTCCTAATTAAAAAATGGGTTAAAAATTTAACAGTCTTAACTTTTAGTGGAAAAATCGGAAATTATGGAATAATTGCGTAAAGAGGCAAGCGTTACAAATTTATCGAAAAAAATACAATGTTGCTAAGTCCACTATTTGCGCAATTAACAAAAAAAAGTGAAGGAATTCTAAATGCGGCGAACTGGAGAAAATATTATATCGTTGGTTTCTTCGGCAGCGCGATAAGTGGCGATATGTTTAAAGAAAAGGGTAAACTTTTACATAGTCAAATAAATGAAAACGAAACCACATTCCATGCAAGTGATGGATGGCTACAACGTTGTAAAATCCGTTTTGGCATGCGGTTTCTGAAAATTACTGGGGAAAAGTTGTCCTCTCAACCTGAGCTTGTGGAGCCATTTAAACGAAAATTGCAAGCCAAAGCGATTGAACTTGATCTGTCTGTAAACCAAATTTACAATGCAGATGAAACGGGCCTGTACTGGAAACTATTACCAAAAATAACTTTTCTTTCGTCACTCGAAAAGAACGCATCTCTCCATAAATTACGGCCGTTGGTAATTGGAAAAGCGAAAAATCCACGAATAACAAAAAATTTTACTGTCCGGTCGACTACAAACATTCTAAAACTGCGTGGATGACAGCTGCAATATTTAAAGACTAGTTCCACCAAATCATTTGTACCACTGGAAAAAATATTATTAAACCAATGAATGTTAATTAAACTCTTTATCAATTAGGAACGAACATTTTTGAAAAGTAAAAATCTGCCAGTAAATGCTCTTTTATTGTTGGATAATGCTCCATCTCATCTACCTAAAAACTTAAAATCAGACGATGGATTAATAATAACATTGTTTATGCCACCAAACGTCACACCACTCATTCGGTCAATTCAATGGACCAAAATGTAATAAGAATAACAAAACTTTATTACCGTACTAGTTTATTACCTTCAATAGTGGCTAATGAAAATGATATATCGAAGTCGCTAAAAAAGTTAAAGATGCTATTCTTTGTTTAACAGCTGTTTGGGAAAGACTTGAGCAAAGTACCATCGATAAATTTTGGAAAAACATATTAAATTTTGTTGGAGATAAGGAAGATCTAGATGACGACGTTCCATTAAATGTTTTGAGCAATCGGTGGAATGCTGAAATTACGTCACCAATAAAGCAAACTATCGACATTCTTCATATCATTTATCCTCAGGTTTGTGTAGCATTAGTTTTTCTAATACTTCTTTTAAATTATGCTTACAAAATTTAATTGGATAAGCGCATTGTTGCAGAAGTAAATGCATGGAATGCAGATGTGCAAATTGAAGTAAATGAAATACAACAGCGACAGCGACTTGGACATTATTCCCGAGCCGAAAGAAAAAATTCGACCGAAGAAAGCAATTGAAATTTTCAATAAGGCTTTACAATGGGCAGAAGAATACAGGGTGAATTTAAAAAAAATAATAGTTTTGCGAAGTTTGAGGGACAGAGCCATTTTAAGAAGCTTGAAAACAAATAAACGCCAAACAAGAATTACTGAATTTTTTCCTAATAATTTTTTTATATAGTACATACGAATACATAATGATAAACAGATTTAAAACCCATTACTGATCCCTTACTGAGTCAACTATTTGGCTCCAACGGTTTCGATCCTGAGCTTGGTCTTCATACTGTCTAAAACAATCTGAAGAGGCCAAGTCATCGTGGAACCATCGTCGCCTGCAACGACCTCTGCGCCTACCATATGGTGGCTCTTCTTTTAGAGATCGCTGCATAATTCGTTCCGGATCAGCACGCAGAACGTGACCGAGCCAGCGTACTCGCTGAGATCATACTTCATGTACAATATCGGGGATCTTCATCGGATTCCTCGAAATTGTACAGAGCTCGGTATGTACCATCTATTTCGCGTTTTGGGCCGTAAATCACGCTTTGTAAAGCTTCAGGTTCACGGCACTTGATAAGTGTTTAGATTTTAGCGGTGGCCTTAGAGGATACAAAGAACGACATACGTACATACGTCATATAATTACTTATGTAAGTAATAATTTAACTGCCGAACTGAATTTTGTATTGTGATATGTGTAAATATGACGAATTGAACTTGAATTAAATAAATGAATAATCTTTCATTTATATATTTGTTGTATTTTAATAATTATCAAAACCCAATCACTGTAAACTTGTGAACATCGGACTTTCAAAATAAAAAAAAATCAACTCTTGCAAACATGAACATTCTCGTTAATATGAACTTGCTTGGTTTTATTTTGTTCTCGTTATCGCGAGTATACTATATATAGAACAGAATATCATTTCCAGTCCTATATTTATCCTAATCGAATTCAATTAAACTTTGTTGTTTCTGTTCTTACACAAACATAGGCCGTGTCAACTTCTACAAGTAACAAAAATTAAAAAATCAAAATCAGTTTAAAAATTCAATGAAAACAATAGACAACGTTTTATACAAAAACCATCGATACCAAATTTTATCCGAACGTTCCAAGTACTTACATAGTAAAACACACGAAAAAATATCTTTCATCAGTGCTAGATTATTTTTCGTATGTTTTACTATGCGAGTGCTTGGCAAGATCGACTAAAATTTGGCATCGACATTTTATTTTTTTATGAGATTACATTTACTATAATTGAGATATTGAACATTGCATAACTTCGGGGGATACCCAAATAATAAAATGTCGGTTTAAAAAAATATATTTTTAGTAATTCGGGTGTCATCATATGATTTTGAAAACCAGTCTTTTGGTATATTTGTTGAGGATATCAGGTTTCTAGTTTCTCAATATATATACAAAATAAAATATTGAATAATTTAGAATAATGTTTTTAAAAAATTTAATTTATTTTTATAAATAATATAATGATATAACAATTGCACTTAATAAATAATTCAAAATATTTATGTATTTATAGTGTTAGTTATACAAAATAATGATTGTTATAGGTGGCGTACAATGGCATCGTATGTTGATGTTGTTTCGATTGTGATTTCCGTGATTTACTGACTAACGCTTCGACCATCCGGGCTGATGCGGCTCGTTGTTCGATCGAATACTCTTCGGGGAATACGACTGGCCCCGACGAATTAACATTATTCGATTGTTTTTTATTACGACCAGCTCCGCTTTGACTCTGCTTATTCTTAGTACTTCGGAAATAATTTGAATAATCGTTACGAATTCCATGTTGCTTTTGATGAGGATGTTGATGATGATGATGATGCGATTTAGTTTGTACCGAAGTTGTTGCATAATGTCTTAAACCAGGTGTTGTAAGTGGTTTTACTTTTGATTTTTTTATTAATCCCGGACTATTATGGCGACCTGAACTTATAATTTCTGTTGTACGATGCGATTGAGCATTTTTAATGGCGCGCTCTGGTTTTTGTTTTTGTTTTGTAATCGTAACATCTTCGTAGTATTCCAAACCGGAAATTGGTTGGAAATCGGTATCATGCTGTACTGAGGCATGAAATTTAGTTAGCTCCTCGTCACTAAATTTATATTTCGCATCCAAATCGTATTCGTTCTGCGTGGATTTGGATGGATTAAAATTGGATAGATCCGGTGCCTTAACAATTTTTACTTCGGGTTTAAGTTCGAGACTCGGTTTAAATTCGGTTTGGTCGTGAATTTCCTTGTCGTAACTATAATAGTTGTGTACCGGCTCGTGTTGAATAGCTTTTGGTTGGGGATGCCGAACTCGTAGTTGATGCTTGTATTCAACTGGTTTACGAAATTCAAGTTCATCTTCATGCTGATAAATTACTTTTGGCTGGTAGTATTGTATTGGTTCTGATGAGAGCTCAACATTTGGTTTAATTTCGATTAGTTGCGGAATTGATTTAATATTTTTGCTCAATTCGGCAAAGTCAGGTTTCGGCTTGAGATCTGAACTTAATACAATATGTTCTTGTTGTTTACTGTAATGGTTGATTTTTGATTGCGACTGCTTACCACCGTCATCATCGAAGGTATGGTAATGAGAAACTGGAACTGGGTGGACATTTGGTCCGTGAGTTTTTACCACTGCATTAAATCCGCTATCCTTATCGGCTGTGTAGTCAACCGTACGAATTGAACCATCTGGTTCAACAACGCTATAATGTCCTTTCACTACACCACCGACATCTCTACTCTCCCATTGTGATTTGACGTCGCCGGTGTGTACATCTTTGACACCGTAGCTGAACGCGTAGGCCGGGTGGTTCTGCGAAATAAATAAAAATTGTATTTTAAAAAAATTAAATTAAGTAAATAGGCGTCATGTCTGCGCACTAATCATTAAAGTTTAATCACTGCTCGTCTTAAAATTATAGAAAGTGAATATTAATTTAATTTTTATTAATAAGTAATAACTGTTAAAAAACGTTATTTAATTTAAAATCGATTCGATTTAATACTATAATAATTTGAATGTCAACTATAAGTGTAATTGTGCGGTACACGATCGCGTAATCACCTTATATGTAAGTGTTTTTGCTAGCTTTTATTAAAGCGAGATTGTAAGTAATTTGTATTATAATCACTAAATATCAATCGTGACCTTAATCACAAATAATAATAATTCTTTTTTTTAATAAGTCAATGTACACATTCTCACGAATCGCTCAATATTGATTGATAAAAATCTTGTTTGAAATTTATGCGGTTTTCGCGTTTTCTTTTCTGCGGTGACTTGCTTACAAGATAATATTGTTAGAGAGAGATTGTTGTTGCGCTGTCAGACTTTGTTCATAATATTGTAACAACAAAAAAAAACGATTAAATTATATCAATCAGCTGGTGGATATTAGGGTTATTATATTATTATTAAACTGGTATCAATATATTTAATTTGTTTTAATTACTTAATTGACCTTTCAAGGTGGATTTAATGAAATGAAAAAAAAAATGTGATTAATTCGCTTTAAATATATTTAAAGGTTGTTGCAGGTATAAAATGTTAGCTATCCGTATGCGTTCTATTCGCAAAAACTAGATCATTGTTGCAAATTTATATGGAGAATGAAAGTATGTATGTAGTTAGAGTATTAAAATTTTTGGATACCAAATTTTAGACGACTTTTCCAAGCACCCACATAGGAAAACACACGAAAAATTGTCTTGCATTAGTACGAGAATTTTTTTTGTGTATTTGGTATCGAATTTTTAATATTTATAAAAATCATATACTCGGCTATAAGATGTGACATTCTTTGATTTTTCAATTTAGTTTTGCACCGGTTTGCAATCACACTAGTTTTCACAATTAAATTGAAGTAACAAATTTAATTTTGCGGTTTGCTCTGCTATCTCAAATTGAACGAGTTTCTTTTCAGAATACAATTTAAAGCTTGTTAATGCCAAATTAATCCTGTTATTATATTAATAAATATGGAATTATTTGGTTTTTTGTGATTTCAAGATAATTTCTCATTATAACTTGTTAACATTTTAATTGAATATTTATCAACAATTTTATTTTTCATGCATATAGTTCCAAAAACAAAACCAGTAAACGTATATGAAATGTTTAAATTAATTTAATTATTCTTTTAATAAACAAATAAAAGCCATAATTTAATTATAAAAAAAAATTAAATTAAACCGAAGTAGAAGGTGACATGAGTGTGAGTCACTTAAGCTACGAGTATGTACGTATATATATACCCAATTAATTGCAATACATTTTTTTTTCTTATAATTTATTGTTATATATTTTATAACGTATATTTAACGATCTTGTACATGTTGTGATCTTGCTGTGATCTAGTGCATATACATATATTTATATGTATATATAGTTTATGTGCGCGCGATTATGTAATTGCAACTTTTGCAACCATTTTCATTGAACCGCAAAGCACAATGAATATAACTTCATCATAATCGATCATTTTAATTTTTAACTATAGTCATCAAGTATATATGGAAATTATAATTGAAATTGAAAATCTCATTCACTCGCGCGTATATATGTAAGTATACGCATGTATAATTTCAACTTGTCACGGAAATTATTTATAATAAATCATTTTTTAATTTTTTCTAATTGAAATTAATAATAAATAATTGTTCATTTAGATAGCGGTACAATTAGGTTTAAACGTCACGTTTAAATTATATAAATTTATTAAAATGCAGCGTGCGTATATATACACTAGATATATGTACTCGTACATAAGTAATATTTTTGTGTCCTACCCAAAAAACGATAAATCATTAAATTTGAAATTCTATTCAATTTATCGAATTGTATTATATGTACTCGTATATGTATGTACAAGTAATTCAATTTTATGTTTTTGTGATTTATTTTGTGACTTATTTGAGACTAGAGATTAATAATGTTTCTTGTATATGTAAGTGTACGGCATATAGAGAGTCATGTGATATTTTTTTTTGCTTATATGTTTTGTTTGGATTGAGGCATTTATAACAAACCATAAATTTCACATCATATTTGTTCCACTAAATTTATAACAAATTGGCATGTACAGAACCGATTTGTTATAGAACTGTCAAATTTTAAATTTTTGTTCTCCTATATGGTGTATTAAAATTGTTACTTAATCGTATGTAGCTTATCGATATGGTGCTTGATTGAGAATTTATATCAAATGGTAATAATTTAAACAGCGTCTGTTTCTCATGTAAGAGGCGGCTGATTTTACGTGGCAGGAGGTATAAAATGCTAGAAGAAGGATACCTTGAACAAAAAACCAACGATGATCCTGAATACAGGAAAATATACGGTGCAGGGACTCGGAAACCCAGTACCGGCGACATTCGGGAATAAGCAAGTTGGCTCCCAGTCATCGAAATCAAACGACCTCAATGTCTCCGCAGTGGTGTACTTGGCTGCTAGGACAGATATTAATACAAGATGATGAGTATCCTTTTCATATATATTAGTCTCATAGCTGAGTAATACAGAGAGAAAATGAAAACCTGAAAAGGATCATCGAACCAGGTAAAGCAAAAAAGCAAGTCTGTAATGAATATTACACAGACGAAGAAGAACTCGGAAGAGAAATAGGAACAAATTCCCAGTGGATACTAGGATCAAGAAGCACAAGTAAAACCGCCACATTCAACATGTCAGTTTCCGATGTAGAGGAAGTGGCAAGAGAATCTGATTGGATCGTGAAAAAAACAAGCCCAGAAAGAAAAGAAAAGTGAATCATCGCCAGAATATGTTGAGCAGGGAACGCAAACATCAACATCGAGGAAACCAACTACTCAGTGCAACGATGAAATTTCTAACACCGAAAAAACAGCATCCACCAATAAACATAGTTGGTATTAAAGACTATACGGCTGTCGAGGCTCTGATGATGGACTTCAAGCTAGTAGCACTAAATAATGATATTTGGAAGGTAAATGTTCCAGTCTCAGATAGTGGAATAAGACCAATTAAGGTTATGGCTAGAGGACTACATCAGACATGCGAGAGTGAAGATATAATTGCCGAGCTGAAGAGTAAAGGATTCGACATTAAGGATGTTGCGAACATCATTAAAATAGAGAGAAAGGAAGTTGATAAAGACAACAGTGTCGTCACAAAATGCTTGCTACCGCTTTTCATGCTAACGTTTGGCAAGGAAAATATTCAAAAAAATTCAAGATATTCGAGCAATTCAAAATATGAAAGTCATAATTGAACCAGTAGCAACATCCAGCTAATTACCATGGTTGTGAGGTAGCTAAAGAACAAAATATAAGAAATCGCGCTAGAAAGTCTGAACTAAATCATAAAAACCATGCTAGTGAAGCCCCGACCAATCGACAGACAAATCGGGAATTATATAAATTACGAAGAAAACAATCATATGCATAGGTAACCCACGGTTAAGAGGCAAAAGCAAAAGATAGAACGACAGACAAATTTGGAGAGGTGTAATTTTGAATGCGAATAAACGATGGTCTACACCAAATTATTACTGTCACGACAGTATTTACTTTCATCCCGAAAATATATCACTATAGCGACACTATTCACTGTCACGACATTTTGGACAGCCAGGACAATTTCTTCATACGTTTTTTAAATTTTCTTCGAGCGCAAAGTATCGGAACTTTGAAAATACTGTAATTGGAGTTATCGAAATTTATATACAAATGCAAATAATATATAAGTTCCTTACAAGCGATTCAAGAGCACTTCAGATATAGCGTTGGATTCACTGAAGTTTCGACTAAAATTTCACTCACTTCCAAAAACATTGTATCGGGAATTCGGGCCAGATACAAGTTTTTTGGAATTATCTGAAACTTTAGTCAAATCTTCTACGAATCTAATGCTATTTTAGTAATTCCTGTGAACCCGCTTGTATAAGAGACAATTTTTTTGTTGATATCTAAAAACATTGTGAAAACTATTGAAATCCTCTGCAATTGCTTTGTTTTATTTTAGTAATGGTTTTAATTTTATTTAAATTAAATGGTGGTTTTTTCTTGTACAGTTATTTCGAAGATTTGTGTGTAGAACTTTTTATTTAAATAATGATTATAGTTTTGTTTAATATATCATGAAAGTATATTAGTCTTGTCCTAACGAAAATATGGAATTTACCCGGCGGAAATTGTTGGTTAGCTTCACAGAGTTTTGATGTATTAAGTAACGTTTACATGACTCACAATCTAGGAGATAAACTATGATATAAGGGAAGTATGCCCAAAATTAAATTACATTTTTGGTATATAAGTAAAGTCCTTCAGATTAAAATTTATAAAGCAACCATCATCATTTGGTCACTGACAATTGGCAGTTTTCGCACAAATCAGAAAAAGAGAAGAGGTTGGCTATTAGATTCGATTAGGTGGTTGGCTGCAGGTTTACTAAAAAATAACTTCATATACTTTTGCTCCATATAAAAATATTCACAAAATTCACAGAAAAGTGCAAACCCGAAAGCGAACTACAAAGTGTTGTGAATAGAAGAAAAAAGCACAAATTGTGAAAATACGAGATTCTGCAACAAAATACAAAAACTTCATTAGAAGATCAACCTGATTTTTTTAAATTAATAAACCCCATTATATTACGCGTATACGTCGGAAAATGTACTCTTATGAAATAGAGTTAAAATGTCTTCAGAAGGTCATTTCAAGTTGAAACTAATTAACTAAAGGTCTGTAACCTGTAACTATGTGTTTTATAAAATAATACTAAATGTAAATATTGTAAAACAAAGGGTCTCCCGTTCGAAAATTAAAACATAGAAATTCAGAAATTATTTCAACCCCATTACATGAGAAGTGGCACATACTGCTGTATCACAAAATTTTATATTTTAAAGTTCTGTTGCACTACAGACAATTGTTATTTTCAAATTCAAAAAATAAGATTTTTGATGTGTTTATTTAATGACTGCACCTGTTAATCCCTCTTGAATTATCGGTAGAAATGGTTGGTTTAAAATGATGAAATCAAATCATGCGACCGAGGTAATAACTGAATTTTAGTGTGAAATTTAGCTTCAATGGTTGTGAATTGCTCGATTATGGATTGGAGTTCAATCTACTTCAATCAATGGTTTAATTCGTGACTTGGAAAACTAGTTTGAATTAGTCGGAAGGGTCAAATAGCGGCTTGCACCCTATCTGAGATCAACTGTTCACTGTATTTAATAATTATGATATGACTTGTTTAACTGAGTCTTACCTTAATGGATCAATTTATGATCATGAAGTTGTTGATGATCGCTACTATGTTTTTCCCATAGATCATGACCTGACAATATTTTCAACTACTTTACCTGCCGAATTAACCACTGTCTATTATTTTTAACATGTCGTTTAACTTTGGTATATTTCTTTTTCCGGTCTTTAAAAAAGGTAACAAAGGTATAACATTCAAAATTATAGGCCCATGTCAATACTGAATCAAGAAGTAGAGAATAGCATAAGCATCTTACAGCATGCGGTTTCTATGAGAAGCGCTCAGTTTTGACAAATCTTCTTTAATTATACTTTTAATAGTGTTGATAAAGGTTTCCAAGTTGATGTGATGTCTATACAGACTTTCAGAAAGCTTTTGACACAGTTTCTTATGACATTTTAATTAAATCTAAAAGTAAAGTTTTATTCATAATTTTTATCACCGATCTACCTAGTACATTCAAATGTTCACATTTATTTTACGCAGACGACTTAAAAATATGCAAAACGTTATGTACACTACAAGATTTAACCATGGGTATATAATATTTCTGGTGTCAATTTAGTTAGAGTTAACCTTATTTACTGATTTAGCAGTCCCATACGACTAAAATCTCTCGTTCGAGAAGCAAATCGAATTTATTTGTTCAAAAGCACATACAATTTTAGGATATGTTTTTCGTAGAGGTAGAGAATTTCGTAAAGGTTTTCCAAAGTTTTTATTAGGCTCTTTAATAGTCTTGTCAGAAGTGTATACTGGAGTATGCATCACAAATTTGGCATCTGTTTTACAATAAATATTTTAATGTTTCAAGGTTTATAGTATTTTTCTTTGCTGCGCACGCTGGCTGCATTCCGTATGACACCATAGGCTGAAATTATTTAATTTCCTTAGTTTAAGAAATATAGGAGACTAGTATGAGATGAATTACTGCTGTATAAGTTATAGTAAATTTTCATTTTGAAACTGCTGCATTGTCTATATACAAAATAATCATAATTATTTCTACTAACCGACTTTTGAAATTGCAGACAAGCCGCATAATGAATCGTTTGGTTCCTTGGATTTGTTTTTCTCGTCTCTGTGTCATTATAGATTATGTATCTATATCAAATGTTAGTTTCAGATTTGTTATCAAAGTATATACTAATAATTAATGGTTTCAAGTATATGTATATATGCAATTTGAAATTCTCAATTCGTCTAGACACATCTATAAATAAATTTAGATCATAACCTTTAAGCACTCACCTTAATAACAAAATCAATAATAAAAAATCTTATAATACATATCCGTTCGACATTTTTTTGCCATAAATATATTTCACCCTTGTGGTCTTGCTGAACCGTGTACAAACTCAAGTTATATAAATATACTATTTATACGCATATATATAGAGACAGCGACAAAACATAAATAAAATATCGAGATCAAACAATAAAATTTACAAATTTATTGGATTTTCTAATACTGTTTCTATCTATAATTAATTATAAATAAAAAAAAAATCAATTTTTATTATCAATTCAGCCATGGTCTAAATATATGTTTTGGATATAAATGTACAACAACAAATTACCAATACATAAAATTTAATTAAATTTATTTCGATTGAAACACTCGTATACACAAATGATCTAACAAACTATACTTATTAAATTCAAGCTTTGATTATAAAGCAAAAAGTTGAATTATGCAGCAAACTGCGGATGAAAAAGAAATTTTCCTTTCACTTTCTATATATATGCGCGGTATATCTATATATAGATAAATTTTCATTCTTGTTATTATAAGAAAATCTTGTATTAGTGCGCATGCGATAAATAAAATCATAAGTTAAAAACAAAAACAAACTACATACATACTTATATAAAATTAATAAAATATCAGATCAAATTGTGCAAATAAATGATTTATTTCGAATCAAAAAACTTAAATTATTACTTTGCGAACAAGCGACGAACCTTAAAAAAAAATTCTATACTACGCGCGCGAAACTAGAACATTTAATTACAGAAGTAACAACGAACATACGAATATGCTTTATACATACCTTACACAACAAACCATATATGTAGGTGTTTGTGGCGGTATATACATATAGTTTATGCGCTAACAAAAATTTATTTAAGACATTTTTTGTTGCGTTCGCAAATTTTTTTTTTATTGCATTTTATCTTATTGTTGCCGTTATATATTTGTGTACATATATACTATATACTCGTACATACATGAAATGTTGTCTTTATACCATATTTAATTTTCTTTTCATGTTGTCCTCGTATATACGCTGTATTTTCTTAATCCAATTACTAAATATTATTTATTGTCGTTCTTTTTGTATATATCTTAGGGCACATTAGTTATATTGTTGTTTGTGCGGTTTCGCGCGTTAAACTAGAATTTTGTATATATAATGTATGGATATACATATATATATATATATATATATATATATATATATATATATATATATATATATATATATATATATATATATATATATATATATATATATATATATATATATATATATATATATATATATATATATATATATATATATATATATATGCGTGCGTTATACATGGTGGAAAACTAATTAGTATTTTGGTGTCGAAAAATGTGTGAGAAATTAAATTTTATTGTGTATAGTACAATAGCATGAAATGCGGCGCCACTTTGACAAACCGTATATCTAACAGCAGCAAGTTCCATCTAATTATATTTTAAATTATGTGACTATAGCGCAGAGTCTAATCATGCTATTGGAACAAATTATAAGCAAAAATAAGAATTTAGCAACCAATTATTAATTTAGAGGATTATAATATTGAGACATGTAAACTTATAGAAATATTCACTTTACAAATCAAAGGAAGCCTAATTAATTAATAAATTGTTTAATAACACATCTAAAATCTGTTATAAATAAAATGATTGAGTATCCCTAGCGAATGAAGAGTATTAAAATACTCTCACTTTAAGACACTCGATACGAGCTGGATAAAATATCTACATTTAAATTTTGGTTCTTATCTTGGATGATCTGTCAAGTTGCCAACAACTTTTACGAATTTTCCCAATGAGACGTTTCGCATCTGTCCTTCTAATAAATTACATAGACTATATAGTTACTATTTACTTGCTCTTATATAGATTATGAATGATATTTTTCAGAATGTCCTAAATGTTAAAAATTGATACTACAATGGTTCTCATCCCACACATTAATATATATACTACAAAGACCAAAGAATGACTTATGGTGACCTTGGATAATCTTTGATAACCTTGGTTTTTAGTTACAGGGCAATATTATATTATTTTAAATGGGAAGAGGAGTTTTTGAGTTAGCCAGTTGATACGACCTATGTCCGAACAAATAGTAATCTTTTGTTTGCAGGTACTGTTTTGAAACCGCAGTATAGGTAAAACGTTTTAGGATAGGCATGTTTAAGGTGGTGATCATTTTTCTACACCAAAAAAATCAATCACGATGGTTTACCGATTATAGATTGTGATTACATTGATTTATTATTATTGATTATTGTATAAATTGAAATTGCTATTTAGACATTTTAACTGTCAAATTAAAGAATGTTTCTAATTTTTTTTAAAACGATAACAGAAACTGCTTTTTTTCCAGAAGTTATTTTGAAAAATTGAACTTTTAAGGTTGGTTCACGAGGTCGGATATACCCAAGCTATTTACATCAGACCATAGAATAACAATTTTTTGGTTATGAATTATTTTGTTGATTTTATTGGTTTAGAGCTCGAAAGTAAATAGCTCGGGTAACTGTCGTATCAACTGGCTGATTTTGATAAACTTATTGGAAACTTAGATATTTTTGATCAGGCACCGTCTATTATTTTTCTATCTGAAACATGGGTTTATTACCAAGAATTAAAATTTTTCAATATTCCAAATTATAATTGCATGTTACATTATTGTAACAACAATTATAGGGCAGGTGGTGTATGTGTATTTTATAACTCCTACTTAGATTGTGTGCATGAAGTAATTTCGCTTCAATCAACTGACATAATTATTTTGTCTATGAATGTAAATAACGTTAAATATGTTTTTGTTATAGTCACGTTACAGGTTACATGTCTGTTCGGTATCTACTTTTGTGTAAATTTAAAAATGACATTGCTTCAGTGCATGAGTTACGAATTTCTGATCATCATTTAATTAAAGTTGATATTATGAGCTTAGTTTCAAAGGATCTAGACCTAAGACGGTTGATCATAATAAATTTGATGTAACTCAGTTCGTTCCTAATGTCTCTGCTTTCGATTTCTCTTATGGGTACCTTCTTACAGATTTTGCTTTAATTTTAGTTGAAACAAATTCAATTTGGGTTGTAAAAATTATTAAACGAGATTCAAAAGTAAGGCACTAACCCTAAATATCAAATGGATGGTTATGTTTAATGCAGCAAAAGAAAAAGGTTAACAAAAAAATTAAAACACATCCCCAGAACATGAAACTTAAGAGTTATTTTAAAAGCTTTGTCGCAAGGATGATCCCATTGTTTCTGATAAACTTTATTATTATAATAATAGAATTAGTAAATTCGGCAGTGATAGCAAGCTGACTTGGTCGGTTGTTAATGATGTGTTGGGGAATGGTTCCAAACACTCTATTGATAAGATATTGTCTGTCGATTCAAAACTTTTGATAGGTTCAGATGCAATAGCCAATGAGTTTGGTAAATATTACTCGCAAATTGTATTGGATTTAAGAGCATCTAATAATTCGGTGTCTTCATATATGACTCATACTGTTCTAATGATTGATAGTTTATAACTCCCATTTTAGTGAAGTTTATTAATCAGTGTTTTGTTAATGCTAGTGTTCCAGATGCTTTAAAGTTATTTCCGTTATATAAAAAGAGCAAAGAAACATTTATGGATAACTTTCGTTCTATTGCTATCCAACCTACTATTCTAAAAATTCTCGAAAAAACAATGATCTCATATATATGGCAGGGAAAAGTACTGAGACAGCGTTTAATGAGTTTTTGAATAGTGACCATATAAATTTAAATGAAAAAAATCGTTGATATTAGAAGAGCATTCGATATGGTTGATCACAAAATATTGTTGCATAAGTTATGGTCACTTGGATTCAGAGGCAAACATTCGCTAACGATATTGCTCTAACATACTGTAGAATGAGCTCAGGTGCGGTAACATATACTACCAACTCTGACATGAGATTGCTTCGTTCTTGGCTTGATGAACACAAGTAGTTATTAAGTCAAAAACAAAGGTGATGCTTTTTAAAACAGATAATGATCCATATACGCGTTATATTCCTATACTATGTATTTTACAGCATGCATGTGCGAAATTGTGATTTGGTGAATTGTAGTGATTATTACCTAAAAATTGATACTGTGAGTTCATTTAAGCACTTAGGCCTGAATTTTGATGTAAACCTAAACTGGCGAATTCATGCACAGTATAGTTGAAAGAGCACCTTAACTCTGCGCTTCGTGCTATTTATCCGTTGCGTAAATTTTGTCCATCTCATGTATTGCTGAATTTTTATTATGCTTATATGTTGAGTCTCGACTTACGTATGGTTTGCCATGATTATATTATAAATGTCGTTTTAAACGTCGACGAGATCATACTGGGCCTATTTTTGTAAAGCTTAACACTTTCCCAGTTCAACATCTTTACATATTTAGAGTGTTGAAATTATTTTATTCGCGATATGGACATCGGTTGCCGAGATTGAATACACCGTATGATGTGCGCAATAACTACCGTAGTTTTTACAATGTACCGTGAAATGGTTTTAAAGAATTTTCACGAACACAAGTTTTACTTAAAGTGTCAACCGCACAAGATTCAATTCACTCATCAATATTGTTTTTGGGTCAAAAATATAAAGGGAAACTACTGAAAAACTTGCAAACAAAAGATTCATCAACTGGCTATCGGAAAATCTCGAATCAAAAAACCACTAAAGGTTATCAAATTCTGATTTTTTAACAAACTTTTTGTACTCTCAGGTTCTTTCTGTATTTTAGATTTTTATTTCATATTCTAATATTTTATCAAATATAATTTACTGAAACTCTTTAAATTTGAATTTCTTTATCAAACCAAGATTTTTTAGGGAAATAATAATTTGATTGATGGCGAAATTCTGAAATTCGACATTATAAAATTCAGAAACATACTGGTATACATATGTGAAATTATGCATTCAAAACGAATGCTACGAGTATAACAAAACGATTATGAATTAAGAAGAAATTCTAAAATATATTCAAAATTGTCAAATTAAGATATTGGAATTCGAAAAATTATTCAAACTCATAAGTGTTTGCAACTAAGGCAAATTCTTGAGTAAAAATCTTCTTTAAGCTATGAAGTACTATTTCGTTGTACAGTCCACCATATTTTAATAGTTTCGGCAATTCCAATGCTCTGAAATTTCATAATGTTGCTGTCACCATTATATAGAAATCATTTGGTGAAAAATCGAAATATAACCGACATTGACCGAAAATAAAAGCCTGGCCGAATTACAACAACAAACTGTATAACCATGAAGTAAAGCGGATAGATTGGAGCATTTCCAGCACAATATGAAGTAGCTACATCAAAAAAAAAAAAGAAAAAGGCTTCAAAATAATGTCGCGGAAATGCGTTCCTTTCGAGAATTTGATCAAATTGTAAACTGAATTTAAAAATTAACATTTTGCTTGAAAAAGTGGGAATTTGTTCACCGGTTTCCCTATTCTTCACCGTTCAAGAAAGGCTTAAAACAATGTGATAACATTGATACCGTCTCAAGGGCAAATTATTCTACGAGTAAACTTTTTTGATTATTAGATGGCAAGAATTATATGGCGAGAAACCGCAGAAGATATAATTACCAAATTAATTCATCATGTAAACAGATATTAAAGTTACCAAACCTAGAATCAACCAAATTATATTTTCTGAAGAAACAAAAGACATCTGAAAGCTTTGATAACAAATAAAGATGAGGATTGGGAAACTTGTAGACAAAATCGGAACATGTACATGCAAACACTAAGAAGGGAAAATACACTGAGTATTAAAAGTAAAATATTGGGGAACCAGAATAAGTCAAACAGACCTAATTCAAATAAATTTGTGAAAATATTGAATAAAATTTCAACTATGTCCCTATACCTAAAACCCAAAAACGGTAGAGGACCTTCGACCAATTAATATGTATTGCTTGTCTATGAAATGGTTCTTGAGCGAATAGTAAAAGATCAATTAATTCAGAATGTTAAAAATAATTAAATCTTAGTAGAACAGTAATCGAGCCAGCATTAAGTTTAATGCTCTTCAATTGAAAACAAGAATTAATAGAGGGCAAGAAGATAATAATAGTGTTGTTTCCGAACTTCAAAAGGGCGTTTGAACGGATCGATCGTATATATTTTGTTAATAGAAAAGCTTAAAGCATATATGGATTAAGTGGAAAAGATTGGTTTCAAAACTATATTTAACCAATAGAAGACAGCGAGTAAGAATTTAATCATTTATTCAGAAAATTTTTGGCACAGTTCTTTAACATTGCAAAATAAACATGTTCGCTGAAGACACACTTATTACACTATTAGCTTCATCCATGGAATAGGCAATGTTAAATCTGAATGATGACTGGCACTGAACATATATCATAAACGAAATATAGACCAAGCGATGGATTGGCACATAATACAAAGAACGAGTGAATACCAATATAACTAAACTTCAATAAACATCTGGGATACGTAAGAGCGAAGTTGAACAAAAAATTGGGACTTGGAAAACGATTATGATGTCTAAAGATACTAAACAAACATTGTACTAAGCATTGGTAGCACCATACGTTGATTACGGCTAATGTATATAATTTGTTTATTATGAACCAGCACAATTCAGAAAATTCAAAACAAGTTTCTACGATAAATTCTAAAAGCTGATAGTGCTATAGGGGAATTGCGTCAATGTTAGAGGAATAAGATTGGCTTAAGCGGCTTAATTTTAATACAATTTAAATGATTTCAAAAATTAAACTGTGTTTAAGCTTTGTGAAAGAGCATTGTCTGTCATTTAATAAGTTACAATTCAGCAAGGTCCACCAGTAATATGTGACACCGTGAAGTAGTTTACGTTATAAACAACATCGACGTCGTATTAAATGCGGCGCCTTTTCAACATTCGATTGACAGCAACTGAAGTGTGCATGTGTCCCAACATCTTATGCGGACTCAAGTGTGACATGTTCGAGTATAGGAAAAAATAATAACACAGTATTGACAAAAATTATATTTGGATTGCTATTAAGAAGTGTTTACTAAGCGCTTATTATTTATGTGTATGTATACTTATGTACACGCATAACTTCAAGAAAAGAAATAAAATATTTGAACCATATTCTTATCGGCGTCTTCATAAAATATATTTTAACAATTATTTGCGCGTGGTTTACAAAAATATTTATGTAATTAAAAAAAAAAAAAAATTACTTACGTATTCTGGGGCGTATGATAAGTGACTTGCCTTCACTAAATAACGCACCACGGTCACCTGGCATAACGTTATAAGTAGAAATAATTTAAATTGATTTAAAAATTTTAATCTCTGCAAGCAAAAAAAAAAAAAACAAAAAAATAAATAAAAATTAAAAACTTTTGCGTGCATTTTACATTTTGGTTGTTGTTGTTATTGCTGTTAAGTAAAGCTTTTTGTGGCTTCGTGTCAGAATTTAAAATATTTTTCTTGGTGTTGTTGTTGTTGTTTATCGATTATTATTTTAAGTTTAAACGTAACGTATGTATGTATATCATGCAAATTTAGAATGGATATGTCAAATAAATATATTTATATGTCAATTTCGATTTGACGCATACATTTGACAATCGGTTTTGTTGTGTAATGATAAGATATAGATTTAAACAGCTTTTTGTTCTTATCAATATTATGGTGTGTTATATAGTTTTTTGAGTTGTTTGGTTAATTGGAGTTAAAATGTTATATATCTTACAATGTATGAATTATTATATACAGAGTTAGACATTAAGACACCTGTGTTAGAGTTGTTGTTGCAGTGATAAATTATCGGTTTATTTAACAATTTTTTTAAAAATTATAATGAACATAAATCAGAGAGTTGCTGGATATTAAAAATATCATTACCTTAGATAGACAATTTTCGTCAAATTAAATCAAGGAAAAATAAACGCTTAACGTAATAGTGGTTACTGAAAGATTTTTTGGAACCAACGTAAAAGCAAATGCTAAAATTACTGATGCCGCGAGGAAGAACATTCTCACGTTGAAAAATATCACTGAGTGACGGAACTGAATTTGGAGATCTTTATAACTCATACTGCGGTGAAGACTAGGATGTATATGTTGGGCGAAAATGCTAATTCTACAATAGAAATAAAACACGTTTTATAAACTAACCTATAAATTATTTTAAGTCTTAATCAATCAATTGACGAACACCCAATCAAGTTGCTATAACATTTGACTATTAAGTGTGTTCACATTATTGACTGTTCAATTACAGTCAATTACAGAAAACTAACTTGAACGACTATTAAATAACTTGCATTGTTAAATGGTTTTAAAGTCTTTGTTTTTGAATAATGAACGTCATTTTCAGAGGTCCGACTTAAACGTCTTTTAATGTTAATTACAAAAATTTGATTTTACAATCAGTAATTGGAAGAGCATGGTCTTAACTTTGTTGTCAGTCTATTGAAAATACGATATGGCGTGGGCTTTTGTTTTTAATGGTTTTGTTTAACCAATGGAAGGAAAATGATGCGAAAGTTGCCCAGAGTACATCAAAGAAACACTAATCCCGAAATCGGCAGAGCAAGAAATTAATTTGTGTAGCAAATCCATGCGTATATTTCTATAAGTTTAGCACAGGTTAAATGAAAACGAATGAGGTACTAGGTATCTTGGTACGCGTTGGTGGACAATTAACCATCTGTGATTGGGATAAGACACCACAAAAATATCTTACATTGTACCAGATACGCCAAATGTGAGCCACTTCACTGACATGAGGCCACTTTGGTGTTCATGTCTATGAAAATTAACAAAGCGCTAGTCCTAGACAACATCGAGGTTGAAGTGATGGGCCTATTGTAGGGCCCAGTATCACGATCTTAATGAATACTTGTCTGAGTAAACGAGGTTTTCCCAAAGCTTGGAAGAATGGCAAAGCTGTCATTATTAGGACAGATGTGGATAGGGTACATATTCCAGAAAGCTTCAGGGATTGACTGAAGAGTCAATGGTCAAAATTATCAGCATTGTAAAGAAATCAGACCAAAACTACAATCTAGGATTTTGCCTAGATGTATCTGGAACGTTTAATAATTTATATTGGCCAAGTATCACAAAGGAGTTAAAGAAAATCAGTTTCCCCTCAAATCTTTAAAATCTCATAAATGACTCTGAAGAAAAAGCGCAACTACCCATAGACACGATGGTAGACTGGTGCAATGATTACATGCTGGAGTTATTCTCCGCCAAGACATTTATGATCCAATTAAAGGGATCACTTGACATCAGACGACCAGTAAATGGTGAAAGAATTTACATTGTAAAAATTGTTATATGGCTTGGAGTGAACTTCGACGAATGGCTCGGAGTTAGCTCGCATGTCAAAACAGTCGCGGAGAATAGTAAGAAAATTTTCGCCATACTAAAATAACATGAGACCTTAAGCTAGGTACATTATTTGTACTCCATTATGAAGAATTTGCAGTCTCCTAAAAGACATACGCATGCGCTGAATGGGCTAACAAAATGTACTATAACCACCGGCGAACAATAGTCAGTGCTCAAAGAAGTGTTTTGCTCGGAATCACTAAGGCGTACTGATGCGTGTCAACTGATGCTATTCCCGTCTTGGCCGACAGGATTCCCATACTCTTAAATGAAAGAATTGCCAACTATAAAAAAACAAAAGGTCAAAATGTGAGCCATGGGAACGTGCAGGTTGAGCTCACTCAAGATAAATAAGAAAAGAGTCAACAGCCCAATGGCAAGAAAGGTCGGCGAACTCAGTGGATGGTAGAATAAGTTAAGTACCTGTTTCACGCAAATGTTAACAGGGGCATCAAGAATGGCATCCTTTATGCCCTGACTGAATCTGGCAGACTCCAGTACCTGCGAATGAAGACAGGGCGACAATATAATAGATCATATCGTCTATGATTGTGAGATTGGTCAAGAGATCAACTACGTGTTGACATAAGACTTGAGTGGCAAACAAGGAAACATGATCTGATTGTGCCAGACAATCTCAACTCTTTTAAGAAATTTAGTTATACAATTCTAAGTGGTAGGTATAAAATTTTCATCCAAATCAACTATAATTATTGACCTATTCTGATAATTTATTTGGATGGAAATTTTATAAGCTTCCATAAGTGAATATAAATTTTGAAGATTCTATAGTCAAGAGTTTTTCTGTTATAGCAGTTTCTTCAAAGTAGGGTACACAAGGGAGGAATGCTTAGCTTCAAACTAATAGCAATTGAAGCTAATATGATAAGTTTTTCGAAAATATCCTTTTTTATTTATGTGAAATTTTTATAAAAATTTTAGTTTTAAGTAAGTAATATTTTCCATTTTTCATTTTTAAGTAATATTTTCCACTCTTTTACAGTAATTTTAGACCACAATGTTACCGGCTGGATAATTTTTTGGCCCGCCCAAAAATCAACGACACGGTTCGCAGTATTTCCTCGGGAATTTTGCAGCTCCAAAATTACAAAATGTTTGTCAGGCCTCTATACGAGTATTTGTATATATGGATATATGAATACTTGTGAAGCGCTCTGGGAGCAACGGTAAGAATCAGTCAAAATTACGTAACTTCTAAATCTAAAATAGGCTATGTGATGCGTGTAGAAATTTTGAGTACTTAAAATATGCAAAATTGTTAGTTCCGGATTTCACTTGGCCGTTTGTTTCAAAGCGTGTGGAAATTTATACGAGTCTCTGGGACGAACAAATTATGCCAATTTTTAAAGTAAACTGCGAGCATATATACATTATGAGCAATAGGTGAATATATACCTGGCCCTAATCGAGCTTTTAAATGTGTATATTCTTATTCAGGCATTCGTTTAAAATAACAAATTATAATTTCCCACCACCTCGCGCACCACCAAACCCAAACCGAAAGTTATTACCCTCATTATTAAGTGCAAATTAGTAGCACATACATTTTATATATATATATATATATATTGATCGAGATCGATTAACTCTATATCAATATTGTACGAAGCTGCAAGCGTTATATAAAAAATTATATTTCGCGAGTACAAAAAAAAATATCATCATGCCTTCCACCTTATTGCGCAAGCATATATACAGCAACATATAATTAATGCTCTACATATTCAAACGCAAATTACATAAAATAAAAAAAATTACGTTCAAAATACTCAAATCCATTGTATTTTATAATGTATATCGCGTACAATGTAACTATAATGCGGTATAATCTAATGTACTTCTGTTTTATATATATGTATATGGATAATGTACGCATAACTAAAATCAACTTTTTAATTTATGAATAAATAATTATGTTTCTACGCTCGCAGTGTAATATAAATACTATACACAGCATATAGTGTATGAAATTAATTGCATCCGGTGCGATATTAGGATACTCAAAACTATTTCGTCGAATTTGATTTAATTACGTAAGTCACTTACCGCGCGCACATACATGAACACTAAATTAAATCACTTTAACGTGCGACATAAATCTGTCGAGTTTTATACATATGATTTTTGTGCAGCACCAGTCTTGAAATACTATTAATTTGTAATCGAGTTTAATTGGATGAATTTTTTATTTTATTTATTATTATTGTTGCCATTATTCTTTATATGATCGGGGTATGATCTAGAAAATATATATTTAGCTAATATATAAAAAAAAACTGAAATAAATTAAATTAATAAATAAATACAGTAGCCATATTGACTATTCACTATCGTTCAATTTTTAATTTCGAACGAAATAGTAAAAAAATGAAATAAAATTATTTCAGGGTTGATCAAATATTTGAAGATATTTATCGTTTCTTTACAAAAAAAAATCCAATTTCGATCTATATGTATGCGTATATAGGTATATGACTCATAACATAAAATCCAATCAATTGCCACGAATTGCTTGTAATTTATAAGACATTTGAACTTTTGTAATCGAATTTTGTGTATAAATATAAATCAAAGTGCAATATGTCTATATGGTTTTTTGAAAGGAGGTTGTTTTGATTTGTTTTGAAAGGTATTTAAGTGTGAGACACAGTTATGTATAAATCGTTAATTAAAATTATAGATATATACCGTAATAATTCACAGCCGCACGACAGTATTGTTATAATACCAATTTATAAGATTTCACAATAAATATAAAAATAAATCATTTAGACCAAATATTGTATGAAGTATTAGAAGGCGCAATCTTTAGTAAACTTTGGATCGTTATCTGACAAATAATTTATTTCTTATTTTCTATGCATGTATATATAGTTCAAAATGATGTGTGGAATGGAAAGGGTTAGTTATAGTTTATAATTCAAATTTAATTTAAACTGCGGCAGAAATTTGAAATATATATTTCTAATTGGTGCAGGTATTCTTAACCTTTTGTATATAAAAATAATATATACAATTTGATTATATCTTGAATATACTTTCAGAAATGCATTTTAAAATATCACAAGAATGAAGTTCCCTCGAATAACAGTCTTCCCTCGAATAAAAAAACTAGACCACTGGTCCTTCTATTCATTTGAAAGGACTAGTACTTAAATTTGAGTAAAAAGAAACATTGGTTTCTTTACTCCTAAATGGCAGCAAATTTATTTATAAATATGTAAATCTGTATTATTATGTTATATGACCAGTAGCGCAAAAAGCGAGCGATATTGGAACTACATTCTAATATGGTGGTAGGTGTTCTTCATTGATATTCTTGAGCCTGACTGGTTATGAGTTATGACATTAGATTTAAATAAATCTTGGCTGCATTTTAATTCTCCGACTGAAAGTGTGTGCACGAAGGGTAACAAATTAATTTTATAAATAATAATTTTTACTATAAGACTTAGTGTCTGTTAGAAAATGTAAGTAAGTAAAAAATACAGTGAAACTAGCTTAGAACGTAAATCCATAGTATTTACCGGGTTAAGGTTGTAAACCGGGTACGTTATTCGTTATTTTATTTGAACTTTAACACGATGTCTTATCAATTAGAAGTAGAACAGATAAAATGACCACTAGAATGACTAATGAATTTAACGAGTTACATACCCATCTAAATTCAATTTTAAAAATTTTTAGTTTTAGAGCCGTTGATCAATCAGCCGTTTGCGAATTATGGCCTAAATACACTCTAATTGTTTATACATATTAAAAATATACGTGAATGAATTTATTAATTAAGATTCTTTAGTATCTAAATTTTAAAAATTGATTTTTGTTTGTTTTTGGAAATTATAAATTAAATTAGTTTTACAATTTTGAACCTGAAAAATTAAATTTTAAGATTTACAATTTTGGAATATATAAAAAATTTTAAATTTAAGATTTAATAATTTTGAATTTTTAAATTTAATTCAAATTCAGAAGAAAATGGAAAATGATTAAACGTCTGAACGTTTTGAATCTCAATTTTAAATTGAATTGAAAAAAATTATATCAAAACTAGAATTTAAGTTTAAAGAATGTAAAAATTGTGTAAATCGTAAAATAATCTCAAGCTATACATTAGATAAATTAAATTTATGATTTAAAAAAATTTTTTTAATTAAAATTTTGATGTGTAGATTTTTTAAATTATTTTGAACAAATTTCCAATCTGAATATTACATTTGGCAACTATTTAATTCCGGATTTTAAAAAGAGTAATTTTAATTTTTAACTGTGTCTTATTAATTAAAACCTGGAAATTATACTTTAAATTATTTTAAAAATTTTGAACCTGAATACATAATAGTAATATATTTTTAAATTTAAAATTTTGCTATTCTGGGTGGAAGAATTTGTTCAAAAAATTATTTCTGAAGCCGCAAGAAATTGTAATTTAATATTTAAAATTTAAATATTTTGAATAAATCAAAAAGTTTTGAATTTAAGATTTACGATTTAATAATTTTGAATTTTTAAATATAATTTGAAATTCGGACGAAAATCGCTTATAGATTTTTGAAACTATAATTAAAATTAAAATATTTAATTATAATTAGACCTTGAACCAAATTCAAATTAAAAATTAAGAATATTTTTATTTAATTTTTCAATCAAAAATTAAATTTTAACTTAATTAATTTTTTTTTAAACTATTAACAATTTAACCTATTAAAAAAAACTCACTGGTCAATACCGCTTATTGCATTCAGTTATTGAGTTAGCTTACAGTTTATCAATTAATTTAATGGTTTGCTTCAAATTTTTCAAAGTTTTTATCCTAAAGGAGACAAAGAAGCTAGAAACCCTGCTAAAATGATTTTATTCCAAAGCAAAATATCTGTATGCAGTCTATGTAGCAGGCGGGGCCTGTCATTTTCGGGAAGGTGGATAGTGCTCACGCTATTAGCATCAAACAAGCCACATTATGCTATTGAATACAAATTGTAGTCTACCCTGCTAGGGATTCACATAGTAAATAACACGAAAAATGGTTTAGCACTGATAGATGATAATTTTTAGTATCGTTTACTACAATATGTGAGTGCTGAAAAAGCTCGAGTAAAATTTAGTACCGAAATTTTTTTTTGTTATTATTTATAATTTATTGTAAATGAAATTTTACAAAACAAAACAAAATTTATTACCAATTTGTAATCGACCTTGGCACGCACTTACAAAGTAAAACACACGAAAAACTATGAATTATTAATTCCCAAGTAGACTGCCTTTCTAGCTTAACTTCCAATGCTATCCAGCCCAATCACAGTTAATATTGAAATGGTCGAAATACTATATTTGACTTCATGTTAAGACTTGGCTACGATGAATTGTATGCCTAATATTGATAGGAATCTTGTCTTGCGTAATTGCATTCGTAAAATAGAGGATATTAACTCAAAAAGAGCATATTTGGATGATTTTAGCCTAAGAAAAGAGTAAAGTGTAAAACGAAACAAAAAGAGTACTAATACTCTTAAAAAGAGTATGTCTGGTCACCCTAGTTAAAAGCGGGTTTCACTGTAGATAACATTTGTTGTAATGCACATAACCCACAATTTTTTATACTCATGACAGAGGACAACACGGATTCTTCCTGATGATGTCGTAAACGTTGTCATAAAATAAATAGTAAATAAATTGAAGCGATCAAGTTGATCCTCAACTTTGATCAAGTGTCACGGTACTGAACCAAAAATAACGATAACCTCGAAAAGAGGAAGGGAGGTGTTGATGCAAATAGCTTCTCGTCGCACAAATGACTTACCATGACATTCGTAATAGGGATGGGTGGTAAAATGTATCCCCCTCATTTGCTTTTCTCAAAGTTAAAAAAAAACCAATGGTGAGTGACGGGTAAATACTACTGGCATGTGGAATAACGTAATTTTGACTAAGCACATCGAAAACCTGTTTTGAAAATGAGGTGAAACTGGATTGTGTCGATAACTAGTTCTATTACTTATGGACGCCTACGAACTACACGTGAAACTGACAAAATCAAAAACGTCAGGAAAACTTAACATTTTCATAATACTTTTTCCACTTAAAAAGTTTAATTTTTTTTTGTTAAGACCAATTTTTACATTTATGGTTTTAAAATAAAATATGAAAACACCGAAAAAACACTGTATTACATATTTCTGAAATCACAATTATTTAGATTTTAAAGAATCTGTTCTTGTATTCAAACAAAAGGAGTGGTTCTTCTAATCGACGGTCATTTTATTCGAATTAATTTCTACAATTTTTTAAAATTAGTAAATTAGTCCCTTCCCAAATAAAAGGACAAAAGGATTTATACAACACAAATATGATCCTTCAGTGAATCACTTGATATTAGAATCAGTGGCGGTTTTAGCATCTGCGAGGCCATAGGCAACATTTCAAAATTTGCAAGGTACAAATTTTCCTAAATGCTGATTGCAATTAAAATTATATCAAATAAGAATATTTTAAGAAGACAATTAAAACTAGATGAAGATAAAAATTAGGACGTTTTTAAGACATATTGAAATATTATACAAAATTAAATAAAATAAACAAAATGCAAGTTTATAAAACAATTAAATTTTGGTCGGAACCAGTAGCTCACATAAGAAAACACACGAAAAATAGTTTAACACTGTAAGAAAACAATTTTTTGTATGTTTTATTAGGTGAGTGCTTAGAAAGGTCGATTATGATTTGGTATCGAGAATTTATTATTTTTTAATATTGTTGAATTTCATCAAATTTAAAAAAAATCCACACGAAAAATTATCTAGCACTGATACAAGACAATTTTTCGTCTGTTTTATTATGGGAGTTTTTAATTTTGGCTATACTGGCTCAGATTATGCACAAAAGGCGAGAAGCGCGTTTACGTCTCTATTCCTACATCCCTGTATTCCTGACCCTAAAATTAAAAATTTTCGCTAAATAATTTTTCATCGTCTCATGAGTGCTAACATATTGTTAAATTAATTTATTGTTATTATATTTATGTTTATTGCAATAATTTTCTTCATTGTGGAGTTTATCATTTATCTGTGACACTTTGCCTAATTGAGTCGTTTCTGCCGGTTTGTCTTCGAAAGCAGTAGTTTCTTCACAGCATGAGGTGTGCCAATTACATCTTTCAGATACTTTTTCACCGTAAATCAATAATAATTTATTTTTCGCAGAGTTTAAAATGTTTAGATATTTACATTTTAAAATAGAAATAATTCAGAAAATATTTAAAATAAAAATATTTTCATAGAAAAAGATTTCCCGAAGAAGACACGTTGAAATAAATGAAAATATATATCTAAAGAGTGTTTTTTTTTTAGAGGTTCACAACTTTGAGTTGGCAACACTACTTTATTTGACAACCCATTTAATAGCTGATAGTTGTTTTTGTTTAGTTTGGTTTGACATTTCATTATGGATAGACTTACATCAGACCAACGCTTGATGGTTCTGTTCGTCAAACTTATCTTGCACTTCGTCCATTTTATGGTATACATATATGTATAAAGTCTATAATCGTCCTTCAGAGCGGCTAATGCGAAGAACAATAAAACCACCAAGATATTGTGATTTAACACCATTGGATTAGTTTCTTTGGGGTTATGTAAAGTCACTTGTCTACGTCGATAAACCAAAGACAATTGAACACCTGGAAATCAACATTCAAAAGAGTTATTGGCGAAATACGTGTTCCAGATTGCGCCTTGTACGCGCCAGCCGTGGCGGCCACATGACCGAAATCATATTTAAACATTAATGTCATCAAATTTTCTATCCAATAAAGCCCGTTTCATTGATATTAAAAATATATTCTTTGTTTTATTATGATTTAAACTTGTGCAACTCTATAAAAAACACCCTTTATAATGACGACCAATATGACCCGGCATTTAAAAAAATACTCAAAAACAATTGCATTACCTTAATTTTAATTGAAAAAAACTTATCGACCAAAATTTTTTGACCTATAATGTAAATAAATGTGTCGCCTTTGCGAACTTTCCTCTCAGAAAAAAATTTAAATTATCCAAAATATAATAGACAAACCAAGAATAGACGATAGCGTGTATTAAACTAATTTGCTTCAATGAAAGCTACCCCAAGAGGTGACAAAAATCGGATATACGCAATTTTCTTTTAATACCACAAATTAATTAGCACTTTAACAGAGCACGGAACATTAAATAATAATCAGGTTTAAAATAAACAAATGCTATTTAAATTAAATACATAATAAATATTAATATATATTTAATATAATTATAATAATTATAAAAATAAATCGTCTGAGTGTAAGAAATTTTTTTTTTTTTTTTTTATAAATTTCACTCCGGTAATATTACATAGCTGTGTAATAGGCACTAATATTTATAATTTGAACGAGTAATTAATAAATTAACATTTATCCAAACGTATATTATGTACATGTAAATTTGCCAAACATATAATTAAATATTGGTGCGACTGTTATTCAATATACCGATATTATATTACAAGAAAATTTATCACTCTATAATTATTAATTATGTACATAGGTAAGATTATTTATAAATATATATTATATTCACTTTAAATTTTTTAGTTTTTTGCTCGAAATGAAAATCTAAATTTGTTTCAAAGAATTCATAACATATAAATTATGTTACAAAGAGATTTCAACATACATATATGCAGCAACAACGTCGTAATAATTTAAAATGTAAATTAAATTTCCAAGAAAAATTGATAAATTTATGATCAAAAAAAAAAAAAAAAAATTACAAAATTTATGTCTTAGATATATTATAAGAAAAATTACCTTTTCTAATCCCATTTAAAAATTTTAATTATACGCACGTTAAAGTTTTTGTTTTGTTTGATAGATTTTCGTTCAAAAACTGTTATTAACTATTTTTATAAAATCACTATTTTTACAACAATAACAAAAATACACGATTAAATAACCACAGTAAAAAAGTTTTTAATTTGTTTACAATCTCAATGTCTGTATAAACTTGGTATGAAGATATGTTTATTGCAAATACATTTTTTCTACATCATCATCATCTATTTATGTGTTTTCTTCATTTCGCCTTGATCATGATCGTCAAAATCGTTGTATTTGTATATGTACGTACAAAAAAAAAAGCAAAAACACCATTTCCACTTTAATCACCGGACATAACATGAGGTTGTGATCTTCATTTGTTTTTTTTTTTGCTTCATATCTTTTCGCCCACTCTCATTCATCGCGCGTACTACTGTTCATACGAAATGGAAATCTAAACAAGACAAGTGTCTTTGGTAATGCAAAAAGTGCATGAATTGAATGTATAGTGCATGAAGTGTTGGAATATATAGTTCATAAGAACAATTAAAAATGGATGGAGAAAAAAACTAGGGCGTTGTTTTTATTTTGTAATACCCAATGGCGTATCAGCTTAAATAATTTCGATCCTTTATGCGATTAGCGGTTTGGGCATTCAACAATGGTGCAACTGCATTAACGGTTACACGAAATAAAAACAAAGCCCTAATTTTTTTGTCACTCGTATTTTAAAGTATACAGAAAACGAATAAAAGGTATTAAAATTAATAAATGAAAAAATGAAACTAAAATCAAAGTCTTAGATTGGGATAAGGCCCTAAAGCGAGTAAATTATGATGTGAAACTGAGTGCATTAGCATTGAATTCAAGAGATTTTCAGGGATGGGCGAAGTAGATACCAACCTGTCAACAACCTATGATATTTTAGCGATTTTAAATCCTAGTGTTGCCCTTTGGTAACTGATAATCTCTATCGTAAAGTTTGATATTTTAGACGGTATATTTACTCAGTAAGGAGCTATTTTTGTTTGTTAAAGTGATTTTAAAATATCATACCACTGCAATAGAACTACTAAACCGTTAACATTTTCGTTCGATTATTGTTTACAACTTTCGACGTGAATTACCTCAACAACAATGCATTGATGGTCTTAATTAGATTTTTGGCGATAAGCCACATTTTAATTTGCGATAAGCCACGAATTTAATCGTGGCCACAGTTCGAAAACATTGTTGCATTGGATGAACTGATACTGCAAGATTCTGATGTGGTTTATCGTGAGATTGAGGTATCCTTGTGCATTAACGAGGCCAGCGTTCATTTAATATTGCATGAACATTTGACCGTTAAAAAGATTTGTTCATGTTGTATCCCACATAATATGACAATCGAGTACCAATAGTTCAACGTATATAACGGTAAATTGAGAATGGTATATTGTTAGAAAGAGTATTCGGCGAAATAAGCAAAACCAACCACCGACGACGGTTCATTCTCCACCACGATAATTCGAGCTCTCGCACATCCAAACAATAACTGAATATTTGGGCGATTAAAACATCGAATTAATGGATCATCGACATATAATACATATAACGTATAATTTTGATTTTCCACCTGACATCTGTTTATTCCTGCCCATCAAAAATAAATTCGTACCTCAATCAGAGTGGAAAAGGTGCTTCGAAAATTGGTTCAAACGCATGCAAAAGTGTCTTGATCGTTATGGAGAATATTTTGAAAAACAATAAAGGCATTTTCGATAAATAAATATTGGTTTTTGTTCTCTAATCCCGCGACATATAAAAGACAACCCAAAATAAATATTTTTTCAAAATAAACATATTTTCAATTACCTCCTATGATTTTTATGCCTTATCGTAAATTTCATTTCTCATTTGATTAATTCGCGTTTTAAAATTTTATTTTTCATAATTTGAGATTAAGATTTCTAAAATGAATTCATTCGTCTCAAACCGTGCACCTCCCTCTAGCACGACCTCAAATAAATCACTAGCACGTGGAATTTCATCGTTCTAGTATGAAAAAATCAGACAAGCATTTTCGATTAGGATGCGGGGTGGGAAGCGCATTTCCAACTGTTGCTGAAATAAAAGTCATGAATGCAGTTTTTTGATTTTCCATCACGTGTTGTAGTAATTGTAGCGCTATGTTTCTCATTTTTGCGAGCTGCTCTTTTTATGCTGAGACCCTCTTTATACCGTTTTATAACGCTATATATCGTTAGTTTGGAGCAATTTAATGATTTTGTAATTTTGCACCCGTATCAGATTGATCCTAAAGAAATTTGGTCAGCACAGTTTAGAATTAATTTAAAATATCTCTAAATAGGAATAGTTTATATTATCGACGTTGTCTACAGGTTGTCGACACATCGACGTAGAAAATAATACATAAGTACAATGTAGTTGTTTCCCTTAAACGCTAATAGGCTTTGCTCTACAGTTTGGAACTGATGTGCTGGTAGTTATTATTAAGGTATTGCGATTTAATTTGCTTGGCTAAAACATTTATTATTCATCTATAGATAACTGACCTCATATAGTACTGTCTAGTCAATTTTGCTTCTAAATTTAGAAGCAAGATTGACAAGAATTTGTGGTATCTAATTTCTATGGCATGGACCACCAAATACGTGATCTTGGTTTATGGATGTCATAAAATCCCGTATCATCTCATCTAATTTAAAGACTATCTCCATCACTATAACAAAAAACAAAACTGACAACTATACATCAAAATTGGAGAAGACAAACGACGACTACAAGAAAACAACCAAAACCAAAACAAAACCTTGACAATGAAAGTGAAGTCTCCCCACTTGTAAATTGTGCCGTTCGTAATTCCATATACGTACATATGTACATACATACATACACAGCTCTTTAAAGTTTTTTTACGATGTACACGATTTTTTTTTGTCCGTCGTCGTCTTCTTTTTTATAAAATATGTATTATAGGTTTTCATCGAAGATCGCATCATTCATGAGAAATGAGAAAAGCAAGTAGTAAGTAGCAGCAGTAAAAATAACAAAAAGATCGTGTGTAATCTTTTTACTCGATCTGTACATGTCAATAACACGTTTGTTATTTTTTTATTTAGCTTGCAATTTAGTTTTACGTTTATTACTATTTTTGAATAGTTTTAATATATATAGTTTTATTGTTGTTGTTGTAGCTTATATTGGGTAAGCTTATCAGCGGCTGATTTCTATATACGAGTATGTTGTACATTTTGCGATTATAATTCCAGTGAAAGTAATTTTGATGGAGATCTCGACTTTAGAAAAGTTTGTAGAATTTTTAACTCTAAAGGAAATTGAAAATTTGTTATTATTAGCAATATAGAAAAGTCGTTTGCGATCTTGGTGTGTGTACGTCACAACCGGATTTTGTTAAAAGTGAAAATGCAGTTTTTTAGCTACCACAAATTTTGATAGCCTTACGATGTAATGATCTCATGTAAATTGATCAATGAATTAGTATATGTATATGTATATGGTTTAGCAAGACGCAAAATCGAAAAATAAATTGTTAGAAAGGAGTTTTGTGTTTTGTTTACCAAGTTTTCTATGTATACTTACCTATTATACATACAATCGTATGTAAGAGATTATTTCTTAACTAGATTTTCTTCTCTTGAACAGTCGATGAAACAAAAAACAAACAATTTCTGTTGTGCACGTTAAAAGAAAAGTACTTTTTTATTTTTTTTATTTTTTCGATCACACAATATACCGATGAAATAAATTGGTGTCATTAAAAAGGTGAATTAAAAAGCGAAATTCAATTTTACAAATTTAGCTGTAGTCACTGGGGTAACTTTTTCCAAACTATATACAAAATTAATTGGTGTAAACCGTGTTTGGTGAATTAGTGTAAATTGGTGTTAGCTTCCTAGGATTTTCGCAAAAAAATTTGAAAAAACCATATAATCGACACATAAGACCTTTTGTCATATACCAAAGTTAACATTTTGGTGTTAGCCTCTTTCCCAAGAAAAACTATGCTTGAGGCCTGACTCTACTTTTTACAAAAATGAAATATAATCTATAACAAATTTGGTACACCTAAGCCAAAAGGAATAGCATTGCTAGGAAAAATCACATACTTAATCGGTTAAATTTTAAATTTATCGGTTTATCTAAATAAAATATGAGATTATCAATTATTGGCTAGTTATATAGACGAAACGAAACGGAACGAAATGAAAACGGACAGCGAAAATCGTTTTTCTGGGGCCCTACTATGCAATTCGCCTACTATTTTCGACGGCTATCGTTTTGCTATGGCAGAAAGAAAAAAACGTAAACAATAGTAAATTTGTTATATTGTTTTCCTTTTTCTTCCTTTGCCTACTATAGCAAAACAATAGCCGTCTTAAATAGTCGACATAATTGATAATTGCATAGTAGGGCCCCTCAAATGGCTTTCGTTTTCTTTTTTCGGGTATACACTATCGGTTTTCTTTTTTTGTAATCCTTTTTAACACTTTTGTCAAAACAAAATAATAATCAAAATGTGAAAATGGATTCAAACGTGGCCATAGAGTGTTTCGATATATGTATTAATTATGAATATAGAAAAATTACTGAGGTGGCTGTTAAAGGTAATTTAATTTGTAGGCCCGATGCACTTGAAAAAAAATTGACCTATCTTCGTGATTCATTTCAGCGTGAAGTTAAAAAACAAACATCATCCTCGGGCAGCTAATTTCAGTTCCATTTGGAGCCACTTTGCAAGTATGTTGTTCCTTAAAGTTTCATTTTTTTCATAAATATAACATTATAACAACAGAACCGATTTAAATTATAAGTAGATACCACAGTTTATTTTAAGACCACAGAAATCTCCTGTTATATTGTCGGAAGAATTTGACGACACGGATAACCTTGAGGACATAAACTCATCTACTTGTCATGACTGTGGAAATTCAACCTCTCGTTCAACAACAAGAGCACTCAAGAGGAATAATGTAGACTCTGAAATTACACAAATAATTGGCTTAATTAAGGTAAAATATCAAAGCGGGACACATTAACCATTTCTCTTCGTTCGCCAATTGTTATTTGAAAATTTTCAAAATACGAGCAAGATGAAGCAATAAGTTTCATAACAAATTATCTCATATAGAGAAAAATAAAGAATTTAATTATTGTAATTAAAAATTTAATTTCCAATCATATTGTTTTAGTTTTACAAATTATTTTATAAAATTCTGGTTTGCCATGGTAGAGCTCACACTCCATTTACGTATTTTTTCGTATCATTTTGAAGTTTGTAGGCAACATACGCAGATCGATGTTGTCCAATTCGTCGAATCAAAACTAAAGATTTTATTTCCTCTCTCCGTTGTCCTTATACTACTACTTCACCAGTCCCTGAAACTACATCGGCATAATTAGATGGACAGTACTGAAGTAATGGATGGGTAGTCTCGTGGGATTTTATAAAACTAAGTAAACATACGGTTTCGTATTTGGTGGGTGTAAATTCATTGTTAATAAACCTCGCCATCTAGCAACCAAAACCTCGGAGCATTTTCGATTATCCTACTGGCACGCATTAATGTTTCTATAATAACGGGAGGACTGTATCGCTGATATTAAATTAAAGTGTGTCTTACGACTGCTTGTTGTTTTTGTAATTAAAGTAGACTGTCATTCTACCAAGATGATAGCACCACGCCACGGATTGTACCTAAAATGAAAGTTCGTTTAAACATGTGATGTTAATATAAGAAATTTACTATTACGGAAATCGAAAGTATCGACTGCCATTCTCGTATGTTTAAAAAATCTGCTGGGGGTTCGTTGGTTTTATATTCGGAAATAATATTTTGAAAAAGCCCAATTTATCTCTCGTTGTACTCGCCGATGTCACCAGTTTTCAATTAATTTAATTAGATTAACAGCTCATCCCATGAACATTTTTTTTGACTTGGTTGATCGATATTCTGGTGAAAAATTTAAATCCGAAGACTGAATAATTATGCACACAGCATGTAAAGGACTTCGATCTTCCTAATATTGAGTAATTATTGTGTTTCTTAATCGATCTTGGAAGCCTGAAAACTAGTTCAAACTCACACAATGCTACCGTTAACCGCGTTGCATGCTCGATGTCGGCCAGAACACAACGTAAACGAATGTGAAATCAACAAAAGCTACTTTATTTGTCACAAGAAGCACCACACTCTCATTCACATTAAAGGCGTAAATCTAACTGGCGATCAAGACTAAAACGAGAAGGATAAACTACGTGAAACCAGCCACAATTCATTTAGCACGTGTAAACATTCAAGACTCTACTGGAAGAATTCACACAGTTAGGGCTTTACTATAAGTTCTGCATTACAATCCACATTCATCAGTGAGACATGCGTTCAAATAGTCTAAATATCTCGCAAATATGCTCGTTTTGCAGTTAACGAATTTGCGTCAAAGAAAGCTGAATTTATAAGAGGTGCTATAGAAATTATATTACGTTCAAGGCATGATAAAAGTATAGCTATTGTCGTGAATGCTTTTATAATCTGAAGATGGCCCAAGTTGAAGAAGTTGGAGTTAGCGGACCCAGTATTCAATACACCAGGCGGAATAGATATAATCTTATGAAATGACGTATTTTTGGAAATCATTTTACCACAACAACACAAAATTGAAGACAGCTTATATGCGCATCTCACATTGGTTCGGTAAATTAAACCTAACCTCACAAAGTGCACCTTTCTCAGGATTTCACACTATAACATTATAGACAATTATGTCGAACTAAATGCTTCAACGATTTTGAGAGTTGGAGACCATAAATTCAGATGGGAAATGCTCGAATGATGAAGAACGCTGCAAAAATTACTACGTACAAACCACAACACGAGATGAAAATGGACGATATAATGTTCGTCTTCCCTTCAAGGATGACACTGGAAGCAACATATTACGAAAATCACTCAACATGGCGGTAAAAAGGCAGCTCGCAATGGAAAAACGATTCAAGGACAACAATATATTACGGGTCGACTACAGCAATTTCACGACAGAGTACAATTTATTGAACAGCGATAAAAGAAACGGAAACTGTGTTACTTCGAATTCAACTTTATCTACCGCATCGCGCCGTATTGAACGAATCCAGATCTACAACGAAACTTTGAGTCGCATTTGACGGATCCTGCAAAAGCACTTCTGGATTTTCGCTATATGACATACTGGTTGTCTATAGAAGCAATCCAGAAACATTTAATGGCAACACTTCTGCGATATATAACTCACGCAATAGTAATATCTGTTAACATAGCCTTTGTCAACTCATTGTCTGGAGAAACAATCCCACTGAAAAAGTAGAATATTTTCAGCTAAACACTCTTACCTACGGTACATCAAGCCTCATCAAGTGAGGACTTTGCATCAGCCAGCCAACGATTATGAATCGATATACCCACAAGTAGCAGCTATTCTAAAGGAGAATTTTTACATAGACGATTTGCTCACAGGCTGCGAAAGTACTTAAGAAGCACTCGAAATTTATAAGAATATGTCCGATTTGCTGGTTAAAGCTAGATTTTAAAATCAGGAAATGGATGTTAACCAGTCAAGAATTCATAGAGAATCTTCCACAGAAAGATCGTGAATCATCTACTCTAGAGTTTGACGTAAATAGTACTGTGGGATTGCACTGGAATCCACTGAAAAAATTACAAAGAGGATGCTATTGTCGCAAGCCCTAAGATTATTTGATCCATTAGGATGGCTTTCTCCACTTATCATCTCATTTTGATTGTTAAAAGTATAAATTTTACAAAATTTAATTTTAATTATCAAATTAAATAATATATAACCATTTTGATATAGGATTGTCATGTTATACATACATGATAGTAATACGCGCCACTGATCATAAAGACTTTGTTGCGCCTTAATTGAATTACTAACCTAAATTAAAATCGTTCATGTTTGGCGACCGAACATTATAAAGAAATCGAATAAAATGTTTTGTCCGATAAAAGATCACAATGTGTCATTCAAATCATAATCGAATCGATAAGATGAAAATAAAAAAGAAAATTTTCTGTTAATGATGCTGCGTACATACATGTAGTGAGAAAAAAGAGAAATTCTAAATTTTAAATCGTAAATTCAATAAATAATTAATTTTACGTTTTTGGTTTGGATATCACATTTTCTTATAGCAATTCCTTAAACTTGATTTGCTTGTTTATTTAAAAACAATTTTATATAAATAAATAATAAGAGTTTAGTAGGTCACCAGCGAAAAAACAAATTAATTTTTTTATTTTATTGTAGTGCGCACAATACAGTACCTGCCAAATATTCGCTCTTACACATATAGGTATATAGAGGGTGGCGCAACCGGTCAATGCACTGCGCTATATAAATCATACCTGCGAAATATTTACGCAATAGCAACGCCATGCCACTAGTATATCTATATCACATCAATCTTTTTTAATGAATTTAATTTAATTTTAAATGTCGGCAATTAATTAAATTAAAACGAAAAAAAAAATATTTAATTTATATATAGAATATAAATATAATTACAATATAATTGATGACATTTCCATTAATCATACGTACATATATACTCGTACATATGTACATACAACAAGAATTTATTTTATTTATTCAACTTTACGCGCGCATTTTAAAATGAAAATGCAAGTGGTGGCAATGCCTATATCATTACACTCGGTATTTATAAATAATTAAACGAGTTTCATTTTCTAATGAAATATTTAAATAAATAAAAGTGATATTTCTTTTGTAAATATATAAAATTATAAACATAAATATAAATAATAAGAAAATCGATATAATTGGGGTTATTGATCTTATACAATCGATTGTACTGAAACATGTACCTAACATTACTTCTCAATTATTTGGTATCGGAAATTAGATTTTTTGTTTTTGATTTTTTAATTGTACGGGCTACTTTCATTTCATTATTTATTATGCGATTATCCGATACTGGCAACTTTTCAAATATGTATACTTGAATGCGATATTTGAAATGATTATGACAAGTGAATGTACAGGAAACGCATAAAGGGGTCCATTATACAAAATGTATAACATCCAATTTAAAAAATAGTGTTTTTTTTGCAATTAATTGTATTTAGCCAAAGATAGGTGTAACATTACCAGTGACAGCTGGTAATAACGAACAAGAAATATAATAACTCAAGTGGTATATACTTGCTGAAAAGCTGTAATGGATGCTGGAATGGGCCGCAATCATTTTATAATCCTTGAGATATTTCCCGCTTACCTAAGTAATGGAGTAATGATGCTTAAGAAAGAAAATAAACAGCTAAAAAAGGTTTTACATAATAAGCCACAGACTATCAATCATGATTATAACAATCAGTTTTTTACTGACGATAAAGAACTGGAAACTGAAACAGAAACTCTCCAAAAATGGCAGAATACTCTCAAACATAATTAAATGAAAGCTCGAGCAATTAACAAAAAAAAAACCATTTGTCAAACATAAAAAACCTAAAGATATGGCACTAATATTATTGATATTATTGGGATAACCGAATATGCCAAGGTACACTAAATAATGATCTCGGTCACAAATTAAGATTAGAGTCATTTTATTAAGCAACAGTTATGGAAAATTAATACACCAGACTGTGAAAGTTATATAGCTTTGGTATCGAAACTAGATACAGAAGAGATCGAATGGTACACATATGAAAATAAAAATAACCGCTCAGTTAAGGTTATGGCTAGAGCCCTCCACCCAATCTGCTCAAAGAAGGACATATTGGAGGACCTACAATGTAAAGGACTGCTAAAGAACCAAAACTACTTGCAAACAAAATAGGTAAACGGAAGCCATTCTGTCAAATTGTATAACCGGAAACGGTAGTTTTAAAGGGTAGTAATGAAAATCATGTTCTTGAAAAGATACTGAGAAAGCGACAAATGGATCTCTTTGGAAAGCGACAAAAGAATTAAAATGACCTGAAATTCAAGTATATTTCCAATCAAAAATGAAGATGGAACCTTGGGTAGAAGCACCAAACAACATACCAAGCACATACCATAAATTATTAATCTGCAAAACTAAGAAGAAACAATTCTTGACATCAACATCCGAGCAAGCTTATTCTAAATTTCAAGTTAGAAATCACATCGCTTCTGCAGTGATTTAAGTTATACTGGCTGGTGCATTTCCAAAGGTTGAGTCATAGTAAACATTTAACCAGAATTTACAAGCCACTTGCCATCACAAAACTTTAATATCGATGTAAAATCTATCACAGGAATTAAGTTAGCAGACTCTCATTTTGATGGTGCCAATCATTTTTTAATTTACTCCAAACAGGTCAAATCAAGGGCAGCCTAAGAGAACCGATAGTTGCAAAACACTATATTTGAATGGATAGTATCAGGGCAAGCCAGTTCTGCTAAATATAAACAATGCACTTCAATTTTAGCTCTATATAGTCGGCATAGTGAAGATTCAGGAAATTAGAATCGGCCAACAATCCACTAAACCCTCTCTCTTCAGAAGAATTATTTTGTGAAAACTACTTTACCACTACTTAACTACTATTACAAATTATTTGTAAAGGAGCTCGAATGTTGTCATTTAAGAAGTCACCAAATTACCTATGGGACTCCTTAGCATCGGCAGTCTAAATGCTCCGAGGAATGGAACGTCGCGGCACTCGTGATCTACTCATTTTGAGTTTTTTCCGGAATTTGCTCATCGCCAAAGGAATAAGGTTCATTTCTATCCACCACACCATGGCGTGCTTAAAACAACCAAATTGAGAATGGTATTTGATAGATTTGCAAAATCGACCACGATGATTGTCTCGCATTCAGACCAACCGTTTAATCCAGTCTATGTGCTGTCATTCAGATAGCCGATGACTTCCAACATTCAGCACAGCATGCCGCTCATGTCATAACTATTGAAATTTTCGTAAACGATCTCATGACCGACGCCGAAGGCGAAGAAGAAGCTGCAGAACTCAAAATAAACGTCACAGAAAAATTACAAGCCTACGGGTTTCACCTTAGAAAGTGGAGTCAAATTGTTTGAGGATATTGGATAAAACTCCTTCTCATCATCCAGAAACAAACTACAAAACAATAGTTGTCTTCGGTGGTCATATCGTTCGAAATATTCTTTCAGATGCTTTGGGGAAACAGGGACGATGATCCACTTCCATGCAACCTACATTGTCAATGGGCACAGTGAAGGAATAACCAAAAAACAATAAACAATATTTCTATTCCCAGGTTTATACTATTTACGCCAGGTTCTTGTTCAAAGATGACTAGTCGGCTTATGTTCAATTATAGAGCAGACAATTCCTAGAGTAGTTTTGTCAATTAGTTCTAAACTAAAGAGTGACCAAATTTCTTTAGGAACAATGTGTTATTGGTGATAGTTTTATAGAATGTCCGTCAATGTATTTAAATCTCTTTTCAAAATGAGCGGAATTTAAACAACGATATATAGCGTTATATAGAGTAGGGCCCTCTTTATAATAGTGGAACGGTATAGAACAGCTCGCAGAAAAATCGAAACAAAACGGCTCACAAAAAATCAGGTTATAACCTTCATTAAAAATAATCCGGGGAAATTTAACTATGACCGTGCCATAAAATTTAACACACCCTAGTTATTAAAAAGCCAAATCGTTAAAATAACCAACACTTGTTCGATAAAATATGTGCCAGACTGATGACAAAATTTTCCCAAAATTTAGTAGTTGTATTTCGATGGATAACGAAACGTACATGAAATTGGTTTTGAAACACTTTAAGTTAGATACATTTGCAACAAAATGGATGATTTGGCCAGCAATTTGAAGTTGTGGAGCCAGGTTTTTGTCACATTTTTCATAACGACGTATTTTGCCGCTAATTCTTCAACACGATTCAGCGGTAAAGTTTTGGCCAAATACCTCGTTCACACGACACTTATTCCAACAGAAGCAATAAAATTGCACGAAAGAGTGCTGAAGTGCAAAAGTCACACCGGTAGCTACGCCAGGAACAGGGAGCATCAAACAGTAATTTTATTCGTAATAACGAAATCTATATAGTCGATTTGTGCAAAAATTAAAAAACTCAAAAAATTCAATTTACTGGTTAATTTACATAGACTTGGACTTTGCGTAGCCCCAATGAAAAGAGTCTAGATATATCACACAGAGTGTAGAGGTGAAATTAATTTCTCGCCAACATGATTTTTCAATAAGTACATTGCTTCGGGCGCTATATGGCAAATAGCGTCTACTTCTTGGAACCAAATGTCATCGAAGTCGGGCTTCAATTTCAGGCAGCAAATTATCCGTTTTCATGGCGCAATAACGAGCACTATTCACAGCCATCTTTTTTTTGTGGAAAAATATGGACGAATGATCAAAACTGGGATTCAAACTTTTCGATGGTATTCCAAATAGTGGTATCCACAGGCCGATCCCAGCGAGTGCGCTGGCTCGGTCACGTTCTGCGTGCTGATCCGGAACGAATTGTGCAGCGATCTCTGAAAGGAGAGCCACCATATGGTAGGCGCAGAGGTCGTTGCAGGCGACGATGGCTCCACGATGTAGAGAACGACTTGGCCTCTTCTGATTGTCTTAGACAGTATGAAGACCAAGCTCAGGATCGAAACCGTTGGAGCCAAATTGTTGATTCAGTAAGGGGCCAGTAATGGCCTTTAACACTGTTAATTATTTATTATTATTATCCACAGGCCGATTATGTCAACCGTAACTTGGTCTAAGCGCACGAAACACATTCCTCACAGAACGCTGATTTTTGTAATAAAGCTGAACAATTAAAGTAGACGCTATGCCGGGCTCAGTCTTTCCATGATGAATGGCAAAATATTGAATAAATAAAAACACGATGACAGTTTGAAACTAATTTGAAAAAATCACCTTTAGATGAACGCTTTTACAAAATACTCCCGCGAACTGGCGTATTCGATTTAAAATCGCTAAAATATCGTAGGTTGATGACATTATTTTAATTGTCGACGTTGATAAACACACTGCCAACGTTATATTTTACGTATCGACAACCGCGTAATTTACCTAGCCCATCCTCTCTTTATCTGCCGTGCTGCTCTTGGTGGTGAGTAGAAAAAACACAAAATTTGGTATTTAATATTTACATGACGGGCCGAGTCAGATAACCAAAGCCATTGTTGGATCAAATTAAATCAAAAAACAATTGAAAACAAGACACAAATATTCAAAGTATTTCAACATCATAATGTCCAAATGATTGGAATTTGAAGTTATATGGTGATGTACGATTTTCGTTTGAATTATATTTAAGATCAGAATCGTTTACACAAAAAACAACGTTCAAATGTATATACCCTTATTAATTCACCAATCTATAAATTATTCATCCATTATTCAAACAGTTATCACACAGTTAATTTATTTACTTCACTCGACTAGACAGACAAAATTCCAAGATGAAAGTGAAATTTTTGAAAATGCTGAATCATTGTGCGCTCGCCACTAATTTGTTACATCAGCTCGGAAATAAATCACAAAAATTCATAATTAATTAATTAACATATTTATGTCGATTAGATAAGTCCAATCGCGATGGCAATTATGCTAATCGTAAATCATTCTGAAAATACTTTGATTTATAGCCATTAACGCATGTCAATATACGCGCGTATATAATCGCGGAAAGGTATAGATAATTTACGTTAATTTTATAAACTTGAACTTGTCACTTATATATACTTACGTTTACACATTCATAACTTTTAACACTCTTATTAATTTTAATTACCGTAATTTTTATTTTATTTTATTTCTTATATACAACACAATATAATAAGTTAAGCAATTTGAGTTTGAATTTGATCGAGAAATTAATTAAGTTGGTCAGATATATGTCTACACATATATGTATATGTACATATATGTATACACTCCGTTATAATACAGATTTGATCTGTTTTGATGGCAAAGACTTAGCCTACTGTGCAGCTGGTAATTTATTACATATCAAAGTTTTTACTATATCGAATGACATGTGAATAAATCTTAAATATGTAAACAAATAGACCAAAAATTTGACATAACTTTTTTTGTTTTAAAAACCTGCTAATTTATTAATTATCTATGTATATGTACATAATTCAATTTTAAATTTTTTTTTTTGATTTTTTTTCTATAAAAACGATTGCGCTTAATTATATGATCATGAAATGCGAAATATCACAATGACGGTTGGCGATTTTTCTTTGGTTGGCTCGATTCATCGCTGCGGCAATTACCATTTACTGTGTGGTTTAACAATTTTTGAGTTAACATCGGCAAGGAATCCGCTATGCTTGCTTGACTTGTACTCAACCAAACGTTTGGCACCATTTTTTTCATCATTTACTTGGTATGCGCCTAAATGACGATATAAAACAAATTAGTTATAAATAGAATACATTATGGAGATATTTGGTTTGAGAAGTGGATAAGCTTAAAACCTAACAATTTACCTTTTACTACATCACCATCACGACTTTCCCATTGTTTTTTATTATCGCCGGTGTGTGGATCTGATACACCATAATCGAATTTATATTTTGGATATGTGTTTTTCTCATGACCATGTTGTTGTGCGTATTGATGTACACTGGCCGGTTGGCTTAATACCAACGGTTTAAGGGCTGGTAAATGTTTTGATCCGGTTGATAAACTGCTGTAGCTGCTGGCCAATTTACCATGTCCACCAAGATTCGATAATGATTCGGAACTGTGACTAATTTTCTTTGGTTGAACGTGATGCGTTACAATGCTGTACCCGTTTTTTTTGGTTGGTGCATGTGCCACAACCACGGCGGCGAGTACAAATACTCCAATAATATTTGTGAACATCATTTTGAAATCGATTTTGTGATTTGTGTTTGAAAACTATATTTTGTTTTGGTTTAGTAAGGGCAGTTACTATCCAATTGAAGGAAACTTAACTGAATGATAATAATTACAGATCACATCTTCGCTTTATATATGGTTTGATTTCCACCTAAAAATTATGCTAATTAGATGTGGGCATCTTCGTTTTTTTGTTGTTAATTTTTATTTTTGTCGATTGTGTCGCGAGTGTTTTCATCACATTTTCACAAAAAGCGCACACGCCTATTATAAAAGCATAATCAAAAAATGTGCAATCAACGAAAGTTTTCGATCGATGAATTTTATTTTTGATTGTTGTTGTTGTGTTATGTATTGTGTACGATATTCAAAACTATTTTAGTTTAGATATTTTTTTTTATTGGCCAGTTGATTGATAATATTATGAAACTTTATTATAATTATTAATTTATTTATAGTTTTAGTTTTTAATAGCATGGTATGTTTTGCAAAAAAATATATAAAAATTAAATTGGATAATTGCAATAAAATTTCGATAATCTCTTACTTCAAAACTATGTATGTGTATATAGAAATGTTAGTGTATAGGGAATAGTGTTAATTGTATATGGTACTTGTGCAATAGTAAGTGCATTCAACTATTTCCGTATATATTATACACATACAAACATATAGATATAGTGTTTCTTCAAAGAGGCTTTAAATTACAGTCAGAATGCATTAATTAACAGATTAATTAGTATTGGCTGTTTAGTTTAATTAGTTTTTATTTATTGAAATTTTGCGATTAATATAGTAATAATCAAGAAATAAGTTGGTTTTTAATTAACTGTGCGTTAAACCAACGATAAGAACACTTTGTGTAGCATACCGCACCAAATTTACCAAAATACCATGGCATTTAAGGATCAAAAGTCGAATGATCCCGTTACGATTTGTATTTTTTTTTGATAACTACTTCTATTGGCCTCTATATTGCTTTTTACAACATAATGTTAAGTCTTCATATCGATACCTCCAAAGATTAAGGCCCAGTGATGTGAGGGACCCTACAATTGTAAGGAATTGATCGATCCAACATCTTCCCTAATCATTTTCAAATTTAAAAATAGAAAACTCACAGTTTACAAGAATATTTATGATCAAAACTATCAGTAAATTAAAAGATCATATCGATTATTTTAAAACATCTGGTATGAATTATTGATATATGCAACATATTTAGCACAATTTGCAACAGATAAATTTGGTAAATTTCGTTAAATCATATTTTCAAGCCCTTGTGAAATTCGGTGACATTCGGTTTGGGTCAAATCTGTTCCATTTTTACCTGCTCGCATTTCAGTTGCTAAATCTCGTTTAATAGGTTTGGGTTTACCATTGGACATTCCACGTTCTATGGGGTTTAACACTGGGCTCTCATTACCATTATGTATCCAGCTGCTTAAACATTGGCGCAACGGCAACCTGCTGCAATATATATACAATGGCTTCCTTTTTCAGTTGTTCAAGATATTGACTTTTTCTTTTATTAATTTCACTATTCACTATTTCAAGTTCCCTTCAAATATTCTTGAATGTAAAAACCATACCATCTAAACACTTGCGCATACATTTCACGCAGATGTCATTCTGATAAAGCTGTACGTAAATTTCTCTTTCATTTGCATTAAAGTTATTCTAATAAGAGCCCATCATAGCAGAAGAATGTTTGAATATGATCTACCGGAAAACCACTCAGATTTTCCGAAATATCGGCTTTCAGGTACATAGGACTGGACATTTTTGATTCTAAGTCACAAAACTGAAATACATATGTCGAAGTGTCCGATTTTTTTCGAGTGTTTCTAATAAGGGACCGGTAAATATTTAAGTAGGTGTGGACCTAGTCTACATGAAAACCACTCAGACACAGATTTTTTAAAATACCATAGAAATACTTAGGCCTGGCGTGTGTTTCTAATAAGAGGCCATATTAACCTAAAATGTTCGAATAGGTCTGGTCTAACAGAAAATCAATGTGATTTTCCGAAATATAGGTTTTCAGATAGGACTGGACATTTTTGTCTCTAAGTAACCGAACTGAAATATAACGATTTCTCTGAATATTTTTATGTGTTTCTAATAAGTGGTTAATTAGATCGGGGACAAGAAGCGCTCAAATCAAAATTAATACTTTTTTAATCTGTTCTTGAATTGAATATTGTTTAAATCAAATACATATAATGACATATGTTTGAATATGTATGTATAGAATTCCTTACTCGTTTACCTTATTTGTTTAAGTTTGTTTTCGTTTAAGATAGCCAAAAGCTAACGTCTATCCAATACTCACAAAATCAATTATCTGAAAACTCAATTAAATGGAGCAGTGGCGAAGCTAATTTGTCATCTAGAATCGACGGTAGATAATTATGCAAAAGCCTGGAGCATATTAAACCAACCAACCAGTGCCATCGAGTACTCAGTTGCAGTTAGGAATAAAATATGTATGAAAGTTCACTTAAAAACCTATCTGAATTTCAAGAATCAACCGAATTCCTGAAGTTCCTTGCACAAAGATTCAAGACTTTAGAAATATCGTACAACAGGAGTTATACACAACCACCTAAAAGTCAACCAGTGAAACAGATATACGCCAAAATCATACAATAAATCAATCAAATTGTATTACTACATAATTTATGTAGAAGGTGCCTAGCACATCATATAAAACAATGCAAAAATACCATAAGATGATCGATTTGTAATGGACTACACCATACATTCTTCATTCTCCAAACTCTCAATAACCAAGGTCGAATGGCCAAGACCTAAAATGTTTTAACCTCGAGGAAAAATAAATAGTCAGAAAGAAGATGTCTTATTAGCAACATCACTAGTCAGCGCAGTGAAGCATGATGGAAACCAAACCAAGGAACCTTTATAACGGAAGAAGCAGTACAACGACTGAAGCTGAAAATCCAACCAATTATAGCTTCCAAGTTTGAACTACGCCTCGATGTCTTAGTATTTGAAAAGCTGACCAAACTACAACAGATCAAGAGGAAGAAATGGGAAATTGGCATCTCAACAACCTTAAGTATGCAGGATATTCTACTTGGGACCGAATATTATCTAAGAATCATATTGAATAATATGTATTTATAAAAGGGGGCTCAAATCAACCAGAACTATAGAATGCAATCAATGATATCTTCGACCTTTAAAAAACCAATTTAAAAAGTTTTGGGAAATTGAAGTTGGAGAGGCGTGCGAATTTACTAATGATGAAGAGAAATGTGAACAGCACTTTCAGAATACGTACGAGAGACAACGAGATGGAACGTACCAAGTTGCATTACCATTTCTTTAAATGGTAAATGGACCACTTCACATTATAGGTGAACCAAAGAGCAAAGCTGCAGTACGACTTATTCAAGTGGAAAGGAAGTTATATGTAATAAACAATCAGGATAATGTGGACAAAGGTTATTTTTTGCCACACCATTCAGTGATGAAACAAGACAGTTCAACAACCAAGTTAATTGTGATTATTTACTTATTGTGCTTTGACATTAGTAGCAATTAAAGGTGAAACCGTATTAGATATTAAAGCTCCCGTAATTTAATAATTTACAATAAAAATATAAAAATTCGTTATAACGAAACTTTTATTATATATATTCATACTCACACATACAAATATTTATTTTGTTATTGTTGCTTTTAGGACAGGTTTAGGATAAATTTCACGTCAATTATTTTTATAATCGACAATACAAAACTAAGAATAAAACAATACAACAAATGAAAACATTTTTTTTCAGTTTTTTCAATCGGTCTCACCGAAACAAAAATAATCAAGTAAAGACTGTCAACCGGAAGTAAGAATATACAACTGGAAGAAAAAGTGTGGCCACCTCCAGTTAAAATATTTAATTGCAATAATTATCAGAGTATTAGAATCATCATAGACAGCAATCAGATAAAAGCTACAGCGTTAAATACTGATAATATCAAAATAAATGTCCCAGACGGTGATAGCTATATAGAAAATTAACAGGAGCTCTTAGTGAAGAACAGACAACATGGTATTACTAACGAGGATAAGCAGACAAGGCAAACCAAAGTCATTGTTAAGTAACTACACGCTTCATGCAAACCAGAAGTGTTAAAAGAATATCTTTTGGAGAAACGATACAAAATTATCGAAGTTACATAGCTGTTTAAAAGAGGTGATAAAACACCTCTTCCATTATATTTGTTATCTTTTGAAAGAACAGAAGACATTCAAAATATTTATGTAATCAGCGAAATACTCCATATGAAAGTCCAAATCAGTTAAAAAATCTAAACTCATTCCTCAGTGCAAAAGTGTCAAGTCTACGGACACACGAAAAACTTTCTGTAATAAGGATGCGTGAAATGTGGTAAGAAAACACCGTACGACTGTATGTACAAAACAAAAAGACACCATACCAAAATGCATCAACTGGGGAGAGGCACATCCAGCCAACTACAAAGGTTGCATTGTTATAAAAGAGCTGAAAAAAAACGTCAATAAGTGCCAGGCCAGAAATCAGGCTCAGCTTCAGGCCACATCAAACATTAAACAAGCTATCAAGAACTAATCCAAACGTAACATATGTTGATGCACTCACTATTGGAAGTTCGAGAAGACAACATAATTCTGGTTCAGTTAATGATTCAAATAATAACCAAACTAATAAAATACTACAAGATATTCTTAATAGACTTAGTTCACAAGAAGAAAAGCAACATGGCACATAATCTAAAAATTCTTGCATGGAACTGCAATGGTATATTGCAACGGCAACATGAAATACAATTATTTCTTGTTTTAGAAAAAATAAATATATGCTTATTATCTGAAACACACCTTACTACTCAAAGTCATATAAAAATCCGTGACTATACGAAGATCACTCAGCAGTACATCCTAATAATAATGCACGACGGGGCAGTGCCGTGATTATAAAAAAGATATTAAATACGATCTCCAACAAAAACTTGAAAGTGATGAAATACCAACAATTAGCGTTAGCATTAATACCCGAAGGATTTAACTTCACATCCGACCATTCCTCTATTTTAATGATAATAAATGATACAATAGTTACAAATGATAAACCAGCCAATGTTAACAAATAAATATTTTTTTTTTTAAAGGACTTGGCATAGACACTTTTTTGGTCCATAGCCTTACCTTACATTCACACAACATTCATTCAATCCATTCATTCATACCATTCACACAAGTACAGTATACCACCTGCGCATTGCATAGCTCCATGACACCCTGTACAGTGACATGGAAGATGGGTCGGCCCATGAGTTCTACATTCCAACAGAGGGTCCGTTGTGTCCCTTTATCTTGGAAATTTGAGGAAGTAATAATGACACCTAAATCAACGCCACCAAGTGAATTAACCTCGTACAGGAGACCAATATCACTTCTTCCAATTACGTCAAAACTGTTACTATTACAAAACTATTATTAAAACGAATTAAACCAGAAATTGTAAAATCAGAAGTTGTTCCGTCCCATCAGTTTGGATTTAGAGAGAAACACTCTACAATTGATCCAATTGAAGTCCATAGCATAACAGATTTAATACAAAAATCTTTAGAGGAAAAAAAAAAATTTGTTCAGGCTAGTTTCTGCATCTCTTCAATATGTAAATTGCAGAAACCTCTGCCATTTGTGTATTTCGAACTGATAAAGTCATACCTGAAAAGAAGATACTTTAGAGTTAAACAGGAAGGATTTTACTCCAGCATAAAGGAAGCTAAAGCAGGAGTCCCACAGTTGAGTGTCTTAGGACCATTCCTTTTCGTACTGTTTACAAGCGACTTACCGCAGACGAACAATAGAACTACCGTCACGTTTGCAATTCTAGCTGTTGATGACACAATCGGTGAAGTCACATTTCAACTACAAATAACCATAAATAATATACTTGATTGGCTAGCTAAGTTGAGAATTAATGTGAATGAATCGAAGTGTATACTCATATTAACTTTACTAATAGATCAATAGAACCACTACCTGTGACTCTCAATAATATTCCTGTACCACATGCAAATCAAGCAAAATACCTTGGTATGAAGTTTGATGCAAAGTTAAAGTGGAAAGTACACGTGAAAAAGAAAACAAAAGAGCTTCAATTAAAATATAGAAAAATGTACTGGATAATTGGTGGAAACTCTCAGTTATCCATTCACAATAAACTTATGCTTTATAAACAAGTGCTCAAGAAATATGGTATTCAACTATGGGGATGCACCTAAACCAGCAATCAACAGATAGTTGAACGATTTTAAAATAAAGTTCTTAGAGGGATTATAAACTCCCCTTGGTACACTCGTAATAGTGTCCTTCATAGAGATCTCGGAATAGACACAGTCGTAAATGAAATAAAGAAGTGTGCTCAAAAACACCAGGAGAGACTGCATCATCATCCTAACATCGAAGCTGTAAATTTACTTCATTAAGAGGGTATCATAAGAAGACTAAAAACTAAAACTTTTTAAGATACCTGAATAGTCCGCATAATGCCAAATCAACCAAAACAACACTTTATGGTAAGAATACATAGGAGTGATTTATTATTATATTGTCAAAGTCAAACGCAAAATATTAAAAAAAAAAAGAAAAGTTTTTTCAATACTTGCTGAATATTCCAATTTGAATATTCCGCAGGTGTGAATATGTATTTGTGTTACCATTCAGATAAAACTTCTTCTGTTGACATGAAAACCCGCCAAAGAGATAACTTCGGTGTCCCCTTATCTTCAGTTTAACGAATAATTATTATAAGTCACACTGTTTATCAAAACGTTCAAGTTCCTCTAACGTTTGGCATAAGTACGAACGGCATCGCGGGAGTTTCTAGATATTAATTTTAGTTTTGCACGAGATACATATAAAAGAACAAATTATTAATCCTCGAATTCGATCCGATTGTTAATAATTTCGGCCAGGAAAAAAAATCAAATCAATCACTTCTTACTCAGCCAGAGAAATCGCCTGTTAAGTGTTTGAAATACAGATCGTACTTATTAGCCTGTCTAGAAAAAAAAGTGTACTTTCTGTGGTACAACTTTCGGTATTTTGCAATCTACTGTAATGGGGAAGTATCGTGTGAAAAAAATGACAGATTGGTAGTGCTAAAATTTGACATAATTATTTACGTAACCAAGCAATTTTGGTTTCGAATTTTAATTGTTTTTTAGCGTTTAAATTAAATTATTCATTTAATTGTTTTACAAAAAATTTTAATGTGTTTTTTGCTCAATTTCTATGAAATATTTGACAACCGATGCTACCAACTAGTTTACAGCCTTCAAGGCGTATGAAAACACATATGAAAGCGATTATCAAATTTACTTTGCGGTAGTGGAATATGCAGTCTTACCAATTGTATTCTGTTTCGTTATGTGAGTATTAGATTTTGACTATTAGCTGGTTTAAAACATTTCAATGGCTCAATCATCATCTCATTATAATTCAAATCAGTACGCAGGGTCTTTCAGGAAGAACTTTTTTTAAAATTGAAGAATCGAATATTTGATTGATTGTGGGTTATTCTCATAAACCTTATCTTTCACATAGCGTCACAATTATAAAATGTTAGAACACCAATGACATTTACAGCGTTACCAGCTAGTTCTTTCGAAGTAATACGGACAAATGATGCCTCCGGTCCATATAGCGCGCACCATTCAGTAACACGAGAAGAATGCAATGGCAGCTCAGCAACTGCCCTTGGATATTCAGAAGCTCAAATACGACAATTTTGTTTGTTTACGTAGCCAGACAAATGAAAATATATTTGTTTTACCTTGTTCAATGATCCAATCTGCAAATTGCGGCTTTAATTCTTGGACCAACGGAACTTATAAGGATATAAAGATAAATCCTTGCGTAAAATTCACCATGTAGTCGTGTTGTGTTTTGTGTATAAGTTTAATTGTTAAGAACGTCGTGAAATCCGTGGGTTCTTTGTAACACTTTCTCTCACTGTAGCAATATTTCCGGTTGAACGACCCAAATGAGCACGTGTTGCTGTCTGTGAGTTTACTACTGAACCAATCGACTCAAATTTTTGGCTATATTTTTAATAGCGGGCTCAGATGGGCGATTTGTATTATTTTTGAATTGGATTGAATCGTACATGCGAGTGATAGGAAGCAGGTAGCTCAAATAAACGGGTTTTTCATCTAAGATGATTGAAGTTCATTCTGGAGTACCTCAGAGCTGTCACCTCAGAACTGTGTTGTTTAATGTTTTGATCAATGAAACTCCTTCTTTGTTCCAGTTCTGTGACTGTGAATTATATGCAGATGACTTGAAAATATCAAAAATTGTACGTAGCGCGCAGCAGTGTAATGAAATGCAGAGTAATCTTGATTTGTTGGATAAATGGTCAATTACGACTAAATTACACTTAAATTTGGGCAAGTGCAAGATTAACTTCTTTAGGGAAAAAGCAGCCGTTATTCTTCACCAATAGCATATTGGCAATCACCAATTGGAACGAGTTATGACATTTAAAGATTTGGGAGTTGTCTTATGGAATAGCGGCTAATCTAACTCTCGACTTGGCTTCATTTTTCGTTCCACAAAGGACTTTCGTAATCCACACAATCAATTAGAATTTTGTATTGTTCTATTGTCCAGTTTAATTTGGAATAGACGTCGATTATTTGGGATCCTGCTTACAATATTTATATCGATAGAATTGCACGGATACAGAAGCAATTTATTATCTTCATAAAATAAACCGGCTATATCGACCGCTGTAAAATTGCAAATTTGGAATCATTTTTTGAAAGACATAGATGCGCTGCTTCAAGATTCATCGCTGATTTGCTAAACAGTTCAAATGATTTCCCTGAACCACTGGCAAAAATAGATATTAATGTGCTCTGTAAACCTACTCAGGTAAGGAATTTAATTTATTGTTCAACATTTAACATATGTTATTGTTTACATAACAACATATTTGAATTATATAAATTATATAATATTCGCGCCAAACTACATAAAAACAACAAAGTAATTAATTTATAGTTCCGGTTTAGTCGCACAATAACAATAACCGCGAATAAACGCTAAATCGAACCGAAACTAATTTTAGCGAGTAAATTAAGTCTTAAGATTTTTTTTATAACCTATACACATTCTTATATAAATCTACTGTTCTGATTTCCTGTTCATGTATATAGACCATATAGAGATAGCGAGGGTAGGTAGGGTTACACTTGCATTTAGTAATAATTTTGTTTTATGGGTTAACGATTTATATCCTCGCGTGTGACTGACCAAGAGAGCTTGAGGAAGTGGTTTAAAGAATAAATCAATGACAATTAAAACTCACATAAAACCCATAACAAAAAGTGTTATTTGTTTAATAATTTTTTTATTTTATGTACCTCACTTCACACATGAAATTACACAATTCATAATCGATTAAATCCATTCAGTACATACATTTATAACTTATTTGACTTGTCTTTTTCTTCTATTAAATAAAATTAAATCCCATTAAGCCTCTTACCCAATATATGCACACGACCAAGCAAAAATGTTTACCATTCTCTCGCACTAATCAAAAATATTTTTGTCAAAAAAAAATTTTGTTACGTAATTAGATTGAGACTAGAGCAAACACACATATGTATATACATAGCACATCGTTCTATGTACATACTGACTTACATACCTCATACGCATGCATGTATGTGAAAAGTTACTTTTCTCAACATACATATTGCATGCATATACATACGATACGCGCGTACATTATGTTTACACTAACCCAGAAATGCATTAAACCATTGCAAAGTCGATTTTTTGTTGTTTTTGTTCCAAACCGACATTGAAGTGTTATAGCGAAAAATTTCTGTTTAGTGCTGAACTGACGAAATTAAAATAGTTTTGAAGGCATACGTAATTTTATTTCTATAGTTCGATATAGAAGATAATAATTTTTTTATATAGAATTAGTCTATGCGGTATGGCATTGGATTAAGTTGTTTAGAATTTGGAAATGACCTTGAAACGCTTTCACAATATATATATATATATATATATGAAACTGTATTGGTGGTGTGCATTTTCGTATACATATACATTTTAAGTTGAATAGGTTAATCCCCAAAGTAGATAAAGGCAGTTGTTATTAGCAAACGAAACCCGCAACGGAAAGCAGCACCACGATTACCACCCACCATCATTACAATTCCACAACAGCCAAAATGTTTATTGTCAAAGAAATACCGAAGCGATTGCTCAAGTAACGGAATTTATTCGGAAGGAAAGTGTGTTGCAATTTGTTTCCTTTACCGATGTGCCCCGGTATGCCACGCTGGAAACCTCTGAATAATCAATGTACCACCGATATGTATTATTTATTACATCTTCGCTCTGCTTGAGACTGAAGTAGCATTCTATTCCTAGCTGTCGAAAGGCGAAACGGTTCATTCAGCGGTTCAAAAGAACCAGCTGAGAATCCTGGGTGCACCTATTATTGGCCATGAACATTTCAAGGTTTACCTCCAAACCTTGGGATTAGCACAATTATCCGTCGTTTGTCACAGCTAGATCCCAACGTTTGAAACTTTGAATGCAAATCACTTATCATCCATTCCTTCAATCTTTTACAGTTTGCTAAGGTTGTAGGGCATTTTTGCGATTTAGAATAGGTCTTCTATAGGTACACTCTCAGTAGGTGTTCACCGTTTTAATAAAAATAATTTAAAACATCAAGTTGAATAATTCGCTGAGGCCAGTGTACCACCATTATACTACGTTGAACAACTCTGCCAGGATGAACAGGTTCATAATGTATTTGAGAAAATCACATTCATAAATATTTTTGTTAAACATATTCGAACAGTATAATGGTGGTAGGAAAAGGCGACGCTGCCTGCATTTCAATTTAAGTTTTTGCGTGCCATATGGACGGTGCACGTGCCACTGGGAATAATATTAATCGTGGTATACCAATTTCGACTGGCTAATGGGTTAATTATGTGAATTATTATGCGTGCCATATACCAGTGGTTCACTGGCCACTGATAGTATATTTTGTGTGGCATACCGGTGGTCACTGGCTGCTAGGTCGATTCGGCGGGTGGTCGTATTACTTATTGTGTTATTTCGGCGGTTACAGTAGTTACGCAGAGTGGTTTCTAACGTGGCATACATCAGTGAGCAAATTTTGGATTTTAATGGAAAAGGATTTTAAAGTTTAAAAAATACAAATTTGAATTAAATTCCACTCAAGTTTTAATTCATTTGTGTAGAATATTATTGCAATTCGTGCAATTTGAGGCTGATTTGATTTTAGAGGAAACATTTTCTCGATAATTTTCTACCCAAATACAACCCCACATCATATTTTCAACGACGTGACATATGTACGTATATTGAGTGAAAATTACACCAAATTAGTGATTATGATTTACATATATGTGAATGATTATTTGATAAGACAAATATTAATTTACTAAATCACACGAATCTTTTGTATGCGCATTATTAACCCAAATTCAAAACTGTCAAATTTTTTGAATTACATTTGAAAATGAAGAGAGCTTACATTAAATTTCAAAAATGTATTCCTTCAAATTTTGATAATTTGAAGATGGAAGGGAATTTGAATTCAAACTTTATGCCAATTTGATTTCAATTATTGTAATTTTTTAAATTAATATTTTGTTTTTATAACTAATTTTTTTGTCAAAAAAAATGATTTATTAATCCTCCAGGGATCAGGACCACGTGGAATTATTATTATAACAGTTTTAAAGGCCATTACTGGCCCCTTACGGTGTGAACAATTCGGCTCCTGCGGTTTCAATCTTAAGCTTGCTCTTCATACTTTCTTAAACAATCTGAAGAGCCATCGTCGTCTTCAATGACCTCTGCGCCTACCATATGATGGCTCTCCTTTCAGAGATCGCTGCACAATTTGTTCCAGATCGGCACGCAAAACGTGACCGAGCTAGCGTACTCACTAATTTCTTACTGGATGTACAACATCGAGGATCTTCATCAGATTTCTGATCTCGATATTTTACACAGCTCAGTATGTACCATCTATTTCGGGGTTTAGGCCGTAAATCACACGCATGATTCTTCTCTCAAATTTAAAGAGCCTTCTCTCGTACTCGCCCGCCAGCCCCCTATTTTCACATCCACGGGCCTGGTCAACGCTTTGTAAAGCTCCAGCTTCACAGGGCGCACTTGATAGGTGTTAAGCTTCTAGTAGTGGTAACTTAAAACACATATACCATATAAAAAGAATGCGAATACCCATTAAATCGTTTCGATGCAATAGTATATATTACTCAGGGTGTATCAGTTTAATTGTAACATGCTCTCTTAATGTCATCTGATCCAACTGTTCTTTGGTTCCACTAATTTTGATGGCTAAACCTGTTGAAATGATGGGGAAAAACCAGCTTAAATGAGTTGCAAATAAACAAATCAAATAGTTTGGGAATTGACGACAACGATGAAATTGCCGTGTACGAAGAAGAGATTGGTTAAATAGCAAACAAAGCGATACAACTATAGTTCAGGGCAGATAGTTTACAGAATCGTTGATGATATATTATCGCGAACCATCACCAATTGAAGTAAGAGTTCTCATATATCCTTCATTACAATATGTGGTATCTGTTTATCTAAACTATATCGGATGCCTAATTAGTTGGTTGATGATGAGTTTGGCGCACTGATTCAAAAATCTCGCCAAACATATTTACAATACAGTGTTTGATCAGATGATTGTTTTTTTTTTGGAATACAATAAGGCAGAGTGGTCTTTGGTCTGGCGTTTAAAATTTAAAAAATTTCAGAAGTATTTATGGGATCATTATTAATGTTATATTGTTAGTTCAAAATACTCCTCATATACATCCCACATGGGTGAGGAATATATCAGACAGTTTATGACTTCACAAAAATGTATATATAAGCTGTTACTAAGTTTATGTTAATTTCAGGCAAGTATTATTTTAAACATACCAATTCTGTCTAGAGAAATTGTTCAGGATAGATGACTTGACCGCAATTAGAACTCCATCTCCCCTGGTCAAGATGTTGTTGTTGAATGACGTATCGCAAAAGATATACGCGCCAAAATTGGTTCATTCTCTTTACGTTTTGGAAATAGAACGTAAACAGTCTCATAGTGGAGCTATTTTTAGGGATGGTTTTGGAGGAAATAGGATTTCAAATTTTAGGCGGATCACTGTGGGTTAAAAAAGGTGTTTGATAGAGCTTATTATTCGAAAATTTTGACAACGTGGTCTCCATTGAAATTCCTTGTTCAGTTTCTTAGGATGCAATTTTCAATTTGTTGCTTGATGTATTTCTTACATTTTCTGTCACCGATGATGCTGGTAATAATTAACTGCCAGCGATTTTGATTATTGATTTGTCGTATTTACCGAGATTCTTATACAGAAGTAGTATAGTAATTCTATTTTGAATTCCCAGGACTTTATAATTCTTGAGACAGATATTTGATTAAGTGTAAAATCCGTCTGAAATTTAATGAATGTCTTTTGATCCGCTGAAATAATTCTGTTCGTAATTTGAAACATTCTCTTACATAAAATATTTAAAATAATGGTGGCAATAAAATAGTGACCTGCAACCTGAAAATATTGTCTTGCTGTTATGGTGTAATATGTAGCCAGCATTAAGTGCACGAATTTTAAAAAAAATTAATGATTAATCATTTTTCATAAATCACCAATAATACTCGTAAATCAATCAGAAAAATAGTTCCAATTAACAATTCTTTTGTTTGTGTTATATTGTTGTGCGGTTAACTACCTTAATTGGAATTTCAAAACACTAAACGTATTATAGCATAAAAGACCACAAACCAATGTTATGGTAATTAACCATACTGTGCATATACATAAAATATAATATGCTTTATAGTTAGAGTCACTATATGCGCGTGGTATTTGACACGAATCTTTTAGCAGAACAGTGGCATTATGCAACTATATAGATTTTGATTATGTACACTAGTTATGTTTAATCGAATATGCAAATAAAATAATTACTCGATTTCACGCCAACATAATCATATCATCGTAACAATGCTCGCATATCATCTCATAATCATAATTGTGTTAAACAATAAAAATCTTCCAACCATTGTAACACGTCCATAACATAATTATTATTTTATGATTATTGCGTTTAATTAAAAACATAAAAAAAAATTATGTATTATGCGCTATTTAGATCTCTATATATGTATACCAACAAGAGTTAAACGTCATTTGATTTGTGTTATGTCATTAATTTAAACCGAAATTATGTTAAATAGTTATTTATAACAGACCTGTCGATCGCATATATATATTAGATTACATATTTTTATGTTTCCATGTTTTATTGTTGTAATAATTTTAATTTATAATAACAACAGATAAAACAAAACAAAATGAAATTATTGTAACAAATAGTAAAAACTATAACATTATTGTATTGTTACTAAATCACTATTTGGATAATGTTTAAACACAGGGTATAAGATTTTTATATCGTTTGACCTGGTTTCGCTCCGGTTAAATAAAATTACAATTTATGCTGCGTTATAATTTATGTCTCTCTAATATACCTACTGATACATGCATTATGTTAAATAATTTGATATGCCGAAAAAATAAAATAAATAGAAACTGTGTATGTAACGAGGCACTGGTGTAACTTGAGAGTTACATATATCTACAGAGATATGTTTATAAGGAAATATTTACAAAGTTCAACGACGTGTGGCGTTATCGTTTACATATTTATAAAGAATTATATAATTTTTAATTTCAACTCAATTTGTGTTTAGATGTTGTGTGTTTGGGTACATATTTCTGTCCAAGCATTAATGATTTATCATATATATTATTCGTATCAGGTATTTTTGCCGTGAGAGGAACTTGTAACCATCCATTGAGTTTGTCTTCAGGTGGCGGATAGGAGAAAACTCACTGGATAACACCTGAGGGCAGGAGGTAAATAAAATACCTCCCGCGGACCAATAAGACCTACAAAAGGAAGTAATATCCCAGGTGATATTCTAGTCAGTGAACTGGTTACTCCACCCTCTACCGAGGCTGATCTAATGAATTCTGGGGAAGGTCATTTTTTGCATAAATCAATCAACGAAATTAAAAGCAGCGAAAATTATTTTCGAACGAACTGCAGAAGGTTTCCTGAGAGATCCAACTCTCTTTCGCAGGAAAGTTACATCAAGCATAAGTTGAGTTATTAACTATTTTCTTTAAAATTTCTTTAACGTTGGCATTTATTGAAATTTAGATTATAGTCCCAACACCCTCACTTCTTCTCCGAAATTGGCCTTAAGCTGTTGGATGATTCTTCGCATACACTTTACCCTTTAAGTAGTCCCAAGGAAAATAATCGGGCAAACGCAGTAGCCAGTAAAAATCAGAAAAACGCGATATTATTCGGTGCATGAGAGCCATACTTGGACGAGCTGTGTGAGCTGTGTGAGCTGTGTGAGCTGTGGATCTATCTTGTTGGAACCACAATTCTGAATTGATTGAAGACCGCCTATAGGCATCACTAATTGCTGAGAACGTCGCCTGGTAAAAGTTTCGGGGTTATCCTCAATACTTGCTTGCACCCGAGCAATGTTCACATCATTTTGAACTGCACGAAGCCTTCCAGCACGTGGAAAATCACAGACAGCCTTTTGTTGCCGAAAACGCTGAACTAATCGGGAAATTGTTGGAGAGGAACATGAAAGAAATTTTGATATAATCTTTGAATATGGATAATCGAATGCTGATTGCTGACTTTCAAAATAAAATTGAACAACTTTGGTTCTTTGTTCTGTTCTGAGCCTTTTTTCCACCATAAATTTCCCAAGTTTTTAAAGTTAAATCTGAAAAAAACGAAAATACGTAAACAAATAATGTATTCATAATTAAATCATAACCATATACTTATGCGCCACCCTAAACTATAAAAAACAATATGGAGAATGAAAGAAGAAACGATAAGCAAAAAAAAGATGAGCCATAGATTTACTCTACGATCGAAGAGGAATTAGCTATATAAAAAAAACCGAGATAATAAGGGTCCAATGGTTTAAAAAAAGAAGGCTAACCAATATTCCAACATCACCTAATACATATACAAATAAAGCAACAGAAAACCAAAAACAACTTAAAATTGAGAAGCAACCTGCTCCACCTGAAAAAGTTATTGAAGAGATAAAATCCTACGAAGAGCTTTTTGATATTTTAGCAATATGGATTCCTGTTTCCAGAAGATAGCTTAGAAAATGAAGATATAGCTTCAAATATAGATAAGTAACTAAACTGTTAAGTGAGGATTATTTAGTATGGCACACATCTGAAGATAACCAAATATGACCCATTAAAGTAATGAATGAAAAATCTGCATAATTCTTGCAAGTCAGAAAGTGTTACGAACAACTTAAAACAAAGAGGATTCAAAACCACTGGAGCAGTTAATAAACTGAACTGGAAAAAATGCCACTCAATATTGGTTATGTTAACATTCGAAACATGAAGATACTAGCAAAATTATTATTTATCTTGGGTTGTAAAATAAAAAATAAACCACTAAAAAAATCTAAACTGATATCTCCGTGCAAACAATTTTAAGCCAAACAACCTAGATGCGCGAAATGTGCTGAAAAGCACTTAACACTCGCATGGTTGAAAACAGAAAATGGAACACCTAAATGTGTACGCTGCGAAAATACGAGGTGGTATGGTATTCAAAGAATTGCAAAAAATCAAAGTCACAGCGCGAGCAAAACAAAAAGTATAAACCGACGAACAATCAACAAGGAAATTCTTTGTAGTAGTAATATTTTTTAGTTGAGAGTTTTGAGCCTCAGTTCGCGGTCACATCAATGGACTCAGATTCTATTTTGAGCAGAACGGCAGCCGAGGCAGCTTTACAGTGATGGAAGTTGATCTGAAGGATCTTTAGCATTAGATAGAGCTTACCTCCACCACTGTGGAGTCAGACTATACGCCTCTGAGAGCGATTCGTCCATTCCAACGATCTCGACATCTCCGAGTCAACGGATAATGTCTCCTGAGCATCCTCCTTCAGATGCTCTGAACTTCTTGGTCACCAGCACTAAGCGGAATTCCACAGCAGATGACCCAGATCTGTCGGCTTCATCGCGCTTGCAGGCCTTAAGCGTAATCGCTCCAAATCCGTAGCTGATCAAGCCGATTTTGATCCGAATCCAGATTTTGCCAGAGCACCCATAGAGTCTCGGTTGACACCAGACCATCTGGTCCACCAGACCAATTTATTTGTTGGGAAATTTTTTAAAAACTCACAAAAAACTGTTAAATTTCCAAGATTTTATTTTATTTTGGTAGTTTCTAATATGGTAGACTAGATAATTCTGGAAACCATGTGACTTAACAATATTTTTTATCCGTTAATCTCACCAGTGAAATATTTAATAATACTAACATGAAAAAATATGGTTGCTGATAAGAAATAGAAATCCCAAAAAAAAAAGATTACTTTCTATAAAACGACGAGGAATTCTTATCACGGAATTATATCATTTTTACGAAAAGTTTGAACGGTTGTTGTTTGCGTTGTGATGCTTCCGTTTATGGAACATTCAGATATTACAAGAGTCTTTCGAAAGGTAACACAGCCAAATTGAAGAATTAAATAACCATTTTGTTAACTCGATTTAGAGATCATATATCCATTGTATACATACATTAAAATGTCTCTCTGTCATTGTTTTTTTTTTGCCATATAACTATGATCTGCCAATACGGCATTATTTGCAAATAAATCAATCTCTTTACGATCTTTATAATTTATTCAAATTTCATTTTTGTTTTTGAAGATCATCATTATTCCACGCGCAGTAAAATTTAATAAAATTGGAATACAAATTGAGTTGAGCTTGAGGAAATGTTTAATTTAATTTGTAAGTAATATGAACAATACGAAATAGAAACTGAGATGTTCAAACAAATAAATTTATATAATTTATATTAAATTAAAGTGTGGTTCAGATGTATTTATAGATATAGATGCGGCAAGATTTGTACTTTGAAATGAACAAAGAATTCATCCGTCAGACATCTGGTCATAGCGAGTGAATTGAATATTACGTAAACTTCATATAAAAACATCTTATATATAATTCAAAGAAAACTATTTATCTCCATAAAGAATGGAAGTGAAATGATCTGCGATTTGGCAAGTTGTTGTTTATGTTTAGAGTTAAAGTATTTCATAGCAGTTTTAATAAGTTTTAATAAATAAAAAATAGCTTTATTACAAATCGTTTCAACGTGACAATTCTAGCACAAGGATTTATTAAAAGTCAACCACCTTAAATTATTCACAGCATCGATCAATTTTATTTTATATCTATTGAAAATTATTGACTTTCAGTTAAAAGGATATTTGATAATTTTAAGCAAGCTTAAATTATACAGCATGTTCTTTCTGGATGTTATTATTAGCATATACTTTTGAGTCTATGTTTTGGCTCAAATCTGATTAATGGCGAACCATAAAATGGTGTTAAGGTTTCAAGTCTATGTTTTGGCTCAAATCTGATTAATGGCGAACCATAAAATGGTGTTAAGGTTTCAATGTCTTGTTAAATAGTTTTATTTATAATTTATGTTGAATTTCACAGTATATAACAGTTTAAAACTTTCGGGCTAACATTTTGATTTTTTTTTTTAGGTTATATAGGTTAGAAAAGATTTAAATTAACATATTTTCATGATTGACCACATTAGTTTTATCTGTTATATATTTTTTTAAAGTTCTGACATTATTTCACACCTGGGGAAGAAAAAATAAATTAAAACCCATTACCTTGAATTTTGTCCTAAACCTGTTTTAAAAAAACAAAAAATATTTAGAATTTTTTACGGACAAAATTCACAATTCTATGTAGACGGAGTTAGTGAGAATATCATGCTTTGTAACTCTAATAAATGAACCGATTATAAGACTTAGTTCTGCCAAGCTATTATTTTTGGCATGGGTTGAATAAATAAATTTCCAAATTTTCTTGGTAAAAACCGTGGAAAGCTGACACCATAATGACGTACGTATATACCATGATGTCGTATATGACGTATAAACCATTATGTCATTGGGTCTACGCTATCCGAAAAATATTTCAATTTTGGAAAAAGTACAGACTTAGGGATTTAGGACCACCAAGTTTGGGATGATCAAATCATTGTTACAAATCTTTTTAGAATCTCACGTTCAGCTCATGTTTTTATTTCTTTTTTTCATGAATATCTTTGCCTTACGCCATTACCATGACCGATGGTTTTGAAATCGGTACCTCCCGATGAAATCGGTACTTCCCAGTTATAAACACTTTGCTATGTGTTCAGTTTTATACTCAACCTAATTTTTAAAATCTTTAGTTTTGTTTTAATTTTTTATAATTCCTGTGATATTCCAAATTTGAAGTCCGAACCCTTCTGTAAAACGGGCCTTAAGGTCCGGGTCTCAAGGTCCGGGTCTCTTTAGAACATACTAAATGGCCATATATGTCAAATATATGACTGTCCCGGAATTTCTTGGGAAAGTCCTAGGAAGCTAACACCATCATAGCGTACATATTAAGACCTCTATTAAATCTGAAAATAATTTTTATTTTGGAAGTAGTAGGGGACTAGAGGGTTTAGGACAAACAAGTTTGGTGTGCCCTAATATAGGTCGATTCCGTATTCCGTATTTTCTTAGGAAAATCTTAGCTTCACAATAATGCCGAATATTCCAAAATATCATTGGGCCTAAGCTATCCGAAAAATATTTCAATTTTGGAGAAAACATAGGAAATTGGGAGTTTTAGGACTACCAAGTTTGATATAGCCTCATATGTATTTCGATTATTTGACTTTTCCGAATTGTTGCCTAAACCTCTTAATCCCCTATATCTTTTCCAATATTGAACGATATCGTTATATGGAGAAATTCTGCCTTGTACACTAACGCTTATATGAGGAAATTGTTTTTGTTACTTTTTAGGGCAAATTGAGGATAAATTTACACGTCTGTGGTATCAAATTATTATTTGTCATCCGGCTTAACAGAATCGGTATTTTTCCAATTAATGCAACTGTGAACTGGCGCATTTAATTTAATTTTTTAAAACAAACATCCAATTATGTCAGAAAACTACTCAATTTATATCGATAGATTATAAATGGTTGCAAAGTTGAACTGCTTGAAATCATCTTCGGCTTGTTTGATATGGTATTTTTTCAGTTTATCTTTTATAATCTTTTGTATTGGATGAGAATTCTGGAGTAAATTCGTTCCAGTTTTCAAACAAGATATTTTTCTATACGTTGGGTATAATATGGAGAAATCAATGTCAACCTAATAAAATGAAATAAGTAATTTAAAAACCATATTATATAAATAAACAGTTTCACTTTGGAATGTAAATAAACTTACCATAGTTTATGTCCATTTATGCTTTTTAATAATGGTCAAAAATTCGAAATATATTGATAAGCACTCCGTCATTTTTTGACGATTTCATTCCAAGGTGAATCATTTTATTGCAGAATGCAGACATCGACTTTTTCCTGCGATGGCCTCGTCGCAATCAACAATATCATGAAAAATTGTTTTTTTCGATGAAGAAGAAGTCGCAGCATTAGTTTCTTGTTTACGTTTCCTATGCCGATAGTTAATATACTTATAATATAATCAACCTGACTGCCTGGCTCCGTGTCCCCCAGTTGTGTAGTATGATTCATATTAGAGACATTAATTGACAAATAAAATAATTTATAATTTTTATGAAGTTAACTATTTCTTTACTAATCCGAACAATCTTAGATTTAGACAGATTTATGTTTCTAAATACAGAATAACGTTCAATTAAATCAATCAATTCTGTACGTTCTGATATTGATACAAATTTTTGGGATCCGCTTAAATTTAAAAGAAATTTTTCCTCTTCACTAACCACTAAAATATCTAAGACACATTCTGTAGAGAAGAATTAAATTTGTTAAATATTTACTGAAGTATTTTTAAAATAGTAAATTCTAAATACTTACAATGATAGTTGCCCTATTCTGGTTTTCCCTGGGAATTGGGAATTAGAAAAAAATAATTCCAAATTTTGTATTCCCTATTTTCCAAAAGTCTGGTGGTACATGGAATAGTTGATATGCTTACTACTAGAAGTACTAATATCAAAAAGAGCTGTCATTTTTAGCAAAACAAACCAAACATATTTGTCTTAGCACGTGTTAGCATCGTTCCGCTTCGATTCTTAAAAATTAAAACCAAAATATTAAAAATAATATCGTGTGTTTCCGTGTGTGATATAGAACCGTATATAGTACAAGGTGGAAATCATATGCCCATTCAATCCGGGTGCTATTCCTATAGTTACGCTTTTCTAGATATTCATTGAGAACAGGAGATTTCAAATAATGAAATGACTCCTCCGAAACAAAATGCATAAGTAATAAGCAGTTTATAACTTTACCTGGGCAAAAACCTAACTTTTATTTTTTTTCCTTCCTTCAGGTGGATGTAAATTCATTAATTGAAGCCTCCCAAACTACCAATATTACTCCTGGGAAAATGTTTGACATTATTTCTCCGACACCATCTACCTCTAAGCTTTTCAGAGTTAATCCCAGAAAACAAACGGCTGTTGACGTCTAAAGAAAATCTATTAAATCATAAATTGAAGTTGGCAAAACGGAAAGCAGAACCAAGAAGAATAAAAACGGAAAGAAGGGCCAAGAACAATAAAAAGTGTACAATGAGATCTGCATTAAAAACTCTTGATGTAACATCATCCACAGATGAAAACGTATCGCTACACGACGAATCTTCTGGCCCAGAAGATTTTGGGGAAAGCAACTGCGCAAGTTGCGGTGAACAATATAGTGCTACCACCAAAAGGCATGACTGGATACAGAGCATTGTTGGCAAACAATAAAAAACAATGCAATAAATGTGGCAACGAAAATCTCAAGAAGACATAAACGGCCATATCACACAATGTACGTGCCATATCACCCACCCTAAAGTGCCATATCACCCACCCTACAGGGGGATATGGCACTTTTGACTAGTTTTTTATTTTATTTTTAAAAATGTGAATATATATATTTTTAATTTATTTTATGAAGTATGTTTGCTGTTATTTTGAATACAGTTTATTTTTGTTTTTACCTCGATAGAAAAGCTCTTTTAATTTTGAAAATATTAAGGAAACACAAAAGGTGTACCATCTCCCCCGCATTTACCCTACCATTAGAGCTACATTGTCATTACGACCAAGGCCGAAATTTTCCGTGTATCAAGAGTTCCAAGAGTTGTGCCAAATACTTAACATCAAAAAGACGAGAACCAGACCGTTGCATCCAGAACCCGATGGCATGGTCGAGAAATTCAACAGAACACTGTATAGAACAGGACAATTGGGACCGGTGCCTTCCACTGTTTCTGATGGCGTACCATTGCGCAATATATGATACCACAGGAAACTCACCGCAGCTATTGTCGTATTTGGCAGAGATCTTCGATTGCCATGTTGCATTCAATTTGAAGCACCGGAGAGCGTACCAGTCATTATGCAAGACTAGGTTGCAGATTTGAGGCAAACGATGGTCAACATTCACGCTGCAATCAGGGACAACATAGTGAAGGCTAGCGATCGAATGAAGACGAAATATGACTTTCGGTCAAACAGCTCATGTTTTATTGAGATAGATTTGGTTTGGCTTTTTAACCAAAGATAGACGAACAGAATTAAGGTGGGGTAATATGACGATTAGGAGACATTCCCTTTGCCTAATTTTAGTTACCGTTTCAGCGTATATCATTAAGTTAAAAGTTGCTAATTTTTATTTAAGAACGATTCCATTTAATTTTTGGTTGAGTTGCAATTGCTTTAAAAATAAAGTTTTAAAATTTTAAAAATGTGTAACTCAAAGTAAAAATGTTGATTTTAAAATTAATTTTTTTTTCGGTGCATCACGAACGAAAAATGGAAAACGAAGCATTGGATTTTAAACTAAAGTTATCCTCCAAAGGACACGAGTTCCACATTATCTGAGCTATTATTCGATATGAGTTTGAAATCCCAAAACTAAATTATTGTGTTTGTCAATACACCTAATTGTCAAAGCTTTGACAACTTAGCTGGATTACAATTGGTTTAACAAAATATGTATATTCAAAAAACAGATCAGGTCCTCGCAAGGTTGAATAAATGTATTTCAATATTAGCAAAAACTATAGATCCAAATGTTTACCTAATTTCTTGTGTACCAAAAAAAATTAAAAATAATTATTGGTAGGTCTTATGGTCAAATATATCTTCAACTATTGAATCAGTATTGAGTTTTGTTAAACGTCAATGAATTTCAATGTACAAAATTCCAACCCAATTATTATTAGAGAATTTGAGTAGCATTGAAATTTGAGCAACATGCGCTAATCAGTGATAACAATTGAGATAGCATATGTAATGTACAACAAAACGTAAGGAATTCATTTCCGGTCCAGAGAGCACATAATAACTTTCGCTTTACATATATCCATTTACAATCTAGAGCAGGAACATTTTATGAGTTTTTTATTAAAATTAATTTTACAAAACTATGTATCTTGCTCGTATGTTACAATAAAAACGCCACACAACACCCAACTATAAATTATCTAAGATCTAATATTACATCACATATGTATTTATTTTATATTATATAGACACGACCTGTTGAATAATCGAATTTTATAAGACTTCCCGCTATAATATGACAGTAGATCAATAGTAGAATGTACGTATGCCGAAAATTACAAACCGTGAAAATTGATTTAATTAAAATTGGATTATATAAATTAGAAAAAAATCGATATATAATTAATTTGTATATATAAACAATAGTTTTTATTATTATCAATAGCAATTTTTTTTTAGTTTTCTTTTGTATAGTTTTATAAAAAAAAGTTTTAACTTTATGTATAGTGCGGTGAGGTGGGTGGTGATAAGAAATGGGCGACTTTTGTTTAATAAATAAATTAACATAGTATATGAGATGAATTTTATTGAGTATTTATGTGTTTAATAATGCCCACCATATCCACCATGTCCAGCACCAGCACCACCACTACCATGACCGTATACTGCCGGATGAGCAGCATGACCAATTTTCTTGACTACCGCATTGAAACCATTATGATCATCGGCTGTGTATTCAACAACACGTTTTGTACCATCTGGTTCGTATAGTGAATATCCTCCTTTGACTACATCACCATCACGGACTTCCCATTGTTCCTTGTTGTCACCGGTGTGAGCGTCTTGTACACCATATTCGAATTTGTATTTTGGATAGGCCTAGGAATATATATATTATGTAAAAGTGATAAATGCGGTTCATCGATATAAATATTTATTTATAAAATATATATACATACATGATAGTCAACTTGATGTCCTCCATGACCACCTTCCCAACCACCGTGTCCAGCACCAGCACCACCATCCCATCCACCGTGTCCAGCACCAGCACCACCATCCCATCCACCGTATCCGCCACCACCGCTAACGGCATACTTGGTACCATGCGATTCATATCTATTTACATTGGCATAGCTTGTTGCCCCATGAGCACTAACTAAAGCGGCGCAAGCCAATAAACCGAATGCAACAAAGAATTTCATCTTGAATTTTCAATTAACTTTTTTGAAAATTAATAAATTATTATTGTAATGTGTGTGTTGCTAAAGAGTCAAGAGACTGATATGATTTCAATCAAAACAAATTCCATATTTATATACACCAAGTAAATTTTCTTAAGGTGGTGCATATACATCAAAATATTATTATGTTCAGCAAGAAAGAGGGAAAAATATATAAACCGTTAATCAACGGTATATATACATATATACATATGTATGTAATTTATTTTTATTTTTAAAAGCTCAATTGAATTGTTGTTTTAACAACAATATAACGAAATAAAATATTTGACTTTGATTTCTCACCATATCTCGTGCGCGCGCTCGCTCGCTCGTTCGCTTACCATACATACCACTTATGTAATCCCTTTATATTTATGAAACATAAATATCTTGGTATAATAACCACATCATAAAATGCATATACATAAAACATTATGCACGCAATTGAAAAACAAATTTTGAAAGTTTGATGAATGTGCAGTCCTGATACTATTTAGAGTGTTCTTTGCCCAACCGTGTGTCTGAATATAGGATACGAAGACAATTTTAATTTCAATGTCATAAACAAAATAATAATTTTTTTGAGCCAGAACACATTAAAAATAATTGATTTTTGCATTAATTATCGTTAATTATATTAAAATTTATAATAATTAAACTTTTACTTTTTTGTTTAGTTTTTCTTTGCGCTATACACTATACTTTACTATAAGTACCTGTATTCAAAAGTTTTGAAATCACATCAGAATTTTAATTTAAGGTTAAGATTAAAAAGCAAATTTTGTAATGGGAAAGAATTTGTCACAGATTAAATGAGAATTATGTATAAAAAAAAAATTAAAATTTAGAGCCGCGAATTTCATTTGTCACATTTGACACATACATGACACGTAATTTAATTAAGTTTATGTATTACTTTTCATTTTTTGACCCATATATTTCCTTGTCACACACACACACAAATATTTATCTAATATAATTACGGTAATGAAAGTGGTGGTATTATGTCAATTGAATATTATAAAACTATTCAGATTTGTATTGTTACACACTATACAGTATATACACAAATAAAAGCGATGTTATCGATAATGAGGCAGTTAAAATGTTAATGATCATCGTTTTCTATTGTTCGTCCGGTTTTATATAAACGATACTATTCGATAGTTTACGTCTCGGATGCTGTAGCGCACACGAAAACAGTTGATGCATGAACTAAACCCAAAAAAAAATTAAAATATTTTTATAAATATCCGCAATTTGATTGGAAGATAATATTCATATACACAGATGGATGAATAAAGAAAATTTAAATGTTTAAAGGGCCCAAATTTAAATAATTATGTTATGTCTTATGTCATATGCGGTTGTCTAATAGTTTAGATTAAAAGTGCAACAGTTCTGAAACGCTCAGTTCAATCAATTTCTAATTTATTGAGATATTTACTCACTGGAATATATTTTTACTCTAGGTGTAGAACAAACTAATTAAAATAATGTAAAAGTTTGGGTGGGTGGGTGAAAGTCAATTCGATCCCACTATAATGCTCGCGGTATTTACCCAATATACATACATGCATGATTGCATATATAAGCAATCGAATCAAACAAACATTTTAGTTTGCGAAAGTCAGTTGCATATTATACATCGATGCGGTTTACTAAAAATGTTGTGTACTCCCATTACAGATATATATTGGATAAACTTAAAATTATTGATAATTTGATATTCGTTATATCAAGCCACGCTTGTATGGTGCCAGCAACCTAATTAATAATTAAGCATGGCACATCAACCGGGCGTGATTACATCACGAGAATAAAATTAGGTTGCTAGTTGTGTCCTCCCTCTGCATGTATTTTACTGCATTTCATTTTATGCTTATTTCATAAATTTTCATTAGGGCAAATCGACGACTTTGGGTTGAACCTGTTGGGTTATCAAACAAATAACGAAACATCCCCCTCCCTCACCTCCCCCCCCCCTCACATGCCAGTTATGCATCAATCAGCAGCTCTGGGACCAGGCTAGGATTCAATGGATCAATCATTCATTGATCCGAATTAAAAAACGATTACAGAAACGAATACTAAAAGAAATAATACAAACCAACAATCAACAGAAATATCCGACCATTGACTATCGTACCCAGACACGAATCGGAAACTGGAATACAAAAACTCTAACGTAAACATCAAGATAGCACAAATGGAGAAGGAAATGAAGCAATACAATATTTTCCGGTGGCGTAGGAATATTAACAACGGCTAAACGAAAGAAAGCACTACTCGAATGGAAACCTATATAAAAGTAGCAGAATAATAACCGCCAGATTCTACTCGAAGAATAAGAAATATAAGAAACATACACTAGATGGCAGAACGAGAAACCAAATTTTTCATATACTAGTGCATAATAAATTTCTATCCTCCTTACAAGAAGTAAGTATAAGAGCAATCAAACCAGCCGCGTTGCAAAGCTGTACTCAAGGACTAGACGGAGAGGAAATTGAACATAGTAGATTGATAAATATTGTTACAGGAAACACCTTCAAGGACACGCTCCAACTCAATCTGCCTAATAACGAAACCAGCAGAACTATGTACGACACCATTAGCACCCATCCACCAACGAAGTGGAAAGTTACAAGTTCCATAATGAGCCTGAAGAATAACAACGCGCCTGGAACTGACAAACTACCAGCTGATCTACTCAATTGTACCACATTTACAACTGCAGAATCACTATAATACCACTATTAGTATAGACATATGTAATACTGATAGAATTCCGCAAAAATAAAGACGACTTTGATCGTTAGACAACTCAATGATCTTGACTACGCAGATGATTTATGCCTGCGCTAATACACAAGCACGCCACCATGCAGCAGCAACTACAGAAGCTATCAGACCTAGCACAAAAAGTCGGGCTCAAAATAAGCATTTAAAAAACAAAAGTCTGTGTTCAGTCATTTCTACACAACTACGCATCAACCAAGAAAACATAAAAGGATCTCGTAAAATGCGTTTACTTTGGTTGTTCTGTTGCAAGAACAGCCGCCACGGAAGAAGACATCAACCAACGTATTACCAAAGCAATAAACATCTTCAACATGCTCGATAAGATGTAGAATTCATCTGTCTTGTCAATGAAACACCAAAATACGAATGTTCAACGCCCGTGTAAAACATCTCAGACAAACATGAGGAGAACTAAAGGCAGTAGCCCAAAACGGAATTATATGGTTCAGTCTAGCAGACGCCGGAAAAGGAGGAAAAATGGCCAACCAATTGTTATTAACACATTTGGAACAAATGATGAATTTGAAAAAAAAATCGATACAAAATTTTAGTTCGATCTTTCCAAGCACTATGGTAGTGTGAATGGACGTATTAGGTTAGGGTGAATAGACTTTAATCTATGAATTTAGCTTCAGTGTGATACTGGAGAAATCAAATATGTATGTAAAACCATATTTAGAAAAATAAAATTAATTGCTTCCGTTCTGTTTTATTCTACACAACAGACAGTGCGTTCTTATTACTTTTATCATCGAACATCATCAGGTTATAGGCCTAGATTTTGTGGTTGGAAACACAAAATCATTCTTACATCGCAAATGGAATAAAACAAAACAAGCGTGTCTAGCTTTGTCAAGGTCATTTAAAGATAGCGATTTGTATAGACGAGTAACCTTGCTGCAAGAATTAATCCAATTGAAGGTATTTGAGTGCGATTCGAGTAGGTGTTTGCGAGTAGCAAAAGTTGTGTGGTGCCATATAATTGGTGTCAATTGGAGCGTAGGAAGCAATAACACTTAATGTATTGTGTGCATTAATGGGAAGCAAACCCGAGATTCATTTAAAGATGTTGGTAATCGTGCTGAACATTTGCTCAATTTGGTTCACTCCGATGTCTGTGTTACGCTGCAATAGCGATAAATGATTACAGCAGAAATTCGATTGAAAGAAACAAAAAGCGAAGGTTTCAACAGATTTTTGGAGTTCAAGGCTTTATATAATGAAACGGAGTATTGTAATCGACAATTTGACGATGACATTTTTAGCGAAAAGCGGAATTGTACATCAAAAACCAGCAGCGTATCAATTGAACACTTACGGAACCTGTTCGGGGCATGTTAATTGAATACGGCATAAATAAATCGTTTTGGGTAGAATCTTTATCAACGGCAGCATATTTGATAAAACGAATACCTTGCAGAAAGATGCAATCGGCCACACCAGAAGAATTTTGGTAGAAAACGAAACAAAATATGATCATGTTATGGGTGTTTGCTGGTGAACAAAGCAATCGTACATGTGTCATAGGAAAAACGGTGGAAGCTCGACACGAAATCAAGCTCGACACCAAACATATTGGTTGTACAATTTGGCAACTAAAAAAATCGTGATAAGCAGAGATGTCTTGTTTATAGAGTCTATAAGCACTGATTGTTCTCTTCCGCTAGTAATCTTAACCAATGATGAATGTGAAGTCGACGCCAATGTTAATTCAGGTGGCGTGCTGAATCTTTCATTGTCGATAAAAGAAGAATCTTAAAGACTGATGACTAAACTGCAACATCTGGCGAAACCATTGCAATTGAAAATGTCAACGAAATTGAAGTAAAGGATTTAAATGTTGATAACTTAACGCAGTAAATCAACCGGCCACGGATGACACATTCGATAGCAACGTTTAAATTGTCGTGTTTAAATGCTGATGTGTGAATAAATGAAATCGTTGAATATCAATCAAACTTGGTCAAACAATTTGCCTCGTGACAAAATACCTATTAAATGCAAGCGGTTGTTCAAAACTAAGTGCAATGCGGATTGTGAAGATTTGCGATACATAGTAAGATTGGCAGTGAAAGGTTTTTCGCATAAACATGGCGTCGACTACCAAGAAACGTTTTCTCCCACTGTAAAGTATACATCGGTTCGGTTCCTTCTGGCGTTTGCAGGGAAGTTTGACCTAAATATTCGTCAAATGGATGCAGTAACGACGAACAGACGGAAGATATATACATGTCACCCGAAGAATTTACCAATAATTAGAGCAAAGTTTAAAAGCTGCGTAAATCTTTATGTATATAGATTAAAGAAATGAAGTCACGTATATGGAACGAGAAAGTGAAAAGTGCGCTGGTAACATTTGGCTTGAAGCGTTTGAATGCCGACCAATGCGTGTACTATACTTAACTCGCCACCAATTGAAATTATTTATTTCAATACTGGCAATAGATTTTAAAATTATAGTTAAAATGCAGAGTTGATCAGAGCTAGCTTTCCTCGAACGATGAATGCAATGTTTTAAATAGTGTCAGTTCACTTCACAATTCATCTTTCAACTAGAATCATCGACAATTCAGTCAAAAATTATCAAAATTGGGTAATTTGTCGTGTTTATCCATATAATTCGACCTTGATATGGGCTTTAATAATTTGCTTGTAACGTTATATATTTCTTATTGACAATGACAAGTCAGTTTCACCATAAATATATTATACTTTCCAAATATTTGATTTCCCCGCAACAATAAATCTCGCACAAGTCTTAGATCATTACCCATACAATCCTTCAATTACAATTTTACGTAAAACATTTTGTAATAAAATAAAAATAAAAATTATTTTAATATCCAACAATTAACAATTTACCGGAATTTCTCTAATTACCTGTCATTATATTATGGTGTACGGTCAAAACATTCTTAGCTATATATTCGATTACAAAATATCAATCTGTAATTGAATAAAAATTTTATGACAAATCGAAATGCAAATTTCTTAATTTAACAAACGTTCATTCATTAATTTAATTTATATAAACCGAAAATTGTTAATTATTTAAGATTATTTGTGCGAAAATAATAAGACAACCAACAGTGGATATTGATTTGCAGTGAGACCAATTTAGGAATGAAAATTAAATCAGACAAAAAAACCAAATCTATCTAACAATGTATGTATGTATGTACATGTATTTAAATTTTTGTTTGTTTTAAATTAATGGAAAAAATTTAAATTATAAGAAAATTAAAATAAATTATGTCACAAAATAAATAAAAAATATTTTTTGGTAAATTTTCTCTATTATCGGAAGTGAAACATGTTTATATGCAAATGGTTTCGTATTACAAAACATGTGATTTTAACACAATTAACATTAAACATTTTATATAAAATTCATTGATGGGAAATAATAAAATGTTGTAAATTTATACGCAAATTTTATTATATAATTCACAAAATCACAAATATGTATAAGCACAGTACTGACTTCAGCGGTACATTCACTCGCCCTTCCATTGCCCATATCCACCATGGTCGCCAAAGCCTCCATGGTGTGTAATACTATATCCAGCTCCATTGCCATCTTTATAATCGGCACCATGACCACTTCCATATACGGCTGGATGAACAGCATGACCTATTTTCTTGACAACCGCATTGAACCCATTATGGCCATCAGCGGTATATTCTACTACTCGTTTAGTACCGTCTGGTTCGTCAAGCGAATAACCCCCTTTAACCACATCACCATCACGATGTTCCCATTGATTTTTGTTGTCACCGGTATGATGATCATTAACCCCATATTCGAATTTGTACGATGGATAGGCCTAAAATTATCCACAATAAATTTAATAAAACCCGCCTGACCATTTTAAACTGTATATCGATTACATTATAATTTGCACCATGTCCATGCCATCCATCATCATAGCCTCCTCCATATCCAGTACTATGACCACCACCGCCATAACCATGCCCAATATTATTGACATGAGCGTAACTGGTTGCACCATGTCCAGCCGCCACAATAGCTAAGCATGTCGCTAGCACAACAATAACAACTAACAATTTCATATTAAATATTGATATAATCTTTTTACAAATGCTATGTTCAATAGACTAGTTGTTGTCAAACTGATGTACTTTAGATAGATTTCGGTTCACTATATATATGTACATAAACCGATTCGGTTCGATTGTACACGCATCCGCGACATTTTCTTTATTCAACATGCATAATAACCTTAATTAGAATTGGTTCACTTACTTTATGTCGATATATCGCGGTTGATTGACGGAATGAAAAGAAAATTTTTTTCAAAATATGTATACTACTCGTATGTACACGGTAACATGTTAAGCAATTGACTTATTCGTGTAAATTCTTTAAATTCCATTGAATTATCTGGATGTTTGTAATATTTTAAACATAATACTCGTATGTAAGTTATTTAATAATTTTTTTATTAAAATGTTAATGTAAAGCGAAATCCAAATGTTTAATCAAACGGGTAAATCATCATGTATGATTTACCAATAATCATTTTATGAATCGGTCATGGAATAGGCTATAGTCACACTCCAGTTGGCCATAACTTATATAATTTTGAGGGGGCGCTGCTGTCATTTTCAGCACATTGTTCCTTCAAAATTCAAAAAAAAATTTATTTAAAAAATTAAAAAACATAAATTCATCGATATCAAGCAAATATTAATCGAAGTTGTACTGTACATTTTTGCTTAACCATTTTCGCGGTGATTAATTTTTATATGCTTGCTATTATTTATAAGTTACAGTAAATGGCTCTTATCCATGAATGTAGCTAGGCTGATTTTACGGCTGTGCTCATTGCAATAAACTGGTTATCGCTTCAGTTAATTTACCCTACGAATCTTCTTCACCTCCTCCCTCTGAGGAACTCTCTAATTTTGGTTGAGAATCCTTCTCTGTGTAAGTACATAAGCTCTTCTCAGCTTAAATTTCGCAATGCTGAGAGCCTACTTTTCTTAACTCTGTTCGGTGTGAGGTGATTGACATCTATTTTTGCTCCATATCTATCAATGATTCAATTTTCGACTGGAAGGTGACGGATGTTATTCTCACCTCTGTTCATCGGTGCATCTCGTTTAATATTAAACTGCGAGGAAAGATGGTGGCTAAGAATAGTGTGTGTAGACTGATCCTTTTCGTCTACCGGACGGATAGCTTATCTCTTCCAAAAAGGTAATTGAAGAATCACGAATCGCTGCTTCTTTCTGTTCGGTTTTCTGGTTGTGATGATATTTTCCCTGCTGAATCACAGCATTGCTTTCCTCACATTCAGTACCATTTCCTCCACTTTTTTTAAAACGTGCAATTCTTTTAACACAATTCCATTTTCGTGGAGCAGGAGTAGAGTTTTTTGTATCCCAAAAGCTGCAAAGTCCGATTATATGAACCCTAAGTCATTTTAGTCTGCCCTAAACTTTCCTTAAAGCTCTGAAAGAATCATTGACAGATTCTTTAGATATCATTTTCTAATCATATTCCAAATCAGTAACATGCAACAAGTCCTGTGGAACCGCGTTACAAGAACTTGTTATCTGCAGGACTGAAAAATCTCTTAATAATAAAGAGTTTCTTGTGATATTGCCTTTCTTGGATATTGCGAGAGCTTTCGATAGCAATTCGTTCGCTACGATCACTTGATCGCACTATCTATATGGCATCATTTTATTGATTGAATCCATGCTCAAGTTTCGTATTGTGGAGGTGTAACTGGATGGAGTATTCGTTTGTGTCAAAGTTGTTAAAGGTTGTATCCATGTAGGTGTGCTTTCACCTCTGCTATGTCTCTTGGTTATTACCGATATACTTATTAGGCACAGCAGTCTGGCTTCATTGCACAGAGTTACGCTATAATCTGGTTTTGCAGTTTCAGGCAAACATCTTAGTCATATCATAGTCAACATCTTAGTCAACATCATAATCCGACTAAACTCAACATAAATTAACTATTGTGGTGGCATAGTGTGTTGGGAAGGGTCTGCATATCCGTCTACAACTTATTAATTGACTTTACTTATCGCAACAATACCCTTGACCTATTTGTTTCCTCTCTTTTTGGGAGAACAATCACTAAATGTGACCACGTCAAGCTCCTTGATGTTGTATTGGATAATAAACTTTCTTGGAAAAAACACCTTTGCTACAAGCTTCAAAATACGATTGCCAAGCTTCAAAAAGCGACTCCACTTCTTGCAATGGAATTCATTCTTTCCTTGCCTCAGTTACACAAATTTATTCTAGGCACATTTCGCCTGAGGTGCATTGGTGGAATCTTCTTGGTTCTATCGTCGGACATAGACCAACTGTTAAAAATGATTCTTCAAGTTACTAGAAATCGATATGGTCACTAACAGATTACCGCCCAAATTCCGTATCATCATACTATTCTCGGTGGCTCTTACCCTTGGAGAGATTTGTGGATTTCGCAGAATCTCCTCAACAAACTAAATGAGTACAAAGGCCTCTTTTCAGCTGGCTTTCGAACCTACTGTTAAATTGAAATTTTATATTAGTATTGGACGACCGGTTATTAAACATTTAGTTATCCATGATAGCTTGCACATAGCGTAAATGTTACGTTAATAATGTTTATTATATTTGTCATTTCAGATTTTAACATTCAATATTGAAATGTTGCCCACTCTCTGGTTTGACATACATGAAATACAAGACGAATGGTTTTATTAAAATAATTTTTATTCATTAATTATACATAAAATATTATAAACTATCGCGACAATCGCGTCTTTATATCGGCCAACAGACTTATCATACTTTTCTGCAATCGATTATTTTCCTGCAATTCTATTAGCATGTATCGCTGCATATCATTATGCGTCTGTAGAGATTTTACAATGGTTGCCAGTTGCAGAGGTATAAACGATTCACTATAGATTCGTGGTGTGTCTAGACAAGTTGGCATTTCTTTGGCAGCTGGTTCATTAATAATTATTTTTTCTGTTGGTATGACGACGGACAGTTTTGGTGTGGCAGTCGAAAATGGACGTTTCCTTTTTTTTGGCCTTTTTTTTAATTCGGAAAGTTGTTTTGCCGCTATGGATGCTGGCGAGACGGGTGCAGCGATTGATGATGATGTCTCTTCCTCGTCGTCGGTAGTTGGCGGTGATTTAATACTCACATTGGGGTCGTCAAACATTATTCCATTTTCAGTTGAAATTGTTGGCCGAAGGACACTCGTTTCATTTCGTGTAATCCCGCACAGTTTTATGACACGCCAATCTTCGTCTGTAATCCGATCCAATTCTGAATCTAAATTATTTCCATCTGAATCTAAATTATTTCCAACATTGTTTTTTGTAAGCTTTCGATATTTATCGCGTACGTTTCTTTTCATTACCCACCATGCATTTCGCCATTCGTTCGGCTCTTTCCGAATCGGGCCCATTTCATTTAATTTAGCCGCGATAAATCGCCAACTGGTAATTTTGTCAACATCGAGTGTAACGACATCGTGTTTTTCACGTAAAACATTATATCTTTCAATCATATCCAATAGTGCTCGCTTTTGAGGAATACCCATGCGATGGGGCTGCTGTGACTAAAAATTAAATTTGTAATATTAAATACATATCGAACAATGCTGCAGAAGAAATATAACATTATATAAACACGATGTGACGGTGTCACAATTAAAACGACACACTCTAAATAATTTTTATTGGGGTTTCGAACCAGCGAGTTTTCGAAGTTTAAGAGGAACTATTTGAGAAGTTAAAATAAATATTAGTGCCGAAAATGTCCGTTAAGTTTCATAAGTTTTGTATAAAAAGGAAACAAATATCTATGAATGTAATGTATATTGTCTTTATCGTTCGTTATATTTTATCGAAGCAATTGGAGGAAACCAAACTAAATATGTACTACATTTTTGTTGAGCCCGATTGTAACAAACGCGTAAAATTGTGGGTTCGGGTTCGAAAATATATGTTTTAAAATTCTTGAACCGGTTCATTTGGATTTGTTGAATTTTTATTTCTAAAATTGTTATTAATTCGTTTATTAAATTTCTGGAAAACCCACATGAATTGAAATATGTACGTATTAAACGGAGTACTTTGTAATCCTGAATTGAATTACTATCGTTCACTAACATGTGTTTCTAGAAGAAATCGGAGAAAGGCGTCAAATCAAAATTTCAAAACTTTTTGAAAGTATTTTTTCCGCTAAATTCCGAGTTGCTAAATTAAACAAATAAGGGACCACAATAATACTACTGGCAGAAACAGAAAATGTTGGCAGTTTTACGACGAAGTGGATGACATTTTAAAAAATAATCCTGTCATCCAGCCTCTATCAACGGTGTCCAATATATATTTACACTATCCAACAAATATTTACACTATCCTAATTAAATATAACTATTTATAAACTATATAAAGTAAACTTTATAAACTAAATTAAATTATTTATTAGCTATTAATTATTATTTACTTATTAATTATTTATTTATATTATGTTTTTTATTAAATTAAATTGTCCACTTGTAACCTCAAAAAAAATCTATCTGAAATAATTTCTCCGATACTAAAACAAAAAACACAAAAAAAAATATTTTTGATCTGACAGATAAAACTCAGAGAAAAAAATTATCGGATATATCCGATAAATAATCTCTCTGATTTCTCCGAGATAAAAAAAAACAGACCCTATATATCATATCAGCATATCCACATAATTTCATATATGTATGGATCAAAAAACTCGGATATCGATTATTTGTAAGTATCTCGTACTAAAATATTTTCGTTTCACACTATTAAATTGTTTCACAAATAATTTGAAATGTATGGGTAAAACGAGAATTTTTTGGTCACCCTATGTATATATACATTTTAGCGGCATGGATAAATATCAATTTTTCATTGCTATAATTTTACAAAAACATACAACTCACCATTTTTAATACAATTATGTATACATATATAGATAGCACAACAATAACGATAAATTGTGAATAAATAATAATTATTTTAATTTTTGTATACAATAATAATTACTAAAATATTATTATATATGGGTATATATTATTACTAAAATATTTCTTTTGACATATTAAATTATTTTGTTATGCGCGTGATCACACTGACTCGTTTTACTCATTTTTTTTACTAAAATACACAATGCTTTGCTTGGTGTTTTGTAATTTATCTGTTTCATATTTTTCTATATATATACATCACACACTATTACAAGCGTGGCTGTATAATACATATACATGGTTGCATGTAATAGTATTGATGTAATATAACTCTCTGCAGCGTCAAAACCGTCTATAGATACAAGCCGGAACAAAATCAATACTATTAAATGGTTTTTGACTACACAAGCGATAGTATGTGTCGTATATGTATATGCAATGCCAAAATAAATATCGTATATAAGAGAAATAATAAAGCAAAATAAATTGTATCAATTTAAATGGTAACTACTCAATTCGCGTGTGCATTATTCGTGGTGGGATCTGTGGGCGAAGCAATTGTTTCTGTTTTTGTTCTCATAATCTCATATTTATATATTTGAATGTGTATTGGTTTCTTTTTATTTTATTTACAGACAGTAGCTGTAGACAAATTTAGCGTGTTACTTTAAAGAAAGAAAAACCTAACCTTATATATATATATATATATATATATATATATATATATATATATATATATATATATATATATATATATATATATATATATATATATATATGTATATATATATATTTATGTATGATATATAAGCATGTGTACATAAATGATTATGTTTATCATTATTTCATTGTTGGTGTTACGTTAGAATAACTCGAAAACAGGGTAAGTAATAAAGTTATGTGTTTTTTTAGAAGCGAACAAGAACAAGAAAACAAATTTATGCCCCTATTATGAATCTGACTTACGCGTCACTGAGCGACGCGATGTCACCGTATTTCAATTTTACATATTATGATTCTCGCCGTGAGCGAGTCTAATGTCACATATCCTCACCTACAATTTGGTGGCGAGACTGAGCGAGAAAATAATTTTTGATATTGATATACATACACATAGTAAATTTATAACGTTATACAAAATGAAAGGCAAATCGTAAGGTTTTTTATTAGTTTATGTATTACAATAATTAATAACGTAATAAATATTAATTGTTGCATTATAATAAATAATATTTTTGTTGTATGTATTATAAAAATTTTTATTTTACATAACTACATAGAAATAAACCAAAAATAGCTAATGGCGAACAATTCGCAAAACTCGTATTTTCCTTCTAGTTTGTCCAATAGATACGAAAGTCCATCTTCATTTATACGATAAATGCTTGTAAATCAAGAAATTATAATTTATAACACCATTCTTTAGAATATTTTAAAAATATGTACATTTAAATATCAATTGATAAGTACTAGTCATCCGGTAGTGTGAAAGGATCAGATTTGAATTTGACCGAATGTCAAAAGTTCTCAAAACAATAACAACTACTAACTTAAAGAAACCAAAATATCATAAATGACGCATAGCGCTGCGTATGTCACTCACCCAAATTAAAGTGAGAATCATAATACCAAAATTTGACTCGCGCAACTCTAGATTACACAGTGACAGGTGAGGTGAGGTGAGAATCATAATATGGGTATCCAAGCTCCTCGTGTCATATAGTTAAAATTGTGTTTATGCAGGTTAACACCTTGCGTTCGGTGCGTAAAATCTTTAAAATTACTTTTGGTTGTATTTTGTGTCATATAGTACGAGGCCTACTAAATCCAAAATAACCACATTCACAGGTGTCGTTTTGTATTATTTATCATTCTATAAAAGTATAGGAGTCTATTTTGCCGTGGCCTGTTAACTTTTGTGTTAACGGTGCACTTAAGCCTAGCTTTTTCTCCATTCTTTCCTCAATGTTTGGCTAGAAATTAAAAGTTGTATTACCGTCCATCGAGTTGGTCCATCTTTCTTGCATTGTATTATCGACGTTTGTCATTTTAGTGAGCCCAGTTTTTGGCTTGTCTCATTGCCTAGAATTGGAATTACTAATATTGTTCCGATCTCAAGCAGAATACATCTTTGGGCGCTTACTAATGTTCTTCGATGGTGACGCATGATGGTGGCACACGCATTTGTCATGGAAGTCACTACTATATGCCTTCGCATATTGTAGCGAGTGTATACCATGCTTTCTTACTGTTCTCGGCTACTCGTTTGACGTGTGAGGTGAAACAGAGCCGTTCGTCAACATTTAACTAACAGTCACTTTACGGTCTTTAACCATCTTTACTCTCCTCCTAATAATATATACCAGAGGTGGTCTTCTAATGTCAAGTGTTCCGTTAAGTTTGATCATGGCCGCCCCAGCGAAGGCAGCTCCATTTCGAACTTCCTGCGCCAATTGATCATCGTTTTCCCCTGAAGTTTTGTCTTGAATTTCCAGCTAGTAGTACTACCTTATCGCCGCGAATACTTCTTGGAGGATTGGGCCAAATATGCAGTCCTGCGGATAACCATTGTTTACACTCTTTTGAAGTGTGCAATGGTTAGTGATAACAGTGGCAATTCTATCAGAGAAATAGTGGTTTGTGGTTTGCTGGGTAATAAATATTTTTTAGAAAGCCCCAAATATATCTAAGACCCATAGAGTGTACTTTTACTCAGATCCTTTCACTATGTTGATGGTCTCCATGGATTTATTTTCTCTGAAGCTGAATTGCGTGTCACTATATGCACCACTGTTCTGGAACATATTCATCAACCTGCCAGTAATAAATTTCTCAAGTAGTTTACCTAAGACTGGCAACAACATGATAGGTCTATAAGATTTAGGATTGGTAAGATTTCTGTCACCTCACCAGCTTGGTAATTTTAAACTTTTAAGAAAATGCCGTTATCTAGATTAAAGAAACTGGTGATACTTATCACTATTACAGGCCACCACGCAATTCGACCTCGATGTTGTCTAGACCTGGCGCTGTACCTATTTTCATAGACATGATTGCGGACTTGGATTCTTCATTGCTGAAGTGATCCACGTTTGTTGTGACTGGAACAGTGTACCGTTCTCTGTCGCATATTTCTATTTGTATATGGTGTTTTCTATACCTCACTATCGTCGGGTAACATTTTGTGGTGTCTTCCCAACACGTGCATGCCTTAATGCTTCTGAAATATGCGTTACGACATACCACAGTTACATTAGTCGGATGCGTGTCATTGTTATTCTTATTGTCCTGTTCTCTTGGACTGACCATTTTGTTGCTCTTCTCAACAGACCACCGAATACTTCGACATTAATGTATGAAACCAATATTTTCGCCTTTGGGGAAATAGGTACTTTGCTGGCCATCTTCACTGATAATGAAAAGACCGCTGCTAGCTACAACCTCTTCTATGAAAGTGCCTCTCTCGTTCGTTTCTTTATCATGCCATTGCTTGGATTTAGCATTGGAAGCGCTAGTTATGATAATTATTGAGACCATTCATGATCTTATCACGCCTATTTAGATAAACCAGAGGATCATCATATAGGATTATCAGATATACATAGTAGATGCAAATTTGACGATTTATATACTTCTATATACGCACACACAGTGCAAGTCGTTATACTTAGATATGTTAGTTATACTTAGATATGTTCAGTACCTCAAGATCGTTAACGAGATTGCTGCTTAAATGTTTTCACCGTTTCCCGTGGTAATTCTTGTGGAGTTTGCCAGACCACCTATCCTACCTTCTTGGATGCAGATGAATGTCTTGCTCTTCTATATTTTTGTCTTATCCCACGGTTTTTGAGTTGGTAAAACTTTAGTTGACGTATATTGATAATTTTACTTATCATAAACAGTTTTTCGCATCATTAAGTTCAAGGCCGTTTTGTATGGTGTTGCATATACTTTGCTACTCTTAGAATGATTGAATGCTCTGTTCGCTTTCTTACAGCAATCACATTTCGCATCTTCGGTGAGTTTCGGACATATCTAATGTTTATGACCGCCCTGGCAGCAATGTCGCAGATTTCTCCATTCTCTTTGCTGAACTTGGCAATATGCTCAAATGCGTGATATTTGAAGTATTTTGGCACCTTAACGAAATCAGTCAACTTGTACGAATTTTTGTCCTCGAACTTTTCGACTATATCCACATCGGCAATCGTTTTTCTGGTAGCTCCAGACCAGTTTCGACTAAGACCAAACTTCCTTATTTCCAGTCTCGATCAGAATTCCATCACTGATATTGCTGACCTTTCTTACTGCGATATTTGATTCTGCGGGTTTTATAATTTCCAGTAGTTTACTTTTCATGTCCTCGTTATTTGCATATAGGAGGACCTTTCACCTGTGATTGATTTTACAATGTCTACTTTTGACGTTTGCCACTGGATTTTACGGACTTAACTCTTTGTTTTAGCACTTGGAACGAGGAGAGGTATTGTAGGATGTTGGTGAACTCAGATTTTATCCCTCGAGGAGATAAGTAGTTAGTATTATGTATCTATTGTTATAAGCAGTAGTTCCAAGAATTTTTAAATTCCTTTCATCCCAAACCTTGGCGATGGAAGAACGTATAACGATGCCATATTTTTATGTGGTATGGTTTAGTTTTAGTAGTTAAGTAGCCCCAATCAAAATACATCGGGTGAATTTAAATCCGAATCCATTATTGAGTTGATATGACTTTTTGAGCCGAAGGAAAATCTGGTTGAAAGCTCCAACCATTAATTAATCTTTAGAAAATAACCACAAGACCAGCGAATAGTTATAAGGGCATGGCTATTTTTTGAACAATTTTGCGGTTTACTTAAAGACTTCTTACTATAGATGACGCAGAACCTAGACTAGCGGCCTTCAGTAAATCTGAAACTGGAATAATATTGTTGAGCTTTAAAGTTTGTGGTAGTCGATATACCCGACCAGATGCGGGAGGCCATTGTTACTGTTCGGACCAACAAAAAATTAGTAAACTATTACATTAATTAGTCATATGTAAAACCCCGCACTGATAATCATACATCGTTCGAAAGCGAATTTAAAAAATCAACAACCCAATAACAAGAAATACGTATGAATACAAAAGAAAAAATAACAAAAGAAGTTGAGGCTACGATGGAACAAAATAAATGTGGGAAGTATTGCAATTCGTGGTAATTAAAGAACAGAAATAAAAAAGAAGAACATAATTTGAAGAACAGCGAAAGTGGTAAAACCAATATGGAATTCGTTTTCATTAAAATATTAAAGAATTCGATAAAAATTGTTTATTCTAAAATCGTAATCACAAGGTTTGGCAGCGGTGAGTTAAATCTTAATATTTGATATATAGGAACAATTTAATATCCATGTCCACCATGACCATATCCCCCATATCCTCCATCATGTCCGCCACCTGAACCACCATAACCAGCACCATGACCACCATCTCCATTACCGTACACAGCTGGATGTGAAGCATGTCCGATTCTTTTAACTACAGCATTGAAACCATTATGGTCATCAGCTGTATATTCAACAACACGTTTTGTACCATCGGCCTCGGCAACTGTGTATGCACCTTTAACTACATCACCATCACGATGTTCCCATTGATTTTTGTTGTCGCCAGTGTGATGATCATTAACTCCGTATTCGAATTTGTATGATGGATGAGCCTGAAAAATAATATAATTAATTAAATTCCGGAATTAAATGAAAAAATTATAGTTATTACATAATAATCTCCATGTCCACCATCACCATGGCCGCCACCACCACCACCTCCACCATGTCCACCACCGCCATATCCACCGCCACCATGTCCATCACCGCCATATCCACCGCCACCATGATGCACAATATTATTAACATGTGCATAACTTGTAGCACCATGGCCAGCCACCAAGGCAACGCATGCCAATACTCCGAATGCAATAAACGATTTCATATTGAATTGTAATGTTATAAAAATTCCACTTGAATTATTGATCAATAAACTCGTGTGTGTTTATATATATGTAGTTAGTTATCCAACTGACTAGTTGCGTTAGACTGATGTACTATTGCTGAAAAATCATTCACTATATATACCAAAACTAAAAAAAAATAGTTTTGGTTAAATGTACATATTTCTTGCGGTCGATGTGTATAACAAAAACATAACCTTAATTGGTTCATTTGTTCTACTGTTTAATTAAATCAAGAAATTTGTGCAGTGGTAGGAATAGTATTGTGCTCGTATTGTAGAGGAAAACTAAAAAAAAAACTTAAAATTATTAAGAAATTATAAAAAATAAAAAAAAAATGTAAATATGTGTTATTAAAAAACACAAAACCGATATTAAAGAATTTTATATAGTTGGTCTTATAATCGGTTAACCTTAGATTTAGATTTAATTTGACTTCGTAACGTGTACATAATCGAAAGTGTATTTAAGTTGGGAAATGTATTTTTGTATACATATTTTAAATAGCGCATATAGTTAGGTAAGACGTATTTATAAGGAGGTGCAATCTTATCTAAATACATAATAACGTTATTACTTATGAAGGATTTATCTTGGACGAGATACATTTTCTTGAGATTGAGTTGATTGTGATAATTGATCACGTTTTTTGTGTTAGTCATTTAAATTCGACATAATTAAATTGTTTTGGTTGAATGCATGATTTTGGTTGGGTATAATTCCTTTCCCGGATATTTTTTTTTCTTTTCCAAAAATTAGTGTAGGTATATAGAGTGTTTGGCGATGATGCATACGGTTTTTTGGGTTCGTTTTTCGGTAGTTTCAAGTTTTTCTTGATTTGAACACAGCGAACTATTTTATAGCTTTCGACGACCAACTTTCTTTGCCTTCAACTAAAATTTATTTTACATATATGGTCAGTGACTATAATAAAGTTGTGATTTAAAAATAGACTTACGTCCAGTGATCTAAACAGTCTCGATAATTATTTAACATGAATATAATTTATGGTGAACCATCGATTAAATATTCAACCATTTATTAGAATTGATGGAATCTAGAAGCATTCTCACCAGGGGGTCGTTGCTTCTGAACTCTTATTTTCTTTGATCCTACAAATCATATACGTGTACATACATAGTTATAGTTAACCAACAATTCACACATGGTCGGATTAATTCATCGTCATCAATAATCACATCTGCACTGACAACCAAGGCTCTGTGCAATCGGTGTTGCAGTCTCTCCCAATACGTTTTAGAATGGGTATTGTCTTTGACCAAAATACAACCAAAAACCATCCAAGAATAATATTTACTATGCATATATGTATGGGCTTAGAGAGTTATCACACAGCTGATTCAAAACAATAACAGAAATATAAAGTTCAATGAATTTTATTCAAAACGATGGCAATCTCCACGCTATACATGATAATCATAGGTATTTAATTATGCACCAGAGCAGTAAAATCTTTTTTTTTTATTTATATAACACAACCGTAACAGCAAAGATTCTACTGATAATCGTAAGGATATGGTCAGAAGAAACTGAAAGAACGGATGTATATGTAAGTGTTAACCTCGTATGTCCTTTGAATAATTATGGTACACTCAATAAATTGCAAGGCCAATTTTGCGCAAAACCTTTTTGTTGCATCGCTTTGTCGGTGGGTACGAACAAAAACATTTTGATTAATTTGAAATTCGATAGGCCGACTCCGTAAGTTATATCTTTTGGAGCTCTTTTCATATGCTTGTGCGATTTGGATTTTGGCTATGTAGTGAATTAATTAGTTTGCTGCGGTTAAAGATCGGATTATTTCACCTTCGAATATGTTTCCCATTTGCTATAATATCTTGTAGTCATGACCATGGTTAATCTTATGATATCCGAATAATAAGAAATGAGGCGAGTTTTGCCTTTCATGATCTTATCACGCCTATTTGAGTTTTGCAATTTCATATGACCGTATGGTACACAAAATCGCCGATTCACTCACTCAGACGCATTTGACTGCGCGGAGAATGAATAGCTGTTTTAGAGACGATAAACCCAAATTTGTTCAAGAGAGCTTTATATTCACTGATTGAATGGATAGTAAAGAAATCTAATCCTTCGACTCGTTTTTCCTTGGTTTGATCAGGGATAAGGTCCAAGCACATCTATATACACCCTTTGCCAAGGACTCTCGATATCATACGGTTTTTCCATTGGCGATCGCGGTAAGTGATTTAGAAGTTTGGTGCAGACACTGCATTTTAATACATATTCTTCAACTGGTTTTACCCATATAGAAGGCCAAAAGTAACACCTTCTAATTTTGGAGTTATTTCTATACATACATGGGCTGACATTGGGTTATCATGTTGTTGCTGGATTAAACTTAAATCATTCATCTTTTAAGGTTCTAGGTGGCTAAATATTGGATCTTCATGGATTCTGAAAGCAGGAAAGTAGGATTAGGATTGATAATGGTATTTTGCCGCAACTTGGAATACTCCTGTTCGTCGAATTCTGCTGTTTTACTTTTGAATACTTTCAACACTTTTGGATATCTACATATTCAATTGTATCCACAGTATATTCGTGATAAAGTGTCCGGAACAACCTTATCTTTTTCTCGTTGATGCTGAATTGAAAAGGTATATCCTTGAAAATTAAAACTCCATTTGGCGAGTCATCCACTTAAGCCATGCTGACCTATAAGTCACTTAAGGATAGCGTGGTCCCTAATAAGGGTAAATTCATAGCCTTTTGAATGGCGAGTATTGCCAAACATTCCAACTCGGTTATTTACCTTTACCTTTTTGAAACAAGATGACACCTACAACTTCCGTACTCCCATCACACCAGATATAGAACGGATCATCATATATGCCAAATTGATTAAAACTGCAGCTGAAGCTAAGCACTGTTTTAAGTGTCCGAATGCTTCTTGCGCCTCGGCCGTCTATTGGAATTTAACTGTTTGTAAACAATCACTGTAAAAGATGTGACTGCCGAGTAATTGTTGATGAATATGCGATACCAACCCGCCATTCCAAGAAGTCGTTTTTCTGTCGAGCATTCGTCGATACAGGTAAGTCAAGTATTGCATCGATTTTGTGAGGATCAGTTCTTCAGACGATTTTCTCCGACACAATATCCCAGATATTTGATCTCTTTCATCATAAATTTGCTCTTCTCGATGGTGCGAAATAAGCCCGTGATCAACTCTAACAGTTCAAAGTTAGAATGTGCCGTTGCAATGTGCCGCTGATAATGATCAAATCCTCTAAATATACAAAGATATCATTATATATGTAATTCATGCGGTTTAACTTTGTGCATTAAGCGGGCCATGGATTGAACTGCATTGCATAGCCCAAACGGAATTACCTTAAACTGATAGAGTGGTGGTCCTGCTACGGTGAAATCTGTCTTGTTTCTGGCCGATTCCTCAAGCGGTATCTGCCACAACGCGTCCTTCTGAAAGGGGATAGGCATCTTTATGACTAGCGGCATTTAGTTTTCTTGCATCAAGACATAGTCGAATCTAACCGTTTGCTCTCTTTACGAAACTGGTGAGCTCCATGAGCTTTTACTAATCTCGATTACGTTTAATTTCAACATTCTATCACATTCCTCATAGAGATCCTTTTGTATTGCTGGCGAATCCGGATAGTTCCGCTGTTTTATTGGCTTCCACCCAGGTCTGGCCTCTATCTCATGACAATGTTTACTAGTTCTACCGAGACCATTCTTTTTAAATGGTGGAAACAAAGCAATGGTCTTATCTAGTTTGGGTTTGCCTTGCAGACTTAATATATGCATTTTGTTGTTTTCGGAACAGACTTCAGAAATTTCTTATTATTAACTGTTAGTTTTGGTGTAATATGGGTGTAAAGGTATTCCAGAAATCAATTCTTAAATATAGATTTAAAAATTGGAACTATGCAAAATTGAATATTTTCAGTCTGTGCTCTGAACGGGTAATGTTACATAACCTGTAATCTTATTTAAGGTATCATCTGCTATGGAAATACTTGAGTTCAGTTTATTATATTTTTTATTGGGAAATCTAAAAACTCTAAGGAGTTTTCCCTAATACGCTTCCTGATTCCCTCGGTTTCGAGAAGTCAGTACATCGGAATTGAAGTTATGACTATCTGTGGTTTCAGTCGAGCATCATTGATGAAATAGATTTAATAATAGAGGAAATGCAATGGTTAACAATGGAACACGTATTTGCTTGAAATAATTAATAGCTCGTCGTATTCTGTGAAAATTTCAATTTATGCTTATTATGTTTTGATGAATTTTCTATTTCGAATGTGGTCGCCTCGCCACGTAATGGTGCGACAAGGCGTACTTGGTTATCCCCGGACGAAACTTTTCCGAAGAGTGACTCTGGTACCACAACCAAAGCAAAAAGGCTGGTAGCGTAGTCTTAATATTTATGACCCATATCTTTGTAATTCCACCAGATGGATAATTCATCGAATTTCGGATATTTCAAAGGTACAAAATATTCCTTGTAGACCCATTACTGGAGCTGTGGCCTCGATAATCCTTCTTGCTGTTGAAACCATTCTTTCTTTGCCTGTTATAAAAGTTTTCTTTTCAGATGGCTCTCACTTTAACCTCAGTGCTGGTCTTAGAATCTATACTCTTCTTGCTTTGATTTGAGATCGTTTGAGTAGTCTCTATTCTCAACGCACCGTTTTCAAGTGGAATTAATAGTACTGACACGTAAAGTTTGTAATGACAAAAATATTTTTCTATGTACAGATTAGTAAAGCTGTACTTAATTCGTTCAAAAGTTCCATGACTGTCTCTAAATTTCATGAACCTTTTAAGTTTCAACAATAAAGTTATAGTCATGTGGGTTGACGGGTTATTGTGATTTCGTAGGCAATGAAATCGAGGAATGTTTAGCCAAAGCAGGTTCCCACAATTATCTCTAACTACGGTATTAACTCTAACGGTAAGAAAACTATAAAGAAATACGTCTTGTAAGATTTAAGTCGTCTCTGTCTTGCTACTTCTGTCGTAAGGCAAAGAACTTCCTTAGCAAGCCCAATTTGAGGCCAATACTTTTTACGAGGCGATTTTTACGGGCTGACTCATGTCACTTCGCAAGCAGTTGTCCAGGTTTCAGTGCTGTTCGGTTCCAGGCTTTCAACTGCAATTCTTTAGTATAAGAAGTGAAATTTGACAGTTTTTTTTATCAAACCATTTGGATAATTTTAAAAATCAGTGATTAATTAATGGGACGATTTAAGAGCCATTGAAACCCAAAAGTTTAGAATAAAAAATTTAAAATTTATTTTATAAAAACTTATCACAAACGAAAATTGGTTTTAGCTAATTTTACAATCATTTGCCTAAAATATACAATTATTTACAAATCTAGGTGGATAAAACAAGACTGAGTAATTTTTTTAGTGTCCATGTCCATGTCCAGATCCACCATGACCACCACCATCTCCACCATGGCCATAAACGGCTGGATGACTGGCATGTCCGATTCTCTTTACGACAGCATTGAAACCATTGTGTTTGTCCGAAGTATATTCCACAACACGTTTAGTGCCATCGGCTTCGGCAACAGTATATGCCCCTTTGACCACATCGCCATCACGATGCTCCCATTGGCTTTTCTTGTCACCAGTATGATGATCTTCTACTCCGTATTCGAATTTATAAGATGGATGGGCCTGAAATATTAAAAATTATGTGATTTGATTTGATTTTGTAAATCATATTTGGCTAATTACGTAATAATCGTGACTTTCATCATGCCCTCCGTGTCCGCCACCATGTCCACCACCACCACCTCCACCGCCATGTCCACCACCGCCACCTCCACCGCCATGTCCACCACCACCTCCACCACCACCACCGCCATGTCCTCCACTACTATGTGCTACACTATTCGTATTAGCGTAACTGCTACCACCATGCCCATGTCCAGCGGCCAAAACTGCACACGCAGCCAATAATCCAATTGCAATAAATGATTTCATATTGACACAACTTTTTTTTTTTAATTTTATTAATCCACTCGTTTTGTATACACTGCTGTTGTTATCCAATGGACTTGTTCGATTTGAATGTGATATTATAGCAAAAATTCACCCAATTTATATACCAAAACCAATATTCAATCTACCCAATGAAACAATACAAAAAGTAATAAAAAAATCGAATGGCATTTAATCTTTCGACAGCCAAAATTATAATTTTAGAATTGGTCCATTTGTTCTACCAAATTAACTCAAATCGAATAAAAAAGAAAAAGTCAAAAGCGTAAACGCATGTAACAATCGAAAAAAGTATTAAAAATATCGACCACTAATAAAAAAAGTTGGTTCGTTAAGTAATTTTTTTTAGAAAACGATTAAGTATTTTAATTGTGACGTGATCATGCGGTATACCCGAACGATGTGGTTAATGTGATTTTTTAAGATATTCTCATCTGGCCTAAAAAACAACTTCCGTTTATTTGTGTTAGTGTGCAAAGCAGAATGTCTCGATTTAATGAAATTTATTATTAGCACAACAACATTTGTCACGACGAATACATGATTTTCCGAATTTTCCACATGAGATCATACCAAACTTGGCTGTCCTAAACTTCCTATAATCCTCTACTTTTTCAGAAATTGAAATATTTTTCGGATAGTTTAGTTAGATACGTTGAAATCAATGAATGATTTGGCCAATTTATTATTAGATCGTAAAAACCGATGAAAATGGAGTCTTCTATCTAGAACATGAATTGAGATGTTTTCAGTGATGTATGGTGAATCCATATGGCCAAGTGGAACGTTTCCTATAAATGCAGCGTCCAAAAAAATCCGTCTATTTCCCGTACTAGTAAATTTCAAGAATTTCGTGGATGTTGATCTGCCTTGTGACAGATATATAACCTGCCAATGTGTTTTTATAGGTGTTGCAAACCACCAGTTCAAATAATATTGGAAGCCATTGAAATCCTCTGTAACATGCAATGTTTTCTCTTTTACCCGATTTAAAGATTAACGACAGGTTGAAGAGATTTCGCAATAAATAGACCAACATATTTGCATGTTTTATTAAAATTGATGCTGGTATTTTGTCCGGCCCATCCATCCTCAAAGCGTGTCAGTCAAATCAGATATAATTATTTTATCAGTTATAACAGGAATAAAGGTCGATATAGTGTTATTGTTATTCCTTGCATGTTCTATAGTCACATTATTGGTCTGTATATACAGATTGAAAAAAACGCGAACAGATTTGGATTTGCGTTTTTTCAAGTTTATAAAACGATCGTCAAACCACGAAGGATGGCTACTGGTTTGTTTAATGCACAATGGAATATGACTTTCAAAACTTCGTTGTACAATCTGATAAAAGTGGTTCACGTTAGCATTTAAATCGTTAGTGTTTAAACTATCATCCCGTTTAACTGCTTCCAAGAATTGATGTATTAAGACCCATTTGAATAGCTTCATTAAAATGTTTGTTGATTCTGACCGGTTTTTTCGAGTGTAAGATCCACATCAAATCAAATATAATTTCCTTCGACTGATGATAAACGTCATTAACGATAAATGGCAATGGTGATTCTATAACTTTTTTTTTTTTTTTTTTTTTTAAAAAGGTATTGGCATAGACACTCTTTTGGTCCATAGCCTTACCTTACATTCACACAACATTCATTCAAACCATTCATTCATCCCATTCACACAAGTACAGTTTACCATCTGCGCATTGCATAGCTCCATGTCACCCTGTACAGTGACATGAAAGATGGGTCGGCCCATGAGTTCTACATTCCAACAGAGGGTCATAGATGTTTTCAATTTAATCACCGATCGTAATCGGGAGATGAAAAATCCCTTTTGCATCCCGCCTCTGTTGGGATTCGAATCCGGTACCTCCCGATCCAAACGTCGCAGCTTTAACCACTGCGCTATTTGCTCGGTAAATTCTATAACTTAGATTGGCACAAAGCATAGAATCAACGATAATCAATTCAGCCTCTGATGTAATGTTATATGGAAGTATTATTTCATCACTTCGTGATCGGGCTTCCAGTCGACCTTTGGCAAATTAAAGTCATCAAGTGTTTGTACTAAATCCGAAGAATTTGTCTTATTTACAAGTTATGGAATCACTAAACTAATGGCATCACTACATTTTGAAAACGTCACTTCCAGATTGGGGTGATATGTAGGCTGAATATATGTATAGACTTCTATTTTTGAATATTCTTTAAGCAGGCTTGTTTTGCTACCGATGGTACTAAGCTGATTGGCGAACTATAATGTATAAGCTTTTCTCCGATTGTGTCCGCGTTCTCGGTTCAGGGTTCCATATCAGATTTTTGAACATTTTCGATACATATTTTTGATTGAGCTCTGATGTAATTACGACATGATGTAATTTCACAATTCTTTTCACGGCCTTAGACAATCTCAAGCTTTTATTTTAGCCAAGAATATTTCACTGTGGGTGACCAAGCTCATTGTGATCTGAGTGCAAATGATAACAAACTTAATCTCCGTTATTGATCAGAAAATTCCCGGTAAATAGGATCCTGGTAAAGTTACGGTGTATTATCAGAGCCACCTATATATACAGAGCCCTAAGGTTAAAAATTAAGCTTTTTCTAGAGGAACTAAAATTGACGAAAAATAGTTATTTAAGTATCAAGGTCAGTAAGTGCTTTCTACCGGTTGAGGATGATTTTGGAGATCGAGACGAAGTCGAGATCTCCAATACATCCGATACCGGTAGGGCACTTACTGACCGCAATGCTTATTACGTTTTTTGCACGATCGGCGCAATAAATACTATTATTTTGCTTTATTTTACAAAGAACTGACAGAAAAAATCTCTTGATAAATAAATAATTATTGTTTTCGTACGTCCATGACAACATAACAACGAACAAAGCTTACTTTAAAAATAATGTGCAATTGTGCAAAAAAAACCACTCTGACAACTAAAAATGTCAAAACAATTTTCAAATATTTCTAAATTGTAATTTCGTTTATTGTGAAAAATGGATGACAGTGACGATTCTGATCTGGAAAATGCATGGAACATATAGGATGTTCCTCAATTATTCCAGAAAAATCAAGAGAACGGTATGAAAATACCTATAAACTTTTCAAAATTTGCAGTACTTCGACTGCAGCATCGGAGAAGATTATTGCAGCAAACATCCCAATAACTTCGAGTACTTCGACTGTAACTGAAGTATCCAACACGGAAAATATTGTATCGGAGAAGATAATTGCAGCAAACATCCCAATTACATTAAATAATTGTTCCAATTGTAATTTTAGTTTAATTTTTAATAAATCATCTTAATTGAAAACTATAAAATTATACATTCATTCTTTATTTACTTACCGCCTATGAGGCGGTAAGTAATTCACTTACCGCCCAGTAAACAAAACCTACTGCCCTGGAGACCCTATCGGTAAACCTCAAAAAATAGTCTGATCGTGCAAAAAAGGTTTTTCCATACAAAACACATGAAAAATTAAATTTTTTGTGGTGCGATATTTTTCAATGAAAATGTCGATGGATTAAGTATTTTAACATTGAAATAGAATCTACAATTATCATTTTATAATTGATTAAAACCCTGATCAAAGAAGTTGTTTAATTTTTGTTATATTTATTAATAAAATTTATAGAAAAAAAAGCATTTCTCCATTAAATTGATATAAATACACACAAATACCAACGCAATAAAATTAAACTGCAAGACGAAAAGAGAAAACAGTAAAAGCGTGGTTGTGTTTCCTTTTGAATTATATTTTTGTGAACAAAATAAAATACTTAAAGCAAAAAGTATATATATTAAAGAGATACATAGTCAAATACCTTTTTTCTATTTTTCAAATTATTTCATATTAAAATATTGCTACCCTGGATGTGTATTAGTGTAAATTTATGAAATTTGTACACAAGAGAAGAGAACATATACATGCAAATAAATATATATATTTTATTATTTTCTCATTTATTATTATATTTCTATTGAATGATTTTGTTTATAGTGATGAGACTGATGAGTATTGAATCATTGAGTCAGTGGTTGGTTGTATTTGTATGTGCTCTATTTTACTACGCACGATCGTTTTATTGTTGTTTTTTCAATTCAATTTATTCTTTTTTTTTCTCGTTGCCATAAGGATTTTTATTTTATATTAATAAAATAAATGATCGCACAAATACCACAATAAAATATACAAACAAATACTATAATTTGTCTCTCTTCCAAAGCAAATAAAAAAATGCTTGGAAAATTATGGATACAAAAATAAATTTTATTTTTATTCGAATTATAGTTTTGGCGTAATTCGGTTGTGTAATTTTATTGCAAAGAATAAATACAGTGTTTTCAAATTTTTTGATTTTTTTGAAATTATTTTGCTTATTTTCTTATATTTTATTATATTCGATTAGAATATATTTGTATTTTACAAAATACTAATTTTTGAATTTTTGTTTAGGAATTTTAAAAATTTGCTATTTAAGTTAGGTTATTATTTTCACTATTACTCCAAGTGTAACCAACTTACATATTTTGTTGAAATGGCTTTTTTCGACAAAGAAAATCATATGGTATGTGGGATTCCATGTGCTGTAGCAAACTGTAAAGCTACTAGAAGAAGCCATCCTTACACAAAATTTTACAGTTTCCCGAAAGAAAACTCGGAATTATTTCAAATTTGGGTCAGACAATGCTCAATACCAAATGAATCTTTAGGTAAAAAACTAATCATTTGTGAGAAACATTTTGTTGACTCTGATAAAGGCAAGCGTAAATTGAAAAAAAATGTAACTCCAAAATTACATTTGGTTGATTCTGAAATAATACCCACGGGCCCAAATACTTCCGAGGACGTAGAATTAATCACAAATTTGTCAAAATATGAAAATATAAAAACATATGAATATAAAGACTGTGGGGCATTACCAGAAATGAATATTTTCGATTTTGAGAATATAAAATCTCCTAAGATGTATGGAAGTAGTTCTTTCGATATTGAAGCCAATTGCAATATCTGTCTAAAACATATTAAAATCTCTGAATTTTATAAAAAAAAATATTTTGCACTCAAAAAACGAAATGATATGTTAAGAATCAAGCACATCACAAACAGAAAAGCATTGCTTAAGCTACAAAACCAAACTCGCAGAAAACATGTTCCAAAGAAAAGGATTGAGCCAGATTTTATGATGGATCAGATTGACAAGTTAAATTTAAGTTTAACTGCTAAGGATTTTGCTAAAATGATTTTATGTAGGAAATCAAAAACAACAAAATATGCTGAAGAACATCGAAATATAGCACAAAATATTTTTTTTATATCACCCGCTTCGTACAGATTTCTTCGGGAGGGTTTAGAATTGAACTTGCCATCCAAAAATTCAATTTTAAAATGGATGCCTATAAAAAATCTTGGACCCGGACCAAATGAAAATGTCATAGAAAATTTAAAACGAAAAGCAAGAAATTTATCCATAGAAAATCGAAACGTTATCTTGTTATTTGATGAATTAAATATTAGACGGGATTTAGAGTACGACGGCAAATTAGATTTAATTCAAGGATACGCGGATGACGGAAATCAGAGGAAGCCTGATATGGCAAAATATGTATTAGTGTTTATGGTGAGAGGCTTATTTTGCCAATATAAGTATATAATAACTTACTATGCTTCAGCCAAAGGTATATCCGGAGAAAATTTGGTTAATTTAATTAATGATAACATTAAACTTTTGAATGAAATCGGATTCCAAGTAAAAGCTACAGTATGTGATCAAGGGTCTAATAACAGGAAGGCATATAAATTATTAGAGGTAACTGAAGAAATACCATATTTTAAATTATGTGTTGATAATAGAAAAATTTACGCCGCTTTTGATACATCTCATAAAATCCATCAGAAATAATTTGATGCAATCAAAAATTGAAACACCTGATGGTACTGTTAGCTGGGATATTTTAAAAGAGCTGTACGAATCTGAAAAAAATAGTTCAACAAAGCTATGCCCCAAGATGACTTATCGGCACATATATCCCAATACGTTCGAGAAAATGCGAGTTTCACTTGCTACTCAAGTTTTCAGCAGGACTGTAGCTGCAGCAATTAGAACGATGCATGAATTTAACAATTTTTCATTAGAAAATAAAAAATATGCACTTGCAACAGCAACTTTTTGTGAAAAACTTGATAAATTGTTCGACAACCTAAATAGTAAAACGTTGTATTCCAAAAATAATAATTTGTGTGCCCTAAAACAAAATAACCACATCGTTGACAATTTAACAGTTATGAAAAATTATATAATCAGTATCAAATGCCACAAAAAGACTACCAATTTCTGTTTTAAAGGTTTAATATTAACTATAAATTCAATTTACAATTGTCTGATGATCTATTTCAAGAAAAGCATGACAGATTCATAATAACGTGTAGATTCAATCAGGATCCTCTTGAAAATACATTTTCAATTATTCGGAGTAAAGGTGGAAATTCTAAAAATCCCTCAATTTTGGAGTTCAGTAGAACAGCAGCACAAATAATGTGTTTAAAATTATTAAAAAATACTAACCTTTCAAATTGCGAAAATGACGACGAAGGAGAAAACTTATCAGCTATCGTCGAATTGGAGAACCAAGAAGAAGTCTCGAGAGTTGTATTTGGTGAAGAGATGGAAACTAACAATATACTAGATGAAGCAAAACAGATGGAAGATTTTTTTGAGATGGCTGATTCACTGTCTCAACCTAAGGATAATTTAGATTGTAGTGAAAATATAGATGATGCATCTCTTAAATATTACATTGGGTATGTATTTTTCAAATGCAACAAAACCAAAAAATGTGATTTATGTAAAGGTTTACTAACAAAAATCGATGAAACAGTTTCTCTTAAAAACGAACGTTTCATCTATTTCAAAAATTATACTAAAAATTCAGATTTCGGGAGCTTAAACGCTCCATCTGAACTATTTTTTAATTTTGCAAAATATTGTTTGAGTATTTTTCATAAAATTTTTACTAGCACTCCGCATATTCGAAATATTAAAAATTATATAAAGGAAAAATGTATTGAAATAATTAAATCTAAATGTGAATTTCTAAATGTACTAAACCAGGACAATGAATGTTATGATCATCATTGTGCGATTTTAGATTTTATGATTTTAGTATTGTTGAGAAAACATTGTAAATGGATAGCAAAGAAGAATATTTCAGAAGCAAAATTGTCAATTTTAAACAGTTAAATGTAAATTTAATAAAATCTATAATTTAAAATATGCAAGCTGTGTATATTCTTATTTTTTATATTAGGTACTCTTCAGCTATGGTTACATAATTTTTTGGCGGTGATCGCGATTTACGAGTATATATCGGTCTGATACAGAAAATTCTGATTTGTTAGATACTCAAAAATCTGACACTATTTTAGAGATGGCCACCAGACTCTGTTGTGAAATAAACCATAAAAACGATTGGTTTGATGAGGAGTGCCGTCCTGATATCGAGTAACAAAATATAGCCTATACGGAGATGAAAAATACTAAGCGGATTTGACGGCAAAATAAGAGTCTCTTGAAGTTATCTCAGTATTTCATCCCAGACAACTAAAACCCCATCTCAGGTACCGAAAAATATTGAATTTATACAGTTAGCTGATCCCCTATTTTTTGTCATATATGTATGCATATACATATCTACAAAAAATACATTTGGTATAAAAAAACTTATGCCAAACTTTTTAAGTAAAATTTATGTAGTTCAATAAAAATATTATTCTGGCCACTTTGGCTGGCCAAGAAATTGTGCATCTTGATATTGTTTGTGACTCTATAGACTAGCAAAACTGATCCAGCTGTGAACCAAATCTGTTCGCTCAAATTCCCATTATATCCCATCCCACGACCCACAATGGTTCCCAAATAATTTTGATATAGTAATGTAAATATAAAAAAATGTATTTAAAAGAGCAGAAATTGTTCATGGGATGAGCCGAGTGTACAAAATCAAGGTGAAGTGTATAAATTAAATATTTTTAGAAAGCCTGAGATGGGTCTAATTGCTCGAGTTGTCAGAGGTAGTTTTTAATATTCCTGGGATGAAATTGTAGGATTAGTTTAAGAGGATGAAGAATCGTTATTGTTTTAAGACCGAAATTCAGTGATGTGGAACAAGACACATACAACGATTTTGTAGCCAGTCATGTACACGATGGATTTAAACGCGGTTATGATGTTAATTCTTAGTTCTGTGTAATAAAACCCCAGAATTACAAACGATCCAGATAACGTATAGCACGAATGTGGCAGACAAAGACGCTATTTGTAGGTGCATTCATGGTACATGTTCTACATAACTAACAGAGAAAGTATACTCCAGAAACTATAACCAGAAACGCTACAATCATACTCCCTGACGTCGAAGGTAGCCCAGAACTGTCTGACATCTTTAAATGAGATGGCTGATCAGTTCAACATCCGCTTGACGTGGGTGCCAGGGCATTTCAATATCGCAGAGAATGTAAGGGCAGATGAGTTGGCCCGCAAGGGTACAACACGCCTAATAACCAAAGGCAGGCGGGATATAAAGATACCGCTTGCTTCATGTAAACTGCTGCTTCAGGAAGCAACCACAAAAGAAACGAACGACAGATGGTCTAACGCCAGTTCGTGTGTAATAACCAGGCAGATTTAGCGTGGACTTGACCGGTTCAGATCAGGCCAACTGATATCGCTTCGACGGCACCATACTGGTATGGTCGTGGGAGCTATAACGGGACATTGTCTCATTGGGATACATCCGTGCAGACTGGGTGTCCCAGCTGACGATTTCTGCCGCAGCTGTGGTGATGAGGAGGAGGAAAATGTGCTCCATCTGCTCTGCACCTGTCCTAGTCTAGCGTACAGCAGTACAAAATTTATGGGAACTTCCCCTTTGAACGACCTCACGGATCTTAGGAAGATCGGGATCCGGGACATTAAACTCGGTTTAGCGAGTGAAGAGGAAGAAACTCGAGTGTGGTACAGCTATGGACCAATTTTGTGTCCATGCTAGTCCTTTAGGATGGCCACCCTTACCTAACCTAACCTAACTAGACTTGTTTGTCATTTAAAAAGTTGCATAGAAATTCTATGCCGATATGTTATACTATTTACGAGTGTAGCAAAACTACAAAACGATTCCAAAATTTAAAAATCAAAAATGCGATCCATCTTACTAAATATCTACTGACGTAAATCGAAAAATTAAAATACAACAACTACAACACAACTTGAAAATCAATGGCAAATTTTTAAAATCCAAAATTATTAAAAAGATCACGGAATAGAAGATAGAGAAAACAACAAAACGAATTATATTGTGTGCTTTGCGCATGTCCCCTTTCTTCTATGTATGTGTAGTTTTTATATTTAAAATATTATGATCTCTTGTATACAGATTATTTCAAATTTGCACTAATACACATCCAGGGTAGCAATATTTTACAACAACAATGCTATAGTAGAAAAACGTGTACTACTATGTATCTCTTTAATATATATACTTTTTGCTTAAAGGGTATTTCCAATACCAATATATAACAGGCCGATTTTTTACAAAAAAAATGGCCGGTCCTATGTATGTGTAATGGAATAGAAAACCAACAATTCATATGAAAAAGTCGATTTTTACGTGATTTTACGTGATTTTTTTCTTATATCTTAAAAAATAGGGCTAAACATAATTTTTCATATACTAGGATTTAAATAATGATTATTTATCATAAGATCTGTTCAATTACTTTTCAGTTTTATTAATCTTTTAATTCATTTTTTTGAAGATTTAGACAGCTAGAATTTTATTTTTTGAATCGGGAATAAAAATTATGAATGAAATTGTATGTATAAGTTCCTTTGTCTTTCTCATAGAATTTAAATATGATTTTATTCTATATCTCACTCTCAGTTTTTTTGTTGTTGTTTTTTTCGCTTCTCGTTAGTACATTCCGGTTGATTTTGGCTTTATTTTTGATTTTTTTTTCTTTTGTAGTTAGTTCATTAAAAATAGTAGGAGGAGGAGGTTGTTCGTCAGTCGCGGAATTATATTTTTGCGTATTATTTTTTTTAGGTTTACTGAAATTATGCATTTATCAGAGTTGTAGATTTATTTTTATAATTAATAATTTAAACACACGATAATTATTCAAACATTAATTAAATCTATTTGAAGTATAAAATTATACATTTTCATAAAATATTTGACAACGTTTTTTTAAATAAAATTTTGAATTTAAAATCATACAATTTAATTTTGATTAACATACAGAATATTAAATTAATTGATATTGTACTAGTATGTAATTATATTTCTACATATATATTATATTTAAATAAACTATTTTAATATATGCATAATCATAAAACTAATCTATAATCATCTATCCCCGCAAAAAAATTTAATTCATAATAACTGACAAAAAATAATACAATATACAAAAACAAATGCAAAACACCTAAAAAAGAAATGTACCATCAAGAACAAAAATTTAAAAAAATTGAAAACGACGAAAGCAAAACAAATCGAATACTTTTTTATCAATGAGAGAGAAGAGTTAAGTTATACCATCACTATTTATGAATTTTATGGAATTATTGACTAACGAAACAACACCGAACGTAGAAATCACACGAACGTAAAAATAAAAATCTTGTTTATTAAAAATTAAAAATTTAGATAAAATATATCCAATAATTGGAAAAATTATCTTACAGGACTCTTGGTAAATAATCATAATTAAAACCCTCATCATTGAAAAATTAATTTTAGGCCTATATATTTAGATATAAGAATGTTAAGCGCAAAAAAACCCGTAAAATCGCCTTTTTCCATATGATTTTGTTCAATTTTGCTGTTTTCTATTCCATTACTCATACTAATGCTCAAATGTTATGAAACGGCCTATTATATATTGGTATTGGTATTTCAATAAAACCTGCATGATTTTGTTTGAATAAATCTCGAACTAATTTCGCTTCACGTTCAACGTAAATTTTTGATTTTAGAATATAAATGGAACACCATGACTATCACAGTTCTTCAGGCACGGTTCTATTTTATTTTGGTAATGTTTAGTTTCGCATTTGTGCATAATTATGGTTCTAAACAAATTATGCAGCTGTTATTGGAACTCCCTGTTGTAAATTGTCAACATCACAATTTTTTTTTCTATCGATCGATGTTTATTTTCTCTTTTTAAATTTTACGCTATTTCGTGAATCCAATTTTGATTTTTTTCTATTGCGATCTCAGCCTATTAGAATAATTTGGTACTCTATCCCTTTTCCCGATTTCGCTACAAGGTAACGAAATAGAAATATGTGGTGATACATTTTCAAATGTATAAAAGGAAATAGAACGATGCTTTATTATTATATAACGACATGCTGCGATCGCAATAGAAAAAGCGAAATTAAACAAAGGTAAAGTGTGAGATTTAATTCTTAAAAAAGAGACAAAATCATCGATCGAAAGGATGACAATATATGTTTTATTTATTTATTTTACCCACACATTCAAATAAATTCATGTTTACATAAATATGATAAATTCATATTTAAATTTGATTTAATGTTTATTAAATTAATAAAAGATTTAAGGTTCTGACTTTCAGATATGTCCTGCTTCAATATAGAATAAATTCCATAAAATATTTATCGAAATGAAAGATTTAACTTTTCATTGATGAAAAGTAATTCGAAAATGGTCATTTTTACATTGATTCTTATGGGATAATGCAAAAAGTAGTTCCTCTAGAAAAAGCTCGACAAAAAACATGGCTGATCCTTACGGCTCTGTATATATAGGTGGCTCTGGTATTATCCAATTTGGTCTGATGTCACATATTATTTTTACTGTTGTACGATATCGGGCAATGTGTGACAGATTTTATATCTGGTTTACCCAACAAGTACAAAGTAATACAGCACAGTTGTTTTAACAGGTCAGTAGTGCCATATTTCTGCGTCTGATTTTTTTATGCTAAAAACTGAACAAACTACCCAGAAAGAATTGAAAATTTCCTGAAAATTGACTGCTAAACTCAGTTTAGCCAAGTAATGAGTTAAATTTTGTTTAAATTTTTTATAAAACTTCTCAAATTTTAGAGAATTTTCCTGAAATTTTGAAAATTTTTGTAGATTTTAGTCAGATTTTAATTGTAAAGTTAATCGGAAATATCAAACATCGGGTTTCAGAACTTATAATTAAAGCATGGCTAGTTTAAAGCAGTCTTATTATAAGGATTTATTGATCTACTTTCCCTACCTCCACTCAATTGAATAAATTTTGAATATGTGTTGATGCCACGACCGCTTGTTGCATTAGCTTTCCTAATGCAAAGCTATTAGTAAAATTATTTGTGTTTGCTGGTAATACTTTTGACCTAATTTAGTCCAATATTTAAAAGCTTTTGCTCAAGAAGTCACATGCTGTACCAAACGGAAGATTTACTATTATATACAAATAATTGATGCGGTTTTGATATTTTGCTAGAGTTTAACTAAAACATACAAATTGGTTTCAAGTAAATAAATTCTTTGTATTAAAATTTGCTATTCTAATTTTACAAATGTAAACAGTAAGGAACCAGTTAAAATTAATGGCCATAACCATGGCTCAACCCATGACCACCAGCTCCACCATGACCTCCTGCTCCACCATTACCTCCAGCTCCACCATGACCTCCACCTCCTCCATGACCACCAGCTCCACCACCATGACCACCCCCATCTCCACCATGACCATAAACAGCTGGATGGCTTGCATGGCCGATTCTTTTAACCACAGCATTGAAACCATTGTGTTTATCTGAAGTATATTCAACAACAAGCTTTGTGCCATCTGGCTCTGCTACTGTATAACCTCCTTTAACCACATCACCATCACGATGTTCCCATTGGTTTTTATTGTCACCTGTATGATGGTCTTCTACGCCATACTCGTATTTGTATTCTGGGTGGGCCTGCAAATGTTCGATAATATTTAAAGTAAAGAAATTCTTGATATTAGGAAATATAGAGTTCTTACGTAATAATCATGACTTTCATCATGTCCACCGCCATGACCACCACCACCACCACCACCACCACCTGCACCACCAGATCCACCATGCCCACTACTATGCGCTATATTATTTGAATTAGCGTAACTGCTACCACCATGACCACCGTGCCCATGTCCAGTTGGGACAGCTGCACATGCCATGAATAATCCAAATACAACAAACAATTTCATATTGAGATAATTATTATTCCACTATACACTATTAATCCACTTGTGCGTTGTTATCCAATAGACTAGTCTGGTTTGAATGTGATACATTTCCAAAATTTCACCCAATTTATATACGAAACGCGGTATAAATGGAAAATTGGAATGCATTTCTTTTGAAAGCTGTGCGCGCGCGCGCACTCACCATATATACCGCATAGTACATTAATTAGCATTGGTTCATTTGTTCTACTTGTTAATTAAATAAAGGAAACGAATAATAGTAAAATAATATTACCTATGTGTAATTATCAAAACACAAAAAAAACTATTACGAAACAACGTTTATGTAGTGCAGATAAAAGTGTTTTTATATTGGCTTATATAATTTGAATGAGCTGGGGAAATGTTCAAACACTCTTGTCGTTGTTATATATCGAGATATAAATCATTTTACTTTTTATGGGATTTTGTTGTATGTTTACTGTACATATATTTTATGTATGAACTACAAAAACAAAATTAAAATAATTAAACGAATGGGGCGGAAGGCGGAAAATGTTGATTTCATGCGTGAACTTGAATTGCGGTGATTGGTTTTGATTATATTATTCAAGATTTTCAATGGAATTTGTAAACAAATTTATCAATGGTGTCACAGAATCGTCGTAATTCATGCTAGATTATGTTTCTAGAACGGACTACCAGAGGTATATCGTTTTAATTCGATTGGTATAAAATCTGAACAAAGAGATCCAAGTTGTTCCACCAAGAGATTGAAAATATTATTTTAGTGAGTTGAAGTGGTTCACAACGTGTGATTCGTCTGTTATACAATTTATATGTGGTGTAGGGCAAAATTTGGTTTTAACAGCATGTTATCTGTGCGAGTGAAACTATATAACATATATTGGTCATGTTCGTAGATGGAGCCTTGAGTAAAAGAGTTAAGGTTAAGAAATACCTTTGGGCGTACGTTTAAGGGGAAATTCTTAATACATTAAAAATAATTCTGTTCTAAACAGTCTTTCGACGCGTTTTTCCTGGACACAATTATTATAACTCAGAATTCTAAATTTAGTCCAGGAATGGTTAAAAAGAGTAGAATTTTCTTTCCTAAAATTTAATGAATTTTTCTTATCTTGTTGTATTATGTTCTGCTTCAAACAAGTTTCTAAAATTGATTAGTTTTTCTGAATCCCAAAATTGATTAAGTTCTAACCCGTTTAATGCAGTTTTTATATTTTTAAGACGATGGAAATGTATCATAAAATAAAAATACCCAATTAGTCTCATGAAAGATGGAAAAGTGCCGATAACTGAATTCAAAATTTAAAAACAAATATGTTTAGGAATTATATTACATTTTATTCATTAGGATCATTATATAAAAAATATGCGGCGGCGAATTAATATAAGTATTTACAAAATAAAGGATAATTTGTTGAATTAATAGCCATGACCTCCATGACCGTAACCTCCATGGTGTCCACCATGAACTATGCTGTAACCAGCTCCATAACCACCGCCATGACCAGCTCCAAGACCAGCTCCGAGACCAGCACCATGTCCGCCATATCCATAACCACCGGCATGCCCAGCCCCATGACCACCATCACCATTACCATATACGGCTGGATGAACAGCATGACCGATTCTCTTGACTACAGCATTGAATCCGTTGTGTCCATCAGCTGTGTATTCAACAACACGTTTCGTGCCATCGGCTTCGGCGAGCGAATAACCTCCTTTAACCACATCACCATCACGATGTTCCCATTGGTCTTTGTTGTCACCGGTATGGGGATCAGATACTCCGTATTCGAATTTGTACGATGGATGAGCCTAAATAAATCAAAATTAGATTAGTTTTCAATATTTTTTAGCATATGATTGAGTTTTCATACATAATAATCTCCACCATGTCCAGAGCCTCCATCGCCTCCATGACCACCTCCATATCCACCACCATGACCACCTCCATATCCTCCGCCATGACCACCTCCATATCCACCACCATAACCACCGCCATGTCCACCAAGTGCTATACTATTTGAATTAGCATAGCTGGTACCACCATGGCCATGTCCAGCTACCAAAGTTGCACAAATCAAAACTCCAAATACCAAAAATGAATTCATTGTTAAACTTTTTTATTTCTATTTTCCACCTGCGTTAATGTTGTTATCCACAAGACTTGTTACGTTTGTCTGATGTACTATACTGCAAATCAACCTGATTTATATACCAAAAAAGTTATTTAAATTTTCGAACGCATTCCAATTCAAAACAAAGCTAATTAGAACTGGTTCATTACATATACACACGAGTATGTATTTGCGCTAATATATACGAAAAAACAGCGAATATGAATCAAACATCTAACGAAATTAAATTAAAAGTAATAAATTAATCAAATGCAATTTAAGTTTTTAAATTTTCGTTAATTAAAATTGTTGCGGATTAATATGTTTAACCTTAAGCGTGTATGTCGTGTATCTTGAAAGTGAAATATAGGATATGTGTTTTAGCATAATATTGCGGTTTGGTTGTTAGTGAGGTGTGTTGCACTATTATCCTAATTGTGATGGATATTTAACAAATTTGACAACCACATTTATTGAATCGAAAACTCAATGAAAAAAATTCAAAATCAAGTTCAAGAATGCGATCCCGTCTCGATGAGTTTTTCGTTTATGATCATATTTATAAGAAACATTTTTGTGGGCTGCCTTATTCGCATGTCAAGAAGCTTTGTCTATACGGTACGTAGCGAGCTTACTTTTATCTCATAACAGCGGTTTAAGGTCCAGATTGATCTCCCAGTACTACCAAATACATGATATACATACATACATAATTGGGCAAGACAATACTTGACTGTCTCTAAGACGTATCACTTTAGTTTTATCGCTCAAGAGTAAGTTATGGGACTTAAGCCATACCGCTAGTATATTTAAATCGAGACCCAAAACCGAGCCTTTAGGAACCCCTTCGATAATAGTACGTTCCCTACTTGTATGATAATTGGCACGCACTCCCTGTATTCGCCCACAAAGATAAGAATATCGGTCCGCGAAAACCAGAACAATAAAGTTTCCTCAAGAGAGTAAAATATTCCACTCTGTGGAATGTTCTGGTTAAGTCTATGAACAAGGCAGACAAATATCTTCCAGAAGATTGATAAAAGGGATATTGGATTATCCAAACACGAGTGTAAATTTTTTGCCAGATTAACAGAATATATAAATGCATTAGTAATACACTGTTAAAACAAAATCAAATAAGAAAAAAATATGATTCTTATTGGAATTTTGAGTGTTATTTTAAATATGTTAAGTTAATTTAAAAACACTTCAAAACGTAATCGAAATAAATAAACCCATATGTATACTAGTAAAAGACTAAAAGCTTTCAAAAAGTGCACTCCACTAGATATTAATTGAATCGACAATCAAAAATTGTCAAAATATGGGTCTTTCCCAATTAAAATTGGACCTCTAAAATACACATGAAATTCATAGAAATAAATGTACTCGAATTTTTCTCTTGGTTCCACCTATTTTGCTCAGGTAATTAAGTGACCTTTCCACATCTCTGGGATTGACCGAAAATTATTGTTCAAAATTTGAGTGTGAATAGTTCGTCGTACAAAATATTTCTTCGAACAAAATAATAAATAGAAAAAAATTTACTCAAGTTTTTCACTTGGTTCCACCCATTTTGATCAGGCAATTATGTGGCCTTTCCCATGTGCTAGCCACATATGAGTCAACCTCTCTGGGATTGACCGAAAATTATCATTCAAAATTTGAGTGTGATTTTCACACTGTGAACAGTTCATCGTACAAAATAGTCCTTCGAACAAAATAATTCATAGAAATAAATGGACTGAAATTTTTCTCCTAGTTCCATCTATTTCGCTCACGTAATTAAGTAACCTTTCCCATGTACTACATGTCACCCATGTCAACAGCTTTCGCAATGACCGATAATTACCATACAAATTAGAGTGTGAACAGTTCATCTTACAAAATATTTTGTATATAATCATCTGCAGGACTTTTGAATTTGATTTGCCAAAGGTTGAATAGGATTTGCAAACGGTTTTAAATTATTTGCAAAAGGTTGTGGGTATAGTGGAAACGGATATTATTGTGCATTGGCGAAATGGAAATCGAGAAATATTTCAAAAAATATATTAAATTATGTATATCAAGAAAATATAAGAAAGCTTCATTCAATTGAAAGCATCAGATCTTTTAATATCCTTCTCTACCGTGACCATTACCTCCATAATCTATTCCATGTCCACTATATCATCCATGCACTATGCTATATCCAGCTTCGGATTCCAAACCTACACTATGTTTCCTTTTACTATGTAATTCATTACTTTCCACTATGGTGTAAATGTATTTTAAAATTGTATGCAACTCTCAAGTCAAGAACACATTTTGTTTAGAAGAAATTTAACTATTTTTCACGTGCTAGTAACGTCGGTTAAATTGTTCCTTTCTTTCCAACAATGTAATTTCTTCACAAACCTATAGAATGTTATAGTCGCCGTTTCGAGAACAATGAATACGTATATTGGATTCATAACACAAAGTAAGTTGCACAATAAAATACTAATTCATTCTATCAAATCAAGCAATTAGTTTATAAAATATATATACAGATATACACTATTAATGATATAGACATTGAATTAATAACCATGACCGCCATGACCGTAACCTCCATGGTGTCCACCATGTACAATGCTGTAACCAGCTCCATAACCACCACCATGAGTAGCTCCAAGACCAGCACCATATCCTGCACCATGTCCCGCACCGTGACCACCATCACCATTACCATATACGGCTGGATGAACAGCATGGCCGATTCTCTTGACTACAGCATTGAATCCGTTGTGTCCATCAGCTGTGTACTCAACAACACGTTTTGTGCCATCGGCTTCGGCAACCGAATAACCTCCTTTAACTACATCACCATCACGATGTTCCCATTGGTCTTTGTTGTCACCGGTATGGGGATCAGATACTCCGTATTCGAATTTGTACGAGGGATGAGCCTAAATAAATCAAAATTAGATTAGTTTTCAATATTTTTTAGCATATGATTGAGTTTTCATACGTAATAATCTCCACCATGTCCAGATCCGGCGATAGAGCCTCCATGACCACCTCCATAGCCACCACCATGATCAGCTGCATATCCACCACCGTATCCACCGCCATGTCCACCAAGTGCTATACTATTTGAATTAGCATAGCTGGTACCACCATGGCCATGTCCAGCTACTAAAGCTGCACAAACCAAAACGCCAAATACCAAAAATGAATTCATTGTTAAACTTTTTTATTTCTATTTTCCACCTGCGTTAATGTTGTTATCCACAAGACTTGTTACGTTTGTCTGATGCACTATACTGCAAGACAACCTGATTTATATACCAAAAAAATTATTTAAATTTCGAACGCATTTCAATTCAAAACAAAGCTAATTAGAACTGGTACATTTACTCATATGTATATTCGTTTACATACGAGTATGTATGCGCTAATATATACGATACAATACGAATATGTATGTAAACCAGGGTTGTCGATTTCCAAAAAAGAAAAGTAGCAAATATCGTATACCAATAGGAGTATTTGAAGAAGGAGAGGAGTATATGAAAAAAAATAATTTTAGTTTCTGTTGGTTGAGATTGTACTTCATTTAACTTTTTTGTTGTTTCTTGAGATTCTGATGATGAACAAGCGACTGTTTCAATTTCGTTATGTACGCTTGTATTTTTGTTTAATTTAATCAGATACTTTTCCATTTTTCTACGAAACCCGCAAATTATAGATACACAATAATATGTACAACTAATTAATTTTAAATATATAGCAAATTAGCAATATCAAATGGCACAAAACGACAAAGAAAATATTACACATAATATTACACATGAAATTGTCAAAATGTCAATTGGTTTTAATTTGAAAATGAAAAGGACATATACATAAATTACAAAAAAGTGACTAACAGAAAAAGACAAACAGTTTAAAAAAAACTTAGAATCAATTAAAAAAGGATATCCGATTCCGAAGTTATATTGAATGTTATTTTAACTTTTATTAATTGTTCTTATAGGGGAAGAGTATGTAATGTATGTGAAATGTAATAGAAAATTATACTTGTCTCGCTTACGTAAATAAAAACGAAATAAATAGAACTAAATTTTTAATGGAAGCGCAGTCTTGTGTTACAGCGCTTGAGCACTAGTGTCATTATTTTAAATTTTTTCAGGGGAGTATAGATTTGATTTGGGGAGTAAAGTAGTACATCGGTGATGAAAGTAGTACATTTACTCCTATAGTAGTACTTTCGACAACACTGATGTAAACTCTAAAGAAATTAAATTAAACAAATTATAAATCATTCGAATGCAATTAAGTTTTTAAATTGTTGCGGATTAATATTTTTAACCTTAAGCAATGTGTATGTCGTGTCCGTGGAAAGTGAAATATAGAAACCCGGGGGTTTCATTATTATGCTAATTGTGATGTATATTTTATATTTAACAAAATGGACAGCTAAAATTGAATGGAAAATTGTAACGAAAAATTCAAAATCAAGTTCAATATTGTTGTTGTATTTTGGCGAGTTTTCTTGCATATATATTTGACATTCCCTTCCGATAATATTGACAGGTAAATTAAACAAAACTTTCGCTAACTGATCAGCAACATTTATAGTTACTAGCACATATTCCAACATAACAATTTTGATTAAATTATTTTTCTAAAAAAATTTATTCGGAACTCTTGTATAAAACTTAGCAGATTGGCACATAGGTAAGATTATAAGTATATGTATCTATCAGTTTCAAAAACCACTAACTCAAAAAAACCTAAATAATCGAATTAATGAAACAAACGAAAGATGGCAAACTCTTGTATGCGTTAAAACAAAAAAATCTATAGAAATAGGGGATTCCCATTTAAAACCAAACTTCAAAACTCTATAATTCCTTAAAAAACTAGAATTAAAAATGATCATAAAAAATCAACAATCCCATTAGGTAGGTAGATTACATTTTCGCCGGTAGGTTTTTTTCAGTATGGTTTAGTGTTTGTACCAAGTCGATAAAGTTATTCATTACGAATACGATTGTTTTAATTAATTAATTATTAAAAACATTAAAAATATGGACAATTTGAGAGCGGGAGTGGTTGTACACCTCTGAAAAAACTTGTGGATAAGAATAATTGGAAAAGGAAACCAAAAACCAAAAAGTACATTTTATTACATTTTAGTACATTTTATTACATTCATTACAATTTTTTAAAACTTTGGATCGACAATAGCCAGAGAATTGTCAATAACTGCTACGATCAAAAGGTAATCGGAATGATGGTACCGGTTTGCCAATCAGCTTTCATCAATATTTTAAACATAATAACAGACATGTGTGGGTGTGTAAAGATTTTTTGAAAAAATAACTCTCCCAGTGGAAAGTCCAGTACTGTAAAATACAATCACAAAAAATTGGCCATTTATCGCATATAAAAATGCAGGTACATTTAATTTATTGATTTTTATTTATAATTTAATTCGTTGTAGGTATATGAATCTAATACGTTGTAGTTTCTTAACTCAAATATTACAATTAAATTTTCTTAAATAACTTGTAAATGTTTATAGTCCATAACAAAATATTATTTCCATTTAAAAGCATACTAAAATAGGGAACTCCTCAAAGCCGCTTAGCATTGGTCCCTTCTGCCCAACATCTACACGTACGTACCAAATTTTACGGTTTTGCGATAATTTGAAGTATTTTAAGTACAATCACATCAAACAAATTATTGTTTATGCAGTTTTTGTTTGATAGTGGATTACTTAAACAGGAGATAAGATGCAAAAAATGTAATAATTTTATGAATATATTACAAAATCCGGACGATCCGGAGAAATCAAAGTGGAACTGCGGCAAATCAATAAATGGCGTTCGATGTTGTACCCGAACAACCATCCGCCATAATTCGTGGTTCGCGATTTCCAAATTATCGATCGAACTTATAATGTTAATAACTTACGATATATAGCGCAAAGTCGGCTCCACCGTACTTATGCTTGAACATAATATATCATCCACTATTGCCGCGGATTGGCACAATTACGTCAGGGAGGTCATGGTGGAGTACATGATGACCCAATCTCTACCGATAGGAGGACCTGTAAAAATCGTAGAGATTGACGAAAGGACATCATGTGGAGGGGCAGTGGGTGTTTGGTGGAGTAGAGCGAGAGACCGGGAAATGTTTTCTCGAAAATAGAAGTAGAATAACCCTAACGGAAATTATAAATAAAAACATTTTACCCGGCACCGTTATCATATCGGATTGTTGGAAGGCATACGACCATTTAGGAAACGAAGGATATACTCACTTGACGGTTAATCATAGTATATCCTTCGTAAATGAAGCAACCGATGCCCATACCAACACAATTGAGAGCACGTAAAGGCTACACTGTCCCAATACAATAGGCAAACAGATTTTTCTATGTACCTAGCCGAATACATGTTTAACAAATTGGAGTTGGCAAGAGGAGAAGATCCCGTGAATATTTCTTTCGAAATTGTGCGGTTACAAACATTTAGTGAACGACAATTGATGGAGGGATAACTAATGAGGACCAATGGCAATTAAAAAATTCGTGATAATTATTGTTATACAAGTATCAATATTAACTTATTTATTTAATATATTTTTTTTACAAAGAATATTATATTATTTTTATATTGTTTCAAAATTAGAACATTTACAGCTAATTTTGAAACCGGGGATTAGGTCTATTTTTTGGGGAACCTCGATACTAAAAACGCATTGAAGCCTACCTCTTGGGTAATGTTGGAAACGGCTTATTATTTTGATAAATATATATATATATATAATATATATATATAATATATAAATATATACATATATACATTCATAGCGAAATTTAAAGTATTGAAAATACATTCATATGCAAAACAAATAATCAATTCAATTTTGATTATTACACAAGATTAATTCAATTAGATAATTTAGATCAATTATTTAAATTTTACAATTTTAAAAATTAAAAGTTAAGTTCTTCAGATTAGAAGTTGTCAAAAAAAAGTATATTTTTTACAAAAAAATTAATTGAAAAGAAGTTATCGGATAATTTCTGATAAATTAAGTTTTAAAATTTAAAAAATAGTTCCTTTGAAGCAGTCCTTTGTGAGATGAAAGGCAAAGTTTTCTTCAGCGATCTTGAATGATTTTGCTAGTCTATTGATTGGGCAATTTTCACCATCATGTGGTGATTTTGATGTGGTTAGCATAATAAGGGCTCCAAATTACTGATTACTGATGCGTATTCAACTTTGGATCTTATATACGCAAAGTTGACAAATTTGTAAATTCTCCAGTCCAACGCTTAACAAAGCCAAACATAGAATTTACTTTAACAATGCATTTGTCAAAGTAGTTGTTAAAACTCATATTTTCAGTGAATGTGACTCCTAGATCGATTATTTCTTTAACTCTTTGCAGTTCCGTATTATTAACGCTATAAGCAAAGTTAATCGGTTTTTTCTTGCAATGAAAAGACACATTACTTTGCATTTGTCAATATTCAACAGCAAAGAATTTTTTGGCACCATTCTCTGAAATCTCGATGTCTTCTTGTAATATTTTTGTGTCATGTATATCTTTAATTACATGATAAATTTTTTTATCATCTGCGAACATGAGAAGATTTGAGTATTTTATGACTTCAGTTATTCCATTTATGAAAACGAGCAAAATCCATGGTCCAATATGGGAACCCTGAGGAACTCCTGACGTTACTTTGATTACTTTAGAAGTTTCGCTTCCAATTGACACATATTGTACGCGACTAGACAAATATGAGTTGAACCATTTAATGAAGTTGGATGCAAAGCCAAAATTGGAAAGACTTTCTAGAGCCTTGTGATGGCAGATGGAGTCAAATGCTTTACTAAAATCAGTAAATACTACGTCTACATGGTTGCGATTTTCAGTTTCATTAATAACTTTGTTGGTAAATTCAACAAAGTTAGTAGATGTAGATCTTCTAGGCATAAACCTAACATAAACATAACTGATTAAGTGCATATAAAATATCCTCATCACATAACCGGTAAACAGATAAGTACATTATTATTTACGGTTGATTGAGTAGTAAACCAATTTCTGTTTTTAGGTTTGTATACATATTGAAAAAAATCCGCAAACATCTCAGCAATTTTTTTGGGATCTGATGTTTTAATATCGTTCAAATACATATTAGTTGGATAACCATCAATTACTCGCTGGGATCTAAAGTAATTCCAGAATTGTTTAGGGTTGGTTGTAATGCTTCGTTGTACATCCGCAATATATGAGAGGTGGTTTTCCTTGTAGTTTGTATCAAATTGTTCATTAGATATATGAGAAACGCAGTCCTATCCGATTCTAAACCACTTTTAATCATTTTGACATAGGCTTTAAATTTACGGTTCTTCAGATTAATCAGATTTGACGACCAAGGAGGATGAATATTAGATTTTTTCCGGTACAATGGAATGTGGGTTTCAAAACCTTGTAATAAAATTTGGTAGAATTTGTTAGCATCTAAATTTACATCATTAGTGTTTAAAGCAGCGTCCCATTGTATAGCGTCAGTAGCAAACGGGAGATTTATCTGTCAACCTAATGTATTGTATGTACACATTAGAGAGTCCTAATCCTAACGAATCGCATGTTAAATCTAGTCCTCTTTTAATTTATAGGATATCGGACCAAGCCACCGACTATTCATGCAGCTATATTTGTATAATTATGGGATTATGCAGGGCGCGATATGTGATGGTTATGGCGGCCAAAACAAAAATTCAGCCGCCATAGGAATGTTATCATTTTGGCCAAAAGTTTCCCGTGCAATCATTTATTCCACCCACCGGTTATGGTATTTACTCAGCTGGTAAAAAAAATTAAGGTAAAGGAGCGCGTCATCAAACCGGAGAAATATTTTGACACTTATGCTGACGATGGTCAAATTATACGACTCGGTTCGGACTCACATCCAGTCAATGAAACTGGAAAACCGTTACTTCGGAAATTGTTTTTTCATCAGATTTGGGAGTGTCTAAATCGGTGCTTAGGAAAGGAAAACATATTGGTAGATTTGACTAGACTAGGTGGACTAACACTCTTACATGTGTAGCCTTGCAAGACAAGTCTGGCCAAAGCTGGACCAAAGCTTCATAACATTAATCTCACTACGAAGACGTGAATTAAGAACGATCGTGAGGATACTCACAGAACACTGCCTGTTTGGCGGAAGAAGTATGGACGGGAAGGAGGAAGAGACTTTAGTCCACTTTTTATGCTCATCTCCGACTTTAGCACGCAGAAGGTATAAACATTCGGGTAAGTTCATAATGGACAGTCTCTCGGATCTCGAAACCTGGTAAAGTGCGAGATATATCACGCTACAAAAGTAGCTCTAACTGGTTCCAAATGACCCCACGGTGCAATACGCGGACCATGAAATAGAACACAAAAAGCTCTTTAAAATATATTACATTTATTTAAATGAAAAACCACTAGAGAGTTCCAATTAATTGAAAGATTTAGTTAATTTAATATCCATGTCCGCCATACCCATAACCTCCATAGCCTAATCCATGCCCACCATATCCTCCATGTACTATACTGTATCCAGATCCGTACCCAGCACCATGACCGGCTCCATATCCTAAACCAGCACCATATCCAGCTCCATGTCCAGCACCATATCCATATTCACCACCACCATGACCATATACGGCTGGATGAACAGCATGACCGATTCTCTTAACAACAGCATTGAATCCATTATGTCCGTCAGCAACATATTCGACAACACGTTTTGTGCCATCAGCTTCGGCAACTGAATATCCACCTTTGACTACATCACCATCACGGTGTTCCCATTGGTTTTTATTGTCACCGGTATGGTGGTCGTTTACTCCATATTCGAATTTGTATTGTGGATTAGCCTGAAATAATATTTTGTATATGGTAGAATTAATGTTTAAATAAAATTAAATATTTTTCTTACATAATGGTCTCCGTGGCCATAACCACCGCCGTATCCTCCACCATATCCTTTTCCGTATCCTCCACCATACCCATATCCACCACCATGTCCACCAAGTGCTACACTATTTGAATTGGCATAGCTAGTGGCACCGTAACTTGTAACCATGGTTACACATGCTGCTAATAATCCAAAAACGGCTAACGATGTCATATTGTTAAATTGTAGTATCGATGTGTTTTCCAATAGAGTAGTACTATTCGACTGATATACTTTAATGATGCTTCGACCGATTTATATACTATTCCAATCACCACACAACGCTTATGAATATTTTCTTTTTAATAACCTTAATTACGATCGGTTGCGGTTCATTACATTCAACATACAAAGCAAAACAAAAAAATTACTGCGAAACATCAAAATTTGACCAAACGATGTATTATCGCGTGTGTGATAATTTAAAATTCCTATATATATCGAAAGTGAATTTTGCCGATACCATGTTTACAAAGAAGTTGGTTAAAAGTTCTATAAATGTATTTAAATTTATATCCGTCAATGGCTTTGGCTTTCATACCGAGAGGTTTTTAAAACAAAACCATTATTGCCGAGGGAAAAATGGTTGCCGTCAGTACCTACCAGGCGATTTATCTGTCAATAAAATGTATGTACATTTCAGAGAGTCTTAACGAATTGTTAAATCTATAGCTTCTTTCGTCTTTTAATCTAGGATTCCGGATCATGCAGCATACTATTCAAGTCAGCTATATTTGTATAATTTTTGGATTGTGGAGGGCTCGGCAAGGTACAAGATTAATAAAGAAAAAGAAAGGTTCAAATGCAATGGCTTCTGCAATATACCATCGACTATTGTTAACTGAATTTATTGATGTTTCAGTCTTTCGGCTAATATGTGATGGTTATGGTGCCTAAAACATAAATTCGGCCATCTATCGTTTTAGCTAAAATAAGTTACACCAGCAGAAATATCCGAAGTGCAAATAATATGTTCTGTTCCCGGACACTCATTCATTCCATCGAATCGCGTATTTGTTCAGCTGGAAGAAAAAGTTTGAAGTAAAGTAGCGCATCATCCGGAGGAATATATTGCCATCTATGCTGAGCATGGTCACATTGATTCGGTTCGGACACATGATCAGTCAATGACTGGAAAACAGCTACTGTGGTATACTTTAAATCACCGAATTTTTTTTATCAATCCACGGGGAAATTGCTTCTGGATCAGATTTTAGAGTGGCCACAAAAGGTGCTTAGGAAAAGAAAACGTATTGATACAATAAAACCAGACAACTTAAATTGCGGAGTTTCTGTAAAACAGGCGAAGATTGATAACGTTTCAAAATTTTTAGTGAACCATTTCGAAGAGAATTGATCTTATATGGAGGAGTTGGAATGTTACAGGTTGGTTCTTCAAATATAATGGCTTTTTAGGTAGTTGTGAGTTGTTGTAACCCCTGCTTTGTCTACCTCATTGCAAAAGGTCAAAGGCACTTGGGTCGGCCACGGAACTACTTAGCGTGACACTTGAGTCGGCAAAGCACTTGGGTCGACCTACACACTTGGGTCGGCAGAGCACTTGGGTCGGCGCACACCTGGGTCGGCAGAGCACTTGTAGATAAGTTGCCGACCCAAATGTCATGGTCCGACCCAAGTGCTTTGCCGACCCAAGTGTCACGCTAAGTAGGTCTGACCCAACTGCTTTGCCGACCCAATTGTCATGCTAAGTATGTCAGTGGTCGACCCAAGTTCTTTTGCCCTTTGGAAATGAGGACGACTCAGGAGGGGTTACAACTACTGTTGTGTAACAACCCCCCCCCCAACATGATAAACCATATCCCAACTTAGACATTACCAATGCATGATATCATAAGCAGAACAGAAACTGGACATAGGTCACGAAGGAGATAGAAAATCCTAGAAGCGGAGTAAGTAAATACTTTCAAGTTGTTAACATGGGTTTTCCAAGACAGTTTACTATCCAATAAATTACAAGGTACTTAAACGAATTAACAAACTCGATTTTAATGCAGTCTGAATAACAATTACTGGCGGTGCAATTTGTAACAATATGATAAGTAACTAGGGATAATTGGAATACCAGAAATTTTAAAAAATAAATGCAAAACTTTAAGATCAGAATTGATCTTGGAGGTCACATCGCCTAAAAATTTACTAAAATAAGCTAAAGCCAAATCATCATCAAATCCAGTACAATAACCATATTTATTTTTTTTTTAAACGGTTGGACTTGGAACCTACTGAGGTTCCGCACTCAATGCACCAATGGACCCACGGTGCAAGCACAACAAGCACAATATCCATATAATTTGAATTTAAAAATCGAATTTGTATAAATTAAAAAATGTAAAGGGCCCAACACAGAACACTGCGGAATATCAACGTTTAGAGATCTTGGCTCACTGAAAGTGCCATTTATATTAACTCTCACCTTTCTGTTCTTAAGATAAAAGCGAACGAATTGTTCGATGCTCCTCTAAAACCAATGTCCCATAGTATAGATAAAAGACGCTTGTGATCCACCATATCAAAGGCTTTAGTAGTATCTACAAAGAACCCGGCACAAATTTTACCGTAGTTCAGTTCATTATAAATGTTAATCAGAAATTCTAATAAAGCTGACTATCGGTACTCATCCCTTGACGGAATCCCTGTTGGTGAACTAAGAATTTTGCAATGATCTAAAAAATATAGTAACACTATTTGCAAGTAGTTTCTCAATGATTTTTAGCATCACGGGCTGGAGAGCATGAGGTCTATAGTTACCTTTACTGTTACAGTCTCAACTTTTAAATAAGGGAATAGTCGTCGCCGATTTGAGTCTCTCATCAGGTACAATCCCTTCTATTAAGAACAAAATTCCAGTTCATATTCTCAAGTATATCAAATAAAAGTTGTTGGTTGAGTTTAACAGTATGTGCTGATTGCAACACTAATAAGTCGGGGATGACAAAACATTAGGTAACTTAAACAGTATCTCAAATGATAGGAAATTCTAAGATCAATGACCGAAGGACGCAAGCAAGAGAGATCATTAGATTTGAGACGTGCAGAGAAATGATCAATACTAGTAGAGGAGGTATTCGTCACACGAGTCGGGACATTAATTAGAGATTCAAGTAAGAAATCAGACTTTTGTTGCAATGAGTTGAATCGAACATTGCGAGGATACGTCACCGATTTTTATGTTGGTGTACCGCTATTATAATTTGGTAATGAATTCTTTACCCAAAAAATTCCATTTGTAGCATTTACACCCAATTGCCTCGCAGATTTTCCCAAAAACTTCCGATTCAGACTTAGTGTCACAATGTGGTACACCTTTTATAGAAATATCGCGCAATAAACGTTGACGTTCCAAAACATCGATCCTTCCATCGAGTGAATTTGTCATGTTGTAGAAAGAATCAACATGTACAATTGATTTCTTAATTTCAGAATTCATCATATAAACGATTTTTGGATATCAGTTTGATGTTTGTCAACATTCTTTTCGAGCAACTTAAGTTGCTTTGCAAAATTTTCAACACACATGGAGAAATTTTATTGAATTTTTCGGTAGACATATTTAACTTCAATTTTTTCATTGAATTAAATTAGCACAGCTAAATTAGAAACACTTTAACATGATAAATGAATAGTCAAAATCAGTTTGATAGTTTCTTTTTGTTTTGTTTTTATTTTTTAAACAATTAAATAGTTTAGAGAAGTTTTCATTTTCCTGTAAAAATGAACTTTTCCTTTCAATAAAATAAAAATTACCTATTTGTCAACAAACACAAAAATACAGTAGAAGAAAGTTTACGGAAATTATATTTGGCTAACTGAATATAAGTTTTTCACGTATAAGAGGCTATCGTAAGTAATAAACACATATACACATCGATCAAACTGGTCTATAGGTATTTATAGAGGTATGTATCATTTAGTAACGCGTAGCGGGCGTTTGCTAACAATCGGAACTTTTTAAATTATTGTTTTTCCTTGAAACACTATTAATCGAGTAAATCACCTTCCTCAAAAGTATCAATAAGTCATTAACAGAGAAATCATTATCAATAAATAAATCAATTCATCTCCAATACTTGTTTTCGTAAAAATTGGGCTTTGTTTCTAAAAATCTAAAAATTGATATGATCTATTCATAAAATATTCATATTGAGATATATTGTGTTTATAGTTGGCTGATTCTGGCCTATTCTAGTCAAAATAGAGTATGTGGCAAAATAATTTAGTCATGCAACCAAAATATATTGAAAACCAAAGTCCAATACTTAAAGGAAATATATGGGATATATATGTGTGATAATCACGTCGGAAAACCCTTCCTATTTCTTATAGTATGCTATACACAAATTTGTTAGCTAAAGGATAAAATGGTTTTCTAAAATGTGATTTATGGCGGTTTGCAGGCCTTTAAATCTATATCCGTCAATGGGTTTCATACAACTCTAGAAACAAGAATTGAACCGTGAAATAGAACACAAAAAGCTTTTCGAAATATACATATATTACATTTATTTAAATCAAAAACCACTAGAGTTCCAAAAAAAGTCCAAACAATTGAAAGAAATATTTAATTTAATATCCATGTCCGCCATAACCATAACCTCCATATCCTCCATGCACTATACTGTATCCAGCTCCGTACCCAGCACCATGGCCGACCCCATATCCTAAACCTGCACCATACCCATAGCCGGCACCATATCCACCACCACCATGACCATATACGGCTGGATGAACAGCATGACCGATTTTCTTTACAACAGCATTGAATCCATTATGTCCATCAGCAACATATTCAACAACACGCTTTGTGCCATCAGCTTCGGCAAGTGAATATCCACCTTTGACTACATCACCATCACGGTGTTCCCATTGGTTTTTATTGTCACCGGTATGGTGGTCGTTTACTCCATATTCGAATTTGTATTGTGGATAAGCCTGAAATAATATTTTGCATATGTTAGAATTGTCGTTTAAAAGAACGTAAATATTGTTTTTACATAATAGTCTCCATGTCCATATCCACCATGACCATATCCACCACCATAACCACCGCCGTATCCTCCACCATATCCATATCCACCACCATGCCCTGCAAGTGCTACACTATTTGAATTGGCATAGCTAGTAGCACCGTGGCTTGCAGCCAAAACTACACATGCTGCTAATACTCCAAAAGCTATGATAGATTTCATATTGATTGACTCTAGTAGTGATGTACAATAGACTTGTAATGTTCAACTGATGTATTTTACTTGTACTTCAACCAATTTATATACTATTCCAATCACCACCACACATCGCGTATTAATATTATTTTCAATAACCTTAATTATGATCGGTTGCGGTTCATTTGTGTTACTGGTGACGTGTTAGTATACAACACACAAAGTAAAACAAAAAACTTAGTTTATTATCGCGTGTGCGATAATCTTAAAATTCCTACATCGAATTTAATTTTACCTATTCCAGTTTACAGAGAAATTGGTCAAAATTTCTTGGATTGTTATTCTGCATTTGTTATTATGTTTACAGATTTGGCATTTGTATCGGGAAATATCCTATTGGAAAGATGATATCAACTTCAACGACGAAATTCATATCACGGACCAACTAAGTATTCATTGTGGCTGTTCATTTATTGGTGTAATTTATTTTTGATTTAATTGACCTTTTCAAGGTTATTTCAAGGTAATAGTTTTTAATACAGAAAAGTTACTTAGATGCATAATAATAAAAATTTAAGTCAATTGGCAAAAATTATTATTGTCAAAGCAATTCTAAATGTAAAAAGATTGACGGTCCCTAAACTGTTTCGAGGCCGTTAAACCGCATTGGACATCCGCAGGACAATTTGCGAAATATCAAACGGATATATTCGGCAAAATCTTCTACTACGGAAGTATTCATGATTACTACTCTTTATATTTGTTGTGCATATTGGTCAAATCAATCACGCGAACAAAGGAACACACATTTAAAATAAAATTTGTACTTGTATGCGATTACATACCATTAACCTAAACTGTAGATATAGATTTAGTTGAAAGTGAAATTATGTTAAATTTTTTTAAAAATTGGATCAGGTGATTTGTAATACATACAATTCTCCATTTCTCAATGCTGCGCTTATTGGTTATTAGTAGAGTAATATACAACACACGATACATTGCAAATACGGTTTATGAAGAAATTGTGCAACTCCTCAAGGTGAACACATTTTGTGGAACAAATTTTGACTATTTTACTTGACGTGATAGTATAGTGTTTTCAGAAGAGTATCATATCAACAATTTCGTCTTGTGTATATATCCTGTGAATGTGGCAGCTGGCAGCCGTGCTTTGTATCCTCTAAGGCCAGTGCTAAAATCTATACACCTGTCAAGTGCCGTGAAGCTGAAACTTCGCAATACGTTGATCAGGCCCGTTGGTATGAATGGATGTGAATGTTGGGCGCTGACGGATGAGTACGAGAGATGTCTCCTTACATTTGAGAGAAGAGTCATGTGTATGATTTAAAGCCTAAAACAAACGACATTGTACATGAAGTATAAGATCGGTCACGATCTGCGTGCTGATCCGGAGCGAATTGTCTAAGGTAGTATTGTAGAAACTGTAGATTTACTTTAACTGCGTAATCTATTTGCCAGCTGGAAATAGTTCAAGTGAAATAAATAGAATCCGAAATGCTTTAGTAATATATGATTGGTTTATTAGCTGTATAAGAATGAAGAGAACAAACAATAAAGTTTGACGTTTAGATATTAGCATGAGTTGATTCAATATTAAATTGGTCTGATCATTTCCCAATGAGCATTTCAACAAGTATGAAGACCAAGCCCAGGATCGTAACCGTTGGAGCCGGATTGTTGACTCGGTAAAGGGACAGTAATGGCCTTTAGAAACACTGTTTATTATTATTATTATACTCTGTGAATATATCCTGAGCCTTGTTAATGAATAAAAAGTATAAGAGAAGCTCTTAATTAGAAGCTGTCTTGGAGAGGTAGTTTTCAATTGCAAGACGTTTTAATTATTTTGTTGAATAGACCTAAAAAATAAATAAAAAAATTACAGATAATAATAAAAATAATTTTGCCAAACGTTATCAGACCACAGGATAAGACAGATGAAATTTATTTGTTCTATGTATGAAAGGTTGAAAAAGCGATTTGTATACGATAACTAAGTGTTGTGTTAGTTTAATTCTTAGATTACTAGCTTAATTGTTTTCACACAAACATGTCGGTTTTGATTCAACGATGACTGGTTAAAATAAATAAAACACGCCATACAAATTGTATTGCTTATTTATCATTCTTCATATTTTATTGAAAAACAAAAAAAAAATACGCAGGCCTTTTATTTTTCTAGAACAACCCTAAAAACTTTAACAAAAGATACACCTTTACAAATATACAAAATTTGTCTCAAAAAATTCAAAATTCCAACAAAATTAAATTCAGAGTTAAAATTCCAACGCGTTGGAACTTTTCCAACAAAACTAGGTACGTAGAATAGTTTTTTTCCAGTGGAATCGAGTTACATTTTAAAACAGAATAGTCATACTCAACTATTTTTAAAGTTTTTCCACTACCGATGGTTTTGCAAATAATTGCGAATTTGAATCAATTCGAAATACTCTGCACAATAAAATACAATTTGATTTAGAAATATGTATATTAAATTGTTTTATTCTATAAGATCATTACAACAAATCTTGCGATTGGTTTAGATATGTACAAAATGAAAGATGGCGGTTGAATTAATAGCCATGACCTCCATGACCGTAACCTCCGTGGTATCCACCATGTACAATGCTGTAACCAGCTCCATAACCACCGCCATGACCACCTCCGAGACTGGCACCATGTCCACCATATCCATATCCAGCACCATACCCACTGCCATAACCTGCCCCATGACCACCATCACCATTACCATATACGGCTGGATGAACAGCATGACCGATTCTCTTGACTACAGCATTGAATCCGTTGTGTCCATCAGCTGTGTATTCAACAACACGTTTCGTGCCATCGGCTTCGGCGAGCGAATAACCTCCTTTAACCACATCACCATCACGATGTTCCCATTGGTCTTTGTTGTCACCGGTATGGGGATCAGATACTCCGTATTCGAATTTGTACGATGGATGAGCCTATAAATAAATCAAAATTAGATTAATTTTCAATATTTTTTATCATATGATTGAGTTTTCATACGTAATAATCTCCACCATGTCCAGAGCCTCCATCGCCTCCATGACCACCTCCATATCCACCACCATGACCACCTCCATATCCTCCGCCATGACCACCTCCATATCCACCATCATATCCACCGCCATGTCCACCAAGCGCTATACTATTTGAATTAGCATAGCTGGTACCACCATGCCCATGTCCAGCTACCAAAGCGGCACAAACCAAAACTCCAAATACCAAAAATGAATTCATTGTTAAACTTTTTTATTACTATTTTCCACCTGCGTTAATGTTGTTATCCACAAGACTTTTACATTTGTCTGATGTACTATACTGCAAACCAACCTGATTTATATACCAAAAAATTTAATTAAAAATCGAACGCATTCCAATTCAAAATAACGCTAATTAGAATTGGTTCATTACGCATGCATACGCGAGTATGTACCTGCGCTAATATACGAAATAACACGAATATGAATTAAAAATTAAAAAATAATAAGTTCGAATGCAATTATATTTTTTAATTTTCGTTAATTAAAATCGTTACGGATTAATATTTTTAACCTTAAGCAATTGTGTATGTGTCGTGTATCTAGAAAGTGATACATATAGGATATGTGTTTTGGTTTAATGGCGGCTTGGTTAATAAACCCGGGTGTTTCATTGTATATAAGTATGTATGCTAATTATGAGAAGTGTTTAGCAAATTTGACAGCCACAATCGAATCGAAACGTAAAACTCAAGGAGAAGAATGTAAAATCAAGTTCAAGAATGTTGTCGCGTGTCGGTGAATAAACTGAAATGGTCGGTCATTTACAGGATTGGAACATAAAATTCAACATAAATTCGACCAAAATGCTACTCGGAACAAAATTTTGATTCAAAATCAAAAAATAGAAAATAAAAATGTTTGTGTTGCGACATGTCATGAACTGTTGCGATGGAACTAAAAGCAGCATGAATCTTGAGTTATTCATGTTGCTTTTATTTCCATCGCAACATTTATGACATATCGCAACACAAAATTTTTTTACTATTTTTTTGTTTTTTGAATCAAAATTTGGGTCCGAGTAGCATTTAAGTCGAATTTTTGTTGAATTTTTGTTGAATTTTTTGATTGGATAGTAAACAAAATTAGTAGGCCAAGACAGTTAATACTAAAAATAAAAAATGGATCGGAAATTATTTATTTTGTCATACAAAAAATGCATGGCTGTATAGATGTTCGAGCATCTATCCCGATTTGCTTTGGTGTTGTTGAGTGATTAAATTATTCTCATTTTAATTATTAAACCCCACTCGAGGTAATCTAATAATAAGTTTATACAGTTTAAATGTGCACTAGTTCAAATTTGCGCCTTGGACATTAAAGTGATATTAAACATTGGTCCTTCGAGCCGGATATAAACCAGCGAGCTATGGACAATCATTATATCCGTCAGTAGCTAGTTGTTTTATGGCTCTTATTGTTAAAAGGCTGGCGGCTGTTGTTTCATATGTCACCGTTTTTAACTTGTATGCCTTGTATTGATTGGATGGGCGGGGGGTAGGGTGGCTTCACCATAATATTCGTTGATAATTTTGGCTTGTTTGTTAATCTGCTATCATTACGATAGTGTGTTTTCGCCATCGTAGTAAAGTATCTGCTAGGTTTTGTTGTAATTTTGGACCATTCATCATGCAATCGTTTAGAGATACTCCGGATGTTGTTTTGAATGAGGCATCAAACACTATTCTTAGTTTTGTGGTGGTGCTGTCCTTTTTGATTATGCCATGATGCGGATTTTTTATTTTTTTAATTGGGCGGCTTTTACTCCAGCACTCAATGCCACTAATGGGCCCACGGTGCAATACCTACATTCACACATTCACGCTAACATTCATTCAACCGAAGATGGGTCGGCCTATGAGTTCTACATTCCAACAGAGGGTCATAGATGTTTTCAATTTAATCACCGATCGTAATCGTGAGATGAGAAATGCCTTTTGCATCCCGCCTCGGTTGGTATTCGATCCCGGTACCTACCGATCCAAACGTCGCAGCTTTAACCACTGCGCTATTCGCTCGATATTTAAATATATAATATATATTGGTTGATTGTACCATCTCCTGGTTTTTCCTGTACTGGTTCCTTGTGCTTCAAATTTATATATTCTTCCTTGAATTGATAATATAATTGTTTGAACGGCGTATCTTTCTTGAACCGTTTTTCTAATTGTACCAGTCTGACAGTGGTTTTTTTCCTGGATTCCCCTAGTTTGGCTTGGTTATCCTAAAAAGAAATTCCTACTATGGATTGCCGTCTGGGCCTTGTTCTACATTCGACTCAAAACGATTTTCTTTCATGATTTCTTCTTCAGTGGTATCTCTCTCTTCAGGTATTGAGTGGTTTTCTACCAGAATTCTCAGCTAATCCTCTATACTTTTAGTTGCAATCATCGTTGTTTTGTGCTAATTTCCAGTGTTGTTGCTGCTGCCCAATATACTCCAACCGAATTCCGTTTGTTGTGCCATCAGCTCTAGTTGACCTCCCTTGATGATGTTGTTGATCAGTATTGATGGATAATAATCCGTACTAAGTATAAGATCAATTGACTGTGACTGGTTGTAGTGTCAACCAGTTGTATTTGGTTGAGATGCGTCCAGCTGCTTTGTTTGATATTCATTTGGAAATCTCCATCAAACCTTGGCGATATTTTTAGATTGATGGTTTGTCTGTAAGCGCCTGCCTTTTTTCCGCCTACTCCTGAGATGGTGACGGGTACTTTCTTTTTTTTAAAGTTGAATAAATTAGAGCTCTTAGTGTGACAAAATCGCCTGTGCTAGTTGCGGCTCTGACTAATGCAGCTGGTAGTAAAATTTGTCCTTTCTGTATGGTGTCACCATTTACACACGACACATGTTCCTGCCTGGCAGTTTCTTCCTTGATGCTGGCTAAAAATCGTATGTACAAGTTGGCTGAGCTGACAAGCCTTGCCTTAAACCATGATGCCCTTTACACCCTTCCATCCAACATGTTTTGGTTAACATGGCTGTATTCACTCGTTTCAATGGTGGTATATACTGCATGTGTGGTCGTGTTGCTGTTGCTCTATGATTACCCATGGCTTCCAAAGATTGAAAACTTCTTTCCAGGAATCGAAAGAAATCTTCCAATTGTGGAATTTGTCTTAGCTTGGAAACCCACGAATGCCTCGAAGAGTGAATCCATATATTTAGCCGCTTTATATTGTGTAATATTTTTCGTGCCGTATCATGCAAATTTCTCACCGCTTGGGCGGATGGTAACTGAATTGTCGCCAATGACAATTGATGGTTTGCCAGTAGCCTCACGTTGTTGTACCTGGCTTAGATTATGTTCCAAGTGGTTTGGTAATTGTCACCTGTTATTGTTAAGTGACAAATAATTTAGTTGCTCCTTTCTGCAGATGTGATTAGATATGTTGTTGGTTTCCAAGGAATTATTTATTGACGCTAATTTCTGATATATTTATTTATTTATTTATATTAAAGAAATCGATTTAGTACATTACAAGTAAGATTTCATATACAAAAAAATAATCAATTCAATTTTGATTATTACAAAGATTAAAATTTTTTAAATTTTACAATTTTAAAATTTAAAAAATAGTTCTTCAAGTTCCTTTTGAAGCAGGCCTTTGCGAGATGAAAGTCAAAGTTTTCTTTAGCGATGATGAATGATTTTGCCAGTCTCTTGATTGGACAATTTTCACCATAGTTAGTTATATCTAGCGCGTGAGGAAGTCTTGTCTCTTGAACAATTTTGTGCTTTTGTTCCCTTCTATCTTTGCTGCTTGAAGAGCTTCAATTCATCCATCTTGTTGTTGGTTAGTTTACTTATGATGCTATTGGTGCTTGTTGTTGCTTAGCTCCTCCATTGACGTTAATTTTGTGAAGCTATGTGCCTGTTGTTGCTGTTGTTGCCTGTTGTTGTTTCAGTGGCTCGAAGGACCATGTTAAGTGTCGCCAGTTGTTGGTTGGCTCGCAGGATCAATGTTAAGTTCAGCCTCAGCTTGAATCCGATGTTAAATTCAGCCTTAGCATTGAATTTATTTTTCTTGTTCATTAAACTCTAAGCTTACAGCTGGTGGGGGCTAATACCAGAATCCAAAATTTCAGTTTTAAATACTTATTTGAATTTTAGTAAATGTTAAATTATATATTTTGAGTAAATTTGCTTAAGTGAAATTCGAGGTAAAATGCTAGTATGAATCTGAGATAAAATCTGTAGTTGTTTTACATTAATTATGCGAGTGAGTAATTGAGTAGACTTTGAGTTATATAGAACTGAATAGAACTTATTTAAGTTAAATTCAGAGTACAATTTATACTATGAAGTTGCGTAAAATTTTTATTTTTTGAGTGGATTTGGTTAAGTGAAATATCAGAATAGAATTCTAGTATGAATTCTAGCTAAAATCTTTAAGGGGTTTTACTAGAACAAAATTTGAGTGCATTTTAAATTTTAAATTGAGTTAAAAATCAAACAAGGAGTTGAAACAAAATTTTGTGTTATTTGTGTTTGCGTATAGATTTTAAATTATAATTTAAGGTATAAGAATTTGAGTCTAAGTTTTAATTTCAATTTCGAACGAAATTTAAGTAGATTTGAAACAACATCTTTAGTTAAATTGAAAGAGTGAATATAAATTAATGTTTCATCTGAATATGGACAAAAATTGAGTGCATTTTAAATTATGTTAAATCGTATTTGTATTTGAATAGCTGTTGAACTATCTTGAGTGGATTTTTTTTATGTAAAATTCCAGCTAAAATCCTACTATGGGCTTGAATCAAATCTTATTTACAATTTAAAGAGTATTTCAACGTAGATTTATTACGTAATCTTAAGTGGTTTAAGTAAAATTTTAAAAATTAGAAATTGTATTTAAATTCGAGCAATGAGTTGAGTTTGAGTATACACTTTTATTGTTATGGCAGTATCGTCAATGTCTTCCGTAAGTGCGCATTCTTATATGAGACGTAACCCAAATCTGCATATTCTATATAATTTCGAATAGTTCCCGCATCTAAGTGTATTCTCTTCTATGACCAGCTGACAACCATCGTATAGCAACTAAAGTAAGTAATAATGCTTTTAACATTCGGTATGAAAAATTTTGAGCATAAATGACGTTGACGTAACTGGTCACAATTTCCAGATTTTATGACTTGGATTGGTGTAAGTGTTACCTGTAAGATTATGCTAGGATAAAGGATTTACTGGCAATTCATTTAGTTTTTAATATTATCCGAGGCAGAGGGTTGAAGCCAGTGAGATTGGTTTATCACATTGTATATCTCTAAGTTACAATTTCATTTTAAATACGTGGTAACATTGATTACCCTTATTCAGTATGGAAATATTGTCTTTCATGCGGTAACTCGAGTTACCTACATTTAAGTTAAACTACATTTAAAACAAACAATTCTTCAAAATATATTACATTTATTTGTATCAAAATCCACTAGAGAGCCTTATTCAATTGAAATAATTAGTTAGTTTAATATCCATGTCCGCCATAACCATAACCTCCATAACCTAATCCATGCCCACCATATCCTCCATGTACTATACTGTATCCAGATCCGTACCCAGCACCATGACCGGCTCCATATCCTAAACCTGCATCATATCCATGGCCAGCACCATATCCATAGCCGGCACCATATCCACCACCACCATGACCATATACGGCTGGATGAACGGCATGACCGATTCTCTTAACAACAGCATTGAACCCATTATGCCCATCAGCAACATATTCGACAACTCGTTTTGTGCCATCAGCTTCGGCAAGTGAGTATCCACCTTTGACTACATCACCATCACGATGTTCCCATTGGTTTTTATTGTCACCGGTATGGTGGTCGTTTACTCCATATTCGAATTTGTATTGTGGATAAGCCTGAAATAATATTTTGCATATGTTAGAATTGTCGTTTAAAAGAACGTAAATATTGTTTTTACATAATGGTCTCCATGTCCATATCCACCATGACCATATCCACCACCATAACCACCGCCGTATCCTCCACCATATCCTCCACCATATCCTCCACCATATCCTCCACCATATCCATATCCACCACCATGCCCTGCAAGTGCTACACTATTTGAATTGGCATAGCTAGTAGCACCGTGACTTGCAGCCAAAACTACACATGCTGCTAATACTCCATAAGCTACGATAGATTTCATATTGATAGACTCTAGTAGTGCTGTACAATAGACTTGTAATGTTCAACTGATGTATTTTACTTGTACTTCGACCAATTTATATACTATTCCAATCACCACACATCGCGTATGAATATTTTTTTCAATAACCTTAATTATGATCGGTTGCGGTTCATTTGTGCTACCGGTAACGTGTTAGTATACAAAATACAAAGCAACACAAAAGAATTACTGCGAAACACGAAAATTTGACCAAACAATTTAGTATCGCTTGCGATAACCTTAAAATTCCTTTATCGAAAGTAGAATTTATACACAATCGAGTTATCAGACAAAAACCATTTCATATAGAAAACGTACCAAACCAGGAATTAGAGATTGAATACGAATCAAACAACAAGGATGATTTGAACAAATTACACAAATTTATCAATGTGCTCCCGGTACACTGGACAAAGAAACAAACATTTCATATATTGTATGCAGGCGATTACATAATATATCGTTGACCTTATATATGTTGTTATACATTTGCTCGAAAGTATGTTAACATCATTCCAACATGCACAGGTGATTTGTAACAATTCTCAATTTCTTAATGCGGAATAATATTAAAAACACGCGCTTGTTCCAAATCATCGATTTACAGCTTATCTATATAGAAATTGTAGGCAAAACGCGCGAGTTTTTTCTCCTATATACTGTATATGATTCGCATTTTATGCAGCTTAAAGTATACAATGATTTGTCTAACGAAGGGAATAGCGATCTTCGTTAGATTCCCATAATTGATTACCAATATAATTAGAGAATTCAACCAGACTCTTTGAGAGTTGTGTAGGAATAATGTTCTAAATTGTGAAGTTAGCAAAATTGTTACCAAACCAAATTTAAAAATTACTTCTTACCTAAACTTATCGAACCATCCTGAATTTTCAACGAAGCGTGAATTATCAGCAGCGACTTTTGTTATTGTAGTATTTTTTAAAAATTTTATGCATCCAACGAATGTTTTGGAATTTTTTCGATGAACAAGGACACACACCTAACATTCTTAAGAGCATCGGGTAGCTCATTTAATAAGTGATCAAGTTTTTATGTTGATTGATACAGTTGGTTTCGAAGTCGGCATCAGTAATAAGTTAGTCTATAGATAGGTATCTTAATCGATTTTCTTCCTGTTTCTGAAAATTGGTTTTATAAAACGCTACGTAATCCAGAGGGCATCAAAAACCGAACAAACCGTTAGAGAATGACGGGTTATCGGCACAGTACGGTTGGGCGCCTTGTTTTACTCTAACTCACCACATATCATGGTGAGCTAGTTAGACGGGACAAGAAGCTATAATATATCCAAACTTGTTGAATGTGCAAGATGACAGCAAGAGCCAACTTGTTCTCATTTTACATTCTGGCTGGAATAGTTTTTGGTTTACACATAAATTCGAAACAGCGCAAAATTATGTGGTATCTGTGTAAAAGCATCTGTGGCAAAGATATAGGTTTCAGGCAAGTCGATGTATAATATATAACAAACACGAAAATTAAGAATAAATTACATTTATTTAAATAAAAAAACAATCAAGACATAAACACTAGACTACTAGAGCATAACAAAGAATTTAATATCCATGTCCACCATAACCATAACCTAATCCGTGACCACCATATCCTCCATGCACAATACTATATCCAGTTCCATATCCCGCACCGTGATCACCTGCACCATACCCTAAACCTGCACCATATCCATCACCATGTCCTGCTCCATATCCATAACCGCCACCATATCCACCCCCACCATGGCCATATACAGCTGGATGCACGGCATGACCGATTCGCTTGACCACCGCATTAAATCCATTATGCCCATCAGCTGTATATTCGACTATACGTTTTGTTCCATCGGCCTCAGCAAGTGAATATCCTCCTTTAACTACGTCACCATCTCGATGCTCCCATTGATCTTTGTGGTCACCGGTGTGAGGATCTGATACTCCATATTCGAATTTGTATTGTGGATAAGCCTGCGACACCCAAATCACGAATACACATTACAATTTTGTTTTACTAAAAATTATTTTTATTATCTTACATAATGATCTCCATGCCCGTAACCACCATCTCCACCATGACTGTATCCACCGCCATATCCACCATCGTATCCACTCCCGCCATATCCACCCCCGCCATATCCACCGTCGTATTCTCCACCATATCCATAACCACCGCCACCATGTCCAGCAATTGCTATACTATTCGAATTAGCATAGCTGGTAGCACCGTGGCCTGCTGCCAAAACCGCACAAGCGACCAATATTCCAAATGCGACAAATGATTTCATTTTTAAACGAGTATTTTAGATGTTATCCAATCGACTAAAATTGTTTAACTGTTGAAGTTACGTTAAAATTCAATCAATATATATACAATTCCAATATCCACCCCATCGAAAGCGAATTCCTTTCAATAACCTTAATTCGAAACGGATCATTAGTTCTGTTGGATAAATTAGTGGTTATACCAAAATATAAAATAGTAGTAAAACAATTGAAGCAACGGAAATAGGTGGTTAAAGACACTATTCTTTCAACAACAACAAATAATGTTAAAAAAATATTTTGCAAGTAATTTAAAATTTAGAATCGTAATTATTGCTTAACAGACGGGATAACCTTATAAATTTAGCATCGTTTTGTATCGAAAGTGAAATTCTAATAAAATACGAATAATAGTTAAATGTACAAAATTAATTTATTCTAAGTTCATAATCACAAATCTGAGCAGTGTTCGGTTCATATATATATACACACGAAAACGATATGGTTAGGCATGTTAATATCCATGTCCACCATAACCATAGCCTAATCCATGACCACCATATCCTCCATGCACAATACTATATCCAACTCCATATCCTAAACCGGCACTATGTCCAGCTCCATATCCATAACCGGCACCATATCCGCCTCCGCCATGACCATATACAGCTGGATGGACGGCATGACCGATTCTCTTCACAACAGCATTGAACCCGTTATGTCCATCAGCTGTATATTCGACTACACGTTTTGTTCCATCGGCCTCCGCAAGTGAATAACCTCCTTTGACTACATCACCATCACGATGCTCCCATTGGGCTTTGTTATCACCGGTATGATGATCATTTACACCATATTCGAAATTGTATTTTGGGTATGACTGTTAAATATAGAAAATGTTAACTTTCCTAATAAACGATTAGTTTTTATATGATATACTTACATAATAATCTCCACCATGTCCGTAACCGCCATATCCACCGCCGTATTCTCCACCATGTCCGTAACCGCCATAACCTCCACCAAGACCATATCCTCCACCATAACCGCTTAAATGTCCAACACCACCATGGAGAGCAATACTATTTGAATTGGCGTAACTAGTGGCACCGTGCCCAGCTGCTAAAGCAATGCAAGCGGCTAACACTCCAAACACAATTGAGTTCATTTTTTTTGTTGTATTGACGATAAGCTGTTGTTATCTAAGAGAGTACTGTTTAAAAACTGATGTACTATTACACGGAATTCGCCCGCTATATATACATACCTCAAAAATGTATGATATACATATGTATATATGAATTGCTTCAAATCACCTTAATTAGGCACGGTTCATTGGTTCCAATGCTGCTTAAGGTATTAAGCAATTAAAAATAGTTGTGGCATGCAAATAATAAATTGAAATATGTAATTATAATTATTGGTATATGTAAATAGATATTAGCAGCAATCACGATCACCGAACATATTAGCGCGCACGGCTATAAGAATTGTTATTATAATCGAAAGTGTTTTATTGTGAAACACTGTGTTTCAAACCAAAAAACTATCCAACTGTAGCATTCAATGTCAATTTTATTTTTTTGTTCGGTTATTAATTATAAAAAAAATAATTTGATTGAATTTAACGCGGATTAGTAATGTACGTACGGTAAATTAGATCTAAAACTATACGTCTCGATTGATTTCCGTCGTTACCTTGTGTTTGTTCTCGAAAAAGGATCTTTTATTGTTATACCTATGTGCGTCTGTACAATAACCCTTTAACAATTAAATCAAAAATCTTTTCACGGTCATATATTATGGAAATTTCATAATTTTTATTCCAAGCACAAAATCTATATCCCAAGAAAATAATAAAAATTTCAAGTCATGCCGCTGCTGCAAATCAAAAAGTTCAATCAACCAACGTATTATTAAATGAATCCAAACTTAAAGTTAAACAAAACACAAAACAACATTTCAAGTTCAAAGTCAACATAAAGATTTAATTTTAGTTTTCTTCGTTTTATTTATATATAAACAAAAAATAATTGGGTTGTGTAATTTATTTTTTTAACAAAATATATAACAAAAAACCTTAACACGTCTGTAGATTTGTATCTCACAAAAATGAAAATGAAAGTCAATAACGACAAAAATACAATGTAAAACAAAATTTATTGGTACGACATCTATTGTATAATTCGAAAATCAAAGCAATTAATTCGGAACGCGGTTTGAGTATCAACTTACTGAATTATCGATGGTTGGTTTCTTGGAATATCAAATACAATTTTTTGAGCTTTTTCCGTAAATTTGCTCAATATTGTACTATTTCATGATTATTCCGCCAGATTTATTATTTTTTTATTTCTTCACAATTAAATTTAAAATTTTCGTTGTGCTGCTGTATCGTCTTTATCCAACCGGTCGAGGACACTTAATTGACGTCAGTTAATATTTGGGTGTTTTCTGTGTAGGTGCGTACAAAAGTGTAGAAGTGATACCGCAAATCTGTTTGCTTCAATTTTTGAAAACGGTAACTTGACGGACTTGTCCTACACAAGAGATAAATGACTTTTAAGGCGAACATGATCGTCCATCTGAGCAAGCCATTCGACAAACTGTGGATTGATTTCGTAACACATACTCTCTATGATGCAATAAATTCAACTCGCCAAAGGAATGTGCTCAACATATATAGAGAAGAATATTTTGTATTAGATCCAGCTGGTACAGGAATTAAAGCCAATACATGCGTCGTTCTTTCGCCGATTATGGGCTCTAGAGCAATTCAAAACCGACGCATTGTTTTATCGCAAAATTGAGTTATTCTCATTTTGGGCAAAACGGATTTATTAATAAGCTATATGGAGTGAGACGGAATGGAATTTACCCACTGGTGGCATCATTAGACCTTATTTCTTCAAAAATGAGCCTGGAATTCGCATTACAGTCAATGGAGTTTGTTACCGCACCAATGAGTTTTTCTTTTAAAATATAAAAAAAATTGATTCGGACGACTACCGACTTATTGAAATCAAAATTTAGCAATAAGTTGATTTCGAGAAATGAACCTGCCATTTGGCCTCTAAAATCGTGCAATTTCACATCTCTCGATTGTTGATAGCAGCAATTGACCACTTGGAGGCCAACAATGTTCGTGTTAGTTGTGACATAAAGCAGTGCTTAAGGCCCAAAAAACGCCCAAAGTTAGACATTCAGAATGCGCTTCGTCTACAACAGCCGCGGTGACCATATCCCCTTGATCAAAAATGTCGTTAATTAGTGGTGTGGTGTAAGACCTTCGTGTCTTTGTTTAACTGTTTTATTGGATTTACATTCGCAGCGCTAATAAATAAAATTGGTTCGGTCCATAATGTTCTGAGATGGTGGCAACTCATTTAAAACATTATGAAGCCAACAGAAGCCAACACTAGTCCATTTCGTATATTGTTGCTATTGTGTCATGGTTTAAGTCCACGTCCGTCTCCCTTGCTACTACTTTTTTTCTATTACCATCTACATTTTTGTCGTGTGACATGACACCGAGTCGTTCGTCAACATCAACCCCCAAACACTTTACAGTCTTTCTACCTTTCGTTTTCTAACGTCGAGTGTTCCGTTCTACAAGCGTTCTATTTGAACATAAGCTATCTAGTTGACGGGCAGCGTTCCCAAGGTAATTTAACTGGAAGTGAGATTGTAGTAGGTTATAATCCTCCATTCTCCATTGATCCTGACCCCACATCAATTTCAGGAATAGATCAGGCAAATCATCCCTAACTTAACTCTAAATCAGGCTATGTCATAACCAAGTGAGAATATAGCCATTAAATTGTGGCATTAAAGAGACTTCCAATTTATTGCTATATGCTCTGTATCCTGTCAGTATGACTGTTTCTCCTTCCAACATACAGGGTGGATATAGTATTAGGATTCCCTCTCTTACGATGGCGGCGGTTGTTCTTTCAATTGTTTCGATTGTTTCACTGCTACCTTTACAAATTACATTATACAGAAACTTTGATTTAGTTTAGTGGAAAGTTATTAGTCTGCTAGAAAAGTTGCATCTTACATCTACTTTCCTTGAGTGATTCGCATTCGGTTGATGATGGATATTACAATTGTGTTTGTCATTTAGGTTGGTACAAGGATTTTCTTGTATCGTAATCAATAAGTAATTTGAAGATGGCTTGATGTATTCTTGTTGAAATGCTGATGAATAGTTGGGACTGGCAAAACGTGGTATATTTTATATCGAGTTCTCTGTACTATGGAATTTTGATATAGAATCGCCTCTGATGGTATTGGCGGTGGCTGTTTTATATATGTGCTGAGTGATAAAATAAACGAAGATCCAAAATCAGATATTGAAGCCATTGAAGAGTCAATTCGAGATCACAAACGGAATCTAAGGGCATCAATTACAGCAGTGAATATGCATGACGTTCATCACTATACAATATCTTATGCCATTATAGGAATACTGTTGATCACGGCATCCATCATATATCTTCCAAGACCGTAGTCAATTTTCCTACTGGCAACACCTATAGGCCTCCCGGAATATGTTACCAATTCAGCTGGTGACAGAAAATTTTAACATAAACATATAAAGATAGCTTATTGGGTAACATGTACATTTATAGGTCAACGTTAGACTTTCTCGTTTATAGAACTGATTTTAAACATTTTTCAACTAACTGGACTAACCTTTGCCTCAACAGACGACAGTGTTAGGAGATGCTGGTGGTCAAAAATTCCATTTTAATGCTTCAAATTTCGTTGAAAACTCCTTCACTCTAGCATATTTTGAGTGGCGAAAAATTTATTTACTCATTATTCCGAAGTCTAAGCTCAAACAATGTACAATATCGCGATCCGCAAAGTACGAAATTGGTAAAGAAGTGGATATCTATCGCCATTCTTCCACGCCATTCCACGCAATGATCTACTTCCAATACAACAATGACTGGTTCAAAAATATTAATTCCAAACGATGTCTCTGTTGTACATATTCTGTTATGTGATCACATTTAGCTTCTGCCTCGTCTTCAGCTGATACATTTCTACATTTGTCAGATTATGTCTGGTTTAGATTGGTTAAAGACTATTTGGCTATTAAATTTAATTATTACAATTTACCAGCCGTCAAAAAATCAAAAACTGCTCTACTCTAAACCAAAACGTATATTAAAATCTCGATACCAAGTTTTAGTCAACTTTTTCAATTACGCACATAGTAAAACACACGAAAAATTGTCTTGCATCAGTGCGTGACAATTTTTTGTGTATTTTATTATGAGAGTGCTTATCAAGGTCGACTGAAATTTGGTATCGAGATTTTTATTTATTTATCTTATATAAAAAATCGCTCTCGTTTCATTTATTGTTCAATCTTGTACACAAAATGCATGTGGAAAATTTACAGTGCGACTTTGAATAAATATTGATTTGATGTGTGATGGAATCATGTTGAATTGTGAAATTAATAATATTTTGTCCAGCATGATGGTTCGCATCTGGCACATCTTTAACACAAATCACAGAGCGAATACCTATATCGTGTTCACGTTATTAAAACTCAAACGGTGTTGTTAAAATTAAATTTCGTCCACGATAACCTTAATTTAGCGATAATAAACTAAGTACGTGCCCCCTTATATATCGTAAAGTATCGATTTTAGACAATTGATCACTTGATAAGTAATAAATAAACACTTGGACAGTGAACAATTCACTATAAGTACATAGGAGAGATAAGCACTATGTACATAGTTTTGTATTTAAAGTACTGTTTTGTCTGATACAACTTTAAATACAGTATATCAGTCGTTCAGAATGGGCTCAACACTTCTTGGTGAACCCATTCAAATATTAAAACTTAATCAGTCGACAGGAAAATATGAGCTGGATAATAAAAAATTGGAAACAATTTTCCTTGATACAGACTTAGAAAATGTCGAATTATCAGTTGTGTCAATCGCGGGTGCATCTCGTACGGGAAAAAGCTGGCTATTAAATTATCTCGTGCGTTTTCTAAGTGTTTATTATGAAAATGAAAGTGGTGAACAAGACATTAATACTGAGTGGTTGAGTGATAAATATTTACGACTACCTAAGTTCGAATGGCGTGGTGGTTGTGATCGGCATACAACCGGAATTTGGATATGGTCGAAAATTTTTACAAAAACTTTGCGAAATGGTCAACGAATTGGAATCGTTCTGATGGATACACAAGGCATAGGCGAGAAACAGTGTAACATAGACACTAATGTAATTATGTTTGCGTCAATGTTATCGTCCATCCAAATATTTAATGCAAGCGACGAGATCAAAGATACAGATTTGCAACAGCTTGAATTATTAACGAAATGTGGAAGAATGGCTATGGCAAATGCGAAATCTAATCCAAAACCATTTCAACAAATAATGTTTTTGATTCGTGATTGGGATAACATGGCGGAGTATCCGTATGGTTTGTTGGGCGGGAAATATTTATTGAACGATCAAGTACTAAAATCAAAACCAGATTCAACACCAGAAATCAATGAGGTTCGACAACATTTGCAATCATGTTTCGAGGAGACATTATGCTTTTTAATGCCGTACCCAGGCGACAATGTACCAAAAAATACGGATTTTGATGGTCGACTTTGTGATGTTAATCCTGAGTTTACTAAAAATATAAACGATTTGGTTTCTTCATTGTTGCAACCGATAAATATAAGTCGAAGTGGTTTGAAGCAATTAAACGGACAAAATGTCAAACCAAAAGAATTTTATAAATTGATTCAGCAGTACTGGGACGTGTTCAATAGTGGCGAAATACCGACACCAAAAGATGTTTTACTGGTAAATAGAAATATGCAAATAGAGTTTATCGTTCATAACTTTGTATTTTTATGTAGGCATCTACTGGGGGGGCAACTATAACCAAAGAAAGTGATGCAGTGGATCAATTGAAGTGGACGATAGGAAAGCAATTCTACGACTTTACGGGGGCGATGACTGGTGCATTTTTCAAAGGGGCTACAGCAATTGGTGAAACAGTATTCGACAAATTATTCGAAACCATTGAAAGTGTAGTTGAAAATATGTGAATAATTTTTGTGTATGATGTTCCAATAAATAAGTTGTTCAACAATAATTTTAAGTAAATTTAATTTTTATGATTGTGATAAGCTCTTATCGAATTATTGTACTACACAAATATATTTATACAAGATCTTAAATTCTGAGCCTATATTATGTGACCTTGATATAGCAAACCGCCTTGCGGGATTTCTCATTTATGAGTCAGATTCAGAATACTATCTAAGTGCACATACACCTATCAGAAATACATATGTTCTTGTTTCACGTAAACGTAGACGTTCAACGATAATTTGAAGTATGCATTTATGTCAATAATTAATTAATTATAATCGATTTTGTTTTATCTGACGTATTTGTTCTTAAAATTTACTTATCGATTAGGTAATAAAAAAATAGGTAGATTACAGCAAACTCAATTTGCCGAATAAACTATGCGTATGGTATGTACAAATATAGCTAATCAGTTATGTGGTCATCAATGGCTTGATTATTTGGCACGCTTATATAATGACGAGTATTTTGAATTTTGGTTGCAACTACTGCCAATAGATACCACAATATTCATGCTTACGGAACTAAATTGCTCCAGGTACACATTAGTCTCAAACGTTAATTAACACCCGCTTTCATACTAGCCAATTTGAACCATCCGTCCAATTATTGACGCCGATTTTCTTACCAAATCCGAACTTCTTGTCAATATGAAACGATTCAGTGTTTCAGCTATTACACAATCGACATCGGTTATGGTACTTTGCTTAAGAGATTTCGATCCTTAATAGGGGAGCCAAATTACAAGTTGTCGGTCTGGCACAAGGTGGTACATCACATTGTCACTGAGGGTCATCTTCCAGTGTCATGACCACGCGGGCTATATAATCAAAGCCACATTTACAGAAATCCAATATTGCAGGACCACTCTCTCTCTCTCTCTAGCTCCAAAAGTAATCAATGCATCACTATGTTCTTATAACTATCCGTATCCGCCTTATCTAATGGTGGATTGCTTCAGCTGAGAGTTGACAATTCTTCTTACAAGCATTTGATTGATTCACCTGCTTACTAAACGGAACTCTTAATCGTACATACTAAAGCGTGAATACCTCTGTCCCAAGATTTCTCTTGACAATACTCAGGTGCTCATTTACTGAATTTTATATTGAAAAAAGAATGATAGAGTTATAGGTGTTAGATCATTTTGAAAGGCATGTGAGATTTTGCGCTTTCAGGATAAAGACTTCCATCCATTTCCTACGGATATAGACCAGCTTCAAACACTCTTTGAAGATTATCTCCATTATCTCTCCAGCTAGAAGAGAATAAGTGCCGAGTCGTTCTGTGTACAATAAGTGTATTGGTAGATGAGTGCTAAACCGAGCCGTAACAGCTAGGGAAGTGAATTCACTCTACTACGACGTTTTATGTAGTGGAAAATGTGTTATGCCATCCACATTATTCCTAATTAATCTGGCATAATGTTTATAAAAGATTTAAAGAATCTTGATCTAACGAGGCCAACAAAACTTAGCTCGAGTATCATGACATTTTCGAAACCATTCGATATTTGGCCAAAATTCTTTAATATCCATAACCACTTGAAATCGAAAAGCTAGAGATGATACTGAGAATTCGGAATCGTGAGACCAGGAACAAGTCGAGGCAAGGAGGACGAGTCATCTGGTCGGTACAGAAAATCTAGTTGAACCCCTCACAATTTACCGAGCAAAATAGTGCAATGGTTAAAGCTGCGACGTTTGCCTGTATTGCCATCTTCATTGGAATTATAGAATTTTAATGTAAGCGAATTATGGATACCCTCTAATTAGAGAATATCCCTTAAACTTATAAGAATGGGTGCCACCCGGTATACATAAATTTTTGTTTTATCGAGGAATTTTTCTGTCCACCCCAAGTACGATTTTCAATTATTTATTTTAGTTCAAAATGCGATACAATAATTTATATTTCGTTAATTGGGGTATCTAACGTAATGATTGGCCGTTCTGATATCGAATTTAATCATTTATTTTGAGAGTGCATTTAAAAATTTAATAATTAAAAGTTATATAACAAAATATAGAAGGTAATTTTGTATTACGATTAGAAAATAAATTGATTCTATCATGTGACATGTCTCGTTTGCGGTGTCACACCTTTAATAAGACGGCAGCTCAGAGTCCTAACTGCGATAACATGGTTTACATATAATTCATATCTGATTGAAGTCTCGTCTAGATATTAAATATTTTTAGAATTTCGAGTGTACATAAATAGCACTGTTAATGACAGTGGCACTGCAATTAATCCGTAAATTTCGAAATTCTATTAAATAGTTAGTTTTATTTCTCTTTATGTGCAAGTGCATAAATAAACAGGTAATTCCCCAATTTTGTGGTTGATTTGCTTAAAAGTGTAAAAGTGTTTTTATTGTATATCAGGAATGGCCAAACTTTACTACAAGAGAAGCCATAATTCGTTTCGTGAATTTTTATTTCCTATGAAGCTCCCGAATATTTTAAAATCTGCGGTTCATAGTTCGATAGCACCTAAAATTTAGACAACAGAAAAATTCTATCACGGTTAAATAATTTTATTGACCTACATATAATGCCTGTAACTGTGTCTGAATTGAAGATCAATATCTAAACACTTATACGAATATACTTATGTATTAAAGTTTAGACTAATACTAAATTAGCTACGTTTAGTGTAAAGAAATTACTAAATAAAATACAAGGCAGAGGTTACACACAAATGAAAACTTTATTTCAGTTTACAGTGCTGGGATGTTCTATCATCACTTCGATTCGCTTCGATAGACATTTGTGTCTCTTTTTTTACGAACAAAATTGTATTCTATTTCGCAATTTATATTGTGATCATAGCCTACTCGATTCTATTTCTATAAATAGAATCGATAAAATATCACCAATATTTTTTTTTTCGATGGCAAGCGAAAAGAGGAAAAAGAGATAGTTTGCAAATTTATTCTAACAGGCTGAGATCGCAATACACAAAACGTAATTCAAAAAACGCAATGGAGCACAATTTTGTTCGTAAAAAAAGAGACACAGTTGTCTATCGAAGCGAATCGAAGTGGTGATAGAACATCCCAGCACTGGTTGAGCAGAAACCTTTTGCCGACTACCAGAATGCCGAGCAGTAGCCACAAAAAACTCAGAATGAATTTTGTTTAAAAATTCGAATTGAAATTTTAAAGTTTGGATTGTATACCGCGGAGAATGAAGTTGTTTCAAATTAAAAGATTATTGTTTTAAATTATCTAAAACTTAAATTTCGATTTAATTTATTTCAAATACATAAAATAAAAAATTTCATAAAAGTTGAAATTCGCGTATTTCAAACCATTTTTTCCTTTGTCTCCAATTAAGGTGCATAGGGCATACGGTTGGACCATCTGGCTCTGTTGGGAGCTATTGCTTTCAGCTCTCTCCATGTTTACCGAGTTCTTTTGCTTCGGCTAGCATCGTTCTTTTCCAGATTATAAGCTGGTCTTCCCACTTCTTTATCCCGAAAAATTTCTTGTATTAGTTCAATTGTTTTCTTTGGTATGCATTCCTATTTCACAAAGTGCTATCCAGATTGCGCCTCTGTTAATTGAGTCGAATGCGCGTTCAAAGTCGACGAAGAGTAGATATAGTGATTTTCTCATTCATTTGATTGTTCTATGATGATACGGATCGTGTTGATATGATCTGTACAGCTGCTACCTCAATTTTCTCATGTGTTGGTTGACTGTGTTGGTTGATGTCTTAGGTCGTCATTCTTTGGGATTGTTATGCTCAAACCGTCTTTCCATTTCTGCGGAATTTTCCCTGTATCATATGTCAGCTAATTAGAGTTTCTGCTGCTATATATGTATCGCCCTTGAATATTTCAGCTGATATCTTGTTTGTGCCAGCGGCCTTATTGTCCGCTTCGTTGGTGGATGGGGGCTGATAGCTTCGTTATTATTGCCATCTGGGAGTTTGTAATTTTCTTCGCTATATACGCAGTTGTCCTCAAAGTGTTCTTTCCATCCATTTAGTTGCTGCTGATATGTGGTTAAGGTTTGATCAGATAGATCCTTTATGGGTGGAATGTTCGTGTGTTTTCCGGTGACCCTTCTTACACATTGATGTAGTGTGCGGCATGTTTCTGATTGCAGCTGCTTCCTCTTCAGTTACGAGATCGCCTTCTGTGTATTTTCTGCGGTCTCTTCATGCAATCTTTTTCACTTGTTCGGCTATATTTTCATGTTTCCTTCAGATTTCCGTCGTATGTTGGTGACATAGTTGTAACTTGAGTTGATCACGTTCCTTGATTTTCCTTATGGTTTTCTGGTATTGTCTTGGTAGCTGAGCACATTGGTAGCAGCAGTCTTGATTCTTGATGTAAGGCATCTTCTAATTGTTCCCATTTTTGATCAATGTACTGGTTTCAATTGCTTGCTAAATTGAGTTGGATCATATCTTTGAATGTATTATTTGTGTCAGTGTTTCTGTTATGTTTCCATGAGTGTTTTTACAGAGGCTGGTTGGACTTTGAAAGTTGCTATCACCAGTTGGTGGTCGCTGTGTATACATCTGCTCCTCGCATTGTTCTGACATCCTGCAGGGAGGTCAGGAATTTCTTATTAACCCAGTATAGTACATGTTCGATTTGTTTGTGTTTGGTTCTGCCATTTGGTGATGTCCAAGTGTATTTGTGTACTTCTTTATGTAGAAATTTGATGCCTCCTCTATGAATAGTTAGTTAGTTGGTTTGTGACACAGCAGTCGATGAGTCTCTTTTCTCCATTGTTGTCTGTGTTACCCCGGTTCTAATTTTAGCATTGAAATCCCTTTGGACAATTTTGATGTCGTTTGGGTGTGAGCTAGATGTATACATATGTATATTATATATATAGATCAAAAATGGGAACAACTAAAAGATGCCCTACATCAAGAGTCAAGATTGCTGCTATATCAATGTACTAGCTATTGTGGCTTGTGTAGTTATGTTGTCATCTGCTTCTTCCGTAGATGCTGCATAAGGCACACTGTATGATTGTTGAGTTTCGTATTATCGAATGGAATTTTCTTGTAGTTATTATTCTGCATTTATTGGTTTCCATTATTGGTCTTGTGTGTGAGTAGTTCGTGTGTGTTGTAAGTTCTCCACTATTTTTCCATCTTACTTCAACACTGAGGCGTCTAGATGTTTCTGTTAGAGTTCTGATATTCCAGTTTCCGATTCGTATCCGGGTATGATGATTGATAACTCAATGGTAAGATATTTCTGTTGATTGTTGTTTGTATTATTGGTATGGTCAAAAACTTGGTCTGTATGGTCGATATTTGTTTGTATTTATTTTTCTAGTATCCGTTTCTGTAATCATTGTGATTTCGGATTAATGAATGGATTGGTCCATTGAATCCTAGCCAGTTTTTAGGGATGCTGGATAAGGCATATACTGGCGTGCCATAAGGGATACCTTGCATACAGTTGCTAGATGATGAGGTTGTTGCGACTTAACTGTCTCTGCCATCATTAATTTCAGATTTTAAAATTGAATTTTTGTTTAGGAATTTTTTTTTTAAATTCGAACCTCGAAAATATTTTAAGTTTGAGACTCACTCGTCTTTATAAAATTCGGCTTAAAGAATTTTAAATTTCAAACAATTTTCAAAACTACTTTTAGAGAATTTTAAAATTTGGAAAAAATGTTGAGTAAATAATTTCCATTTCTCAAAATCGAACAATTATTTAGTCATTGTTTTTTAAAATTGGGACTCAACATCAATATTACTCATTTAACTTAATAGAAATTGTATTTGGAAATTTCGAAAATTATTTTCAATAGTACTAACTGTTGTCATCAAAATTCAGAATTTTGAAAATAGGAGATATTTTTTCTTCCAACTTATTAAATTTCTTTGTAAATTTCGATATAAAATTTGAATATCAATTTGAATTAATGCGTTAAAAAATTCGATTTGAACGATATTTAACATTTTTATGGTTCTTGGACATTTCCAAATACATACCTACAATTTTCAAAGTTCAAATTGAATTTTCAGTTGTTATGTTTAAATCTTATAATTTTGGGAAAAAACTAATCTTTTAAAATTTCGAATTTCATATATTTAGAATTCAAAATTTAATGTTCAATTCAACAGAAATTGCGGGCTTTAGAATTTTTTTTTTTTTTTTTTTAAATGCTGCCAATGGCTTTATTCTTGAATCTTTCTACAAAAGAAACTAACAAGAAGTATTCAAATCTTAAGCTAAAATTATTACATATTTTAAGTCTTAACCAATGTTAATACTTTTTATTGTGCTCACTATTTAATTAATTTAGATTACATTTATATGTAAAACCTAAACATTTAATATATTTACATGTTCATCAGTCCAAGTGGATCTGCTCTTTTAAGTCGCCTAAATCGCGGCTGTTTTAATATATCCCTGGCCAATTCATTGGGATGTGTCTCTAGTTTTGAGTAATATTTCGAACTGAATTCTTTAATGGTTTCTTTGATAGTTTTAATTCCAAGATCATCGTGTATATTACTATTTCGAATGTACCACGGAGCATTGGTAATACTACGAAGTATTTTTGCTTGGGTTCGTTGCAGGAGTTCTCTGTTTGACGCGCTGGTGGATCCCCATAACTGAATACCATATGTCCATATGGGTTTGATTATCACTTTGTACAATAAAACTTTATTGGCTAATGACAGCTGAGATTTTCTTCCCATCAACCAATACATTTTGGAAAATTTTATTTTTATTTGTTTTCGCTTTGCTTCGATATGATGTTTCCACGTTAGCCTTCTATCCAGGTGCATTCAAATTTGCGTTATCAATTTGATTGTCGAAATTTGAAATCAAATTTTACAGTTCTGAATTTCAATTTGAATTATCTACAAGACCTAACCAATTTAAAAAATTTAGGAGATGTGTACACAAAAAATTTCGATAACTATATGAAACAAAAAAATACCGCGAGGACGAAAAAAGATGACGATCGAGATGATGCATTTAGTTTGTTCGTGTTGTATTCGTGTTGTTTCTGAAAATATAAAGTACGCTTTGTCACTCGAGTTATTATAAAAATATATATTCTCGTTACCTGATGTTATAGAAATCACAGTTGTCCAGCGATTTCCGAATAACTGTTGGTTTTAACTGATTCCCTGATTGGTTGTGGTGAAAGCTTATGTTCGATGAACAACTCACTACCTTAATGGTCTGTACATATGTTCGTACCAGTTCAGCTGGTGAGCACTTCAGATGTCCAATGAATTGTTTTACCCCGGGCCTTAAAACTGTTTTAGCTGTTGATAAAAACGTTCGACCGTGGGTGATAGGAAGTAGTCCGGGTTCGATGTGAGCCCAAAAGTTTCGTTAACTCTGCGAAAAGTTTGAAATGTTGGCCGTTCCACCAAATCTAGATATGTAGTGTTCTACAAATGGTTGCTCCAGAGATGTCTTTATTGCAGTATGCTTCGGACCATCGGGTAAATGAATATGTTCAAATCGACTAGGTGGAATATCGAATTGCCCATGTGGTACATTGCCAATTTTGTACATCTCTATACTTTGCATTTTTGGCAGGATAAACAAGATTTTGCCCAACGAGTTGCTACTTTATTTATTCTATGCCAAAAGTATCGAGATGCGATCAATTTAAGAGTAGATACTTGGGTGCGATGTAGAGAATATGATTCGATGTTTTGATTCTGCGATGTAAGGGCGACTGTCCCCTATGGATGTTTCGCAGTGGATTTCTAAGCCAGGTAATCCAAAAAGCTCTAGTTTACTTATGAAGAACTAGTGTGACATGTAGAATCAGAAAGAAAATTCTTATTAGAAAATAAATTCTGAAATTCTGAGTCGGCCTTTTGTGTCTGGATGATTGTGTTGTTGAGATATGGAATCCAGATGACGAGCTTGTCGTGAATTTGTTTCAGTTTTTGCCTGCATGGTTTTTGTCAGAGTCTAAACCTTCAACAAAATTCCCTGTCGAATGCTGAGAGTAATATTTTCCGATTCAGTCTAGACCTTAGTGAATGCATTTTGGCATTGCACAGATGTAAAGATGGTTGCCACGTTAAATTTTTTATGCACATCTTCACGATCATTCCATTAACCGGAAACTGAATTACAGCCTGAATTAAATGATAGTGTGTGATAGCAATGTCAAGCTCATAAATATTGTTGCTGGATTCCCAGGTTCTGTTCACGCCGGAGGATCCTAGGAAGCAGTGCGCTTTATAAATTTAAAAAATGTCCTTCTCCTGATACTATTTGTTAGGCGCTAGTAGGTATCAAATTGCTTTACCATCTGTACCAATTATAGCTCCATGTCATCACGGTAACGTATACGCAACAGCCAAGAAAAGCAATATAATTTGCTACATTGGACGTATGAAAACCAGGTGTCCATCTTTCAAAAAAGTTTCGACTTAAAAATCAAAAATTCCATAAAAACTGTAGTGGCACTTAGAATTTCCGGCTAATGATGAAGAAACTGCATCAGCCTTCCACAATACGTTGGTGGCACTTGATTTTTATAATGGACCGGTATCCACTAGCAAAGGAGAATTTATATTATGTCAATAATTCATAAACTATATATCGAAATATGGCCATATGATGGGTTCTTGCCCATCATCGTTGGTACCTGCTCCTTTTGGTGGTTCGATTATCGATTAAAATAAATAAAATTATTTCTTTCAATAATATTTTATAAATTCTATACTACAAATAGGAAATATCTACCTTATATTTGCACCTAATATTGGCCACTTCTATTTTAATTTGGTTCAATCCATTTCTACCCTACGCTGCATCCTCCATCACTTTTCTATAAGCAACAATAAAATTTATTTACCAAACTTCATGTAAAATTGTAAATCAAATTGTATTGTTACTTCCAACTGGTCTGCACTGTTTTATCGTAAGACCCTAAAAGTAGATGGAATTGTTGAAATTGGTTGTCATTACATCAATTCAACAATCGGAGGGTGTTTATAAAATAATTGTAAATTGGAGTTAATTTTGTTTCACACAAACAAATGGATCGAAGTATAACCTCAAAGTATATGTTTAAATAATTTTCGTTTTATTTTATTTTAATTAAATTAAATTAAATTAATTTTATTGTTATTTGTATTTTGCATTTTGTACTGCCAAATAAAATGACCAACTAAATTGCAAAGTAACCTCATGAGGAGGCTTTTTCTTAGTTGCCTGGTGGTGAATGTCATAATGTACCATATTCTAGTTTAGTCCATAATTTAGTCATTAATTTTTGCTGAATAAAATATAGCGTCGGTATTTTTTGGCCCAAGAACTGGGTCGGGCTCACGGGCTAGCATTTTTGATTGCAACATAAATAATTAAAGTTCCATAAAAGTAAATTTACAGATTTAGTGCGTTTGAACGAATGTGCGTAAACACTAAAGACCCACACAATATACAATCCATTTCCAGTGTTTTATGACTGACCGTTTGTCAAAATAAATCAAACTTTATATATCTAGGGATGATTGATCACATCAAACAAATATTCCATCATGAAAAATAAAATGTCACCCTGTCAAATTTTCAACATATCCAAATCAATTAAATATTTAAACTTGACAATTAATTTATTAAATAATAATTAAATTAATTTTAATAGTATTGTAATGATCTTATACAGTCTTGACTTATATATGTATATACAAAATGTTAAGACACTGCGTACATAATATGATGGCAAAGTTAATAAAACCTTGATGAAATCGAAATAAAATGAAAAATGTAATCCAGTTAAGCGATTTTTGTCGTTTATATAAAAAGGTTACTTGATTTGATATGTGCGTGTGTGTTCGTTGTAAAAATTCGATGTTCCAGTGTATCCCATATGCGCAACCCACAATATCGATCGAATGGACGCACCATTCATAACTATATATAAATGTATAACCATATAAGTGTAATGTTACGTTTAGCGTCTGTTACGCAAAAATTCATCACGATTTTGCAATTTAACTCGATTGAGAATTTAAATTGCATTAAAAATATTGTACTTACCTTGTTTATATAAGAAGATGTATACTGAAGAAGATGTAGCCGTGTATAGACAAAAGACTTGATCGTTTATTTATTTTATGTATTTTATGCTGTTTTCGCTTAATGTTGATGATCATGTTGCAATCCTATACTCGTATATGTATAGAATCGTTTATTGAAATTGAAATGATTTACATTTTTATTTTCGATGTAACCATTGGTATATAGTAAACAATGAGCTGAGTTGTCCAAGACATTAATAAATTACCTTTTGTATAAGGTGAATACCTATATTATACGCAGGTCTAGATTGTTATCGGTGATTGTTGTTTATAATGTGTACCCGAGGACTATATCGAAAATTATCGTTACATATACATATTTATACATGAAACATAAGCCGAAGACGATGAATATTTCAATCATAATTCAAATTAATTAATAAATCATTTTTTTTAATTATTTATAATCATAATAAATTATAACAAAATTGACTTTTCAATTTAGTTTTCAAACTAGTGTTAGACGAAAAAGGTGAACAAGAAATAAAATGAAAGTTCTGATATACATTTAGAGAGAGAGCGTACTGCGATTATGAAGGACACATGGCATCTGCATACATATTACCTATGGGCTTCTTATAAAATCTAGATCATATATATCGTTAATAACCATGTATACATATACATAGAAAAACAATTAAATTGTTAATTCGATCATTTTTATTTATTATAAATTTATACAGTTTTGATTATAGTATTAAACAACAAAAGCAACAGGATTCTTGTGCCGGAATGGTGTACGCGGTTGCAATTTTGCCAATTGTAAATCTTTTTTACTGTAGATATTTTGATTTTGTGTACTTCCAGGTGTTCGGGTTCGAATTTCAGTGCGATACCCTTTATCGCCATCGACTTCATAATGAACAGTTCGGACATTACCATCTGGTTCCACCAAACCATAGCGCCCAATCACATAACCTCCTTTACGATCCTCCCAATGGTCTAGTACCACTCCCGATTCCGGATTGTCAATGTAGTACAGGAATGAGTAATTTAGCTAGAAAAATACGTTAAAAAATATTAGGAATAATAAATCATTTACGGTTCACGTTAGTACTTCTCGAAAATTTAAAATTAATTATCTTTGCACGACGTACAAAGGAAATATTGAACTCTAAATTATCTTAAGCAAGAAATAATTTTGACCCAATTATTTTATAATTTTTAATCAATTTTGAAATATTGCATTCACGTACAGAGTAAAAATATAAAAATTCAATAATGTTGAAAAAATTAGGGCGTTGTTTTTATATCATAATAACCAAAATTATTTATTTTTTTTTATTATTAATTTTTATTTTTTATTTGTCTTGAAAATATATTCTGAAAATGTCAAAATATTCATATTTTTTGTTATTTGCATCGCTATTGGTTATAACAAAATAAAATCAACGCCCTAATTTTTATTTTTATTCAATTTTAATTAAATATGTTTAACAAATATACAACTGCGAGATATCATTTAACACCACCATCTTGAGCACGAAATTTATCCACAACAATTACATTGTGCATCGATTTGACAGATATATTCATAATCGCAGATGATTTCAATCTTCCTAACAATTTTTGGTGTTTTGATCCCGTCATTAATTGCAATATTTCTTTTAACTTTACATCCGAACCGGAACTATATTTCATCGACTCCATTCTTAATTTTAATCTCAATCAAATTAACAAAATTCCTAATATACACGTTAGATACCTTAAACTTATCCTTTCTAATGATCCGGACATTTTTGACGTAACTGATTCAATGATTCCGTTCGTTACAAATGACGACCACCACAAAGCTATTACAATTTATTTGAACATAGCTAAAATCTACCCTTGGTTACCAATCACTGACGTGAAAACTTGCTTCTTCAGCTTCAAGAAAGCTAATGTAACTTAGTTGAAGAACTGCTTCAATAAAATCATCTGGCAGGATTAAGTGTCTTCAAATGGCCTTGATTGGAACTCATTTTCCAATCGTTTGAAAATTATGTTCAGAATATCGAAAGTGAATCTATTCCCTCATGGTATAATTATACTCTTACCAACTTGACGAAGAACAAAGCATACAAAAAAAATGAAAAACTGCGATACAGAAGAGAGCAGAAGATCATTCCAAAAGGTCAATGTCATGTATGAGGAATATTTTGAACTAAAGTACAACAATTATATCGTTAAAGTTGTACTAAAGTACAACAGTTATATCGTTAAACCAATTGGCGATCGTTGCGGTCCGACATGACACCATCAACGATTCGTTGAATCGCTTTGTCTGCTCTTTAATCAATCACTTCAGACTGGCAAATCGTGCTACAGGGGAATTCCATCGTTGTATGTCAATTCCTAAACTGATTGAATTGGTTATTTGCCTATTTGCTACCAGTGTTTCTATCATAAACACCTATATGGTACACGATTATTGCACCTGGACTTAGGGTCCAATAGCGACGCGATTTTCGTCATCCATTTGTCGTGGCGTCAGTTATATAATCATTTAAGCCAACTATTACACGACATTTATCAACAGCTCAACATGGTTTCCTCCCAAGAAGATCTACCACGGAATTAACGAACATTAAATGCCTCTTCACTCTTCTTGTATCAGAACCCAAATTAAATCCGCTGTTTCAGGTGTTCTCCGTATCGCTCGGAAAGATGGCTGGAATTATGACGACAATCTACCATATCATGAAAATATTTCTCGGCTGCCACCTGACATTGAAAAATGTTATAAATATAAAATTGCTACACTAAATAACCGAAGAAATCAACTGGGTGCTTTAATGATAGAAAACATCTAAATTCATGTTCTAACCAAGATTACTCGTCATAGTAATTTCATTCAATTGGACCAGCATCACACAGTATATGATGAGAATGAGGCTGTCAACCGAATGACCAAACAGTACGAACGAAATAAGCAATGCTTTTGACTTCGGATTTTCTAAGGTTACCTTAAAGTATTATTTTACTCGCTAGGGTGCAGAGAGCTATCGAATTTGCCAGTCAGTCGGTCTCGATCGAAACAACAATCGAATAACCGAAACTATAGCCTATCTAAATCTCGATGCCAATTTAGACAACGCTGTGCTGGTATCACCGAAAGTTTAGAGAGCGGGCTAGAAAATGTGAGGGTTGCTCATTTGGGGAAAAAACAATCCCGGAGCCCCAACATACCCTATAAAAACTCAATAGTCCCAAAGTTGATGCGACTACAAACTAACTGTTGGATGCCCAAACACAAAACTTTAATTTCTAATCGATCTAAAGTCTCAGTCGTACTGAAAACCCACTTTAATAGTTTAGTTAAAGATTCAGAGAATCGTCGATAGTTGCTGCCACAATTGTTCTATTTTAAACACCTATATATGGTACACAATTACTGCGCTTGGACTTTGGATTGTCAGTCGATATTATAATCACTAATATACAGTTCCGAGACTACTTGTTATTGAAGGAACGTATGTCGGAGACTACTCGGAGTAGTCGAGCTACTTCGTCAATATCTGGCTTTGACACAGGCACCACGTTATGATCTTCATGTTAAACACAATGTAGTGCACCGGATAGTCACCGAAGGCCATTTGCCATATTCATGATCAAGAAGGCTGGATTCTGAAAAGCATAAAACTGCGCTATCTAAGTTCGAGCACATCCTACAACTAGGCCTTTGCAGGCAGAGTTTATGTAGTGTTGCTTCGCCAATGCATTTAATGTCGAAACGTGACAGCAACGACTGACGTCCCTGTGAGACTATCGCCGATTAAATGCGATTAAGGTACCTGATATAGGTATCCTCTGCTTCCCATAAACAATTAATTTTTTCTTTCACCTTAGAAACTGCAGTGTATTTACAAAGATATATCGCGGGCGAGCGTACCACCAAATTCCGGTCATGGCGCAAGACATTAATAAAACAGCTATTACCGTTCCTTTCGGGCTCTTTGAGTTCACGAGGATACCCAACGTCTGATGGATGAAGTAACAAAAGAACTTGATTTCATTTACGTATAGGTTGAGCACCACGAGCATAAAATATCACATTCACTCGTCTAGCAAAGTATGGTTTACCCATACATAAAATCATTGAAGTGCGAATTCGGTGTAGCATACATCAATTTCCTTACCTCACGAAATCACCAAAGCTAGCACAAAACCATCTGCAGATCGAATCGTGGTAATCCAATCCTTTCATCAATCCACATCTATCAGGCAAGCCTTATCCCTCATTTAGCCGAACATCTTGCTCCAATACACAGTGATCTCAGCGTGCGTAGTAAGGTTAGAAAGAAAAACCCATTATATAGAGACTACTAATGTTGCCCTTGCTCAGGCTACTCTATACTCCCTCATCCGATGGAGAGGGAACACTATACGCATCAAAACAGATGCTTCTGGTGTTGCAGTGGGTGTATTGGAGCAACTTCATGGTAGAAGTTGAGAGCCCCTAAGTTTCATTTCCAAAAAGGTTTCACCACCTGAACAGAAGTATTTTGACTTCAACCGAGAACTACTGGCCATTTTTTGTGCCATAAAACACATCCGGTGTTTTGTCGATGGTAGAATATTTCATATCAATAAGATGGCAATCTATCTAAGATGGTAATCTAAGGTGGCAATCTATCGCGACGAAAAAATATTAAATTGTTATCGAATTCGACATGTTGGATGGAAACTGGGACGGAAGAAGGCTATTTCTTGGATATGATGGAACTCGACATATTGCATAAAGTTCGGAAAAATAGCCAACTTGCACGGAACTATAATCGGTTAGAATAATCCTTGACGATTATAATGAAACTATATTATTGGATTAAGCTCTGGAAAGCTGGAATGAAACTATTCCTTGATCAATTATTATGAAACTTGATCTGTTCGATAGAAACAGTCGAAATAGTGCTGCGGAAGTGACATCCAGAAAGTATTATTCCTAAAAGATGAAACAAATTTATGCAAATTCAGACCATATATTTCCAGCCTCTTCTCAATATGATCCTTGAACTCGGGCCAGCCCCAAAGGTTGTTGGCACATCGAATCGTTATCATGTCAAGTATTTTGTGATTGATTACTTTGAAGTGGTGCGTTTTACTGGTAATTCAGAGCTTTGGGAAGCAGGCCTCTTTACTAGATTCGTTACGATAGAGTGTAACTATTTCATGTGCTTGTGGAAGCTATCGGTTGACCCGCTAGAATATCTTCTAGTGGAAGTTTTAACTGGGCACCGAGTTTTAAGGCTCTATCAGATAGATTTTAAGGCCCTACTAGATTCTGTTTTGTCAGTAATTTATGAGATTTGTTAGAGCGAAAATTCCGAGAACGTAGATCAGATTGAAACAGATGACATGTGGAGGAATTTATAGGAAACTTACCCCACACTAATACAGAGCTAGTTCCCATCGATAAAAAACGTGGGTTGTATTATTCGTGCTGATGGATGCTTTACTATTTTTTAGAATTTAAAAGTGGTTTTGAGTTAGGTGGTTTTTAAGAGTTTTGAATCGTCGATCGGACGATTAGTTCCCTGGATCACAACAATTTTTCTCAGTCTACCTATTCCAATTATATTTTTATTGCTTGTTACAATTTACAATTTACAATTTATGTAATTTTGTGCTAATTAAAGTCAGGTAAACTTTAGTATACATCCACCATAATAAATCATATTTTTGACAAAATAATTCAGATCATTATTATTTATTGCATAAGAACTTTAATTACCACAAATAAAACTATTAATAGGATAGTGCGTTGCACACACATATTATAGTATGTACAACATAAATTTTAGATGAGTTTAAAATGAAAGCAAAAAAATCATAAAAAAAAAATTTACAAAACGAAAAACCAACAACAAGTACGACGAAAAACCGTGAGAAATGAATATCCGGAAATATTTTGAAAGGTATATAGGTACAACAATAATGTAAGTAACGTAACCGACATATCAATGAACTATTAATAACTACATATATATATATGTACGTATAATAATAATTTATTGACTAATGTACAATATGTAAGTAGAATGTATTCGCTATATGTATACGCGCAAGATGGGAAAAGGATTTGAGTAAATGCGCGAGCATCAAAAATCACCTTGAAACATAAAAATATTTTGTATATGATCCGGATTTCAAAATTAAAATTAATTAATAAATTAAATTAACTATATTTACAATATTATAGAGACTTAAACATATATAACTACTAATAGTTTTTCGTTAATAACAACAAGTAAAAAAAAAAATTAATTGTTTTTAAATAACGAACGAATAAAATTAAATTTTGTACAAACCTCATCGTCACGATGATTATTTTTGTAATCACTATAAAATTCAACATATTGTCCAAATGTCATGACATTTATCACAGAAATTATAATCAAATGGATTATAAATAGATCCTGAAATTAGAAGAAAAAATAATGAATTGAATTAGTCAAAAAATTATTTATAGTTTTGATAATTTGACAAATTGATCACGAATTTTTATTTTTTAGTTTTTTTTGGTAACCAACCAGTCAGTCGATCAAATTGTATGTGGTAAATACATAAGAAATGTTGATGGTAAAATCCGGATTAACATTTTTATAAGACATAACATTAAGATTGCTGCAATTGATTTTTTTTTTTGGTTTTGCATTTATGAAAATGTCTTAAATACGAGTATATGTGGTGTACAACACATTTTATTAATGTCAATCAGATAGTGTCGCTAAAAATATAATATTTGCAATGCAAATAATTTTTTGTAATAATGCATTGTGTGGGTGTTGGATATTGTGGTGCGCGAGACGCGGCGGTGGGAAGATATTAATCGAATCACAGCATATAATACTAATGGTATAAGCCGATTTATCCTGCGCGCGGGATGGCCTTGCAAATTATTATTTTTTAAGTTCTCATGCCAAATTTTATGCGACTCATATATTTTTGCAAACCGCAACAATTTTATCGAGCACACTATAGTATATACAAATGTATTATATATAGTAATCCCCCGTTTATTTTTTGCGCGCTGATTAATTTGGAATTAGTTCAAAATTGTATAATAATTAATTTGCACATTAATTGAAAATAACGAGTTAGAAATTTTTGAATTTATTTATAAACAGTATGAGCCAGATACAGAAAAGCACACATGAAGCAGTAAACATGCATGACGTTATTGCAATACTATTGATCATGGCAGCCATCATATATCTTCCAAGACCGTAGCCAATTCTACTGCCAGCAACACCTAGGCTTCCCGGAATATGTTACAAATTTAGCTGATAACAGAAAATTTTAACATACACATATAAAGCTGCTTATATGGCATTTAATAATTTTTGTGTTAAAATTTTCTGGTACCAGCGGAATTGGAAAAAACATGTACATTTATAGCTCAACGCTATACTTTCTCGTGTATAGAACTGGGTTTAAAAATGTTTTAACTAGCCGGACTAACCTTTCCTCCAACAGGCGTCAGTGTGAGGAGATGCTGGTGGTCAGAAATTCTATTTTAATACTTCAAATTTCGTCGGAAACTCCTTCTGTATATTTTGAGTGGCGAAAATTTGTCATTATAGAGAAGTTCACGATTTCGCGATAAACAAAGTACGAAATTGTGAAACAAGTGAAATTTTCGATTAACTGAAATTAAAAATTTTCGATATCAAGATTTAGTCAATTCTTAATAGGCGAATAAAGTAAGTACGTGCCCCCCTTATATAAAGTATCGATTTTAGACAATTGATCACTTGATAAGTAATAAGTAAACAAACACTTGGACAGTGAACAATTCACTATAAATACATAAGAGAGAGAAGCACTATGTACATAGTTTTGTATTTAAAGTACTCTTTTGTCTGATACAACTTTAAATACAGTATATCAGCAGAGCCACCTATATATACAGAGCCGTAAGGATCAGCCATGTTTTTTGTCGAGCTTTTTCTAGAGGAACTACTTTTTGCATTATCCCATAAGAATCAATGTAAAAATGACCATTTTCGAATTACTTTTCATCAATGAAAAGTTAAATCTTTCATTTCGATAAACACTTTGTGGAATTGATTCTATATTGAAGCAGCACATATCTGAAAATCAGAACCTTAAACCTTTTATTAATTTAATAAACATTAAATCAAAATTAAATATGAATTTATCATATTTATGTAAACATGAATTTATTTGAATGTGTAGGTAAAATAAATAAATAAAACATATATTGTCATCCTTTCGAATTTCGATCGATGATTTTGTCTCTTTTTTAAGAATTAAATCTCACATTTTTTTTTAATTTCGCTTTTTCTATTGCGATCGCAGCATGCTCGTACAAAGCATTATTCTATTTCCTTTTATACATTTGAAAATGTATCACCACATATTTCTATTTCATTACATTGTAGCAAAATCGGAAAAAGGATAGAGTACAAAATTATTCTAATACGTTGAGATCGCAATATAAAAAAAACAAAATTGGATTCACGAAATAGCGTAAAATTTAAAAAGAGAACATAAACATCGATCGATAGAAAAAAAATTGTGATATTGACAACTTACAACATGTCATAGGGAGTTCCAATAACAGCTGCACAATTTATTTAGAACCATAATTATGCACAAATGCGTAGCAAAACTTTACCAAAATAAAATATAACCGTGCCAGAAGAACTGTGATAGTCATATGGTGTTCCATTTATAATCTAAAATCCAAAATTTACGTTGAAATTGAAGTGAAATTAGTTTGAAATTTATTCAAACAAAATCATGCAGCTTTTATTGAAATACCCTTTAAGTATTTTATTTTATTCACAAAAATATAATTCAAAAGGAAACATAACCACACTTTAACTATTTTCTCTTTTCGTCTTGCAGTTTAATTTTATTGCGTTGGTATTTGTGTTTATTTATATCAATTCAATGGAGAAATGTTTTTTTTTCTATAAATTTTATTAATAAATATATCAAAAATTAAACAACTTCTTTGATCAAGCTTAGAATCAATTATAAAATGATAATTGTAGATTCTATTTCAATGTTAAAATACTTAATCCATCGACATTTTCATTGAAAAATATCGCACCGAAAAAAATTTAATTTTTCATATGTTTTGTATGGAAAAAACGTTTTTTTCGTCAATTTTAGTTCCTCTAGAAAAAGCTCAATTTTTAACCTTAGGGCTCTGTATATATAGGTGGCTCTGATATCAGTCGTTCAGTACAATGGGCTCAACACTTCTTGGTGAACCGATTCAAATAATAAAACTAAATCAGTCGACAGGAAAATATGAGCTAGATAATAAAAAATTGGAAACAATTTTCCTTAATACAGGCTTAGAAAATGTCGAATTATCAGTTGTGTCAATCTTGTACGGGAAAAAGCTGGCTATTAAATTACCTAAAATTTACGGCTACCTAAGTTCGAATGGCGCGCTGGTTATTATCGGGATACAACCGGAATTTGGCTATGGTCGAAAATGTTTACAAAAACTATGCGAAATGGTCAACGAATTGGAATCGTCCTGATGGATACACAAGGCATAGGCGAGAAACAGTGTAACATAGACAGTAATGTAATTATGTTTGCGTCAATGTTATCGTCCATCCAAATATTTAATGCAAGCGACGAGATCAAAGATACAGATTTGCAACAGCTTGAATTATTAACGAAATGCGGAAGAATGGCTATGGCAAATGCGAAATCTAATCCAAAACCATTTCAACAAATAATGTTTTTGATTCGTGATTGGGATAACATGGCGGAGTATCCGTATGGTTTGTTGGGCGGGAAATATTTATTGAACGATCGAGTACTAAAATCAAAACCAGATTCAACACCAGAAATCAATGAGGTTCGACAACATTTGCAATCATGTTTCGAGGAGACATTATGCTTTTTAATGCCGTACCCAGGCGACAATGTACACCCAGAGAAAAATCAATTATCGTTTTAATAATTTTACGTTATTAAAACAAAACGTTAGAAAATCAATAATTTATCTATATTTTCAATAAACAAATTATTGTTGTAATAAAAAACTTATTGATTATACTATGTTTTGGCTTATGAGCCAATAAACTGAGAAATTGTTTCAATTACGCAAAAGTTATTGCCAGAAATTATGAATTTAACTATTATTTTTATTAAATTCATAAATTTAGAAACAAATTCATCTTTATTTCAATAAATTATTTATTAATTTAATAAAAAATTATCTGTATTCTAATTCTATAACTTATCTTATTAAACGAATCAACCATCATTATTAATTCCCACAACTTAATTTATTAAACGAATTTACCCGCATTATCAATTCAATAACTACTAAAGAAACAAAAACAAAACAAAAATCGATAATTTTATTTATCACATGAATAATTTTATTTATTTATTCCATTATTTTACGTTTTTCAAGGAATAAACTAAATTTATTATTTTAATAATTTAGAAGTTATAAATTCCATAACTTCGGTTGTTTAAGGAATAAGGTACATTATTGATTCAATATGTAACAATCAATAAGTATAGTTATCAAATGAATGATTTTATTTATTTATTTAATTATTTAACGTTTACAAAGTTTACAAGTTATAAATTCCATAACTTCGGTTGTTTAAGCAATAAGATACATTATTGATTCAATATGTAATAATCAATAAGCATAATTATGATATTAATTATGAAAACATTATTGGACGATCAGTATTTGCCGTTTAATTTTGATTCACTCCACCACCCAGATGTACTAGTACTACTAGTGCCACGTTTGAACTAAACCTATAAGTTAATATCGTAAATACGATCGCAAAATCGATTTACGTAGACGAATAACGAATGACAATCTTTTTCCCTTTTTTTTTAGTCCAAACCAAGCCGCCTACCTAATTAAATCGTAAATAAAATTAAATTGTATTTTAAAAAAAGTGAATTTTGTGTTTGTGTAATGTGTAATGTGATTAATAAAAATACAAAAAGTGTAAGTTTGATTATATTGATTGTTGCATATTGTGATTAAAATTAAAATTTTGTTATTTGTGATGAGTGGTATTCTTCTGTAATTTTTTTTATGTGTTTCGTGAATCGTATGTTAGATTTTTTGTGTAATTGTACGCCATTTTGATTTTCGGCGCGGGTGTTATATTTAATGTACATATAATCATCTATACTACAGGATTTAAATCGATACGGTTGGGATCTACAAACGAATAATGTGGGTGGCGGAGTGAATCCAATTTAACCGGCAAATACTGATCGACAGGTAATTTATATCGTTGAACAAAGTGTTCAATAATATAATAATTTATATTTTTTTTCTAGATTTATATAATAACAGTTCTAAATTAGATACCTGAATTCACATCAACCGGTCAATACTGATGTCTCATAGATTCATACATTTTAACAGTGAATAAATTCAAATCGACTGGAATCAGCTATACTAAAGGATTTAAATCGATACGGTTGGAATATACAAACGAATAATTTGGGTGGTGGAGTAAATCTAAATCAAACGGCAAATATTGATCGAATGGCATCAGCGCAATATTTTAGGATTTAAATCGATACTGTTGGAATCTACAATCGAATAATGTGGGCGGCATAGTTAATTCATATCAACCGGTCAATACTAATTTATCATAGATTTTTACACTTACAATGAAAAAAACTCAAATCAACTGGAATCATCTATACTACAGGATTTAAATCGATACGGTTGGGATCATCAAAAGAATAATGTGGGTGGCAAATTGAATCCAAATAAATCTGCAGATACTGATCGACAGGTCATTTATGTCGTTGAACAAGGTGTTCGATAATAATACTTTGTTGTTTTTTTTCTAGATTTATACACGGATAGTATTAAATTAGATTCAGATCGACTGGCATCAGCAATATTAAAGGATTTAAATCGATACTGTTGGAATCTACAATCGAATAATGTGGGTGGCGTAGTGAACTCACATCAACCGGCCAATACTGATGTACAGTGAAAAAAGTTCAAATCAACTGGAATCATCTTTACTACAGGATTTAAATCGATACGGTTGGGATCATCAAACGAATAATGTGGGTGGCGGAGTGAATCCATTTCAATCGGCAAATACTAATCGACTGGCATCAGCGCAATATTGTAGGATTTAAATCGATACTGTTGGAATCTACAATCGAATAATGTGGGCGGCGTAGTGAATTCATATCTACCGGTCAATACTAATGTATCATAGATTTTTACACTTACAATGAAAAAAATTCAAATCAACTGGAGTCATCTATACTACAGGATTTAAATCGATACGGTTGGAATCATCAAACATCATCATCAAACGAATTATGTGGGTGGCGGAGTGAATCTTAATCAATCGGCAAATACTGATCGACAGGTAATTTATGTCGTTGAACAACGTGTTCGTTAATAATAATTTGGTTTTTTTTTCTATATTTATTCACTGACAGTACTAAATTATATCCACATCGACTACCATCAGCAATATTTGCGGAATTTGAATCAACGCCAAATAAATTAGATGTATATCCTGAGAGTGCTAAACGGTTCGAAGCAATTGTTAAATGTAAATTTAAAAAAATTCGAATGATCTTACGATAGAAGTACGCTACCCTGCTGGGAGATTTCCTATGTTATACAAAAACAAAATTTCCATTCGGTGATAGTAATAATAATAATTTGATTTGAATAATTTATTGTTATAAATGTTTGTTTTGAAAGAAGACACTTTGTTTGTGATTTTTTTTTTTTAATTTCTCGCTGATTAGGCTTCCTCTTGAGATTGTTAATTTCTCGCATTATCAGCTTAATTAATTCACTTTATGTATGATTACATTTGTATATATTTTTTATTTTATTTTGGTCTAGATTATTTATTTTTAGACTTCTTAAATATTTCGCCTTAGATTTTGGCATCTTCATCTGAATTAATTAAGATAATAATGCGAGAAATTAAAAATATCAAGAATACAATTTGGTTATTTTTTTTAAATTTATTTTAGATTATAGATTTAGTTTTACTGCCACAAATTGGTTCTAAAGATATTACTGTTTCTTGTAAATAAAATTTTTAAAAAGCAACTATCACTTTGAATATTAAGGCAGTTTTAATCGCTGTGATAAGAAAAGATTCAACCGAGTTTAAAATTTTATCATATATACTTTTAATATTTTGTATGCTAATTTTTTATATTCAAAATTTATATTAATTATTATATTTTAATAATTTTAATGATTAACATAATTATTTGTATTAGTTAAAAGTAGAGTAGTAAGCTATAAAATTAGTAGTCTATAAGTTTGAATACATTTTAATTATTATGTAAAATTAAATTATTTATATTTTATGTAAAATAAATAATTGAAATAATATTTTAAAATTATCGTTTTTATTGAATCAATAATATCCTTAAAGGAATAAGGTACATTATTGATTCAATATGTAACAATCAATAAGTATTGTTATCACATGAATAATTTTATTTATTTATTTCATTATTTTTCGTTTTACAAGGAATAAACTAAATTTATTATTTTAAAAATTTGGATGTTATAAATTCCATAACGTCGGTTATGGAATTTATAACTTCTAAATTATTAAAATAATAAATTTAGTTTATTCCTTGTAAAACGAAAAATAATGAAATAAATAAATAAAATCATTCATTTGATAACTATAATTATTGATTGTTACATATTGAATCAATAATGTACCTTATTCCTTAAACAACCGAAGTTATGGAATTTATAACTTCTAAATTATTAAAATAATTAGTTTAGTTTATTCCTTGTGAAACGTAAAATAATTTAATTAATGAATTAAATTATTAAAGTAATAAACACAGTTATACAATTTTTTTTAAAAACTTTATTAAATTAATAACTTGGAGTTATTCAATACTGGATTTTTATGATTTTTATTTTAATAACTTTTTGTTGATTGTTTCAATGTAGAAATTTATTGTCTAGTTTTCAATGTACAAAAATTATTGAAAATACCTATAAAATTATGGATATCATAACTTTTTTTTCTGGGTGTACCAATAAATACGGATTTTGATGGTCGACTTTGTGATGTTAATCCTGAGTTTACTAAAAATATAAACGATTTGGTTTCTTCATTGTTGCAACCGATAAATATAAGTCGAAGTGGTTTGAAGCAATTAAACGGACAAAATGTCAAACCAAAAGAATTTTATAAATTGATTCAGCAGTACTGGGACGTGTTCAATAGTGGCGAAATACCGACACCAAAAGATGTTTTACTGGTAAATAGAAATATGCAAATAGTGTTTATCGTTCATAACTTTGTATTTTTATGTAGGCATCTACTGGGGGGGCAACTATAACCAAAGAAAGTGATGCAGTGGATCAATTGAAGTGGACGATAGGAAAGCAATTCTACGACTTTACGGGGGCAATGACTGGTGCATTTTTCAAAGGGGCTACAGCGATTGGTGAAACAGTATTCGACAAATTATTCGAAACCATTGAAAGTGTAGTTGAAAATATGTGAATAATTTTTGTGTATGATGTTCCAATAAATAAGTTGTTCAACAATAATTTTAAGTAAATTTAATTTTTATGATTGTGATAAGCTCTTATCGAATTATTGTACTACACAAATATATTTATATAAGATCTTAAATTCTGAGCCTATATTATGTCACCTTGATATAGCAAACTGCCTTGCGGGATTTCTCATTTATGAGTCAGATTCAGAATACTATCTAAGTGCACACACACCTATCAGAAATACATATGTTCTTGTTTCATGTAAACGTAGACGTTCAACGATAATTTGAAGTATGCATTTATGTCAATAATTAATTAATTATAATCGATTTTGTTTATCTGACGTATTTGTTCTTAAAATTTACTTATCGATTAGGTAATAAAAAAATAGGTAGATTACAGCAAAGTCAATTTGCTGAATAAACTATGCGTATGGTATGTACAAATATAGCTAATCAGTTATGTGGTCATCAATGGCTTGATTATTTGGCACGCTTATATAATGACGAGTATTTTGAATTTTGGTTGCAACTTCGGTCAACAGATAGTTCTATCGCCGGCCAATGACACTACAATATTCATGCCTACGGAACTAAATTGCTGCAGGTACACATTGGTCTCAAACGTTAATTCCCACCCACTTTCATACCGGCATATTTGAAACATCCGCCCAATTATTAACGCCGATTTTCTTAGATAATTCGGACTTTTTGTCAATATGAAACGATTCAGTGTGCTATCAATCAATACCTTATTGGTTCGAGTTAAAACTTCAACACTGATCCACTACACAATCGAGATCGACTACGACACTTTGCTTAAGAGATTTCGATCATTAATAGCAACTAGAGTTGGGAGACACAATTCTGCTTATAATCTTGAACTCTTGTGAAATACAATGATTTTTCAATCGGGATAACTAAAGCGCGAAGGACTCTGTCCACATAATTCTCTTGACAGTAGTCATGTTGAGATAATTCCGGTTTATAAAATCACGAGTTTTCGAGTTTTTCAGTTTTTATAATATTCTTTATTTATTTTGTATTTTATTTATTTGAATTTATTTAAACCACTATAGTTATAGAGATAAAGAAGGTTCATGAGTTGTCCGTAAGCGAAATGAGCAGATAGAGGTGGTGAACTGAGCCTGTTAATAGATGCGCGATTATTGTAATCATGAAATATATTATAGAAAACTTTAGGCGCTTCACTGAAATAGTACGTTAAAATGAATCAATAGGATGCGAGTATAATTTACGACCTTCTGGGATGCAACTAGTGAGAACTGTACCGGTTTTGGCACACAGAAGACATAAATAAATGGGTAAATTCTTAATGCATATATTACGCTACATAATAAGTAGCTCAAACTGGTTCATAGAAGGGTAATAGGGAAGATCCTGTAGTATCACAATGGACCGTCACCGGTCTAAGTGTGCCGTGGTTATCGATGAACTACTTGTCGTGCAAAGCTACGCGGATGGTATTGTTTGACAGTTTCTGGTAAATACCTGAACATCTTATCTGATCTGACGCAGAGCGCCCTTAATATGGTAGAAGCTTGGTATCTTGAAAAGGGGTTGTACGTCAATCCCTCTGCTGCGTATCGACTAAAGTTCTGCTGCGTATCGACTAAAGTGCATTAGGGCATGGAATGTCTTCGGGACTTTTACGGGGCATAGACAGATTCTCAATAAGTATAGGTCACTTATTCCGGAGCTGGAAATGGTGAATGACAGTCTATTGCCTGAATTTAACTTCAGCAACTCATTCTCCGTAGTTTTCCCTTCGAGAGAATGGTGGCTATCTCAGGACTTCTATTGACAGTTGTCTGAGTCGATAGTTTTTTTTGCGGATGGCTCTTGTTCGGAAGTCAGTGCAGGGTTTGGATTTTACTGTCCTAAATATGAGCTAAGATTCTCGGGTAGTCAAACACTGCACGGTTTTTCAAGCTGAATTAATTGCACTTACTCATTGTGCGATTGAGACGTTGAAGTTTAGCGTTTTAGGGAGGGATATTATTATCTGCACAGATAGTAAAGCCATGCTTAATACTCTCGTTAGTCCTTTGACTATGTCCAAACTAGTCAAAGATTGCAAGCACTACATTAATCTTCTTTGCTCTAACACGACAGTAAGGATCATGTGGGTGCCAGTTCATTTTGGCGTTGAGGGAAATGAGGTTGCCTACTTGTTACCGAAAGCTGGTCCGCGTAGTAATTTTGTTGGCCCCGAACCAGCAATTCCCTTATCCTTCAACGGTGGTAAAGACACTGTTAAGGAAATCACTCTATTTCAGCTGGGACTGAAGTGGCGTTCTACCCTAGCTGTCGAAAAGCGAAACATTTCATTATTGAACCCACCCTGAGGAAGTGGACGACTGCATACACTACATCTGCAGCTGTTCCGCCTTTGTCGGAGCTAGATCCCAAGTGTTCTCTTCCGGATCTTTGCACGTAGATCAGTTAGTATCCATTCCTTGGTTCAAACTTTTACAGTTTGCTATAAGATTGCAGCACGCTCCTGCGAATTGGCCCATTGTGGCATTGAGTGTGGAACCTCAGTAGGTTCCAACCGTTTTAATAAAAAAAAAGTGTGCCGTAGCAGCCACCAAACGTGACCTAATCTTAGGCCATATGTGAATTTGTTAAAAATTAAAATTTTGACAGAAAATTCAAATTCATATTTGTTTGTTACCACAAAGTGAACAAATAAATCGAAAACTTTGATTTTTCTGTTAAAATTTTATTTTTAATTAATTTTTTAGAAATTTAAATTCGGTCGGAGTTGCTAAAAACGAAATAGATTACAAACAACAGCAGAACAAAAATGCTATTTAGATTATAATTTATTAATTTAGAGTTTTCAACAATTTTTTATTGTAATTTTAAATAAAGTTAATGTTTATAAATTTTCGAGAAAAATCACAATTTTCTCGAGAAACGAGAATTCCCGAAATCGGTGAAAACAAAATTCCTGAGCCAAAATGAAAATCTTGTTGCATGAGAAACGAGATTTTAAAATTAAAAAACTATCAGCTAACTCGTTTTTGTGACATACTGTATACATATAAAATTAAAAGACTGTATGGCGGCCAAAATATCTCATTAAAAACTTCACATATAGTAAACATATTACTCAAAATATGATATAACCTTTGTAATAGTTTTCTTATAACACATTCGTATGGATGAGTATATGTGGCACTAACATATACGTAACTAAGCCGATACATACATATTATATAAAAATGATAACAACATTTAAATTTATTCCAACTACTACTATACGCATGCAGCGTGCGTATATGATGAATAAAGTAGACGTTTAAAGTATACCTGGTTTACAATTCAAATTATGATTACTATACGAATTATTCATTATTAAGCCCATGGTCAAATACGTAATGCATATCAATTCATCTTAAATGTATATATATATTTTTTAAATGTCATTTAACTTCGCACACCTAACCGACTAGACAATATATATAATGCATTTTTTTTCAAACACTTTGAGATCTTAATCTTTTAATACCTTCAACCAATATAAATAATAAAACAATATTTTATTAAAGTTGATATTTTAAATCAAAACAAATTTTTCAAATGTATAAAATATTTAGATCATTTACAAAACTAAACGCCACTCTATATAGCCCTGCTTTCTGCTGATCATAATTTAGCGGAAGAGATTGGAATACCACATTTCATGTACATACTTTTGTACATGAGTACAAAAAAAAACAACTAAAGCTGGAAGGCTGATTCAATTTTAATTGATTTTGATTAATCGCATTTAAATGAAGATTAAGACGTGAATTAATTATATGTTTTACGTGTTTGTAGTAGTAGTAGTAGTAAAGATTAGTTGTAAAGATATTATTCGTTTGTATGTTCAACATACATAACTTTTTAATTGACACATAAAATTTCTGGTTGAATTTCTTAAAACTTAATTATCCCATCTAGAACACAAGTCAAGGTGTTATTTTTGTAAATTGGAATTTTTATTTAAACGTGTGGTGTTAAAAATAATATATTTTTTAAAGCTAATTATTATTTTATTGCTAAATTATAATTTATTTAAGTATTTATAGAACGCCTTCGAGTTTTACAGTCTGCGTTCAATCGTTAGTAAGTGATTAACAAGTTATAGAGACTTAAGCGTACACATATATGGGTGCTAATAATTTCAAGTTTTTGTGCTCCTACTATAGCCAAATGTAATTATTTAATAATTAATTATTCGTCAGTTGTTATTGTCAATATTCAATTTATTAAAATATATTATTTAAATAATTTGACAAAAGAAAATAAATTGGTCAGCTTTAACCATTTCGCAATCGCTATATGAAAGCTAATTCTCCCAAGAATTTTATAACTGTCACAACTTTTATCCAACGGATTTAGAATGAGACGAAGGACCGTTGAATATAATTTGTAAGTTGCTTATTGTAGAGTGAATTCGTCTAAATATTTGCTATAATGTTCCTAAGGTATTGAAGAAAATCGGCTGGTCAAAAGAAATTCGGTGCAAAGGAATTACCGCAAATAAACCATAATTCGATAATCGCATTGTTGTTTGAGGTAACTAGAGGTAATTGTTGGTAAGTTTGTTGTTGTTGTTTGAGGTAATTCCAAGAACTCACCTTAAGCAAATCTTACAATAAATTTTAGTAATATGAACAACACTACTGAAATAACTGCCAATCTGGCATAATAAAATTGAATTTTTTGATTTAAATTTTGTGCCAATTTTAAGGATTTTTATTGCCCAAAGTAAACGGGGTAGTTTTTGCGAAACTATATAGGATACAAGCCAAAAGCATTGATGTCTATAGAAAAACCATAAATGTTCTAGAATCACGGTTGTGATAAAGGAATCGAATCGTCTATGATAACTGCTGAAATTGGTGAAAAATTGTCCAAGAACTAGTTAAAACGAACCCAGACGTTAAGAGATGCAGCGCATTTGTGGAGAAAATCACACTGCTAACTATTGAGGATGCATGGTGTATAAAAAGGTCAGGAATAAATTGCCTCCAAGGCATAGATCGGAACAACAAGCTTTCAATCAATTATAAAAAAAATCCTATCAATGCAAGAGAAATATCTTCCACCAGAAACCCAAAAATCTCATACGCACAACCAGTTAAGGGAAACTCGTGCAATCCACCTTCAAACGACAACCAGGAAATGTATAAAATGATAAGTACCCTCAACGAATCCATAAACCAATCAATACATATGATGGAGACGAATATGACTCTCATAATGCAAAATATGAATACTTTCATTCAAATTTTAGTCCAAAATGAAAATCAAAAATGAATGAACCTAAATTAGCTGTTTGAAACTTCAATGGGCTAGCGCAACATTAAATAGAAGTACAATGTTTTCTTTTGAACAACATATTTCTAACGGATATGAGCTGCGTTAATTTTAAAAGATGCAGCATTTAGATACTAAGAGAACTCTTATCGTTGTAAGGCAGAGAATTAGACATTATGAACTCCAACAGCATAGTGAAGAACATATATTCACCCAAATAGCATATGTTTGGAAGAAGGCATAGGCCAATGCAATATATCTGCAGTTTATTGCAAACTAAAGCACTCAAATAAAAGCAACTAACTGAACAGAAAAACAAAAAACTACCACTGCCTCCAACCATTAATGTGAGCAACAACAACAATTTCGAACATTTTCGAAAAAAAATAATAAAAACCACTAGTGAACCAACTAATTTTAAGGCGCTTTCAAACAGCGACATTCAAATTACCGTTCAAAATGAAAATGACTACAGAAAAGTCAAAAAACTAAGAATTAAAGAATGAACCCAGCAACCAAAATGGACCCAGCAACCAACTAAAAATATCGAATATCACACCTATCAGCTGAACAGTGAAAAGGCTTATAGAGTGGTTATCAGAAACCATCGTCCATTAGTCATGATGAAATTAAAGCAGACGTAGAAAAAATGGGACATAAAGTCGCAGGTGTCACCAACATATTCAAAATGGGCACAATTGATGGTGTAAAAATCAGGAAACACTTTCCATTGTTTTTCATCGATTTAAAACAAAAAGACAACAATAAAGAAGTATTCAACATCAAGAAACTTGCATACTGTACAGTTAAAATAGAGCCACCTAACAAGACAAGGGGCATTCCACAATGCACAAATTGTCAACAATTCGGACATACCAAGGGTTTTTGTTATCGTCAAACCAAATGCGTGAAATGTGCCGAAGATCACCACACAACAAAATGCAAAAAACAACCAGATAGCGAACCTTCATGTGCTCTTTGTCATCAAGAAGGACATACTGCAAATTATAAAGGATGCCCTGTATATCGGAACAAAATTAAAAGTCAACAGAATAATCGAACAAGCTTAGTACATCGATTACAAACCAAAGCAGCTAAACCTCAAACAACAATTACACCATCCAAAGTTGGATTATCTTAGGCGCAAATCACCAAATCAGCTAATGAATCAAACCAAAACAACAAACACCCAGAAGTTAATAACGAGTCTAATAACATTAAAATCATTAAAATGCTCAGTTAAATTCAACAGACACTTGGTCACTTAGCAGAAAGGGTGGCAAAACTGGAAATTAATTTCTATCCGCCAGTTAGCATATACAAAAATGATTAACTCGTTCCCACGCGTTGTAACTTGGAACGCCAATGGGCTCAACCGATGAGCCCAGGAACTGGAAATATTTCTCCATACAAACAATATAAATATTGCGCTGCTTTCAGAAACGCACTTCTCTAGCAAAAGTTTTATTAGAATAAAGGGATTCCATTCCTACTAGACAACCCATCCTAGTGAAAGAGCTAGAGGTGTTTCAGCTGTATTAATTAAAAATAATATCAAACATATGTAATCAACAAGAGGATATTCGCGAAAGCTATATGCAAGCAACGGTTATCTCAATCTGAAACTAGGTTCAAGATTTATTATTGTTCATGAAAACAAATGTGAATATCTGTCTCCAGGGGGGCCAACGTATTGGCCAACGGATGCAGGTAAAATACCAGATCTACTTGATTTCTTTATCATAAAGGGTATTTGATCCAATTACACTAAAGCCGAAGGGATTAACGACTTAAAATCTGATTACATTCCTGTACTGTTGTCACTAAGCGCTATAGTAATCAATAAACAAAAAAAGCGAAACCTTACTAATAAATTTACGGATTGGAATCTCTTCAGAGAAAAGTTAGAAGAGCTAGTTGAATTGAAAGTGAGTATCAAAAGTAATGAGGGATAGGAGCATCAAACAAAGCATTTCATTGAATACACTCGAAAGGCCGTCAGCCCCGCTAATCCAGAATTAAAGGATAAAGCGAACATAGAAGTCATATACCCTGCTGAGATCAGAGAACAAATCAAGGAAAGAAAAAAGGAAAGAAAAATATGGCATCTCACCAGAAATCCCATCGACAAAACAGCCTTCAAGTATCGGATAAGTAACAAAGTCAATAGACTAATCAAAAACTTTAAACAAGATTGCTTCGACAACTGCTTAAGCAGGCTGAGTCCAGAAATGGATAAAGACTAATCGTTATGGAAAGCCACCAGAAAATTTAAACGACCTGTAACTCGGATACCACCCATAAGTAATGCTCAAGGTAGTTGGGTTCGACAAGACAAAGAAAAAGCGGAACTCCTTTGCTCAACAACTAGCAACAGTATTTCAACCCCATGACATTCAATCCAACATTGACGTAACACCTGTTTACCTGATTTTAAAAGGGTCACGCCAATGGAAATTGCCGAAGAAATCGACAAAAATCTTAACCAAAAAAAGGCACCAGGAATTGATGAAATATCACCGGGTCTATTCAAGGAACTACCACGTAAAGCAATCATCATGATCACATACTTATTTAGTGCCTGTATGAGGTTGAAGTATGAACCCAAATGCTTCAAAACGCCCCAAATAATTATGCTGAAGAAACCAGGAAAACCAGATGAAGAAGTTACAGCTGTTTGAAAAACTACTTCTGAAACGTCTCAAGCCAATGGTAAACGTTCCTGATTTTCAATTTGGATTCAGGAGTAACCACGCCACAATAGAAGTCCATCGAATCACTACGGTGATAGAGCAACAGTTAGAAGAAAAGAAATATTGCCCCGCTGTATTTCTGGATGTATGTCAGGCCTTTGATAGGGTTTGGCACGAGGGAAAAACATTTAAGTTGAGCAAAATGTTACCACAAAATTTTTGCCAGCTGCTTGAATCATACCTCTCTGATCTCAAATTCAGAGTCATCCATGAAGAAACATGTTTTGACTTTTATCCGACGCTAGCGGGAGTTCTGCAGGTTAGCGTATTAGGACCTCTCCTCTACCTTCTCTACACTGCAGACATACCTACAACGAACAGAACATTCATCGGTACGTTTGCTGACGACACTGTTATTATGGCAATAGACGAATCTCAACAAAGGGCAGTGAAAAATCTTCAACGAACAATGAACAACGTTACTAAATGGATGATTGATTGGAAAATCGCACTTAATGAGCGTAAATCAACCCATGTGACATTTATGCACCGACCCAAAAATATCGACCAGCACATATACATCAACGGGATACAAGTGCCGCAGGCCAAATACCTTGGTCTGCATCTAGACTCAAGGCTAAACTGGAAACATCACGTGAGACAAAAAGACCATGAGTAACCGAATGAGTATCATACTTCAGGGGAACTGGACACTGGTGCAGCAAACCCACACAAGTTTATGCTTGACTTGTGTGACTAATGTCAACCTTACTAATGAATTAATTATGTTTAAGATTGTAGTAGCCATACCAATAAAGGTGATTAAAAAAAAAAAAAAAAATTTTTTTACAGGAAAGGAAATGATATTCCGTTTTATGTCAAAAAATTTGCAGAGTTTACACATTTTGTATTGCAGAAATCAGATTGAGAGATTTATTAAATTTTTCCAAATTTTCAATTTACGATCAAAGGATTTCGGATAAGGATTTCTGTAGTCTCCAATTTGTTTCTTTTTCAAGCTCATCATCATCAGTTTGATATTCGGCTTGATCTGCGAGTACTTGAAATTGGTTGTTCATTATTGCTAAGTTTCCTGCGTTGTTATTTTTATTTACGGTTTCCTTTAGCATAAGGTTTTCTTTCTTTAGCACGGCAACTTCATTGTTCAGCTGCGCGATTAATTTCTCCATTTGCTCAAATTTATTTATTAATTCCGCGTTATTTATTATAACTGTTTGTGCACTGCGCGTGGCTTCGTCAGTTGGCTTGGAACTTTTATGCTTGATGGAAGAGGTATTTTTCTCCTCATTGTTTAGTTCACACAGCAGTGTGGTGTTCCCTGGCGGTGGGGTTGATGGTGGTACTGTCTTTGGAGTACCGTCCTTCTTTCACCAAAGGGCCATTCATATATCGCTTGTTCCTGGCTTCCAGTAGTACTAAGAAAAGGATCCAGAATCTCCAGAATCCGTGGAGCAGCCCGATAAATCGAGGTGGGATTTAGAATCTAAGTTCTGACCCACCTGGAGTATGTTTTTGTTTATACCCGACATTTCATCTTTTTGTTGACTATCTGCTATACTGTTTCTCTACTACGCTGGCATTGGTTACCACAACCGTTCGAGCTACAGTACATTGCCCAGGGTGCGCCACGAGGAGGCTGTCAACTAGCACCCATTACAACTAAATGTTGTTTATTCCGACGAAACCTTCCGGAAATTAAATAAAATTCATGAATTTATTAAATTTTAAATCAATAGCAATTTAAATGTAGTATTTCGACTAAGTAATTTAGTTTTAACGATCCCAATAACGTCAGCAACTGTAGAGTACAAAGATGGTTCAGTTGGCTGAAACGAATCAAAATGTACACAAAAACTATAGCATGAATCGGGGAAGACTAAGTAATTTGGTAATAATGTCAATTGAAAAGTCGTTGTTGGTAGTTTTAAAAAGTATAGACATTTTTTATGACAACGTCATTGACGATTTTGCTTCAAAAAACTACAGTACAATTCCAAAGATTTGTATTCTTATTGAAATGGTGACACGTCCCAGGTGGTTAGGTGGAACAGAATATTTTTTTTTATATTCAGGAGTCTTGGCGGTGCATACATTCAAGTCAATCAAATGACAAGACCATTTCATATTTAGGTTCATTAGTAGAAAGGAATAGAAAGGAACCTATCCACATAATTATACATGATTGCCAATACAAATATTTTGTAATAAACATAATTGTTAATAATACTCGAACTAGCTCACGAACATCTGCTAATTGGCTGCTTTTCATAAAAAAAAATTATATTATCCTTATATAGTAAAAAAATGTTGATTTATGATTGTATAATTAAATTAATTAGTTAAAGCAAACAAAACTATATGAAAAAATTAAATCGACTATTCCATTCAACACTTATAATTGACTATTGAGTTCAACAATCTTATGAAACTCAAATTAATTTTGGTTTCACAAAATCGAATTCTCAAAATTGACAAATTTCAATTAATGTTGATTTAACTATACGCATTTGCATAGTATACGTATCTAATAAACAACAACAAAAATGTTAATGAAAATATAAATAAAAATAAATTCATCCCACCTTGAATGTATTCAAATTAATTAAAATCAAGATGACAAACACCTTAATTACATATGTTACATATTATATAGACACAGTACAGGTTATGATGTAATTCTAAAAAAATTATTTTTTAAAAATAACAACATTTCTATAATATCAGAAAATGTCTATTTATAAAATTTAAAAAAATAAAAATAATTAATTGCATAAGATCTGTGCAAAAAAAAATTGAATTCGTGATTTGCAAAAAAAGTAATTTTCTATCAGTATTTTTCTAATTTACACACGCAGTCTATCCCATTCCGGAAATGCGTTCAGTAAGGCGAAAATGAAAAAAGCATAGAAACATAAATCGATCGATCATTATAACAAGTTTCGATTTTAGCATTTTTTGACACAATTTACACATTGTACAATTATAATCGACTCGACCGGATCAAGTTTTGAATGCATTTTGTTTTTTGTTTTTTATAAATATACTTAAGTCACTTATATGTACGAGTATTATGTATTAGATAATTCCGCATGTTGTTTCCACATTTTCTATATCGGGGCGCGCGATCTAATGCGAGCGCAAAAGAAAGCAATTTGATCACATAATCGATCTTGATGTTCTGGTTTTCAATATTTTTTTTGTTACAGTGTTACTATGCAATGACGAAAATAACATTTGGTGTAATGTAAAATGTTGTTAAAAGAAAAGAATTATCATTTTATTATACGACGACGTATACTTTCTCTTCAAATATAATTCGCATTTTAAATTCGATAAACTAAAAAAAAAAATGTGTATGTGTGTGTGTGTGTGTGTATTGGTAAATTTTTCAAACTCTAAATAGTAAATACACAACACAGATGACATAACTATCTGATGTATGCACACACATTTTCTTGTGCCAATATTGGGAAATTCGCTATTTCGATTTTGACATGAACGTATATACGTACATACATATATGTATATATACAAAGTACATATAGTGGACTTGTTACATATGAGTTTTGAATGCATAAACTACATATTACTAAAAAAAAAATTGCAACCTTATAGGAGGAAAAACACAATCACGAATCGTGCGATGAAAGTTTTCCTATCTAATTGTAAGTATGGAGCTCTAAGAAAAATCAAACCACAAAACGATCTGATCTTATTCAATGATATTGAATCACAACACAATTCTTCTGTTACTTCTTCTTCTTCTTCTTAGCGTATGTATTTGTCTTTTGTTTTTATTTCGTACCTAAGATGAAAAGTATTTCCTGATTGTGATCGGCGGAAAGTATATATGATCACATATGTTTTTTATTAAATACTTCATTTTGTAATGTGATCTAGTTTTTCAACATCTTGACACTTCTTAGATACAACAACAACAACAACAACAACCGCAACAAAACTTATATTTGCGGCAATTGCGATAGAGCATGAGGAGAATATAAAAATTATGTATGCACATAATAAAATTGTAAATACCATTGGTATTAAGGCAAGTTGAATACCGGAGGTGATTACATAACACCTCCATGAGTAATTTTACTTATATTTGTTTCCTTGATCTTGATAATTAATTAATAATTATATTTATTTAATTAGAAAAATTATGAATTTTTTTGAAAGGTATATACGTTATAAAATTATGTATGCATTCATCGTATATGTTACGGCATATATGTAGGTAAGGTTAATGGTTATCCAATTTCAACATATTTTTATGATCGTTTTATGGTTTCGATATTCAATAACTCTATCGTCTAAATAGTGTATCTATACCTACTATCGAAGAAACACGTTAGAAATTCATATTTTATTTGGTGCTGAATTAATGTTTACGAGCTGCCATGAAAGACCTGCAGGTTGATATCGCAAATAAAATTGTGAGTCTAAAAATAAATTCATATTATAGACCAACAAGAAAAATTTGTTTCCACCATTTAAGACTGTGTTAAATCCACTATGCGGCTTGTGAGGCCCTTTTGAGTTTGCAAGGTACAAATTTTCCAAAATGTTGAAAAATTAAAATTTCAGTCCCAAATTTTAGCCGATCTTGCGAACCACTCACATAGTATAACACACAAAAAATTATCTAACACTGTGACAAAACCATTTTTCGTGAGTTTCACTTTGTGATTGTTTAGAAATGTTGACTAAAATTTGATATCGAGAATATTTTTTTTAATATCTGTTTTACTGTTTGAAAAGGAATAAAGTTTGGCTTAAATTTGGTAACGAGAAATATTTTTGCATTAAAAGGCAAATTTTTTTTGCAAATTTGGTGATACCACCTTTTAACACAAGTGAAAACACCAGTAAAAAAATAAATGCTACAACAGCAAATAAACTAAGTGCAATGACCATGAATAATGACATTAATTTAATTAGTGAGATGGGCCACTTAAATAAAGAAAATTTGGTGCAAATCGGAACTCGCCATCAATTTATTTAAGAGAGGCGTCAAGTAATGAACTCGTCAATATAACCGACAACACAACGGATTCAAAATTTTATATTGCCCCGTTTAAAAGAGGCAATACCAATGAAACGAAAATTCAACCTTTGGAAATTGATAGCGTAGAGGTGACCGACAGTCATGCGGCTCTCGCCGCGCAAGGTTTCCATGCCAAATCTATTTCAAACATTTTAAATCGGGAGAAGGTTTCTCAACCGATGTTTCGAATAGAATTAGACCCAGATGAGAAAAACAACGGAAACCACAGTATATATAACTTGAGATATTTACTGCATCGCAAAATTACTGTAGAGGAACCTAAAAAGCGAACCGGACCAGCACAATGAATCAAGTGCCAAGAATACGGCCACACAAAAGCTTATTGCACGTTGAGTGAAGTTTGCGTTACCTATGGCGAACTTCATGATACAAAAAAATGTGATAAGACGAGAAATGATCCATCAGTAAAACGCTGTAGTAATTGCGGTGAACATCATATTAATGAACATCAGTATATCTGGATTTAAAGTGTAAGTCCAATCAAAAGACGCAACCGTAAACAAACTGACCGAAACGATCTAAAGTCTCATGATGATGATGATGGAAAGAAAAATGAGCATGATGATGCAAAATATGAACATACTAATGCAACTTATCGTCAAAAGCCAAAAATAACGCTCCTAAAGATAGCTGTATGGAATGCGAACGGTCTTTCACAGCACAAAGCTGAGGTTCAGACCTTTCTTGTCGATCAAAATATAGACATCATGTTAATATCAGAAACACACTTTACAAAAAATACCTTTTTTAAAATCAACGGATATTCAGTTTATGACACAAAACATCCAGATGGACGAGCACACGGCGGCACTGCGGTCTTGATCAAACGAACAATAAAGCATTATGAACTCAACAATCAACTAATATCTGCCTAGATGAATGGTCTGGAAATTGTGTAATATTATTTTAATCAGCTGGGCATTAAATTTCTCGCAGGGGGTGACTACAATGCTAAACATCTGCAATGGAGTTCGAGATTAACAACACCTAAAGGAAAGCAACTATATATGAAGCAATGAATGAAAAAAATCTAAATTGTTTATCATCTGAACACTTATCATCAAAATCTAGATTATTTATCATCTGACTTACTGGCCATCAGATAGAAATAAAATACCTGATTTAATAGATTTCTGTATAACAAAAGGAATTACACGCACCAATGCTCAGATAGAAGATTGCTATGACTTATCATCCGATCACTCACCAATAATAATAACTCTGCTTTAACCAGAGCTTTAAAACTACCTCAACGTCTAACAAATAAATTAACTAATTGGGCTGTATATAGAAATTTAGTTGAACAAAATTGCCAATTGAATATCCAACTTTGCACCCCGGAAGATATTTATGCGGCGGCGGATGACATTGGGCCAGAAGTGACGTTTAAAAAGCTACTGCTTTCTCTAACTACTTGTAAACAGTATTCACACCAAACGAAAAAACTAGCAACAGTGACCTACCAAAGTTTACTGAGGACCCTTCGAAACCAATTCCTTTAAAATTTAAGTGGAAAAAAGTTAAAAATTGCATAAACCCAAAGACAGCTCCCGGACACGATTTTATTACCGGAAAAATGATCAGAGAATTACCTGATATCTGTAAAACGGCGTTTTCATAATTAAAATCCTTCATATACAAATGTTTGTTGATCGAACCAAGCACTCGCTCATAGTAAAACAAACGAAAAATTGCCTAGCGCTAATGAATTCTCAATTTTTCACTATATGTACTTGGTTCGGTCGACAAAAATTTGCTATTGATTACAAAATCGTTTCAAACAACAGCTTAGTTCGAGAATTATATAGAATACGGAATCAAGAGCAATTTTACAAGGTAACTGAGTTTTTTGTTTTTGTTTTTAAAGTTTTTTGAATTCTGCAATTATTACAGATTTAAACTTTAAACTTTTTGAAGAAACCATGTTTGTATTTTCCTTATTGCCATTGGCTTTGTTCTTGAAGCTTTCCTGCGCCTAGGGAAATCGGAAGATGTTTTCAAATCTTACAAACTAATTAAACAATAGGTTATTAAGAGGATAGCTAGATCAAAACGGACTGATGTTTAAAGAGGCTCATATCTCTGAGCCTTAATAAATCCCTGGCTAATACATTGAGAATTTTGGGTGTTGTCCTAATTTTGAATGGTCCTTTTATTGTATTGAGTTTGAATATTTTCCGATTGACCATCTACATTTTTGCATATTTTAAATTGATTTATTGGTGGTTTTTTATTTCTTTGTCAACCTTCTATCTAGATGTAAGCCATTGTATTTTAATGCGATGTGTACCGATTTACGCTCATTGGCCTTAAATCTTTATTTATTTAACCACTCTACTATTTCGCATTTAAATGTTCTTGCAAATTTTTTGAAGATATATTGTGGCATTTTGGTTGAAAGCTAATATTGCGGTATGTTGAAATGTTTACTTAATTTTATGTTGAGTTGCGTATAAACTGGTTGATGCACTGTAATATATTATCAAACCATCAGATTTTATGTAAAAGTCTTTTATGCCAATTTTTATCAAAAGCTTGAGCAATGTCTAAAAATGCTGCTCTTTTTTAAAGAATTGGCATGGTATTTTTTCGAATTGGTTTAAGAGTGTTGGTAGTGCTTTTTATATGTTCCTTGTAACATTTTTTTATTGCGCCATTTATATTTAATAACTGCTTCATTAGGTAGGTAGTTGTTCTAATTCTGGGGTTTTAATTTGATCGGTGCGTGTAAATACGTTACTCAGAATGTTATTTGGTGAACATGCAGACCATATCTGCATCGTCTCTTGCCCAGTTTTCGTCAGGGAGTCATGAAATTATTGGTCTTTTCAACTTACTTGTGGCTTTCTACAATCAGTAATCTGTTACTATCAGACCACTAAGATAGTTTTGGGCCCATTCATCACGTTCTTCTAATAAAACCATAAAATTCGGTTTAACAGTTTTAAATTTAATTATACGAACCACGTAGCTCGTCCTAGCTATGTTGTGAAGTGTAACAATGCATTTTGTTGTAATAATAATAATAATAAACAGTTTTAAAGGCCATTACTGGCCCCTTACTGAATCAACAATTTGGCTCCAACGGTTTCGATCCCGAGCATGGTTTTCATACTGTCTAAGACAATCTGAAGAGGCCAAGTCGTTCTCTACATCGTGGAGCCATCGTCGCCTGCAACGACCTCTGCGCCTACCATATATGGTGACTCTCCGCACGCAGAACGTGCCCGAGCCAGCGTACTCGCTGAGATCTTATTGCATGTACAATATCGGGAATCTTCATCAGATCTCTGATCTCGATATTGTACAGAGGTATAAACCAGCGCCCAACTTTCAGGTCCAAACATAACAACGGGCATGATCAACGCTTTGTAAAGTTTCAGCTTCACGGCACTTGATAAGTGTTTAGATTTTAGCAGTGGCCTTAGAGGATACAAAGAACGACTGCCAGCTGCCAGCCGCACTTTAATATCCTCACCCACACTGTTATCGTGAGTGATAAGAGAACCCAAATATTTGAACCTCAATCTGGTGAGCCATTGCCCCTTAAACCAGAGATCAGGTATTTCGTTTTGGACTCATTGATCTGAAGTCCAACTGAAGCTGAAAACTCTACAAGCGGATCAAGTATTTCCTTCACTCCGTTGCTATTCAGTCCAATCACGCATATGTCATCTGCATATGCAAGCACCTGGTTGGACTGGCGATATAAGATGTTGCGCTAAGGTGTTTCAGTTTTACGAAAGATGTACTCCAACATGAGATTAAAGAGTATCGGGGACAGAGCATCTCCCTGCCGAACACCCGAGTTAACTACAAAAATTGTCGATAGCCTGTTCTCAACTTTAACACAGCATTGAGGCTGCGTCAGTGTCATCCTACATAGTCGTACCAATTTTGTTGGCATTCCTAGGTATTCCAGGGCAGACCACAAACTCTCTCGATTGATCGAGTCTAAGGCATATCGCGGCCACTTTCCATTCGTCAGGCATAACTTCGGTTCGCCTTACTAATCGAATAAGGTCGAAAAGACAGTTCCACAAAGTATCCCCTCCGAATATCAAGAGCTCCGAATTAATGCAGTTCATTCCAGGTGAGCGGTTTCGTTGCAATCTCTGCAGGCATGACTTTAGCGAATTCCTCATGGGATGGCTCCTCAGTGCAAATCTCCGCAGTCTGTATTCGAGGTGGCTTAACAACAGTCTGTGACGCATGATGGACATCAAGCAGATCAGTAAAGTGTCCACTCCATGCGTCAAGTACTGCGTCGATGTTGACACAGAGGTTTCCATCCCAGTCCCGAATGGCGGTTGACGTAGGCCTGAAAGTATGGTGCAGTCCAGTAATTCCTTTAAAGACATTACGCGAACTGCGCTCATTGCTGAGTTGTTGTACCTTCAGAACCTCGGCCTTCCACCATTCTCGCTTCTTCCATCTACAAATCCGCTTAGCTGCCCTTCTTGCAAGAGCAGCCTTGTTTTTCCTCGCGATTATGAGACGTTGTTGCACTTCATTATGGGATATATTTTGTTGCTCAACTGCAAGACGACACTCATCATCAATCATTCTTGGATCTGACTTTCACTATACCTAAAGTCTGTTGAGCAGCACTGACAACCGAAGTTTTCAGTACCTCCCAGACGCATTTTGTTATACAAATTTATTATATCCGTTACACAATTTATTATATCCGTGGTTTGATTCTGTTGGCCGGTAGGTACTAACGGATACGTGATCTAGTTTTTCGATTTGCTACAGTTTTTCACCTTCAGTTATTAATCTTCTACTCCATTGAAGATGTTTGGTATTATAGTAACCTGTTACGGGGAATTTGTCACCCAGATTTATGATGTATCTTATAAACTGCCGCCTTTTAATTGTATATTTTGGTAGACAATAAACCGCAGATATGGCCCGTCTATAGGCATTTTTTCCGAATCAAAGTTCTTAATAAAAAAATAAAGATTCCATGTTGTTCGCCATGCAAGAATACAAGAATTTTATCTTCACTCGTTCCAAGTTTAGACCGAACTAGCAAAAATTTACGACATCTTGAAGTTATATCAGAATTTCATTTCAGGAAAATTAAAAACTACTTTAGATAACACGAGTGTGGAAACTCATCGCAGACTGTCCAAACATATTTAATTCATACGTTGGTCAATTTCATGGTTTTATACATTCAATTCTCATCTTGATTTTGTATCGGACTCTATTAGCTACAACTGGGCCACCAATACCATACCACCATAAAATTCTGAGGTAATTTCAAGACGATAAATTTACTACTGCGCAATTGCTTATTTAGACATATAAAAATCTAAGTTAACATTTGATAAATTGGATTCGATTTTAGAAGCTGACAACAAAAAATAATATCAGACAAACAAGGTTCCATACCTAAACTAAAGTTCTTGAGAATTATTTATTCTATATATTCTTTCATTAACATCAATTTCTTTCGTCATGACACTAATTTCACACCTATTAAAAGCTATAATTGTTATTCAAAAATATACAGCTTCCTGAAATTCTAGCACTCGAGGTTAATAAATTCTAAATTCTAGTATAAACACAAACAAAATTTAAATATTATTTTAGATATAGAGTTTGTATATATACGGTTCCATTCACATGATTTCAAAATTATACAACCAAAGTTCCTCCCTCTCAATCTATGGTATATGTATACGTCTCTAAATATTCTTATTTCATCGCCTATAAATAATATTTTATTAAAAGATATGCGGTTTTAGTTTATCCAATTTTACAACTTATCGCTATCATCATATCTGCGCTGTATGTCAAACAACAAAGTTATAAAAAAAAATTTGCAATTTATAAATTCATAAGAAAATTGAATTAAATTCCAAGGTTTGGCATAATTACCTTTTGATGAATTCATTTTGTATTTTATATTTTGTATACATTATCTACCTCCTACAAAACAACAAACAACAAATTGAAAAAAAAAATAAAAATTATATATTTTGATTAATCACCATGACAAGAATTCTTATGATACACGACGAAGACGAAGATTTCCTCATTATTTATGTATGTATGTCTGTATGTATACGTTTGATTTGAATGAAGAAGAATATTTAAAAATAAAAGTGACGTTGAAGCCCACCACCGTCGCATAACCGCATGCAATCAATCTATATAGTATTCTGCTGAAGCATGTTGAAAATTTCTTTTCAGAATCCTTCAAAAGTATTCGATGTTACATGGATGAATGGTTAGTGTTTTAGAAAGGAACAAACTACTAAGTCCATATTATATATATACATATATCCATATAGGTATATATCTATCCGCATCTGATTATGATAATGTGATGATGAATCCAGATCACGATTTTTCGTTTCATTTTAAAATAATAATTTATTGAATTACAAAATTTGTTATGTTGTTAATTTAAAATAAAATAAAAAAATTGCCTCATAATAATGGTTACTAACAATAATAAAATTAATAGACGTTCATCATGTCTAATCAATTGGGGGTATAAACGAATTGATTTTTAAATAGACGATGTGCTGCATTAGACGATGTATATACCTATATATACTACATAAATATTGAAATCGTTGAAAATTTTAATTCATGATTCATGTTTTAAGTATATACGAGTATATATATGAAATACGAACAAGGTGAATTTATTGAACTTAAGTACAAGTTGCATATTGTTTTATTGTTCGGTGTCGACAGCTGGTAGTAAAATTTCGATGGTGCACCGGAAATCAGTATTTTGGGATGTTTGGAATTGTTTGGAATAGGGATGACTTTGGTTTCATCTTGGTGTACGATAATTTTGGATTTAAATATTTATGTTTCATTTTATGTATGATTATCCAATCATTAAGGCAGGATTTAAAAGTAGGCTAGACCATATATAAATATTGATGAGCACACGCAATCACGTATTTCCAAGAATTGTTCAAAATTTAATATTTTTTATAAAAAATTTATTCAAAATTTGGAATATCAAAGTGTGCTGCTTTAGAATTAAATAAAGTTTTAAATAGTTGATAACTGCCACAGAGTCTCGAGTTAGGTACTTCCATTATTGTAAACATCATAACGGTAACTATTTCGTATTTGAAAGAATGTAGTAACTACTATAATACCATAACTTTAAAACAAATTTCAAAATTTGACCAAATTTATGAATTTGTAAGAGTTTAAAAATTTGCCAATCTAACAAACATCTATATCAGAATCCAAATTTAATTCTTACTGAATTCATACAAATGTAGCAATTCACATTTAAAATCAGTCAGAATTTGACCAAATTTCTAAATTTATACGAGTAAAAAATTCTGTCGAAATTTTTAAAGATTTGGCACCCTCAAACAAGAACTTGTTAGAATTCGAGGCATTTACAAAATTTTATGAAATTGAATGAGATATTTCACAATTTAATTTAATTTCTGATTTTGAATAAACTCGGATTTTTTTATATAAATTATTCAAATAACAATTTAGAATTTGATAAAATTTAAAATTTTAGAGCTCAAATTCTTGCGAGATTTTTAAAAAACTCCGGAATTTGACCAAATTTATAATTTTGTAAGTCCAAAACTTAAAAATTTCAGAATTCCAAATTCTTACAAAATTATTAAAAATTTGGCGAACTCACAAACAAACATCTGTCAGAATTCGAAGGCATTTTAAGAATTTAAAACAAAATATACTTCAGAATTAAACCAAATTTCTAAAAATTTCTTAGAGTACAGAAATCTTACCGAATTCTCAAAATATAGCAAATACACAATTTGAATTTGACCAAATTTCTGAGTTCAAAATTCTGTCGGAATTTTTAAAAATTTGGCACTCACGAGCATAAAATTGTCAGAGCTCGAAGGGATTTAGAAAGTTTAATAAACCATTTCCGATTTTAATTAAATTTCTGATTTTGAATAAACTCGGATTTTTTTATATAAATTATTCAAATAACAATTTAGAATTTGATAAAATTTAAAATTTTAGAGGTCAAATTCTTGCAAGATTTTTAAAAAACTCCGGAATTTGACCAAATTTATAATTTTGTAAGTCCAAAACTTAAAAATTTCAGAATTCCATATTCTTACAAAATTATTAAAAATTTGGCGAACTCACAAACAAACATCTGTCAGAATTCGAAGGCATTTTCAGAATTTAAAACAAAATATACTTCAGAATTAAACCAAATTTCTAAAAATTTCTTAGAGTACAGAATTCTTACCGAATTCTCAAAATTAGAATTACATAGTCGGAATTTGACAAAATTTCTGGGTTCAAAATTCTGTCGGAATTTTTTAAAAATTAGGCACTCACGAGCATAAAATTGTCAGAGCTCGAAGGGATTTAGAAAGTTTAATAAAACATTTCCGATTTTAATTAAATTTCTAATTGCGCGTAATTTCGGATTTTGGTTATAAACATTTTGGCAAATAACATAAATATCAATTTACAATATAATAAAATTTCGAAGGCATTTTCATTTCGAAGAATTCGAAGGCATTTTCATTCAATATCAATTTTATAAGACATGTTAGAATATAACTAAATTTCTGAAAAATTCCTTGAATTTAATAAAATTTTAATTTTCATAGTTCAGAATTCTTACAGAATTCTCAAAAATGTAGTAAGTAGTATTCACAAACAGAAATCATGTCGAGATTGGACCAGATTTCTAAATTTGTAAGAGTTCTGTAAGAAATTTATGTCGGAGTTTTGAAAAATTTGGCTCACAAACAAAAATGTTTCAAACGACATTTCAAAATTTAATTAAATATCTGATTTTGTATAAATCCGGATTTTGTTTTATAAATGATTAAAATAAAAATTTAGAATTTAATAAAATTTAAAATTTCAGAGCTCAACATTCATGCGATGTCTTTTAAAATTTAATAAACTTATAAACAAAAATCTATCAGAACTCGAAGGCATTTAAAAATTTTAATAAGATATTTCAGAGTTTGCTTACTTTTAAAAATTTCCTAATTTCCTATTTGAAGTTCTAACTTTTCATAATTTTAGGAATCTCCCAAACCAAGGTTAACCAAATTTTTAAAATCTCAAAGAATTTAGTAAAATTAAAAATTTCAGAATTCTAAATTCCTATGAAAATATTAAAAATTTGGTGAACCCACATAAAAAAATCTGCCAGAATTCGAAGGCATTTTGAATTTGAAAAATTCGAAATTTGATTGACAAAATTCCCAAATACAATACATAATAATGGAATTTAATAAAATTTAAAATTTCCGAGTTCGTATTTTTTTTTACAATTTTTCAATTTTTAAAATACTATTGATTGGACCTTTTGCCGGATTAACTGCATGTTGGGGGTTGTAACGATCGCCCGGTTGCTCCAAGTTTTAATAGTTTAATACTCCTGATCGATTATTTTTATTATTATTTCCATACACCTACACATTGGCTCGATTCGAGAAAATAGGGGAAAACGAACGGGGTGATCTCGATCACAAATCTTTGGGTGGGATATTCTTTTGTATTCTTTGGTTATTTGTATTTTATATTCCTAATATGATCTATAGTATCTTATATTCCTAATTTAATATTTTTTGTGTTAATAATTATAATGTTGAAAAAGGGTGAACTTTGCCTTCCTTATTACCGAAATAAATAAGTCTCGCAAATTAAAATAACAGGGCATAAATAAAAACTATAAGTGTAAATGTGGTCGCTCTATAAATATCTAAAAAAAAAAAATTAAAAACCTAAAATACCTGTAATTCAAACAAGTACATATCTACTCATATATTGTATGTGATAATATAGAAAATAATTATTAGTGAGATGACCTCAGGTATAAGCGATAGTGTTGAGTTATGTTTCAAGTGCTATTTGAACTTGGTAGAAATCAAAATAACTGAAACATAATCAAAATCATGCAATCTAGTGAAAACACAAAGTTACGTATACAAAGTTCAGTCTACGTTTGAAATTATCTTTGTTTGAACAAAAATGATACAAATGGTCAAGTTTATTAAAATTCTTGGACATCAATTCACTGGTTCATTTTTTTAAATTTATTTCAGAATATAAGGCGCATCAATTTGATAGAATATAAGGCGCATCAATTTGATCGAGTAGCAGATTAAGAACACTTTATCAACTGACGCCTCTTTTCCGCAATGTTGTCATGTTATAGTTCTTACATCCAGTTAAAAGTGCTGGTAATCGCTGTAGGTTAACGTGGTATGGTAAACCATGATCACACGCAAACCCATCTTTCCATGTCAAGTAGCGTATGGGTTTCTTTTGAATCGTTTCGATGTTCTGGATGTGTTCCTCGTAACACGGACTCCAAAATCCAAAATATCGCCTGTCCATCGTTTAATAAAACCGAGCATATAGGATTAGCTCTAGCGACGCATATCTCGAAGTGCTTTATAAAGATTTATACTTATCAATGTTGAATATATGTAAGTGAATTAGGCTCACACCAAATTACTAGTTTGTCGATATCCTCCTGCAGTTTCTCGGTATCCTCGAGTGTTTCGATGGTTCTGTAGATTTTCAGGTCATCAGTGAACATTATGATTTTGTATTGTTGTATCACTTCAGTAGTGCCATTAATAAAAGTGATAAAAATCCATGGACCAACATGGGAGCCTTGTGGAATTACTTAAGTATGATTTAAACCAAGCAACGAATTGGCTGGAAAGCCCAAACTTATAAATGTGTTCCAAAGTTTTACATTGACTGACGGAATCGAAGGCTATTGCAAAGTCGGTGTAGATCACGTCAACTTGCTTGTGGTTCTCTATTTCTTTAATCGAATAGCTGCTAAATTCGATAAGGTCGGTCGATCTTGATCTTTTGGGCAAAAATTCATGTTGACTCAGAGACATAAACCATGGTACTAAATCTTTGAATGACCTGCATACTACCAGTTCAAATAATTTTGGTATTGAAGATATAGAGATATCACTTCTTGTTCCATATCCGAACCACATCCTTCTCCAAAACCATTCAATGCACGCTGAATGTACTCGGGCTCGATGTGTTTACCCCACACATATATTGATGCACTATAATCAGTAATAGTTGGACCCCTGGAGTTATCTATATCTACTGGTTTATATACTGACTGGAAGAACTTAGGAAATATATTGGATGTGATCAGCGGATTGCAGGGTTCTTTAAATGTTATCCAGGCTGTGTGGCACCAAAAATTTCGCGTTTGGTTGCATAAGAGCCCCAATAGTGTTTGGGATCTCTTTTTATGTTCTCCTTTAAGTCGCTATTATAGCATTTTAATTCATAAGTTTATCATAAGCAATTCATCGCAAGCAATTTACAATTACCATTTCAAAACACGATAAACAATAACAAAACAGCGCTGGTTATCACGATAATGATCTGAGATTTGGACTACTTGATGAGGATTAGGCTATCTCTTGATCGATTTTAATAAATCTCAACATATTGGAAGAAAATGTGATTTTAAATAAACTTTTGAATAAAGTTCTGGATGACCAATTTTGATGAGACTGAGAACGGCAATGGGATTATACTGAAAATTAACTGAGCTAGTTCTTAACCGATTCCAATAAAATCCGATATGTTCGATTGAAATGGGATTATAAATTGTTTTTGGAATAAAGTTCTAGAATATTATTAATTGTATGGGGAATAATAAATTATTTTTGTATCCTATTGTGGAATATGGCCTGGAAACTGGACAGAAACTAGGCTATTTCTGTAAAAGTTAAATTAAGGTAAATTTAATTTAACTTAAAAATATGCTGTTTTTTTCAATTCAAGGCAAATCTCTCCCAGGTAATATGTATTATATTATGTTAATTTTAAGGACATATTTTGTTACAAAAAGAACTGAAGAGTGAAAAAATTTAATCTTAATCAGTGAAGACCGTAAACTATTCTATGCTCATATTCCAAAACATATCTCAATAATCATGTTATAATTTTCATTTCAACCGAACATGTCGATGTACATCATAATCGGTTAACGAATAATCTCAAAACTCTTTTTTAACTCCTGTTTCTATCGAACAGATATAGTTTCGTCATAATCGCCCGAGAAATGGATTAGCCCTATTCTAATTGGCCATATTCATGAATTGTATTCAAAAAATATTTAATCCCAATTTTTTCAAATCAAAAATCCTATTTATATCCAACATGTCGAGTTCCATAATAGTCAAGAAAGAACCTTCCGTGGCCCAGTTTCCCTCCAATATGTCAAATTTGATAATAATTGCCGCGCTGAATTGCCATCACGATTCGCAATGAATTACTGCCACGATGAATTATTATCACGTTACTTAAACTTTACTGGTGAATCGTGTTAACAAATGAAAGTCAAAATACGTTTCTGTAGCCAGTCTTTTATGAACACATTCGACGCTACTGTGGAGAATGACACAAAAAACTGGCAAAGACCATGAGTCGACCAGAGTAAATCGCTTACCATCTTAAATATTTTTGTAAATGTATCTTAGTTGAAGGGGTTATATTTAGCGGGAGCGCATTATCACTATTTTTGGCAAGATATATATTTTGACCTGCTAACCTGTTAAAAAATCCAATTTCACGTACGTATTAAATTTTAGTTTAGTTTTACAGAGTCATACAGCAGTCTGGTACGTTAACTGGACAAAGTTCTGTTTATCTGAACGATTTGATATTTTAATAGCTCGGTAGCTCATTGGCTTCCTGAATTCGAATTCGTCTTACCGTCAGAGATCTCCGAATTAATTTTAATGTATGTAAGTTATAATCATCTTGTAATTTTTTTTATCATAATTGTGCCAGGTTTCCGATTTTCATTAGCCGTTCTGTCTACACTGAAACCATCTATATACTATAATTTTAAAACACTTTATATCGTTGTTTTGCATTGATCCTAAAGAAATTTGGTCACTGTAGTTTAAAACTAATTCACAAAATCACCCTGTCGACACGTTGACGTAGAAAATAATAGAAGACGCGTAAACGCTGATCCCTGATTATATTCTGAATTTAAAGCCATGTAGTTATTTGGTATGTATTTCAATTCTGTTTACAATTAATTGCAACTAATGTCTGAAAAGTGCTCTCATTGCTTCCACGCAATCTTTGAAAAAATTCTCCCGTACTTCAGAAAAATGTTTCTTCAAATTTGATTTGTTTGAGTTTATCGAATAACGCTAAACTCAAACCGGTGACAGTTTCATGGCAATAAAATAATAATTTATTAAAAATATTTAACAAAATACTAAAATTTAAAAATGAATTCGATTCGATTCGTCTTAAAGCCCGCGGATATTCAAACCAGATTTAAAAAATTAACGTGATGAGTGAATGTACTATGAAATTTACAGACGTGTGGATGCTTCTCATTAAATCAAATTAATATAATCAAAAATATAATCAACAATAAATCATTGCGATAACTATATACTGAAATGAAGGCTAAAGCTATAAATATATACGAGTATATAGCAAATTCGAAACTACTAACTATACAACATTCTACCAATGTCTTTAAAATTTGTGTGAAAATTTCACAAAACAAAACAATAAAACTTTGTTAATTAATATCTTAAATTTATTTCAGTAGGAGGTGTCTGACAAGTATATCATTACAATATATATGTATGTATACGTACTTAGATAATAAAAAAAAATCAACAACAATTTTTATACCATTTCATTGGAAATTTATTTTATGATGAAGCTTGAATTTAAGGTTAATCAACCAACCTTGAAGAACTTTATAAGATTGCGCTTGTGTTGTTTTATTCTTATGTTGCCATATAAAACCACAACCGCTAAAATAAAAATTTGTGTACATATACATATGTATATACAGCATACATACAGACATAAATAAATAATTTTCCATTAAACAATACATATAATATTCATGGAAATAATAAATTTATAAATTTTATGTTCAATTTTCATTAAATCAATACAAATAAAAAAAAAATAAGGTCATTAAGTTCATCACCAATAATCGCAAAATTAAAATATTTTTAATGTATAACATAATAATTTTACTAAATTTTATTTATTATGTTAATATGCTCTCAGTTTGGTATATCACGATATAAAATAAATAACAATAATAATAAAATAAAATATTAAAAATAATTATTGTTTTAATAATAAAAAATAATACATAATTTGTTTTAGTTATGTACACAATGTATGAATAATAATGATAATCATCAATCTTATAATTAAATAGTACACGCAGGCACTTTATACATATAATTAAAAACAATTAAAATGACATTTTATTTATTTATATTGCTTGATTCGATTTTTTTTGTTCTTGACATTGGCTTAATTTATAGTTTTTATTGTTAAACTCTTTTGCGCTGTGTGATTTAAATTTTATATTTGGAACTATACTACATAATATAGCACCATACATACATACATACGATCAAGGTTTTTATGCGCGTTTAAATAGCGTGACTTAATAATATAACAAGGCTGCGAAACATCTTTTTCGATAGTTTTTCTCCGGTCGTTGTATACCTATGTACGCAAATAAAAATTATTTGAGCATATAATTTAGATAAATTTTACATTTTTTTCAGCAGATGCTTCCCCGAGGTTATGTTTACTAATGTAATAGTTAAACCCAAGCGTCAAAGCGATCTTGGCATTAACAATACGGTTAAGTTTAATTTAATTATAGCGTTTCGAGTGGAAAATTTTAGTTGCCTTAATAACCTTTGCATGTATACATACTTAACAGATAATTTGACATTTTACGAGGGTAACTATCATATACATAAGTATACATTTATGCTTCAAACTATGGAGCATGAAGGCATGTCGATCATTACCATTGCCAAGGAAGAATTCAACTTATTGATGTTTAAAAATTGAATTACATGCTAGTATAAAGTATATATAATTGGTGTTATGTAGTTGGTTGATAATTAAAATCTAATTCCTCAAATTATATGTCAACTGTATGGCATTCCGAAAACTCTTATCTCGGACAATAGACCGCATTTTCTTTCGCATGAATTTAAAAAATTTCTAGAAGAAAATGAAGTCAGGCGCTATAAAAATGCGCGCTATCATCCTCAAAATAACTCGGCGGAGAGAGTTAATCACGTAATTATGGCACCAATTCGATTTTAGCTTAAAGACAGCTATGTACATAGAATTGGTTGGGGGCTCCGGACTGCAAAGCACGAGTTCACTGGTTTCACTCCGCATTTTCATAACTTTGGTCGAGTTATGATCATTATGGAGACGACTTTAGAAGTGCATCCAATAGCAAATATTTCTCAAATTCAGATGAAATAAACATTCCAGGGAGAGTAAATTATTGTTTAGAAAAACTTCAAGAAAAATCGCACCAAAAATGTTTACACTAATGGAAAACTCTCCATTGCACTCAAAAAAATAAATCTGTTTTTTTTACAAATATTAAAGCGTAAAAAGAAAATTGTTAATTTAAGAAAAAATTTGTTAAGTTAACACCTGCTTTGTAATGTTTTTCGTTGTAAATTTTACAAAGCATTTCTCAATCGAACAAATTTCAATTTGTAATAATGATTGCAATACAAATTAAAATTTACTATTTTTTACAGTTTGTGTATAAAACTAAAGAACCATAGTTTGTTTTTTTCACTTTACAAATTAATATTTTTTCTCAAATTAGTTTTGGTTTTTGTTGTCAAATTCACTTGTAAAACTTTTATATAATTCTAGTTGAAAAATTAACCGAGTACCTCATTTTCTAAACCAAACATATCTATCTAAATTAAAATTGCGAAATTTCAAGTGCGGCTTGGCCATAATTCATCGTAAACAAGCGGTATTTTTTTGAGTTAGGTTTTTCTACTGTGACTGACTGTTTTGTCATTTTTTGCTTGTTTCGAGGCTATAGATTATAAATGATATGAATTAAATGTTAATGCTTGACAAATACTATATATACATAGAATGCTAATAGTAAAAACCTTTCACTTTAGGCTAGAAAAATCCACCCAACTATAAGTAACGTATACGTTTTAAGTGTCTTTTATCCTATATTTGGGAAACAGACGATAGTTCACATTAAATAAGACGAAGAATGCCTAACCAAATATTTTTGCTGAGGTGTTTCAGTTTTACGAAAGATGTACTCCAACATGAGCTTATAGAGTATTGGGAACAGAGCATCTCCCTGCCACGAACAAAAATTCATTGATAGCCTGTTCTCAACTTTAACACAGCATTGAGACTGTGTCACTGTCATTCTACACAATCATATCATTTTTGTTGGCATCCCTAGATATTCCAGCATAGACCACAAATTCTCTCGATTGATCGAGTCATAGACTGCCGGAAATCCAGGAACACCTGATGTACGGGAATGGAAGTCTCATAATATTTAAATTAGAATCATCCGCAGCGAAAACACCTGATCAGTGACTGATCGATTCGGACGAAATCTTCCTTGATAGTCACCAACTAGGCCCTCCGCTAGAGGGGTAATTCTATTCAATATCATGTAGGAGACAAAATTTAGAAGATATAGCTTGGGAGATAAATTTTCAATTATCTGACGCGTCCAAAAATGTTCCCTCCAAGTTAGCAAAACAAATTAAATGCAAAATTAAAAAGCAAATTGTTTGTAATGTTTATATTTTAGAAGACATGAATGAAAAAGAATTGGGATTTTTCCACACCACAGATTTTGCACATGCGGTTGAAAGTTAAAAAATACTTTTGGATTATGAGTTTCATTAATTTAAAATTTTCATAAGAGAAAAATACAATAAAATAAAAGGTTGAATATTTTGATTAATCCTTAACTAAACACCAGATTATTACAGGGTTCAGTTTATTTATACCGTATATCGTTTTTAAGTTTCATTCTATATCAAAGAGATGTACGAGGGGATAAACGATGTATCTGTATTATTCATAATTTTTCTTTGTTGATAAACATTTGTCCTTGTGTCCGATATTTTGGGAATTATAGTACAGTAAATTCTTGATATAAGCAATTGGTATTAAGTTGCGATTTTTCCGCCAGCCAGAACTACTATTTTTCAGGAGAAAAATTATCTTGTGCAGATGAAGCAATATAATTAAGAATTTTCAAGAGGTATTCACAAGACAAATGGAAGTGTTACTGTTAGTTCCGGAACAAATTGATTTTGCAGACGAAACTGCTTTAGTATATAAAAATTTGGATAATCTGACATTGGTTACAGTCAATGGAAAAACCGCACCGAAAAGGAAAAATTCAAAAGAGTGACGATAATGCCCTGCTACAATACAACAGAATCACATAACCTGACTTTAACGATGATTGGAAAATCGGAAAAACAGAGACCATTGGAAAAATTGGTATAACATGCTTTATTATAAGGCATCCAAAAATTCATGGCAAACGACATCACTATTTAAGAATTGGTTTTTCGACCAATTTGTTCCAAGCGTACGACTTCATTAAAAAGAAAAAAACTTACCAGAAAAAGCAATTTTACTGATCAATAATTGTGCGGCTCATGGAACAGAGACGATGCTATGACGGATGATGGAAATTTTAAAGTAATATTTTTGCCTACTAATACCAATGCAAAGTATGAAACTGCGGTATCGAAAGAATGTATTACTAGATCTTGCAAGCAAACCAGGAAGTGATACAATTACTGAATTGAGATCAAATTACACAATCTTTTAATAATGTAATTGAATGGTCAGAAAATGAAAGCCTTCCGATGAATGATATTTTGAATTTAAGAAGAATTCGCAACAACGCTGGGATTAGAAGATTAATTATTTAACCTAAATAAGCTTTTTAAATAAAATCTTTTTAAACTATAGTCATTTTGGTTTTAATTTAGAGCATCAAATTCTGGAAAATAATTCCAATTTTCGTTTAAAGGTACTTTTTTCGTTACAGGCTAATTTAATAAAAAAATTGATTCAGCTATGGTCGCTTATATCAATAATTTGCTGTATAATTCTCGATCGTTTTTTGTTTTGTTTATTACACTAAATTTACCTATTTGTGAACTCTTTGAGTTTATTACGACCACGCTTCGGAATAATGCAAGAAATCCCTATCCTCATTTTTTTAAAATGTGTAATTTGTCAGAAAATCAAGGTCATTAAAAACCACTCAAAATCACCAACAGAAAATTAAATTCCTCTATAATTATTGCGTAAAGTGATTTTCTCGACACAAATGATCTCAAATTTATATTTTATCATCAACATGATAGTTTTGTATAAAGTACAGTATAACATGGCGCAAAGCTTGTGCAAAATTTGGGTACAGAAATTCTTAAACTTTATAATTATAAAATTAAAATCCAAATTCCACTGTCGAAATTTTGAATCATCTCGAATTTATACAATAAAATTTATTTGAACAAACAAAAATAAAATTCTCATAAATTTTCATTTGATCATCCAGGGGATAAATGATAATAAATTAATTTCTAATCCTATTCACGCTTTTAGTCATGAATTTGGGAAAATGGCAATTAATGTTGCTCATTCAATATTCACAAATTAATAGTAAATTTTAATGTAAGACTATTCGTTCATTTGCATCTGGACTTCAAATTAAAAACGACTCAACGAAATTCGTTTCAAAAACTCTTACTTTACATTTTTCAACAACTCAATCAAGACTGCGCAATCCAACATCCAGAATTTTCAAAATTTAAACTATCAAATTAAGAAATTTAATTTTATACAATTCTGAATATTTTGGTCATTGAAATATCGGAAGGGTTGATTCTTTTTAGAAACCAAGTTTTTGGGCCGTTTTGAATTCAAAATTGTGATTTGAATGTAATTAAATTTTAAAATTCTTAATATTCAAATCGTTATAATAATGGACAATTGAAGTTGTGTGTCGGAACTAATTTGAAGGCGCATACGGACCTTCTGGGTAATGATGGTTTGATGTATGTACAACTTTTGATAAACGTCAATCTTGATGAAGTTAACTCAATTTCTAATTTTAGTTTTTTAATTTATTTTAATTCTGGATTTTTCTTACATATATTAGTTATACAATTTAGAATTTTAAATTTTAATTGGAAGTTTGATATTTTGAATATTTTGGAATTTTTTAAATCTGAATCAAATTTTATACTTACGAGTATAAAACGAAATTTGAAATTTGGTTGAAGTTTTTAAAATATAGTATTTTATCAAATTTTGGGAGTAAATTCTACTTATGCACATGGTGATTTGTATCCATAAAATTTGCCAAATTTTTACTTATAAATTTACATTTTATATGCGAAATGGAATTAAAACGAAAATATGCAGAAATATGTCATAGTAAGAATACATATGAAAATAATTGTAAAATTTAATGAAAGATAAAAATTAGGGCGTTGTTTTTATTTTATAATAGAAAACAGATAATTTTTAACCATATGAATTATGATTAACATCCAATATTTATGTTTAATATAAAAACAACGCCCTAATTTTTATCTTAATATTTTGGTTTCTAAAACCCTATAACAGAATTTTTAATTCTAATTTTTAATATTTATTTCTTACAAAATTAACCCCCAAACTTTTATTAACACCCATAAGGTAGTTTGTGTATTAAGTGGAAATAAAATGGTCGCACCTAGCTTGAATATAGTAATAATTTATAAGATTATAAAATTGACAACTTTAGCTTATCGACGTTCAAAATAAAACACAATAAATAGGAAGAGACTTTCATAGCCTGACGAACATTATTATAGGTATAGTGAATAAAGTTCCAGTACCTAAATTTATAATTCAAGTAACAATCGATTGAAATTATTCAGTATTTCAAAACATATTTGATTAAAAAAAACAAATGTTTAAAGAATCTTGACCTAAATACAATAATTGATATAAAAATACCAATGACACTGAATGATAAGATGCGCCACTTAAACGATATATAGTTACTATTACTACATAAATTAATAACAAACTAAACAAAATTACTTCAAACATTTTCCACTTACCATAACTGGGTGTTAAAATTAAGAAGAAGGCAAAACCAAAGAGGTAAAATTATTTTATTGCAGCACACACACAAACGAAAATTCACTTAGTTTCGTTAATTTAATATTTACGTTAATGCAATCGTTATAAATTATTAATTAATTTTATTATTTTATTGGCATTTAAAATTATTGTACTTATTTTAAATTAATTTAACTTTTTTATTATTCTTATATTAAATTATTAATTATTTCATTACTTTTCAATCGCAACGATACGGTTTTAAGACGAAGTACTATTACAATAGACGAGCGAAGGTATATACATACATATATGTATGTACAAATGTTTTCGTTTATAACGCGCGGCACGGTTAAGTTAATATTCAATTTATATTATATTTATAAGTTAATTATTTGTTGTACAGTATTAAGCAATATTTATGATTTAATATATTACAACAAAAAAAAAATTATTATTTATAATTATATCTATAATGTACGATCGTCGTCGTCATCTAACAAATGTTCAATGTAAACTGCAAAATTGAATACTTTTATTTGTTTATTAGAAAATTGTAAAAAATAAAAAATAAACTGAAAATCTGAAAAAATCCATTCTATCTCGCGCGCATATACTTTTTAATGGTGATGATTACCATTATTTTTATTACTATTATTATTTATTAATATTATATGTTATTATAAGAAGAAGTTGAAGGAAAAAGCACATTTTTAAAGATGAAAACAATAAAAAAGAATAAATAAAAATGTAAAATTTAGGATGGTTTATGCTGTAATATCTCTTTACTCGCGTATATACTACTAACTATGTACACGCCAATATGAGCGCAGTGAAAGATTGAATGTAGATCAATGTTTTTACGATTTTACTTTTGACATAATCTTCGTCGAAAGTAAAAAACAATCGAGATGATTTTATAAAAACAGCATAAAACACATTTTTGACAAAATATCGAAATTGTTCAAAAACGTTTTAACGTTTCATTTGGTTTCTTACTCACGAAATAAAAAATTCATGATTTGATTTTTATTTTTAAGATGATGTACATACATTGCAGTTTATATACAGCACAAGATTCGTAATAACATTGTTCGAGTTGTATATAACGGGTGATTTTTTAAGAGCTTGAGAACTTTTTTTTAAAAAAAAACGCATAAAATTTGCAAAATCTCATCGGTTCTTTATTGGAAACGTTAGATTGGTCCATGACATTTACTTTTTGAAGATAATTTCATTTAAATGTTGACCACGGCTGCGTCTTAGGTTGTCCATTCGGAAAGTCCAATTTTGGGCAACTTTTTCGAGCATTTCGGCCGGAATAGCCCGAATTTCTTCGGAAACGTTGTCTTCCAAAACTGGAATAGTTGCTGGCTTATTTCTGTAGACTTTAGACTTGACGTAGCCCCACAAAAAATAGTCTAAAGGCGTCAAATCGCATGATCCTGGTGGCCAACTTACCGGGCCATTTCTTGAGATGAATTGTTCTCCGAAGTTTTCCCTCAAAATGGCCATAGAATCGCGAGCTGTGTGGCATGTAGCGCCATCTTGTTGAAACCACATGTCAACTAAGTTCAGTTCTTCCATTTTTGGCAACAAAAAGTTTGTTAGCATCGAACGATAGTGATCGCCATTCACCGTAACGTTGCGTCCAACAGCATCTTTGAAAAAATACGGTCCAATGATTCCACCAGCGTACAAACCACACCAAACAGTGCATTTTTCGGGATGCATGGGCAGTTCTTGAACGGCTTCTGGTTGCTCTTCACTCCAAATGCGGCAATTTTGCTTATTTACGTAGCCATTCAACCAGAAATGAGCCTCATCGCTGAACAAAATTTGTCGATAAAAAAGCGGATTTTCTGCCAAATATAATTCAATTATTTGCAAGCGTTGCTCGTTAGTAAGTCTATTCATTATGAAATGTTAAAGCATACTGAGCATATTTCTCTTTGACACCTTGTCTGAAATCCCGCGGGATCTGTCAAATACTAATGCATGAAAATCCTAACCTCAAAAAAATCACCCTTTATATGTAGCATGTCGCAACCTGAAATAAAATCATACACTGGACATTGATCAGTTATAATCCAGTTCGGTCCTTCAAACCGGATCCGGCAATTCCGTTATAAATATTTTTTTTGTACTTACATACCTTACCAAGGATAGCCAGCCAACAAATATTTAATTTGAGTATATCAGATACCTACAGTATATATACACCATTTGTTGGATATACGAGTACATCCATAACGAGAGGAAACGACAAAATAACACACGAGCACAACGCAACTTGCAAATCTAAATTGAAAGTAATTTGCAATTTGTAAATTAATACTAATATACTCTTGCAAGCTTCGAAGAAAGTTATTAAAAATCCACGTGCGGTTCTTTAAATTTTCGTAGAAGACAGAAATCACAGAAAACGGTAGTGGTCATTTTATTGATTTTGTGAACGAGTTACAATATATAAGTGAAGAGTATTTTCTTAATACATATTTTGTGATAACAGTTAATTGTGAGAAAATGTCGGAGCTAAAGGATGTACGAAACGACGGTCGAACATCAAAGGGCCGTTAACTAAAATTTTGAATTACGCAAATACTAATAGTACCAAGGTCGCAGGTCAACTTGATATTGTACAATTAAAAGTTAAACTGCGACGAGCGGAGGCATTGTTAAACCAATTTCATGAAATCGAGTTAACGATTTCCGAGTTGGATCCAGAAGATGAAACGCAACAAGATGAAGTCGAGGAAAAATATTATACGGTGGTCGCCGAACTCAACAAATTGATCCGAAAGGCTAACCTGGCGAGTGGACATATACCATTGGGGCTTAACGACACACAAGGAGATTTACGGCATTTATACCCATAGTGGCAGTCATTTCACGACCTCTTCTCATCGACCATACACGAAAACCCAAACCTTGTTCCAGCCCAAAAATTCCAGTATCTAAAGGGATCTTTGCGAGATGAAGCAGCAAGACATCTGCCATTATCCGATGCAAATTATATTGAAGCGTTAAACAAATTAAAAAACAAATCGAGCACCAGATCTGCGAAGACCTTTTTAAGGTAACCACTACAAAATAGAAAGATAAGCACTCATAGTGGGTGAAGTTGCCATTTCAGCCTGAAAGGAGACCTTCAAATGAGTCACTAGGCATCGCAGTCAAACGATTTCACTCAATGTATGCATAATTGTAAGTAAATCCGTCAGATTACTTATCTTTGTCACATCATGGAGTATGGAAAGAGACATCTACGACGACAAAACTACGCGTACTGTTAGGTGACGTTTCAATATGATTTCGTGCGTCTAAAATAGTGTTCAGTGCTGATGCCGAGATGATGTACCGCCAAATATGGGTCCATCCTAGTGATTGCAAATTTCAACGAATCGTCTGGCGTACAACTCCAAATGAGAACATTATTATTATTATTATTATTAAAATTGGCTGGAACCCACGAGGATTCCGCACTCAATGCCACAAAGGCCCATGGTGCAAACCCAGGATTCTATCCCAATTCGCAAACGCGCACTGCTGCCTTCGCAAACTGAACAAGTTTAGACCAAGGCAGAGAGGACAACTGATCTAAATTCAAAGACCTAAAGTTGAATACCCGAACTCGTATAGAACTGAACGCAGGACAACTGCACACGAAGTGGAGGGAGTCATCATCCTCCTCAAGGCAGTCCTCGCAAATAACATCATGAGCTAAGCGCATACGATGTAGATGATCTTTAAAACGGCCATGTCCCGTAAGAATCGCTACCAAGACTCTTAACTGGCTCTTTTTTAAAGATAAAGCATACTTCGTGGACCTCAAATTGGGCTCCACAATGAAGTATTTCGCTTTACGACATCCAAAAGTCGCAAGCCACTGAGACCTTAAGTCTTTCAAAGCGTAATCTTTAATAACTTTCTTCCCGTAGTTGAAAGATATAGGAGTAGCTGGTTCAGGACCAATTAAAGTTGATTGGGAGCCAGCTTTGGCTAAACAATCCGCGATCTCATTGCCTATGATGTCACAATGAGCCGGAACCCACATGACCGTAACTTTATTGTTAGAACAAAGAAGGTTCATGAATTGTTTGCATTCCCTGACGAGTTTGGAAACAGTCAAAGGATTTCTTAAAGAGTTAAGTACAGCTTTACTATCTGTACACAGTAGAATACTTTTGTTTTTAACAGCAAAATTCAAAGCCTCAATAACACTACGTGTCAGCGCTATTAGTTCCGCCTGAAAAACAGTACAATGCGAACCAAGACTACCGCAAAGTCTCAGATCCGTCCAAGGACAGTAGATTCCAAAGCCTGCACTGAGGTTAGAACGAGAGCCATCGGAATAAATGACAATGGACTCATCTAATTTGTTGAGAAAAACATGCGAACTCCACAAATCTCTCGAGGGATAAGCCACCGAGAAAAGATTTGAGAAATGGAATTCGGGTAGTAGTCTGTCGTTAACCATATCGATCTCTGGTAAACATGAAGAATAATTACTAAAAATTTGTCGATGTCCCACGATAGAACCGAATAGATTCCATGCCCCAATGCACCTCAGACGATAAGCTGCAGAACAGGCTGTTCCTAGAATAAAGGTGCGTAACTGAGGCAAGGAAAGAATGGATTCCATAGCGAGAAGTGGAGTCGAGGACATAGCCCCCGTAATGGCTCTGCAAGCAAGGTTTTGTAGGCCATTAAGCTTGGCTACAGAAGCCCTCAGGTCAACTACTGGCCACCACACTATAGAGGCATACGATAGTAGCGGTAGGACCAGTGATTTATAGATAAAAGAAAGCATCCTAGGGCTTAAGCCCCAGGATTTCCCAAAAGCTCTTCTACATTGCCAAAAAATGGCAGTAGCTTTTTGAAGCTTGTAGTCCAGGTGATTCTTCCAGGAAAGTTTACTATCCAGGATAACACCAAGGTGCTTGACGTGGTCACATTTTGTGATCGTTCTCCCAAAAAGGGAGGGAACAGAAAATTCAAGAGTATTCCTCTTCTTTGTAAAGACAATTAAATCAGTTTTAGAAGGGTTGACGTGAAGACCCTTCTCAACACACCATGCCTCCACAATAGTCAAAGCATGTTGAGTTAGGTCGGATAAAACACTGAGATGTTTGCCTGAGACTGTCAGAACAAGATCATCAGCGTAGCTCTGAGCAATGTAGCCAGATTGCTGCAGTTTCACAAGCAATTCGTCAATGACCAAAAGCCACAGCAGAGGTGAGAGCACACCTCCCTGAGGACAGCCTTTGGTGACCTTAACAGAAACTAACACACCATCCAGCTCCGCCTCCACAGTGCGAGACTTAAGCATGGATTCAATCCATAGGATAATGGTGCGATCAATACCAAAATTACAGGCAGTAGTGATCGTAGCAAACGAAGTGCTATCGAAAGCTCCCGCAATATCCAGGAAAGTACCCACAAGAAACTCTTTATTATAAAGGGATTTTTCAATCCTGATTACAAGTTCATGTAGGGCGGTTTCACAGGACTTACCGACTCTATAAGCATGCTGCATGTTACTGAGTGGGGATGTGATTAGAAAATGATCTCTAATGAATCTATCGACAATTCTTTCCAGAGCTTTAAGAAAAGTTGAGGATAGACTAATAGGCCGAAAGGACTTAGGATCCGTATAATCGGACTTACCAGCTTTCGGGATAAAAACAACTCTACTTCTGCTCCAAGAATTTGGAACAGTGCTAAAAGCAATGCACGCTTGAAAAAGGTGGAGCAAATGATCCTGAATTTGAGGAAAACCCCGCTGTAGTTCAGCAGGAAAGATACCATCAGGACCGCCAGCCTTATAAGATGCAAAGGAAAATAGGCTCCATCGCAAGACATCATGATTGATCAGCTTGTGAGCCAAACTCCAATCGGGACTCGCAACAGACGTCCTAGTGAGATCGGCTGCAACATCATCCGAGTTGACGATATCACAACCAGGAAAATGAGCCGAAAGGAGCAGCTCACCAATTTCCTTGTTGGAGTAGGTAAGCTGTCCGTCCGGTAGACGAAGAGAATCCAGTTTACACGTACTGTTCTTAGCTAAAGCTTTATTGAGTCCAGCGAAAGCAGAAAGACTGTTAATTTCCTCGCAGAAGTTCAACCACGCGGTTTTTTGAGCGGATCTTAGACTTTTTTTATATTCCTTTTGAGATAACAAGAAGTTATCCCAGTCAATCTGTTGCTTAGACCTTTTTGCTTTGTTCTTCAGTTTCCTAGTAGATTTCCTTAATTTCTTAAGGTCAGAGTTCCAAAAAGGTTTGTTCCGAATCTTTTGATTAGTGATAAGAGGACATGATTTTTCAAAGGCTATCGTAATTGCCAATGCAAGTGACGATGCTTGATCCTCAATGTCCTTCCTCGACCGAATAACCCTCGGTGGCGCAAGTAAAGAACCAAGCTCGAGAGAGAAAAGACCCCAATCGGTTAATTTCCGATTACGGTAAGGTTTAAGAGGTGGTCGTTTAAGGTTGATATTAAACGAAATACACCTGTGATCAGAGGTGAGGATGTCATCCGTCACTCTCCAGTCTAAAATTAAATCAATAATGGACATGGAGCATAAACTAATGTCAATCACCTCCTGCCGGATAGAGTTGACAAAAGTAGGCTCACTTCCAGTATTGAGAATCTCAAGCTCAGAGGAGCTTATATAATTAAACAGCGAAGAACCCCTGTGATTAATGTTCGTACTACCCCAGATCGAGTGATGAGCATTAGCATCACAACCGATCACCAAAGGGGTACGCTTGTTCTTACACCATGTCACAAGATTAGTGAGTTCCTCAGAGGGAGGAGGTGAAGAGGAGTCATACGGCAAATAAACTGAGGCGATGACCAATTTAATGCAGGAATTAGCGGATACCAGAGTAATAAGTACAGCCGTAATATCGGCCGAGCTACACTCGTGAATAAGAACTGCATTGATATTATTGCCAATAAAAATGCACGCTCGGGTTTTATTGACAGAATTCTTACAGAAGATTCTGCCATTAAATAAGTTCAATCCAGAGACAGCATTATCAAGAAGATATGGTTCCTGGATTAGACAAATATCTGTATGCATTACAGAAAGCAACTTCCTTAACTCAAAAGAAGCAGACTTACTGTGTTGCAAGTTGATCTGTTTTACTCTAAGGATGGACGACATTGTAGAGTCGGGCAAAAAGAAGAATAAAACCTACGGCCCTGAGATAACCCTGAAACGGATCCTCTCAAGGACGTATTGTAGCGACAATCCGGACCCAGTAATGTGATCGAAGGACTTCTGGTCAACCCTGAACACAATCGATTGGCGATTGGCCTCTCGCTTGTATCGGATAACCTTCCATCCAGTAGTCGATACATTTGGATTCATTATGCCGATGTTCATGGTAACTACACTCGGATTCTCAGGTGGCCCTGGAATCCATGAGTGCAATATCAAAGGTTTTGGGGGCTCACCAACCGAAAGTTGACAACCCTCCCAGACGTCCTTGATTCTGTCGATTTCCCCACAGAACCAAGCGTACGTCTCATCATTGCTCGATTTGCAAATGATGACACCATCGGCCAGGTAGCAACCTAGCAATTGCGGTACAAAACCGGAGGATTTAGCCGTCTCGAGAATTCGACGACCAAGCTCTTTGCGGAAAAGACGCAGATTTTCCTCATTAAGAGTAATGGCTGCGTTCATTTCCCGCACACAGAATTTTTTGGCTTTATCACCGGCTACTATTTCCGCGTACGTTCGCGGTTTTTTGCGCACATTTCAGGTGTAGTGCCTGATGCTGAACTGGGCCGTTTGGGTGTACCCGAAGAGCCAGGCTCCTCGGAGATTGCACCCAATGCCAGTCCGGACAGCTTCTTTTGCAAACGTTGGCGGCGACGTTTGCCAATCCGCTTAACTTTACCGCGATGGCTTGGCTCCCTAATAGAGCCCTCACCACCCGAAAGTAGTAGGGCATTCTCCGAACCCGAAATGATTTCTGAGTTGAAACCGTCAGCACTTATTATGCTGAGGTCATCAAACTCTAAATCGGACTCATTGACACTCCCCATGGTAAATTTCCAGGTTTACGATGACGTTGGTCCTGAAAACAGAGAGAAGGCTAGAGCAAATCCAGAACCGAAAAACACGAGGTCCCGAAAGCCCAACCAAGCAAGACACATGCAAAAAAAAACTATACGTGAATCAGAAAACGTGCAAAGAAAGAAACATACAGCAGAGAGAACCGGAACGGTATTCGCAAGAAACCAAAAAAAAAATAAAAAAAATATGGAAAAATTAAGCAACGGAAGCTGAAAGTCATAAGGTAAAAAAAAAAAAAGAATAAATAAATAAATAGGAAATACAGTAATCTATAACAGAAAAAAAAACTAAATATGGAAAAACGGTATACTCATCTGTTGTCATAATCGTTATAGAGCATGACTCCTAGACCACATGCAACTACACAAGCACAAGTACAAAAAAAAAAAAATAATAATAATGTAACTGATTTGACGGTAAACATAAAAGCACTAAAAAAAACACAAATTAAAAGCGTTTGGTTATGCACAAACGTTGCAAAACTCTGCATAATACCGTTCCCGTTATCAGAAACTAAACACAATTTAAATTAACTAAGAAACTAAACGCAATTTAAATTAACTAACTGGAAATGAATATGAATTAGCACTACACACAAACCACCGTTAAAACGGTCACAAGAACCTGAAACCCACAAATGAACAATGGAAAAAAAAAACACATCTAGAAATTTCACTGTAAATTACACTACGAATGCACTGGAATAATAGAATTCACTAATAGTTAATAGTTATGATCACTTGCACTTAATTAAGAATATATTTTATCTTAAGTAAATAATTATATTATTATATGCAAATATATCAATAAAAATATATGTATAATGATTAATCACTAGCACTGACGCACCGGTAAATCGAACAAAAAAAAAAGTAAAAATATATTGAATAAAATACAATACTATAAGTAGATGTTTACACATCGGAGGTTGACGATAGAATGAGAACATAAAGCATTTCGTATTAAAAACACTAACATACGGGATATCATCGGCGCCTTATTTAGAAGAAACGCATCCTTTTATCCAGAAGCGCATCAAAACCGTTCTGATGATCCCAATGAAGTTAAGATTGTAGGCTTACAATGGCGGCCAACTATTGATAAATTCACCTACCACTTCACTCTGGGAGATAACATTCCAAATACAAAGCGTTCCATATTATCTGAAGCTAGTAGGATATTTGCTCCACTACGTCTATTAGCACCGTTCAATGTAAAAATAAAATGTTTCTTTCAAGCACTGTGGCTACTGGAGTTGGGCTGGGACGACAAAAAACCAGCCAAAACTTAAGAACAATGGTTAAAAATCAGAACTGAAATACGTGACATATATAACATTTATTGAAATTCCAAGATGGTGGTGTATAACCAACCAAAAATGTCAACTCCATGGAGCGAGATCGCCTTTGCTGCCGCCGTATACCTCTGTACGTCTTATAATAGCAGATATGTAACAAATTTGATAGTTGCAAAAACCAAGGTTGCTCCTATAAAAAATATTTCATTTCCACGACTAGAGCTCAATGGTGCGTTATTATTAGCCAGACTCATGAAGCATATCCAGCAAATACTAAATATTTCAGATCTTCACTTATTTGGATGGAGCGACTCCACTATAGTACTAGACTGGCTTTCGGAGCCACCACGCAAATGGAAAACCTACGTGGCGAATCGTACGAGCAAAATACTAGAAGAGTTACCAAGAAGTAAGCGGCGTCACATTATCTCGAAATTAAATGCCACAAGAGGACTAGGTTCTTATGATCTAAAAAACCATAGTTTATGGTGGAGAGGACCAGAATTTTTGAAATTCGAAATAGAACCTTGGCCACAGTACCGCGAAAACCAGAATCTTCCAATAATCATGAACGAAGAGACAATTTGTAGGTGATGATTGCTACCTGTGCCGAACCACCAAAATCATTGTTTTACGAATTATTAAAAACATATTCCAGTTATGATAAGATCGTGCGTGTTCTCTCAGGTTCGTTCGCAAATTTATTTCACTATGTCGCAAATCAAGATCCGGATAAAAATAAAACACCCGTTGGGAATGGCAAGCCGCAGAAACCGAAATATTACGATTTACGCAACTCCAAGACTTTAAGGATGAAATTCATAGCATCGATAAAACCCAAACCGTTTCATCTCCAAGTACAATAAAATTATTGAATCCATTCCTGGACGAGCAGGCGATAGCACTATATGAAACAATTCATCCAATTATATTGCCAGCCAAATCCGAAGTAGCCAAAAAAATAATATCCAAATACCACGTAAGCCATTTACATTGCGGAGCGTTACTATTATTAAGCTTTATTCCAAGAAAATACTAGATTATTTGAGGACGAAACCTGACAAAATTATTAATTAGCAACTGCATCCACTGTGTTAAACAAAGGCCACATACAGAAACACAATTAGTGGGTAACTTGACGAGTTCAATTCATTCGCCCATTTTTAAAAATTGGTGTGGATTTTGCGGGCTCTATAAAAACATACGAGTATTTAAAGCGCGGGCGAGGTTTGCTCAAAAATCCTATGTTTATTTAATAATTTGTCTAAGTACCAACGGCGTTCACTTAGAACTTGTAGGAGATTTGACAACACAGACATTTATGGGAGCGTTCACTGCTGGTAGCACTGCCGGTCCAAATTGAGGGTCTGTTAAAATCAAGACCATTCGACATGCCAACTATTTGAAGATGAGATCGACCCATTGACGACATCACATTTTCTTATCGGGCATCCAATCACAATCAGACATATCCAACGTGCCTTATAACAGACTGTCTCATTGGAATGCGGTTCAAAGAATGGCTTAAATATTTTGCAATCGGTGGCATCAAGAACACCTGACGTCACTACAAGCACGAATAAAATGAAGCACAACCTGAAGGTCAACGATATCGTGCTCGTCAAAGGAGGAATTCCTCTTCTGAATCAATGGAAAATAGGAAAGGTACTGCGAGTATTTCCGGGAGATGACAGTCGAGTGCGAGTGGTCGAAATTAATACCAAACAGAGAATAATCCGTAGATCAATCACCAAACTTTGTATAGATTACCTATAAAATGATATCTATAGTGATGTTTAAGGCGGCCGCCATGTTCTAGTTGTATATGCATGTAGCATGTCGCACCCTGAATGACACATACATATGTTAAACTGGCAGCTTTAGTTCTAAGTGGAATTCATACCCTTAGCACTTGAATTAAAAAAAAAGGTTATATTTTAAGTCATAATTAAAATTGGTCGGCTGATATATAGTTTTTGCAAAATTAATAATAAAGGCGATCTGATCGTTTGAAAGGACAGAGATTCAGAGAAATTTCTCCAAAAATTCAAAATATTCTCTTGGCAGTACAAATATTTTTCGAATTTGAATCGTAAATCCCCGAAGAATCACATCGTCTAGTAGATTGCAACCACAGATGTGATCGCACGTCAGATTATGAAATCGTATAATCGTACCTCTCTCCAATTCCGCATCTATAAGCTACTACGTTTACACTAAATAACATAAATTTTAATGTCTGCGATAAACATACGTGATTCTCGATATGAATTGCTATTTTTTTTGTGTAACGTGAGAGACACAAAATTACAAGACTTTAAAAATGTCTTAAATTATAAAATAATTTGTAATTTTAATATAATAAAAATTAAAATAAATTAATTATTTATGTCAAAACTATTTAAAGTTTTGTATAATATTTTCGTTTTTTTTTATTATTTTAGAATGGTTTTTGTCGGATTTTATAATAACACATTTTTTGAAAGGTTTTTTTTTTTTTATATTTTTGTAGTCTTAAGATGGAAAGTCTATATCTGTTAAGAAAATAGATTTTTTTATTTTATTTAATGTTAGTTTTTGGGTTGTTGCATATTGCATTATGTATACAACGTCTATTATGTATACATATATGCTTAGAAATAATGTATTTTGTTATGATTTGCCATGGGATAATTTAATTTAGTTAAATAATAATGTAAGACATAAATAAATAATTAACAAACTAAACATCATAAAAAATGCTTTATTTATTTTATTGTTCCTACCTACATAAAAAACAAAAAAAAATCTTAAGTGAATTTTAACATGATAATTGAGAAAGGTAATGGATCTAATTAATTATGAACCGTCATCTTAAATATCCACTAAATATATTTTTATTTGTTGCGTTGTAATTCATGGCATCGATTTCTTAATTAAATTAATCAAAAGGTTTTTTTTTTTGTGTATATGAAAAATAAAATAATAAGACATAATTAGGTGAATGGATTTTAATTTATGGAATCAATTAATTAATAAAAAACTATCTGTGTACATTATATAGTCAATCATCATCATAATGAGTGCAAGATTATCAAATAGTCATCAAATATGATCTTTCGTCTTTGAATTAATATATACGAGTATACATTGGCCTTATATATCTTAATTATGGAGATGATTTCGGCTTAATTAGAGACAGTATTGTATAATATTTATTTGGTGCTAATGTTTTTAGATTTATGCGTTTATTATACGTTATATACTGCACCTTATCTGTAAATGTCATATATGTACGAGTATATACACGCACATGATAACCTTCAATTATTGTAACACACAATTTACTTTCATCACAGGAATGCTTATTGTTGTTTACTAATCATTATTATGACGTTTGCATATCTGAACATCTAACATATTTTAATCATGAAAAGCGGAAAGATTTTATCGCAGAATATACAATAATAAGCTTTGAATATAATAAAATAAGTAAATATTATTTTTGACACTTTAAATGATTTACGAATATATCTATTGAAAGTTTATTTTAGAGATGTCAAACTCAATGAAACACGCCTTTCTAACTTTGCGAGAATCTTATCCACACTATATTGAACGTGTGTAGTGACCAAATATTTCTTATTTATTTATTTATTCCAGCCGTTACGGATTGATTGAAACCAGAAATCGCTATGTTAAATAAATAAATTAATTAGGATTAAACCAATTAAATTAATTTTTATCTCGATTAATAAGGGCACATTTTTTTTAAATTTTTAGTACGGAGTAATATTGGAAGGAGTTTGTGGCTCTGATGTTGGTGTACCATGCCTAAGATCCCAAACGATCAGGCCATCTTTTATATGTGTTCCCCAATACAGTAAAAATTCAATACAAAAAATTTCTTTCACAGCATTAACAATTTTTTCCCCCAAAAATGTCCACAAAATGAACAAACTCTGCGTTTTCATTTCAGTCTCTATTTCTTTAAAAGGCAAATTATAAATTTTAAATTATCTTCAAGATGGTAACAGCTCAAAAGAGATTTGTTGAAGTTATAACGTTCATAAGTCGACAATTACGAGACAAAAACCAAAGATGGATGGCTCGACAAATTCAAATAATGTCATAGAATTTCAATTTTGACGATATCTGGTGAAAATTTTTCTGTATAATGTTGATACTGTTACTATACATATTTACATACAATTTCAAAAGGATCATTGTAGAAAATGGGTTTTAACCGGAATAAGTCTATAACTGTGACGAAACCGGTCTTGTATACAACGGATTGTATTCTCCGTTTTTAAAAATACTGCTGCTGGAAGGAGCCCCATGAAGGAAAGAGTTACCATTATGCCGTGCGTAAATGCAACAGGGACGTATAAACTCGATATAATGATGATTTTAAATAAAGATGATTTAGAAATATCGTTGTATGTCAAATGATCTACAAATATTTGGCAAACTTCTGCGCTTTTCAAGTAGTGGTACAATGAACTTTTGATTTCTCCAATTTCTCGTCCCTTGGAATTTAAGGATTACCTATAAAAGAAATATGTTTGGTGGATAATGCCACCTGCCATGGCACAACAAATACTTTTTCCGACATTAATAACTTAATACCTCTTTATTACAGCTGCTTCGAGTTCAACATACCAGTTGATTATTTTACGGAATAGGATAATAGCCGCCTGATGAGACTTTACAATTTAACTGTAAAGGAAAATAATTTAACGTTATTAAAATTCAAAAGACCAATATGCTTCTATTATATACAAATAATGACGGTATAATGCAAAACGCTCGAACTTAAAGAAAAATTGGAAAAAAGATTATTTGCAATTCAGTAAAGAAGAAGTATTCGAAATAATGACGACTAATGAATAATGATAATAGCAAATCCGCATTTCTCAACACGACACACTGTATCGAACTTAAATATGTATATTAAATTATAAAATTCAAAAGGTTTGGTAAAGACTGGTATCATCAACAGACACAGAGCAAATACTAAATTTTATTGCATGGATACATACAGAACATGAAGAATATCAATCTATTCTATTAAGAATTTTGTGTAAATTTCATTACTAATAATATGTAGAGTTGCTCTTCAACATAATTGCCACTGCTGGAGTTTATCAAATAACAACGCGGTCCGAGAGAGAAACTTTCAAACTATTATTGAAGTAAACACTTATTTAAGAACGCTAACAATGTAAATGAATAATTCAAAGAGGGATTAAATCAGTATCCAATAGGCTCAAAAGATATCATTTCTCTGCATTTGATTTAAAAACTCGGTCAAGAAACCACTAGATTGATAGGATTTTAAAACACAATATATTGCGCTTATAGATGATATGTTTTGAATTCTAATTTCAATGACGTAATTGAATAGGCAACTAAATCACATTTATAATTTTTCATTTGTTTAAGAAACAATTACAAAACTTATTTTTATTTACTCGTTTTTCGATGTTCGCATTTGTTTTTTGCTTCACTTGCTTGGATACGTTTTTGTTTTAAATTTATTGAGTAAAATACGAGTACAATAGTTTTTTTTTAATCATTAAGGGCGCCACATACGACCTGATTAGTCGGGCCGATTTGGTTATATCAGACGTAAAGTCACGTCTTGTGTAGATTGTGTGATGACAAAGTTTATGCCGGATACGACAAATGGTAAAAACTAAACATCTGCCTGACCAAATCAGATCGTATGTGTTATAGTCGGGTGGTTAGGTAACTTTTCTATCAGTCAAATGTATACAAACATATTTATGTAAAATGGTCGAAACACCAATTAAAGTACAAGAAGTTTTAATCCAATTTTTGGAATTGCTCAAAAATTGTTATTTAGACAAAATTTGTGAAAAATTTGGATCTAATACTTAATATTATTTAGGTGGTTCATCAATTATACTTGTATAACGAAATATAGAAATAAATAAATAATTTATTAATGTTTTGTCACCTCGTAGTAACATTCCTTAAATATAATCATACAATCGTAACAAATTTCAAACGAATGATTGAAACGTATATTGAATTTCTTTAATTGACGCAGTCCACCAATCAAATATTTCACCAATTATTTTTATTATGTGCGTACATATTTATGTATACTGATGTACATACATATGAAGCTATATTCAGTTAATTACGAATTCATTCCACAATTTCAAGCGAAAGTTTTTATAGCAGAGCTGTCATTTTTTACGGACAAGAAGATTTATCTTAAATATATTTCGTTGCGTACAATAACCATAATGTATCATTTCCATATACATATAAATAAAACGACCCAATTGTCCTAAATAAATTTTTAAAAAATTCATCATCAAAAAATTAAACAAATCAATCCAAATATTGATTTTATTTAAAAAGATTTACAAAAAGTACAACACATAATACTATTTCATAATCATGATAATCAAACTGTCACCATACAATTATTAATACAAACATATAAACAACAAGCACATGAAAATTTAAAACAGAATTTGATGTAATTTAATATCTCGAATAAAGATTAAACCAAATCTTGAACATACATAAATTTATATATATTTAAAATTTTGTCATAAATTTATAGCCGTCAGAATTTATAATTTAAAATTTATTAGTTTTTGTATATATACGTATTTGAATGTATGTGCAATTGGAAAAATATTTTCCTCGGTTTTTTTATGTATGTACATACATACATATGTATATACATCGATGAGGTTAGATGTTAAATTGTCTATATATAAATAGAAAGGTTATAGCTTGATAATTTATTTACCATCAACAATAATAATAGTAATAAAAATGATAATATCGCGCGCGCAAAACCGAAAATAAAACAACAACAAGATTATGCAACAAACAATACATTTAAGTAGTATATTCGTACAGACAGACGTCTAATTTTATGGTTAATATTTTTCACTTTTGTTGTAACATTAACAATAATATTTTTTGTTCTTGACACTTTTAATGGTTTTATTTATTAATATTTGTTGTTTTGTTTTGATTTTTGAGTATAGCGGTGGTAAAAAATTAATTGTAATTATATGAGCACAATTTAATTATATAAGAAGCATGCAACTGGATTCGACTATATACGACGGTTAAAAGTATAATTATTATTAATTATATAGATGATTAGATTAATAAAAGCATATGGCAATATTATAGACGGATATGTGTGCATATGGTGCGAATTGTTGGTATAGTTGTGATATTTGGCATTTTAGTGTAGCTTTAAACAATTCTCAATAGAAATCAAACATTTGGTACATTACGACCATAAGCCTTTTCTTTTTTGACTAAAATTTAATCAGAAACAATTGCTTTTGATGGATGTTCAATGAATTTTAGTTCATTGAAATTGTTCCATATTTTAATTCAAATTCAGTTCACAATTGAATAAGTTGTATATCATGAAACATTTAAGTGAATAAATAAATACAATAATTGAGGCATAAATTATTTGTCATTATACGATGCTGACAATGCAAAAATTAACTGTGTCGTTAATAACTGTGACAATCAAATGCTATTGTTATTTTTACAGTGTATAATTAAATCTAATGGGTTTTGTCATGTGTTCGACAACCCTCTATGGAAGAGAGAAAATTTATATTTTCACTCATTTGTGGGTGTAATTTCCAAGTATTTGCCCACAACCACAACCAACGCATGAAGCAAGTAGAGGAAATTATCGGTATAAACAAGATCACGGTATTTTTAAAATGTTCATTAGTTCGTTCAGTTAACTTAATGTACCATTCATATAATAAAGGTCATTTCTGGCCCATAGATTCTGAATATTGCATTACATTAGTTTATAAATGGTCGTCAAAAATATATCATAGACACAACATTCAGGGACTGAGACAGTGTGATTTTATTGGAGCCGAAATGATGAAAAATTCCTTTTATAAAGAAACGTATGCTATGGGAAACCACCATTATTATTATACCAAATGGTTGGCTGGCATCGTTATATTGCTACAAAAGATTACACGCAACTTTTCGTAAATTATTCTGTAGGCATTTATGATAACAATATATCTGTAAAGCATTTGGTAGAAAAGTAGATTCGGCTGTAACGTACGCAACTGAATAAACATTAGAAGGTTATGTTCAAGAACCACTCAGATTCAAAGACTAAATGCAAATACAGTGGGTTGCCATATTATTAGAGACACTATAAGAAATGAAGTGCAACAACGTCTCACAATCGCGAAGAAAAACAAGGCTGCTCTTGCAAGAAGGGCAGCTAAGCGGATTTGTAGACGGAAGAAGCGAGAATGGTGGAAGGCTGAGGTTCTGAAAGTACAACAACTCAGCAATCAGCGTAGTTCGCGTAATTTCTTTAAAGGAATTAGTGGACTGCACCGTACTTTCAGGCCTACATCAACCGCCATTCGGGACCGGGATGGAAGTGGACACTTTACTGACCTGGTTGATGTCCATCATGCGTCACAGACTGTTGTTGAGCCACCTCTAATACAGACTGAGGAGATTTGCACTTAGGAGCCATCCCATGAGGAATTCACTAAAGCCATGCAGAGCTTGAAACGAAACCGTGCACCTGGAGTGGACTGCATTAATTCGGAGCTCTTGATATTCGGAGGGGATACTTTGTTGAACTGTCTTTTCGACCTTATTCGATTAGTATGGCGAACCGAAGTTATACCTGACGAATGGAAAGTGGCCGCGATATGCCCCATCTTCAAGAAGGGAGACCGCTTGAAGTGTGAGAATTATCGCGGTATAGCTCTTCTTTGCACAGCGTACAAGTTACTGTCATACATTGTATTGGATAGAATCACTCCTCTAGCGGAGGGTTTGGTTGGTTACTATCAAGGAGGATTTCGTCCGAATCGATCAGTCACCGATCAGGTCTTTTCGCTGCGGATGATTCTATCTAAATATTATGAGACATCCATCCCCGTACATCAGGTGTTCCTGGATTTCCGGCAGGCCTATATCGAGAGAGTTTATGGTCTGCCCTGGAATGCCAACAAAACTGGTACGACTATGTAGGATGACAGTGACGCAGTCCCAATGCTGTGTTAAAGTTGAGAACAGGCTATCGACAAGTTTTGTAGTTAACTCGGGTGTTCGGCAGGGAGATGCTCTGTCCCCGATACTCTTTAATCTCATGTTGGAGTACATCTTTTTTAAAACTGAAACACCGCAGCGTAACATCTTATATCGCCAGTCCAATCAGGTGCTTGCATATGGAGATGACTTATGCGTGATTGGACTGAATAGCAACGGAGTGAAAGAAATACTTGATCCGCTTGTAGAGTTTTCAGCTTCAGTTGGACTTCAGATCAATGAGTCCAAAACGAAATACCTGATCTCTGGTTTTAGGGACAATGGCACACCAGATTTTAGTAGTGGCCACCACACGTTTGAGGGAGTGAGGAGGTTCAAATATTTGGGTTGTCTTATCACTCACGATAACAGTGTGGGTGAGGATATTAAAGTGCGGCTGGCAGCTGGCAGTCGTTCTTTGTATCCTCTAAGGCCACTGCTAAAATCTAAACACTTATCAAGTGCCGTGAAGCTGAAGCTTTACAAAGCGTTGATCAGGCCCGTTGTGATGTTTGGATGTGAAAGTTGGGCGCTGAAGGATGAGTACGAGAGATGGCTCCTAACATTTGAGAGGAGTCATGCGTGTGATTTACGGCCCAAAACGCGAAATACATGGTACCTACCGAGATCTGTACAATATCGAGATCAGAGGTTTGATGAAGATCCCCGATATTGTACATGAAATAAGATCTCAGCGAGTACGCTGGCTCGGGCACGTTCTGCGTGCTGATCCGGAACGAATTGTGCAGCGATCTCTGAAAGGAGAGCCACCATATGGTAGGCGCAGAGGTCGTTGCAGGCGACGATGGCTCCCCGGTGTAGAGAACGACTGATTGTCTTAGACAGTATGAAGACCATGCACGGGATCGAAACCGCTGGAGCCGAATTGTTGACTCAGTAAGGGGCCAGTAATGGCCTTTAAAACTGTTTTAATTAATAAGATCTACGCATCTACCTAAGTAGTCATTCCAAAGAGTACGGTTCAAATACGGCTTCTTAATGACGGGCTAACGGAGTATCGAAAAAACCAAATAAAACCAAAAAGTTTAGAAGTCAGTTATTCTAATATATTCCAAGATAAAAAACTTGTTTTTTAACTATAAACCTTTATTAGTATAGGTTTGATTCTTGAATGAATCTACGTTTGGAATTTGAACAGACCACTCACCATTTATCCGGTGACGTTCTGGGCAATATCGTAGATATTGCATTGTGGAGCGTATCAAACATCCACAAAAAGTAATGGGTCCATCATCACTTCAATAGACATGGAACGACTCTTCATTGTCGATGATATGATGAACCAGTTGCAGTACACTGACTCGGAACCGTGCCATAATGTCATAACGACTTAAACCCAGCTAATTGAAAAGCTTATAACAGAATGGTGCCGTTTGCTGGAGCTTTTCGTGAGAAAGAGTCAGGCAACAAATATTAATTTTTTTTAATGATAAAGAAGTCAGAAATAATAAATGGAATTAAAACATTATAAATAAAGCATTCTTTTATTTTATAACATATAAAGATTTGTAAAAGAATAAAATAACTTTTTTCTGCCCTTCTAGTTACTAATTTATTCAAAACTAATTACACAAAATTCAGTGCTACTAAATCTGAAGCATTTTCATACTCAATAAGAATTGAAGAAGGTATTTTAGATGATAGAAGGATAGTCTGAAAGAAAGCAAAAGATACGGAATTTTAAAAGACTCTTCAATAAAGAGGTTAGGACATGTTAGTATTGATTTTATCTATATCTGCATATCCTGATAATTCACCTTTACAATACATTAAAGATGATTTCATTAAAGATATTCGTCAGATATGGCTAGTATTGAAGCCTTTATCCTTGCGAGGATTCCCAAATTCAGGATTGTGGAGGATATGATAATGAACTCAATGAACACGATTTATGCAAATTGCAGGGCATTGAATAAGTCTGACATCCAAGTTGCTAATAACAAGGTTGTTGGCGGTGTAGTAAAGTTAGTTATCTCGGAATATATTGAATCTAGAAGTTAAAGTGGCAATTATATTAATAATATATCATTCCGCACTCAGGCAAAAATCCATGCTCATTAAACTCATCTTCTACAGCTCATGAATTAGTAAAATCGAAGCAGTTTAATTTTAACTCCTAATTTGTTTACTTGAATTATACCACTATATAATGTAACCGTTAAATTACAGTTTTAATTCAATCCAATATATTATTCTATTAACATTGTTCTGAACAGGATTGGACCAATATTATTTAGGTAGAGGACATGGCTTTAAATAGAACTAATACTAAACAAAAAAAATATATTTTTTTACTATATACATATGTATGTACATATATGGCAATGATCTTAAAAATAAAAAGACAGTAAATATAATATGGCCCCACTCTATAGTCATATGGGATATAATACATAAAAAAAATATTACACTCAGAATTTGTAACATCACGTCCACGAACAATTTTGAAATTTCAAAAATCTAACTGCCGTGAATATCAAAGTACAAAATGGAAGCATTGGTTGGGCCAATTGACCGTTACGCCGCCCAATCCTAAACGAAAACTTGATATGACTATTTTCCAAGAGAAATTACTAACATCATAATGATGAAAATATCGAGCAGATGCCGATTAACGTATAAATTAAATTTACAGTTTCCGAAGGACAAATACAAATCCGATTATTATTTTGTTAAGACAGTGTATAGAGAATAACGATAACAATAATGAGCTACAGTGTTTATACACAATTCAAAGAGTAATAATTATTTGCAAACATCCAGAGAGTAAGAGGAAAACGAGAATTTTTAAATCAATATATTAATACCAATTGCAGTTAATTTAGGTTAACATTATTAACATTGTAATGACGACTCCAAGGAGTAAGGAGGATGTTGAGTTTATAGTGTCACAATATGCATTAAACATTTCGTTTGATTCTAATTTTTTTTCTTGGTGGCTTGATATTGTTAACTAAATTCGAACTGAGCAGCTAGCAAACATTAAATCGCCGATCTGTCGGCATAAACCGTTTTATAAGTGAATTATAAATTTGAAATGCTTACATTAATCATCATGTACAAATGTTTAAAATTAACTCAATGCTAAGTCGGAAAAAAAAAATATAAATCCATAAAACCCCAAATTCGGGGAACAACTGCAGAAAATTTTTGGTGAAATGGAATAGCTTCACTATAAATATGTATATGTTGAGGGAAGCCTTCGATTTTTGTGTTACAAAGAGTGCCAAAATTATAGGGTAATTTTTAAATTTGCCACCATTTTAATTTTCTTACATGAATGTGTCAATTTTTTTTTACAGTTTTGACAAAACAAAAGAGAATCAATTTCTCATTCTGAATTCACCATTCATAATTAGAACATCTATCATTCGCAAAAAAGTCAATAATAACCACGCTTACAAACTACGCTTGATGCAGAACTTGCGACCAATTAATGAAGAGCGAAGACTAAACTTCAGTAACAATGGAGTTGTTAATGGGAGGCTCGAGATAGAAATTTTTAAACTATTTGAAGTATTTCAATTCAATTGAAGGAGATTCAAACAATATCCAGTTTGAAAATCCCATGTTTAAAAATATTTAGCTTAGAAAGTGGTTCGTGAAAATTTTGCGTACATGTTGTGCCTCCTATAGAAATAACACAATATGCACGGTGTTAAGATTATAATTAATTTCAAGAACTCTGGTATTCATAACAAAGAGATCTTGTCTCACACATTATGCACTCGAAATAATGGATTTTAAACTGGATTATGAATCCCTAAATTTATTGTCACAGGATTTTAAAACACAATATGTTGCGGTTAAAAATAAAATACAATTTCAATAACGTCAATGAATAGAGGTTATGGCCTCTAATAACATCGCAGGCAATGATATGCAACTAAATTATATTTATAATTTTTCGTTTGTTTTCGAATAAAAAAGGTATTTACCGTTCTTTAATTTTTTTCGTTTGTTTTTTGCCGTCTCGCTTTTTTGAATACGTTTTTATTTGAAATTCGCTTAAATAAATAATAACTGTAAATCAGATTTTTGTGTGATTTTGAACATTTTTGGTTTGTTAAAATGTCATTCTTAGTTTTTATTTATGTGTATGAAACATCAGGAACATTTTCTAAGGTGGTAGAATCATAAAAATAATGAGGAATTTATTTTATGTATATTCGAAGAGTATTGAAGAGAATAATGGTAGACTTATTCATGTTCTGGGACATAAACGGAAGAATGTAGGATAGTATTGAAAAGCATTGTGTATACATGCTAACACAAATTTATTAGTAGAATCACTTTAGCCATTGACTGAAATGCTAGGATAGCTATTTGGCATAAAATAATTAATTTAAAAGACTTAATGTTGTGAGGGCATCGATTATGTGACTTACTATTAAAAGGTGACCATCAATAATGAGCCGTTTGAAGTATGGAATATTAGTACAGAAAATGTTCTTAGGTTAATGGTGGATAAACTACAAGAAGAGAGGATATTATTAACGTTAAGTTACAGAAATTTGAAACATTCTACAGCTCTCATCAGTTGAAGCAGTTCAGCGTTATAGCATTCCCAGCGTAATAGCCTTAAAATGATGATGTCCTTTAAACATCGAGGAATCAAAATATGAAGGTTTCTACATAATTCATAAACAGTGAATTGGCTCTAGTTCAGTTAAATTAGTCGATGCTACAGAGTTGGCAATATCCTAATAAATTAAATTACAGTCGATTCGAAATCCTTGTCGTTTTAATGATTGTATTTGGAAACAGTTCGCATTATTTTGTCATCGTCAAATGGGGTCATTGAATGTACTTTTTATCAGCCCAAATCAATTGTAATCACCATGTTTATGACAAAATACAAGTACACATTGTTTTTAAAACACGCGCATAAATTTTATATCACCTTTATGAAAATAAACATATTTCAATATATTTTAAATACCACACGAACCCCACATTAATCTTTTTTGAACCGCGCTTATTCTTATTTACATGTGCGCGTATCTTATCTTATCGCTCGATAATATTGTTTTAAAAATATATACATACTTCGTATATGTGTATGTACGGACATTAAACAAATAAATCCAATCTAAATAAATTAACGAAACCGATCAAAGTGACAATCAACCAATTTTTTGACATTTAAGCCAGCCGCGCTGGATCGAACAAGTATTATTATATAAAACATGAATCTATAACATTTAAAGGACAATGTCATTTAAAGAACTTCTTTAAAAAGTTCAACTAATCGCGTTATTAATTGTTTTGTCGCGGTTTATTATTTTATTTATTTTTCTTATGTACAGACAGACTAAAATTAATTGAATTGGTTTGAGAATTTGACATACTAAAAAATAAAATAAATTACATCGAATCGAAAGATCATCGTCAAATAAGTAACATTTTCATCTCAAGACAATCAATTTCAATGCACTCTCGCGAAAGTGCTCTGTACCAAAATAAAAATATTATGAGTTTCTAACATTTTTAATTTCGATGAAATAAATAAAATTCCCATAAATTATTTTAAGACGATGTGCGAATAAATTCATTTTTAATTGTCATTTTTAACAATATTTTAACCCGATGTTGGTTTGTTTCGTTGTACACATATAATCAAGAAACATTTGGCTTTGGGCGTTTTAAGATAAATTCAATTTTTTCATTTGGTTTTGTTGATTTTTTATTTGTTAATGAATTACGTAAAAAAAAATGAAATAATCTTAAACCGATTACCCCGCGCGCACGACATAATATTATAAACGCGTACAAATACATGAAATCAGAAATGAATTTTAATTAAGAAATATATTGATTATAGCTACATACATATGTGATTTGGTGTGGTTTGAATTAAGAAAATACTTAATTAAACTCCGCCTTTATAGAAAATGTGGTAAGTATGGATTTTGAGTAATAAAATTAAAATGCATTAAAAATTTTAACTGTTGTGCTGTTGAATTGTGAAAGAGCGAATTGTATTGACTTGTTTTTTATCTTTATAAAAGATTTTCATTATAATCAATTTTCGTTTGCATACGGGAGCTGCGGTATGCTTTCAAATATAGCTGTGATTCGAATGTCACGTATTTTTAATCTCTTGGTGTTTACAATCAAAATAAATTTCGAAGTATTTAACAGCATTAGATAATTAAATCGTAGCTATTTACAACATAGATCCTGGATCATATAATATATCTTGAATATATAAGTACATACATATATCCTTATTTTCGTATGAGATATAGTTTTAAATTAATAAAATATGCGAAAGAAGATCATGTACATAAATTACTTTGCTGAACCAAATAAAAAAAATTATATTCGGATACAAGGAATTAACAGAAAAAGCTATTAAAGTATTAAAAATAAAAACAAACCAGTGTATCAGCTGACCCATGCAAAGATAATTCATAAAAGTAATTTAAAATATTTCTCGGAAAAAAATTTAAGTTGCTTAAACAAGATAAATCACGTTAATAGTAGTGCGTCACTTAAATTACATATTCTTCCTGTATTCCGTTAAATCCTTGGAAGTATGATCTATTTGCTTTATGAATTTTTTCTTTTGTACATTTACTGTAAATTAATCATTCCGTATGCAAATGTGCAATTGTTAATAGTGAATAGAGTAGCCTTTCAATTGTTTCATTTTATAAATTATTTTACCAATTTTTTCGATTGATCAGTGAGTATTTTACTTAATAATTAAATATTATTTTATTTACTATAAAATTGTACAGCTGTCGCAAAAATAGATAAATTTATTTATGCCATTCTCGCCACCAACCCAGATAAAACTAGAGCTAGATGTGCCGGCAAGTGTGCGGATCATAATGCACTACCTTCAAAAATATCAATTGAACGCCCGAAGCCCACGAAAAGTGCATCTGCTAACGAAAATGTCCGTAAAAAATAGATTGCTTTTTGCGAAAACAAATGCACATTGGTCAATAGAAAAATGGAACAACATTCTTTGGTTCGATGAAAGTAAAGTAGCACGCCTTGGAAATCGTGGTTGAAGAGTATACTTCCGATGACCACTTAACACTGAGTATGTTCCGAAAAATACCTGTAAAACCCTGAAACATGGAGGCTACAGTATAATGGTTTGGGGTTGCTTCTCGTATCACGGCATAGGACCAATATTTCGGATCAAACAAAATAGACAATGATCCAAAGCATACGAGCAAAAACTCTATAAACTGGTATAGCCCCAATAGAGTTCAGGTACTGGATTGGCTGGCACAATCGCCAGATTTGAATCCTATTGAGAACTTGTGGGCGGACATTAAAAAAAACCATAATCAAACATCATCATCACCAACGAAGGAAATTTCAAAAACAAATTCACTGAAAGCAAAAGAAAACCCTAAAAAAAGAAAACGAAAACTCGATGTATAAAGCTAATACAAGGCCCGCTATTATGATCATCAGGCACATACATATATGTAATTCGGAATTTGCCCATAATTTAGAAAAAGAATATTAGGTAATTCCGACAAAATTATCTGTTTAGGAAGCTGAAAAACTGTAAATATAGAAGTGACATTTTACTAGGAGTTGTAGACTGCTGCTAGAATCGTGTGTATAGTTTTATGGTGAGAATAAAGTAAGGATAACATTTTACAGATTCGATAACTCTTGTGTCAAATGCTCGGAATAATTATCGGAACTTACTAAAAATGTTGCTGTATTCGAACTCACGTTCATTTTCTAGTAGTCGCCCACAAAACAGTTATAAAGCGCATGCGGATAAATTAATACTTGTCAATAGTATTTTAGACATGATACTAACCGTGAAGCGAATCGAAACCTCGGAATGGAATTAAAATATTGATCAGTATCACCTAGATACGCAAACACATTTCGGACTTTTATTTACCGCCGGGACAAACAAACAAAGCGAAACCAACGATATTCTGGAATTGTTGGGATCCGCTTTTTGGGAATTCAACATCTCGTGCTACTAACTACTGTTTTATATTTATTCAACGGTTTATTACGTTTCGGCACTAAGAACTGTAAAAATATAAACTAGCTACTACAATACGAGATCTTTGGGAAAGGTTAATGTCCACACAATGTAATGTTCAAAATATGAAAATTGTACCGAAAATGGTTAGTCAACAATCATTTTACAGAAAAATTAAAATTTAATTTATTTTGGATCAATGGGACGATTAAGGTGAGACGTAGAAATGATGAACGGGCAAAGAGGATTTGTGAAGAAAAATATTCCTTCAACCATTCAAATGATAGAACAGTATATAGTCGTGAAATTATTCGAATTTTTTAAAGATTAGTTGGTTGATCCTGGATCAAGTGGAGCTACTTTTGATTCTGATCGTTTATGGAAACATGCAATATTTGTGCCCTGCAATTTCCAAACAATTTAAACTTAATTAAAGTAAAAGTATTCTTTCAAGAAAAATATCAATTATTATTTTAATTTCCGGAACTAATAAACTAAGTTAAAACTGCACGAGAAAGGTACACTCGCACGAAAGCACATATTTGGAAATCAGAACCAAATAGTTAAAGATGCGTATGATCTCTGGTTGGCTAGTTTTTAAATAAAATTTTAAAACTTTAAATGTTACTAAAAATAATTAAAATGTGCGGGTGTGAAACATTTCCTAGAACATTCCTAAATTTGAAAACATGTCTCATTGAAACATGCAAACGAAAAATTGAATATATTGTGTAACAAACACATAATAAATATTTACTTTAAACTATAATGTATACGTAGCGTACTAGCGTATTCAACCATTAAAAATAAAAAAAATGTTTTTTAATAATTTACACTACTAAACCGCTTTTAATGTTTTGTCCAGACTACTTTGGACCATGAAATTTAGTAAGATCAAGGCTTATAAATATTGAATATTGACCTTTAAATTTTAGCTTGGGGTGATTTTGGTCATATCTAACCCTGTTGGCATCAAGAGAAAATTTTCAAAAAAATATACATATGTACATATGAGCCTTGAATAGACCATAATTTTACTAAAATTCATGGTCTAAAACATTAAAAGTGGTTTAGTGTAGAGTAAAATATTGAATATTAACCATTCAATTTGAACGTTCTGTATACCAAACACCTCACATTTCTTGATATATTTGTTTTTACATGTTAGGAGAGATTTGGGAAAAAATTCACGTGCATGAAAATTCAAGAAAAGGAAATTGAAAGCATCAATAACAATTTCAAAGAAAGATTTGTGTTCGGTAAACTTTCTTAATACCAATTGTTGGTTTTAGTAAAATTTTAATTTTGATAATGCTTTTCCATAACTGCCGATTTACAATCATTCCATTGAATATATTCATTAAATAAAATATTAGCATTTAGTTAAACTTAAATAAAATTCATAACTTAATATTTCCTTTTTATTTAATTGATTCAGCAAACAAAAATGCCATAAAATAAATATGTAAATTAAAATCGATACAAATCGGTTGACAGAATAATTTTATTGATAAAATTAATAATGAATGCAAAAAGTGATGCAATATTAACTAAAATTTCACCCATTGAAACTATATTATATAAAAATACATTAAAAATACAGAACGGAAACTTGTTTTCCAAAAGGAGAGACACATTTACGCTGTACTGGAGGTTGTACTATTGATTTACCTTTTTACCAAAATGATAATTATACAAAAGCCATTTCAAGCATTCGCTTGAGAAAAGACTGCGTATAATTCAAAAATTATTTCCCCCAATGTATTGTTATAGACCACCAAAGACAAAATTTAAGTGGATCATACATATATTTAAATTTCGCCTTTTCAAATATTCATACTGCGTTAATTTCGTCTTTAATTCTTTATACTGAAATGTACAAAACAATTGTTTTTTATTTTGATTGATTTATTACAAATTATAATTTTAAATTATTTCCATAAATTTATTTTCGGCATTTCATTTTTCACATATTCGACCATTTTAATTTTGTCAATATTTCGAACTATGCTAATTGAATTCCAAATAAGTATCGCGAAAATAAACACGTATATGAAGGTATGGGTATGTACAACAAGCCATTTGTTTTAGGATTGAAAGTGAAATTATAAATGATGTGAAATCAATCAATTGATTAACGACCTGGTGTGGTTGGTAAATGGAGCATAAAAACTCGCCTATATGATTTTTAATTGATTTATGCGATGTATTATGAAATTTAATACGCGAATATAAGTTCTCACACAGGATTTGCACAAATTTAAATTAATATTACTTTTGTAGATCAAAGCTTGCTTTGTATAAATTCTATCAATTATCGAAAGTATTTACATTGTATTGTTTCCATAGCAACTTTTACTTTTGTTTTTGAAAAATCGACACAGGAAAAACGACACACACGGTTTCCTATGATTTATAAAATATAAAAAACAAAATGTAAAATTCAAAACAAATTTCGTAAACGTACTTACTCGCATGCTAGTAAAAATAAATTGATCAAATTGCCTTCGATATATAATTTAGTAATTAGCATCAATAAATCTTATCGTGCAGGTTGACGATATAATATTTCGAAAATCGATCATATCTCAATTAAATTCAATAATCAACAAAAAATAATGTATGCAATTTTTCTTGTGGTCTTATCAAATTTTTAAATCTTTGGAATTCATAAAATTTAACGAGTCGTGCACTTAAGGCTACATAATAATGCAACAATGATGTTACAGAAAGTATATTAAACATTTATTACTAAGTTTTATTAAACGCATTATTATTTTTTGTTTAATAAAAAATCAACTTTCAATTTTAATAGATCTCAAAAACCAAAAATTATTAATTGTTAAGTGAGTTTTAAATGACAATAATTAACAAGTTATATACACCGGGCGCAATACATACACTATAAGAAAATTGGTATTACCTTCAAATTACATATATTTCTCGTCAGTCGTAATTATAACAAAACTAAGGATAATTTATAATGAGATACGACTATACGATTAATGTGGAGGATTTCATAATAAAACAACCATTTTCTTTTAATGAAATTTCCATAAAAGTTATTCATTTCATTGCAATGATTTTGGTGTGTCTGTCTACAATTTGTGTCGCGTCGCGCGGAGGAGCGAGGATTCAATTTGGAATGATGCAATAATGTTGATCGGTTTCATAAGATTTATCTTTCTTTTATTATTTTCGTTTTATTTTAGAATTGATAATAAAATACATAAAAAACGTTGGTATTCTTGTACACACAAATAAAAAAAGCGAAATAGTTTTAATGAGACTATTGGTTAGGCCGACGAGGTCTCTGATTTTGTACAATCATTTAAAATTTTATTATTAAACATTGTAATGCAAATATTTCACAATATAGATTTTGATAAGTAATACCAATACCAAACATGAAAATGATTCTTGTGAATGCGCATGATATGTGCGACCATCAATTAAAGAACCTTTCTATAATTTTAAAAACTTTCCAATATTTGAGATTTCATGTAGGTTGATTGTTTTCCAAAGTCGACCGAAAATCAATAACATAGCTTTTGGCTTCTTTAGCCAGCAATAAGTGATAATGAACTCAACAGGTTTGGTGTTACTCCAATATTTGATAAATGGTTTCTGTCATATCTATTACAAATTGAACAGGAAGCCAAACGTTCTGAATATTACATAAATTCAATTCACCTTTTCTTTTCGAACTTTTACCAGAACATACCAAGTCACTCTCTTCGGCAACGAACCATCGTTACTCTTGCTTTTAGTTTTGTACTTTTTTATGATTTTTCTATATATGTATAGCGAAAACAAATTGTAACTATGATTATCAACTAATAATTGATATAAATTAAAGTAATTATAGCAGACTATTCAACATTTCTCTTTTTATAGAAAAAAAAATTAGGTAATACACATAATATTTTGAAAACAAGTATAATTAACATTGAATATTGAAACGATTAAACAAATATGAAATGCATTTAATTAATGCTTAAGGTGACCTAGGACATTTCACAATTCGACAACTAAAATTATCTAAATTATCATTGTTACAAACAAATTTATTATAATTGTTACTAGATTGTGTAATTCGAATAAACATTATAATGAGTTTCTTATACATATTATGGCGATTATTGGGTCACTTTATATGACTGAGGGGATTCCTCATTTAACAACCGTATTGTTGTATGAATAACAGTGAATAATATAAATTAAACATGGAAATTTAAAGTGTCCTTACAAAAAAGACTTAGGTTATATCGGTGTGAAGTTTCTGTCAAATTAAATAAGCAGAATCTGATTTCCGTGGTTTAGTCATTCGTTTGTAATATATGTACATTTTAAAGATGCCGTGACATTCAACTTCCTAACCTCATCATGCTAATGACTTATCGCAGTTGCGGCAACATGATCCACGGCAAAGAATAGGGTTTGTTTGTATACTATTTAAAAACCCTACTTTTTATTGTGTATAGCTAATAATTTACTATATAACTATTTAATATCTATGACACACAGGTCATTACCTAATTTTATTGCTTACCAGTTACTATATAAGCGAGACACACCTACATTTTCCACAACAATAATTGATTCCCATTTTAATTTGACTCCAGATTTAATTTGATTTCTACAAAAATTGTGAAATTCTTACAATCACATATGCGATATACTGTTACTTTTATATATTCTATCTAGAGTTTTTTTCAAAATTCAAACACATTTACTTCTTTCTTGTAAATATTCGTGATGAAAACAACTGTACTAACTTTATTAAATAGATAGAGTTGGTTGTTTAAGTTGTGCAATGCAGAATAACTATACAAGAGCTAGCGAAGTCATTCGAGCTGAACAATTGCGTAGTCATCTAAAAAGTTAAGTGAAGGTAAAAATGATTTGAACTGAACAACATCACAACTAATTACTTATTTAACCTATTTTGTGGGAAGGCTCATGATTTTGAAATTTTTCAAAAATATAGTCGCGATTTGTGCCATAAATCGCATTCATGACTCTTCCCTCGAATGTTATCAATCCTTATTCGTACTCATTCGTTCGTGTCCAATTCGTATGCATTCGTCTAATCCTTAGATTTGAGTAAGGACATAAAACCCAAATGAAAGCGGCAAGATTATAATTTGTAATTCATATTAGAATTTTACATTTCAATAGTTCATGATGTGAAATTTCTAACTCTACCAATCAAAGTTTATAAACTGCTACTCATTCGATTTATTATTTGAGAATTTAACCATTGAGTTCAACACTTTAATTAACGTTCAATCTTAAGTTCGTATTAACCTTAGTGTCAAAATAATTGCACACATTTAACTTGCACTGGAATCTAATTTACACTCAACTTTTGTTTCAAGAATATGGATTACTATACTCTGGGTGTTGAGTATCGCGCGACGCACGTTGCAATGTATTTAATTACCGTACCAATAACATTTTATTAATTAAAATTATTGATTTATAATCGATTTCCACCTGCAACTAATTCTATATATAAAATGATCGAAGGTCAACATAATCTATTATTTATTATTATATGCTACATGTACTGACATTTAATTATGTACGTACAAGTTGTGTATAAATGTACATTCCCAAATCTATCCATTCAAATAATTAAACGATTAGGTAATAAACACACACGTTTGCGGGTATTATCTAACCGCGATTACAAATGTTGAATATAGTTTTTATGTTTTGTTTATGTTGGACGGAAATTACACTTGCCAAGCTTTACTTTTTTGAAAGTTTTACGATTTTTCATCCGGTCGAAATTAAATTCTATTCAAGCTGGCCTGAAACACAAACATGGTAAGCTAATTAAATATTTAAAAAAAAAAAAACAGTATACCAGAAGAAAATTTATAAGTCCGCGGTTTTTGACATTACGACGACGGTGTTTTGTACTTTAAAAATTTCGCAATTAAAAACAAATCTAACTACATAATTTGATGATTTCCAAAAGGTTATACAACTTTTTGAATAGTTTTAATTTGTTTAAAGAAGATTTTGTGTTATTTTTGTAAATTTACATAATAATTTTGTGAACAAAAAAAAATTAAAATGACTGTCACGTTTTGTTTAATTTAATTTGTTACTTTTAACATTTTAATTTAAACGACAAAACGTTGACGTGCACATTGAAAACCTTATGAAATTATTTTTTTTGTCGTCTTTATTTTTGTAATTTAATTTTATTTAGCTAACATATGTATATGTATACGAGTATTTTGAGCAGTTTAACTGTCTTTAGTATTTGGGAAATAATTAGTTTTGCGCAAATAGTGAATATAAATATACAATTAATCTTGTAATTAATTATAAATACAGTTAAGGTAAATAAACTATTTATTGATTATTATTTACATAAGTGAGTTTTATTTATCGATTTAGTTAATAATCCTTAAGGTCCTTCGAATTATGAAACCAAAATTAACTAGTTTGCATCAACCTTTCAAAGACAATAACACTGTACAGCACTTTAAACAACTGGGTTGTTTAAACTCTAAAATGTTTAATTAGTTTGATTTTGGGCCATTATTGACTCGCTCGAAGTTTTCGCCAATAATTTAAAACAAACACCATGCTTCTTTAACAGCCGAAAGCACTACTATCTCCATCACGACGTAATACTGAAAAGCTGCAAAAAATTTTAATGAAAGAAACAATTTTGACGCGTATATCATCTGTGAAACATCATTTAATAACAACATCCTAAGCACAGAATTGTATATAGATGTGACAGATCCATATACCAGCACTAAAACTTCAGGAGGAGGAGTTGTTATTGCAGTCAAAGCATCCATCCCGAATCAAATTGTTACTGTATCATAATCATCATTGGAGTGTGTATGTATGTGTAAGATTGTGCTTGTGTAAAATAAACATCACTATAATGACAGCTTACATCTCTCCTCATTCCACTCAGCAAAAATATATAACATTCTGTGATACCATAGACGAACTAATCAACCTTAATAATCCATCTGATATATTCCTTATTGCAGCAGATTTTAATCTTCCTAACACTTCCTGGTGGTTTGATCCCGAAATCAACTGTAATATACCTTTCGATGTAAAACCTGTTCTGAAATAAATTTTATTGATACCATCCTCAATTTTAACCTTAATCAAATTAACAACATTCCCACATGCACGGCATTTATCTTGATCTTATCCTCGCCAATGATCCTGATATTTTTAATGTAAAAGAATCCCTGGTACCATTCGTTATAAATGACGACCATCAGCAATGGAAATATCTTTGAATTCGGCAGTACTCTCACCATGTATAGATCATACAGACGTGGAAACCCACTTTAATTTCAAGAAAGCTAACCTATCAGAATTGAAAAACCCACGCAATAATATCATCTGGCAGGATGAACTATCTAAACATGGCCTAGACGTGAACGTGGAAATTTTTTATCAGCTGATTACTCAAACGTTCGAGAATCATGTTCCTTTGTCCAGAGTACTGAAAATCAATAATCCACCATGGTATGACCACGTTCTTATAAACCTGAAAAATAAGAAGAATAAAGCATACAAACGAAAGAAAATTAGCGATACTGAAGATAACAGAAAACCATTTCGTGGAAACATACAGAACATCTTATACGAGGAGTACTTTGAACTAAAATACAGAACGTATCTCGCAAGACAATATCAAAAACGACCCAAAGTATTTTTGGGACTTTTTTAATACAAAACGCCAGACAAAAGGCTATCCCACCATAATGTATTACAATAATAAACAGTCAAGTGACCGGCAGTGAACAAGTGGCTTAGGCATCCAATCTAATCTGGATATACGAGGGCAAATCAATATATCCTTAGCATCGGTATGTAATTTAGAGAAAATCATATTATTTTTTTGTTTATTTTTCATCTACAAGAAACATCTAGAAACAACTTTTGTTTTATTTTGTTTAATATATTTCTGGACGTCAATTTTGCGACACGTGTTTAGACAAAAATAAAAAACGAATAAAATTGAATATCATACGGTAATTATCATCACGCATGAAAACGTTATTTTGGCAGAAAATTTTGTATTAGAGGACCGCCGTGTAAATATTGCAGAATTATCGAGAAATCTCAGGCTTTCTTTTGGTACCACATTTACAATTCTGCATGATCATCTTCATCTTTCAAAAGTTAGTGCAAGATGGGTTTCCCGTTTGTTAACCGCGGAACAGAAAAAAATTCATGTCGAAACTTCAAGGAACATTTTAAATATGATCCTGATAATTTCATAAATAGTATCGTGACGGGCGATGAAAAATGGATTCATCATTGGGATCCGGAATCCAAACAAGAATCTATGCAATGGAGAAAATGTGATGAACTTCCCCCTAAGAAGTTTAAGACTCAACAATCACCTGGGAAGGTTATGGCCACCATAATTTCTGGGATGCAGAAGTGATTTTTTTAATTGATTATATGCCACAAAAAAGCACTATCACAGGCAACTATTATGCGGAAAATTATACAAATTGAAGGTTGCCATCCGGGAGAAACGGCATGGTAAAGTTAGAAGTAAGATTTTACTTCTCTACGACAACGCCCCTAAATAAGGCTAAAATTGCACAAACCGCTGTGTGAATGCGGCTTTGAAGAAACCCTCACCCAACCTATAGTCCAGATTTGGCTCCTAGTAATTTTTTTCTGTTTCCAAATTTAAAAAAACAATTAATGGGCCGAAAATGTTCAAACAAGGATGAAGGCATGTCCGCTACTGAAGGTTATTTTGAAGACCAAAACAAAACTTTTTTTCGACGGTTTAAATAAATTATTTGAAAGATGTAATAAATGCATTAATGTTGGAGTAGATTATGTTGAAAAATAAATAAAATTTCTCCAAATATACAGCTCTTTTGTATCGATGCTACGAATATATTGATTTGCCCTCGTACATATACCGTTTCTCAAAGGAAGATATTCTACAAGCGCTTAATTCATTTGGGAATGGATGTTGTCCTGACAAAATGCCATCAGCAATTTTAAAAACATTAGGACCGGAACTAGTTGAACCACTATGTCTGCTGTAAGTTTCCACCCCATTGGAAGCTAACTAAAATAACGCCTATTTTTAAGGTTGGAAAAAGGGCTGTCACATCATGCTACAAAGGAATATCATCGTTGTCATCAATTCCCAAACTCCTTGAATTAGTCATTTGCAACGCAATTAAAAAAGTTATTCCACGTCATTTATCTGTAGCTCAACACGGCTTTCTACCAGAGAGGTCTATTCAACTAATTTGACTGAGTTTAGGTTTTAATTGTTTTATATGTAACTTGTCTTATATGTAATTTATATATACATATTTCTTTGTAAAAGCATATTTGATTTTTGTAATAATAAATAAAATAAAATACTATTTTAATTACCAGAAACTTGGATGTAATTTTTCCACCTTATAACCTAATCCAGGCTACATCAGCTACCACAAACATTCGAGTAATTCTTTGTCATTCTTTCCTTATCTCACGCATCCAGAAAAAAAGAAACCAGAAGAAAGAATTAATATTGATATACTCCCGTTCAAAATTGAAAGAGCAAAAAATATATGAAAACAAAAGAAAGAGGACAGAAAACAAAATGAAATAAAAGAATGATGCAAGGGACTCCTCGATTTTAGTTTCTTTTGCAGAAACAGATGATGATGCTGATAATATTACCAGTGACGGGAAACATTGCCTGGTATGCAACGAAATCGGAAAGAGACATGTGTTGTATTCATGTTGTACGCTAACTCCTGCAGAATCATATATTTGCAATTTGCAAATAAATATTATTTTTAAACAATTTTTTTTGTAGTTTCAGATTTATTATATTAAGATTTGGTTTAGTTTATGTTACTATGTACATACGAATTTTATTTATTTGTTTTTTTTATATTATTATAAAACCGATAAAAATTGTAATTTAAGGTTGTTGTTTCACCTCGTATTAAAATATAAAATAAATAAGATTATCTACAGGGGGAAAACTTATTATCATCAATTCGTCATCCCGTAATAAATTAAAATTTAAAAGTTAAAAATAAATCTTTAAATTATTTTATCCTTAGCGCATTGTAAAATAATTTGACCAAACTAACTATAAATATACATACATATACGAGTACATATGTATGTATATTTTTACTTTAAACAAAATTATCAACAGAACATTCAAATGTTTAAGAAACAAAATACTAAAATTTGTTCTACATTTCATTATTACTTTGTTTCAAAGGTTACTTGATCTGTTAAATTTATTACCGGCTATGTGTGGAACCTGCTCGTAGTTATATGACATTTTTGATAAATACAATTTCATTGTGTTTTTTTTTATTTCAACAATAAAACTTAAAAATTAATCAATTTTGTCAATACTAATTTTATTTTCCCACACATAACGCAGTTGGCGAGTTTTGGTCTTTTAAAGTTCAAATTATATAATCATTGGAATGTATTGGTTGAACAGAATTTTTGGATAATAATTAATTTAAGTTAAATTATATTTCGTTTTGTTTGTTCGAGGACTATTTCAATTTTGAGCCATTTTAAAAATTACTTTCAAAATCTTGTGGAAGACTTTGTCTTTGTGATAAAGCGCTTTTTGAAAATATTATTGCTTTTGTCACTTTGTCGATCATTAGTGCATAGAGCCAACCAATTTTTGATTTAATATTTAAAACCTTAGAACTCAAACTTTTTAGAAATACTAATTAAGAACATTTGAAAATTTTAGAAAGATTTTTTGAATTTTTGAACTAACATTAAAAAATAATAAATTATTATGAATGATATTTTCTTAACTGAGAAGGTGAAATACAAAGCTAATAAGTTTTGAATACTTTGTTATGAAAGGCACAAAGCCTTCTGGAATCTCTAGAATTATTAAATTAGTTTAAATTTTTAGATTTTATGCATACAAATTATCGAAATTTTAGCTTGAATTAAAACTTTTGAATTTGACACCTTTGGACATTTAAAATGTTGAGTTGATTCTATAAAACTTTTATAATTTTGAAAAGAGACATTTAAATATGTGTTTTGGATTCTATAATTATTTTAAATTGTAAAATTAGAATATTGATTCTGGAATTTAGTTTCTGGAATTCAAATGTACGAGTATTTGAAGTATCTGTATGTATTTGAAATATGAAACTAACATAAGTCGACAGTAGTACGCTCCCAAAAACAGGCTTTGATAATTCGATTAACTAAGTAATGGTAGTATATATTGCGGTAAACACTCTGAGACCACCTTCAGGTTTACAGTATCAAAGGCATTGGCTAAATCAAGGGAGAGAATGTAAACTCGATTGGCTAAAAATGTGGCTTGATAGGAGGCAGGCAAATTCAGATGTTCATCCAATCGAGCGAGTAGTAACTAGGCGTATATTTTGTACCTTACCAGCGGATGTTCCATTGTGTATACCAGAAATTGCAGACTTAATCTCGGCAAGAGAAGATGGAGGGTCTAACGGGAAATAATCGGTTTCGTCGACTAGAGACGGTCATTTACCTTCAGAATTCAGTGAGTCAAGAGGAAAGCGGAATATAATGCGTATTTTGCTTAGTGTTATCCCTTTTATATCGTTTAAAAAATGAATAGGTTTGGTGCAATCTGTAGGATGGTTTATGAGAAGATAAATTTTTGAAAAACATTCGAGGGATCTATGTTCGAAGTTGGCGAAATTCAAGTTTTTACAGGCTTTTTGTAGAAGAAGGCGAGTAGTGGGGTCGTCGGGATGTCTTTGTTGGAAAACCCATGGTTTTTTGAAATGGGTTAGGACCTGTCGCCGTTTAGGTGTTAGAGGGGTTTTAGACACAAAAACTTCCTGTAATGAAATTTTGATACAGTCAACAATCAGCCGCCAATGATCAAAGCGTCCAGATGAAAGGGCATGCCTGTAGGCTGTTGATAGAACAGACTGGTAGCGGGCGCGCACGATCTCGTCTTGTAGTAACGGAAGATTCAAGACTTATAAGAGACGTTGTAGTCCTCTTTCGATTAGTACATTCAATCCAAACTAAACGATGGTCGCTTAGTTCGGAGTAGAAAGAATCAGCTTTGGTCGAATTAACATATAGCGCTGACCCTCGGTCCAAGTAATAAGGCTTTTTGGCGACCGGAGGTTGTGTGATCAAAAAGTCGAGTCGATCTAGCAAGAAAGCGCAGGGGAGCACCATTTTCGTTAAACTACCGGTGGAACAAATTTGAACCAATGGTCTTTTTATCCCAAGAATCGTTAGAACCCAGATGGGCTTTGAAATCGCCAAACAAAACTATATCGTTAGATTTGGGGCATCGTCTATTATTGACAAAAGAGTAGTGAACATTTTAGACGATCGCCTACGATTTATTTAAAAGGTGCAAGGTGGCACATACACAGCAATGAAGTGGACCTCACCTAGATTCGAAACAGTACCTAACAAGGTTATAATCCAAAATAATGTCTGATTGACCTTATAAGTCAATCCTTCTTGATCATTATGCCGACTCCACGTCTGTGGGCCTTTGGATTGTTGGCAAAATACCAAGTATAATGAGACATTGATCAGACACCTACACCGATGTTACTTTATTGAATGCAACAAACCTTGATATTATTTTGGAGTAGAATACCATCGATCAAATTGCGTTTTTCGCTCGAATTGACCCCGCGAGCATTCCAGGTGCCAAAACAAAGAGTACAGGATAAGGGTGATAAAGGGGACCGAACAGATAGGGACCCATCAATGAGTGTATAAAGATTACTACTGGGTTGAATGGGACGATGTATAGTATCGGAGACAATTTGAACATAATGACTCTGAGAATTGGATGGTAAGGTTAAGGATCATCAAACTGTCATAATGTGAACAAGTGTAAAGTAGGAAAATGTCACTATTATCTTCACCATTGTCCGGTAGGAAGGAAGATCGATATCAGCATAACAAACAGTAATTTTGATCCACTTTCGGTTGGATTTATATTCAGGTCTGCTCTGTAAACTATACGGGTGGAATTCAACAAAGTTGGTAATTAAGCACCAAGATGCTCACTAATAAAGTCTACAATTTTAGATCTTAATTCTTTAGTTGCAGCTGATGTTTTACGGCATTGAAAAACCAATTACCATCGCCGGGTATCGGATGAAGTTCCATTAGAACTACCTAATAGCTTTATCTAATATAATAATTAAATAAATGTATCTCTATTTAATTTGAACTTAGGCTTAAATATTACTTTATATAAAACACACTTTGTAGGTTTCCTTTTAGATTTGAAATCACATAGTACAATAAAACTAAAGTAAAAATTTAGGATTTAACGAGGAATAGTTTTAACGAAGAGATAACGAAAAGATATCTGTTGGGGTGATTGTGATCAGGACGGTGAAATCGGGAGGACGTACATTTACGCTATGCGCCATGCCAATCGACAATTATCGATGTCAACAGTAGCTTTATTCTTCAAGTTTCGTCTTTTTAGTAGTTAATTGTTAGTTGAATGTTACGAGATATGGAGTAACAAGGGGTAAATATAAAAATATATATGGTATATGTATAAAACGAGGGTTGGGAAAAAAGGTACTGGACTAATTATAATTCATTACAATGTCTATCATAGCTCAAATATATGGAATTATTAATAATAAATTGAACTAAATTAAAGGATCTCTGCCAGTTAAACTTAAATTTAAATCAATTAATTAAAGGTTGAAATGCAGAATAAAATAAATCGTAACTAATTTAAGTTGAATTTTCAGGAGTATCTCATAAGTTTGATCCAGCAAACTTATAAGTTTTATTTCAGAGCCAAGTGATGCTGAAAAAAATTATAAAAGTAGATTAGAGCTGTATCGTCCTGTGTTACTAACTTTTGGCTATACCAGGTGTCTATAACCGAGTCAATTTCTATCATACTAACTGAACCTATCCAAATCCACTTTAAGTTATGTGTAAACATTATGTTGCTCGTGCACCCAAGCTGAAACTGCGCTATCAACTTTTTGTGTTTTTATTAATTTACACGCTTTCCTATTATTAAATAGCTTTTCTTGGTTTCTCAAATTTAACTATAATATAAAATAGATTTGTATGGTTCCACAATTTAAAATTAATGTTCTAAAATTAAAATTAATTTGTTGCCGTTTATTTGGCTTGATAAGTTTTGTGTGTTCACATACCAAACGCTAAGTTGCCAAATCTTTATTTCCTTACTTACCACTATTACCCCATTCAAAAATTTCATAAATTTTAAATGAAAACAGTTTTTTTATTTATTTTAATTACAATTAAATTTTATTTATATTATTGTTTTGTTTATTCATTTATTTAAAAAAAAAATCATTAAACAACATTCATTCATGATTCCCTCTCTCATTTGTTTATGTTTTTTATTTTTTTGTATTTTTAAATTTAAAATTTAAAAAAAAAATTCACTGACCAAGCACGCAATATTTAGTTTTTAATAATAAAAGATTCACACAACACTTTCACACAGTATAAGTATGTATTTAAAGACGAAAAAAAATGAAAAATTAAGAAAAAAAATTTGAAAATTTGAAACTACATTACATAAGTACGCGCATTATATATTATAATATTTACAATATTTTAATTAATTGTAATTTAAATTAATTGAAAATGTTTGATATAATATTTATGATTTGCTAATGTTACTCTTGTAACTAGTGTTGATTTGTTGTGGGAACGTTTGTGGTTGCTGTTGATAGTAATGTGTAACCTGTTGTTGAATTTGTGATTGTTGTTGTTGTTGATCATATTGGGGCTGGTGTTGTTGTTGTTGGTAGTAGTAGGTTTGTTTTGCTGGCACTTGAACATACTGTAAATAAAATAAAAATAAAAAGTATTTTTTTATTAATTCGCGAAAGTGTTTTATACGTTCATCTATACACTACTAGTACACAACAATAAATAAATTTAATTCAAAGTTCATTGTCGGTTACCTTGTAAAAATTTTGTCTTATAATAAATAATTTCTCAAGGTAAATTTTTAGCATCAAAAATTACTTTTTACTTAATATTAATACATTATATTAAAAGATTGAAGAGTTTAAGCATTTATGGTGGATAGATCTAGCCAATTATAAATTTTTTGTTTATGTTTTAATCTCAATGTAACGTACAATTTTATCAAACTTATTTTTTAGAATGTAAAGGTCGTAAGCATTAATTTTAATTTTATGTAACTTTGACATTATTTTTTGGATGTATTTAGAACATCACACATTAATGAGGTGCCGATTAGTGATGGATGATGGTAAAGATCACATTCACACTCTTATTAAATGGCATGTGAAATCACTATAAATGGTCTGATTTGGTGTAATAAATAAATATGTAAAGAGTATTGACACCAAATTATTAATGTTGCAACAATTGAAGTCATTAATTTTTTAGAATAATTATTCAAAATGTTTATAATTAAATTTAGCAATTGCTGGTGCACTATGAGCAGAATTGGCAAGTAAACCAACCAAAAAGTTAATTATATTGAACATTTTTAAATATCACGATAAATTGTTTTTGTTCTTTAAAACGTCTCACGTTATAATTGCTAATCATTTCAATTTTACTTTTACTCTCTCCTATAATATACATATGCGCATATACCCAACCAAATTATAAGGAACTGCGGGGACACGTAACTAGCGTACATGATTTATCTCAAATAAATTGCACAACAAACGATGCAATCGCATGAAAATATAATATAAAGATGATCACCAATCACCGTCTATAAATGTTATGAAATTTAATTTAAAAAAAATTTTCATTTTGCTTATTTATTAATAATGCATAAATTGTAATTAAAAGAAATAAATTTTATAAGCAATTCCAACAAAAACTTTCTTGTATACTCGTATATGCCATCAGGTTTTTAATTTTAGTTTTTTATTGTAAAAAATTGGAGAACTGTTGCGCAAATTGGAAGGTATATATATATATCAAATTCAAACCGATCGTATCGTAAATCATCTGTCGACCCTTATTTTCAATTAAATATTTCACCTTTGCGTAAATAATTGCAATATTCATTACAATTGTTGATATGTAGGTACATATACGTATGTAGCATTTTATGTGAAGATCGGTGCCGCGCGGTCAACCTTTAAAAACCAAAAGAGAAAAATCGCCCAATTTGAAATCGTAATTTTTCATTTAAATTTTTTTGTTGGTTGGCCGGTTATTGTGATAAATTGTTATTTATAATTCTTTTGGTACATCCGTTTTATATAATCATAATATTTAATGCTGTATGCGTAAAGGTTAAATAAAGATGCTATTAAATTCGTCGATCAATTTATTTAAGTTATATACGCGATTAATTTTTTAATTTTTGTTTTTTGTAAATATCAACCACCATGGGGAGATCTCGATTATAAAATGATCGAGTATATACATATGTATGTACTTATATACAAATTATAAATCATTAAAAACACCAAAAATACAAAAATTTAAATAAATGCGATCAATTTTTAAGATTATTTGTTAAAAATAATTGAAAATGTTGGGTAAAAAAAATTTAAATTAATTTAATAATACAACTACATACACTGTGTACGCCGATTAAATAAATGATTTAACTAATTTGGTTGACATATCTTATGACATTTTAATATATGTACATTTCCAGACGACAGACCCGTATTAAAATAACATTATAACAAACAAAGAATATAAATCTACCTCCGCGTAAAATATTTTTTATTTAAATTAAATTTTCCAAATTTGGTCTTAAGAATTTTTTGATTCGTGCGCTCGCTCTTAAATATTTTAATAAACATCTTTATTAATTATAGGTATGTAAGTAGACGATGCACCGGTGGCAAAATTCATTTAAGTTGTATTTTAATTAAATTTGATTATATGAATTTTAATTTTTTGCGAATTATGATTTGAATGATGATAATGTTAATAAATTTGAATATTACATTGTATAGAACAACTTGTTATGGGTGGATGTAGGCGTCTTTAAAATTGTAATGTTTATACACCTATATTATATATACCATGTTGTGTAATATACATACACATACACAATGTGTTATCGTCTGACATCTTTATTGAATATTGTGATTGTACTTTTATTTGGTTGCTGGTTTTCATTGATTAATTTCAAATTAAACGAAGTATTACATATCTACTGTAACGGATTTATCAGTGCGTTGATCTACGAGCTCTAGACTATATAGTTTCTTACGATACATATACTTTACAACTCTGTGCATACATACAACAAATCTACTTATTCAGTTCAGACCACCCAAAAAAATTATATTTGCTTAAATTTTCATGTATTTGTGGTGACTGATAATCGAAGTACAGTGAAAATCCTCAAAGACGGAAACTCAAGGGACCAGACATAAATTCTGTTTTTGGGGATTTTTTCGGTTTTTGGAGTTGTCTCAGAATATTATCAAAAAATTGTACTAAATATTAGTAAACTTGTATTTTCATATTTTTGTTTATTTTAATTCATTTATTTCTGAGAATTGTACATTCCATGTATACTCTATAACATAAATGAAAATCTTAATTAAGAAAATGTAAATTATATAAATTGTTATAATTTTCAATGTGTCAGCCACATTATTTCATCACATAGTTCGAAAGAAATTCGAGATTTTGAATTTTGAACTGGTTTCGGGTAAACATTTATAATATGTCCAAAAATTGTATGGACCATATTATGATGCGCTTCATCACCTTGGCATACAGAAAATTGTTTAAAACTGTTGATTGCAGTTTTCATTTCAAATAATAATGGGCCAGAGCTATCGTCATCCACACGTTCTTCGCCCTCTGAGGTATCACAATCCTCTTCCGAACTATCACGTACGTTAGCAATTATTTCGCCCTAATTAAGATCATCTGTTTCAGTAGCCGTTTCTTTATCTGCGTTAATGAAATCAAATGCTGGAATATCGACGTTTGGAAACGCTGAGATTATTAGCGTCGGCACAACATTAACTTCTTAGATTTAAATCTAGTAGGTCAACATTCATTATTGGAAATCCACAACTTTGAAAACACTTGCCTATTGTATCCCGCTTAGTAGTGTTTGCAGCAACTTTGATCATCATAATGGCATCTAACACAGATATTTTACCAGTCAGCTCAGATGCCTTATCACAGCTTTCCATTTCAAATAAAACAGTTTGAAGCATAGCTTTGCGGTAATTTAATTTAAAATTTTGAGTAATCCCACTATCCAACGGCTGCAAAATAGATGTGGTATTAGCCGGTAAATATTTAAGGACTGTATTGGACAGCAATATTTCTAGGTGGCACGTTGCGTTATCCAGAAATAACACTATATGCCAATCTTGTTGTTCAATTTAGCGTTCGAGAATTTGTCCAGTCATCCACGCTTTTTTGTTAGAAAAATATGACACAGAAAGCTGTTTGGTTCGCAGGTTTTTAAAGCATCTCAGCGAATGCAGTCAAAAGAACGGTAATATGCTCTCTAGAAAATTTTCCCGCACTTCACCTTTCCCCTTTTAGTTGTAATGTTTTATTTGGCAAAACTTTAACGCCGATTCATCACAATTGGCAATATTCTTTGGGGAATAGCCCTCAGTAATATCTGCCAAATTAGATTACCGTAGTCGCACACCACATATTGATCAACCTCGTTTGACTCACCGCAACATTTATTGAAAACTAAGTTGAAGCGTCTTCGAAAGGATCGCAGCCAACCATTAGACGCTTTTAATTGATCTATAGCTTTAAACTTCTAGCAATTGTTAAAGCTTTAGATTGTAAAATTGGCCCCCAAATCGGTATATTTTGACGCTTGCGATAGAGAATCACTCAAACGCCGCTTTATTGATTGTACTGTGTTTAGAGTCATGAATTTTTGTAAACTTACGATGATTTTGATGGGATTCCAAATAAATACTGATGATATCGTCTTTATTTTGTAGAATGCAATAAATCTGTGTTTTGCTATACACCTACATTTATACTTATCACAAATTTCTTTTACATTTTTCCCGCTGGAAGTTTTCAGCTGGATTACATCATACTTCTGTTTTAACGTAAGGTTTAACTTATGTTTCATATGTTTAATTAAAACAGTTTTAAAGGCCATTACTGGCCCCTTACTGAGTCAACAATTCGGCTCCATGCGGTTGCGATCACGAGCATGGTCTTCATACTGTCTAAGACAATCTGAAGAGGCCAAGTCGTTCTCTACACCGTGGAGCCATCGTCGCCTGCAACGACCTCTGCGCCTACCATATGGTGGCTCTCCTTTCAGAGATCGCTGCAATTCTAAAAATAAATTTTACATGAAAAGACAACAATCCGTCCGTGTCTCGGGGTTTCCCGCGTTAAGGGAACAATTTAGTATGGTTTTTGAAAGCACCATATCCAGAAAAGTAAAAATTTCCGTTTTTAATGGGATTCCTACGCCAGAAAATCAAAATAGCTTCTAATAACAAATTGCTTTTCTTCTATCCTGATCTTCACATGTTCGAAGGAATAACTTAAAAGGCCAACTGAATTCAGAAAATTTCAATGTTTCTAGCTCATATTTCACTCTGAGTTACGAACGATATAATTGAAAATTTTATTTAATCCAGGATACAATTGGCCGACTATTTTCAACAATTATCATTTTGAGTCAGACAAGAATATGTATTGTATCATCACTTCTGCTCCTCGTAGTACTATAAAATCATGCGAAAATTAGATAACGCAATTCTAAATGACATTGAATGACAGGCATTAAGACGATATATGGATGTGCGATATCAGAAGTTTCGACTCGAATAAATTTTCGTAATAGGCCCCCTGGGTCATAAAGACAAAGACATGAGTCTGAACATAAATCTTAGAACACCAAATCACTAATTCAATTAAGCATAGATCAACCTTTCAATAGAAAAATGGTACAGTATTTTTTTATAAGTAGGCTGTGCACAAAACATCTAAAACAAAAGACAAGTTTTTAATTTTAGCGAGCAAAAAAAAAAAATCATCGAAAAAGACTCGTTTTGTGATTTTAAATTAGAGAAATTCAAAAAAAAATTATTTGAATGGATGTAGATGACCTATGGTTAATATTTGAACCAAAGATTAATTATGGGTATAATAATAATAATAAACAGTATTAAAGGCCATTACTGGCCCCTTACTGAGTCAACAACCCGGCTCCAACGGTTTCGATCCTGAGCATGGTCTTCATACTGTCTAAGACAATCTGAAGAGGCCAAGTCGTTCTCTACATCGTGGAGCCATCGTCGCCGGCAACGACCTCTGCGCCTACCATATGGTGGCTCTCCTTTCAGAGATCGCTGCACAATTCGTTCCGGATCAGCACGCAGAACGTGACCGAGCCAGCGTACTCGCTGAGATCTTATTTCATGTACAATATCGGGGATCTTCATCAGATCTCTGATCTCGATATTGTACAGAGCTCGGTAGGTACCATCTATTTCGCGTTTTGGGCCGTAGATCACACGCATGACTCTTCTCTCAAATGTTAGGAGCCATCTCTCGTATTCATCCGTCAGCGCCCAACTTTCACATCCAAACATAACAACGGGCCTGATCAACGCTTTGTAAAGCTTCAGCTTCACGGTACTTGATAAGTGTTTAGATTTTAGCAGTGGCCTTAGAGGATACAAAGAACGACTGCCAGCTGCCAGCCGCACTTTAATATCCTCACCCACACTATTATCGTGAGTGATAAGAGAACCCAAATATTTGAACCTCCTCACTCCCTCAAATGTGTGGTGGCCACTACTAAAATCTGGTGTACCACTGTCCCTAAAACCAGAGATCAGGTATTTCGTTTTGGACTCATTGATCTGAAGTCCAACTGAAGCTGAAAACTCTACAAGCGGATCAAGTATTTCTTTCACTCCGTTGCTATTCAGTCCAATCACGCATATGTCATCTGCATATGCAAGCACCTGATTGGACTGGCTATATAAGATGTTACGCTGCGGTGTTTCAGTTTTACGAAAGATGTACTCCAACATGAGATTAAAGAGTATCGGGGACAGAGCATCTCCCTGCCGAACACCCGAGTTAACTACAAAACTTGTCGATAGCCTGTTCTCAACTTTAACACAGCATTGAGACTGCGTCACTGTCATCCTACATAGTCGTACCAGTTTTGTTGGCATTCCTAGGTATTCCAGGGCAGACCATAAACTCTCTCGATTGATCGAGTCATAGGCCTGCCGGAAATCCAGGAACACCTGATGTACGGGGATGGATGTCTCATAATATTTAGATAGAATCATCCGCAGCGAAAAGACCTGATCGGTGACTGATCGATTCGGACGAAATCCTCCTTGATAGTCACCAACCAAGCCCTCCGCTAGAGGAGTGATTCTATCCAATACAATGTATGACAGTAACTTGTAAGCTGTGCAAAGGAGAGCTATACCGCGATAATTCTCACACTTCAAGCGGTCTCCCTTCTTGAAGATGGGGCATATCGCGGCCACTTTCCATTCATCAGGCATAACTTCGGTTCGCCATACTAATCGAATAAGGTCGAAAAGACAGTTCCACAAAGTATCCCCTCCGAATATCAAGAGCTCCGAATTAATGCAGTCCACTCCAGGTGCACGGTTTCGTTTCAATCTCTGCATGGCTTTAGTGAATTCCTCATGGGATGGCTCCTCAGTGCAAATCTCCGCAGTCTGTATTAGAGGTGGCTCAACAACAGTCTGTGACGCATGATGGACATCAAGCAGGTCAGTAAAGTGTCCACTCCATGCGTCAAGTACTGCGTCGATGTTGACACAGAGGTTTCCATCCCGGTCCCGAATGGCGGTTGACGTAGGCCTGAAAGTATGGTTCAGTCCAGTAATTCCTTTAAAGAAATTACGCGAACTGCGCTCATTACTGAGTTGTTGTACTTTCAGAACCTCGGCCTTCCACCATTCTCGCTTCTTCCGTCTACAAATCCGCTTAGCTGCCCTTCTTGCAAGAGCAGCCTTGTTTTTCCTCGCGATTGTGAGACGTTGTTGCACTTCATTATGGGCTATATTTTGTTGCTCAACTGCAAGACGACACTCGTCATCAAACCAATCATTCTTGGGTCTGACTTTCACTATACCTAAAGTCTGTTGAGCAGCACTGACAACCGAAGTTTTCAGTACCCCCCAGACAGAGTTCACGCAGTCAGACTGGTAATTAGCTTCATTAATGTTGTCGCTGACAAGATCCTGATATCGTTTCTTTTGATCTTCATTTATCAGACCTTCACAGTCGAAACGTACCATGCGTTTCGCTGTGTTCCCAGACTTGTACGAAAACTTCCATCGTAGCTTTGCAGCGACCAAATGATGATCGCTGCCTACGTATTTGGTTGCTGACCGATAAGTTCTCACATCCTGCACAACCTGAGCCCGTCCTTTAGAAACTAACACATGGTCAATTTGGCTCCGGGAAGTTCCGCGAGGATGTGTCCATGTCTCAAGATGTATGTGTTTGTGAGGGAAGAATGTGCTTGCTACTCTAAGATCATGAGCAACCGCAAAGTACATCATTCTCTCACCATTATCGGTCGCAGTTTCGTGTCGGGAGTACGGACCTATGTTTTCACACAAGTCGGTCTGATTTCTGCCAGCTCTAGCATTAAAGTCCCCAATTACCATTCTAACATCGTGTTCGGGTATAGATCCCATCAGATCGTCCAAGTCATTGTAAAATGAGTCTTTATCTTGGGGCTGGCTGACTTCTGTGGGCGCATGTACACAAATTATCGACAGGTTAGCTAACTTCATGCGCAAGCGAAGCTTACACAATCGGTTATTGACTGCTTGGAAATCCAAAACAGCCTTCTTTACCTGCGGCCCAAGAAGAAATCTAGCTCCAAGATTTCCGAGGTCATCTCCACTGTAGAACAACGTATAGCCCTGGGACACATGGTCTCCACTTTTAGGCCAGCGAGTTTCTTGAAGAGCAACGAGTTCCAGCCGATACTCCTTCATGCACGTGATTAGGCCCTCTAACGCTCCTGGTTTCCTTAGTGATTGCACGTTCCACGTGCCGATCCTAAATCTCGTGTCCGGGTACTTGAGCGGGGGTCCGGTGTCGTTTTGGCGGTATCCATTTTTCTTTTTGTTGACTTTATAAACACTATATTTTTTTTACGGATGCGGGTCGTCAGCCCAGCGATCCAACCGTTAAGTCGCCTCCTACGACAAGCAAAGGGTACTGTGGTGGTATTCTTGGGAAACATGTTCGTGCAATTATGATTTACGAGACATGTGAGTGCCCCCCGACCACAGGGGCCTTCACAGGGGCCAGCACAATTATGGGTATAAATTATGAAAAAATTATGATACTGTGATATTTTAATATTGTAAAAATTATGATACTGTGATATTTTAAACTAAAAATTATTAGTCTCGCGGTTGCGAGATTTAGGTATGCAGATAATTTGAGGCTAAATAGGGATTTAAGCTGAGCAACTAATATCGAAATTTAAAACCTTCATTCTAAATTTATTTTATAAATTGAGATTTAACTTGGTTTGGCTTCTGTTACAGATGAAAAGGAATAATTTACTTTTCGTAATACGTTCTTAAACTGCGATATTTTAACTTAAGTTTCCTTAATCTTGTTTAAGTAATATTCGTCAAATTTAACTCAAAATACTCCTGGATCAAATATATTTCTTTCATAATATTAAGCCCAAATCTCCAAATCCAAAATTTTAGAATTTTTATGAGTTGTCAGAATTTGATAAAATGCTTATTTAAGTCGTCATTTTTAGCACAACACAGACAGCACAAGTTTATATTAAAAATTATGCGAATTTGGAGAGTGATAATTGACATTTAATATTATAGCTTTGAACATAAAACTTTTTAGTTCAAGATGTTGAACAATTATAGTTATAATGTTATCGAAATTCATAGAAACGCATCTAGCTCTGTATAAGAACGGAAGTAATCCATCCATTTTTTATTTTATAAAGAAGAACCCGCTGGCACCATTAAATTATTTTGTTTGTTGTACCAAAAATATTAACAATTCGTAAATCTCTAAAAATAATTTAAGTAGTCACAAAAATCATAAAATTTAATGTTTCTAAAATTGTAAGCTATAAAAGTCTTAGGATTTATAAAAAATTATAAATATCGTAAACTTCCTAAAATATTAAAACTTTGAAAATTAGTATACAGATAAAATATTAGAATACATGTTTCAAACGATATGAAAATTATCGAATTTATACATCAAATTATGAATTTTATACGTAAGATCTCAAAATTTGGCTTTACAGTTTGAATTTTGAAAATTTTGGTTTGTATTTGGATATGTCCAAGAATCTAATTCTCTAAAGCTCGAAGTTTTTAACAGTACAACTTAGAACAAATTTCAAATTTAAAATTCAGAATTGTAAAATTCGGTTTCAAAGTTCAAAATTCTCCATTTGAGTTCAAAATTTAAAATCGATTTTTACATTAAATCAAAATTTAATAAATTGAAAGATGAACAATTTCTAATGTTATTCATGTTAAAGTTTAGAATTACTCAGAATTGTAAAATTAGATTTCAGCATTCGATAAACGCAAATTTCATTTCCCAAAAACTTCAGTTCAAAATTTAAAAGGTATGTTGTATCAATATTGGTATCAAACATTTACATTACATTAATTGTTATGATGGGGAAAATTATTTTGGAAAACATTCAGGGTTTTTCTTTTAAAATCAGAATTTTCAAATTTTTCTTATTGCATTGAAATTGTTATGAACAATACATTGCAAACTTCCAATATCTGAATTTCAAAACTCGTAAATGTCGTGAAATTGAAGAAAGTCGTTATACGCCCTTCAAATTTTCGATTCGTTAACTCTTTTCAATCGCGAACGATAGTTTGATTATAGGAATGTTATAACTATATGCTAACTTGTTTGCGCAAATTTTTTATAAGTTTATGTGCGCAATTACACAACTATGCAATTATTTTCATAACATAATCTAATAATTGTTGAAACTGATTAGCTATAGCTACTTTAATAAAACATTGACACATTTGTGTGTCGAATGTGTGACATCGATAAGGAAATCGAGATTTTAAGATATACATATATATAATTGTTAAGTTAATTAACAACGTTAATAATATTAAATGTCAAATTAAATAGTTCAACCTTAGCTAAATCGATTATAAATCACAAAATTACCAATTTAGGAAGTCATTAAAATTTATAGACGTTATAAAAAATAAATGTCTCGAGAGAAAGAAATTTTACTGTACATGTAATAGAGTCGATACAACTCTATACAGAGTATATTAAGATAACGTTTTATCGCTGTTTGCTGATCAAATTAAAAATGTATTTTTGTTCCGATTTGCTGCAGGCAAAGTTTCTTAAAGTCTTGTGTATGCGTGAATATAGACTATAACAGATTGTTTAATTACTTACTTATATTTAAAACTTAACTTCCCACATAAAATAGTTCGCGTAGATATACGTTACATAATTTAATATAATAATTATTGTAATTATAAAAAATAAAAACTATTTAAGTTGTTTTTTAAATTCTGTATATTGTTTGATAAAAAATATGACGAACGGTATAATAAAAAAATAAAAGTTTTCACGAATTTTAAATTATGAATATAATAGAATCTACTTATGTATATCTAAGATAATGATAGATATCGATCGATTAGACGGCGGCCGATTATTTTTGTTGAGTCATGATTACAGTATTATGATAATTTTTATTCTATTATGCTTTTTGGAATGTATCTATACATAATGAAGTGCCCCTTGTACTCGTCATAATTATGAGCTTTTCAAACCGAAAATATAGTATTTCCGGAAAGGTATATACGCTATTCTATTATTGTCCAATTACAATACAATCAGTAAATATGATTGATCATATACATTCATATGTACAAGTGAAATTGGTCAAAAATCAAGTGTCATGTTCCATAGAAAAATGTGAATGTGAGTGTGTGCATCACACCTAGAGTAGGTGATGATTGTTTTTATGTTACACGACCAAATGGTATTGATTGATTTGGATTTCCGTGATTAGGAAATCACTTTTACTCTTGCGTATATAAACGTCTAAATATGGATTTAAATATGGTAATGGATTTTATTTTTACTTCAATTATTTTTTACTTTGAATGTTGCGTAATTCATGTATGTTTGTATGATCGCATGTGCGGACAAAACACATTAATTGCTATTTAATTTTTTTGCTTAGGGGCGACGATGTTACAAGTTTTATTTTTTTACTGGTAATTCCTTAAGATGTCACTTTTACTAGACAATTTCCTGGTAGCGTATATAATATACATATATGTACATCCCATATCAATCAGTTGTGACGTTTTGGTACCTGTGTATTACATTAGCCTTGTTAATCCCAGAATAATATTATTTCTGCGCTTGACTATTACATACGACGATATAAATTTCAAGGTGGTCTGCCAATAAAAAAAAAAGTGACAATTTAAAGAAGTTGGCGATTTTCATTACTGAAGAAATGTATTTTAGGTCAAGGTTGTTGAATTAAGGTGCACGACACAATGAAAATGATAATCGTTGCAATTTAATGCTAAACGACGATAAAGCAAGAAATAGTTACGCAAATTTCATACTTTAAAAATATTCTAAACTCCAAATTTTTAACAATTTATCATATAATCGAAAATATAACCAATTAAATAATTAAAAAGCTCGACGTTTTTGTCGTCCTGAATTGGTTGAGAAATAATGTGGTATTATCGACTGATATCAGAATTTATGTGGACAGTCAGGCGGCGATCAAGTCGCTGGATTCAGTTTCTAAGTGAGCGTTTCAACATTCAGATAGTCTGGGTCCCCGGCCACACGAACGTTATGGGGAACTGCAGGGCGGACGAACTAGCGAGGCCTGGAACAACTCTCCCACAGCTACCAGAAAGGGCAACGTTGGGGAGGCCTATTAATGCACTCAAGACTTAAAAAGGAGACAGTAGCCTCAGAGAATGAAAGGTGGACGAACACTCTCTCATGTAGTACAGCAAGGCAAGTCTGGCCAAAGTTGGACTTGAAACGTTCAAAGACACTGATTTCCCTACGTAGACGTGATCTAAGAACGATCGTGGGGATACTCAAAGGACACTGCCAACTTGGAGAACATGCGAGGAGGCTAGGTCTAGAAGCAATTGACTTTTGCAGAAGCTGTATGGACGAGGAGGAGGAAGAGACGGTAGTCCACCTCCTATGCAAATGCCTGGCTTTGGCACACAAAAGACATAAATATATGGGTAAATTCTTAATGGACTGCCTCTCTGATCTCGAAAACTGTAAGGTACCAGATGTATCACGCTACATAAGTAGCTCGAACTGGTTCTCATAAGGGTAATAGTGAAGTAAGATCCTGTGGTATCACAACAGACCGTCATCGGTCTAAGGATGCTGTAGCAGCCACTCAACCTAACCTAACCTAACCTTGTCGTGTCCATGATCCAGAAAATTATATCGAGTTCAGCGAATTTAAATTTATTACATTTTTAGTATAAAAGCTTGAAATTAAATTGTACTGGAAGCTCCAAAAGCTCCACTGATTAACCTTTTATCAATCGGTGAACACAAAATTCATTGAAGGTGTGAGCTAATTATGGAAAACAAATTTTGAACACGAGCTTAACATTTTAATTGTATGGCTCATATAAAAGCTAACCTATAAAGGGGAAGGTCGAAATATTATTTGTTACGTTTGTTAACCTATGAGCGTAAAAGGTTAGATTTTAATTTTTAAAGCTCTAATGAATTTTTAAATTTTATGTAAATTAAATTTTAATAAACAAATCTACATCTTGGAAAGCTCACACATACTTCTAAAAGCTCGACAACTTTTTTAATTTTGAATTAATGGCACTTTGCTCATTTTACCCACCATTCTTCAAAGTCTACATACTAGAATCAATCAAAGGAATAAACGCCAAACTAAATAGATGGGACATCGGTGCGAATGTTGAATGGCTGAGGATGTCTGTGATAGATCATTCCGATTAATTTTAATTCATTTTCTTCGAAATCATATAAATAAAGTTACCTCGTTTGCCACTAAAAATTCCAATAAGAATTCAATCCAAAAATGCACTTTAATCTGTAACAACATCTTAAATAGACGTCCTTGGTAGTCATTTAAGCTTAATTGTATCACATTCAAATTGTATCATTTATACGTATAAGTAGATTTAGTTGTTTTCATTATTAAATTATAACACCTAAGTACGACATTGGGATGCTTAAACTTGAATTTAAAGTATCTGCTCTAAAATAGAATTACTACTAAACAAGAAATTTGATTGAAGCATTGGCTTGTTTATATCTATGTACATTGTACATACATATATAAATTGTCCTTCGGATGGATTATCTAATTTAAGCGTTTAGTACATGTAATTAATTTAGTTTAAAGTCGATCAATTTTCATTGGGTATATATGTAGACTCTCGGTAGTAATTGATTTAATGTCGTTACTCCGGTATACTGATAGCCAAATTAGATCTATCTGCCAATCAAATTTCATTGAGGCTGTTAAATTATAAATGATTTTCCGAAATTAATTAGACAGATTGTATTCATTATTCAAATGCTACTCAAATAACGAATTTAAATCGAATTTATTTTATTTAAATTTTTTTAATTGAAAACATTTTAGTTCAGGATGTACTGAATTTGAGAAAATGTTTAGATGACGCTGTAGAACGATTTGAATTATAATATGGGGTCGGTGAATTGTTGTTTATAAATTATTTGGCCACTGCAGAGATATATTAAAAGCTTCCAAATACCATTTCTCATATGGTCAGCTGCTTTAAAAAAACGATACTTTATTAACTTCCTCTTCCTGTCATCCCAATTATTTAGTCATAAAAAATAAATAAAAACTGTACACAAGTGCAAGATTTTATCTTAAAATACAACGCAACCGTATGTATGTCGTATACACGAGATAGAGAAATTTATGTTCATTTTCAAAGGAAATTGAATAATTTTTTTTTTATGTTTTGTACACTCGCAAATATAAAAGTACAAAATACCGACTCATTATTATAAAACATGAACACATTTTACCGTCAACAAATCTATTTCCCTTACGTGACATGAGACACTATATTATGATATTTTATAACGATTATTTATTTATTATAGCACGTATGTACATATATGTACGTATGTATGTATGTATGTGTGTACTTACCATGTAGTAAGGTAAAATTTTTGTATTAAATTTTTCATATGATTTATATTTTCTTAATTTATCGGAGTATTTTCCATTTAATTTATCCAATTTATTTGTTTTTATGTAATCCCATTTATTATTGTTGTTGTTATTATTATTATTATTTATTTCACTATTTGTATTTATTTGTTGTTGTGATTGAGCAATTGAATGCGAATTTGTCACAAAATTATTATTTTTATTGTTGTGGTTATAGTTTGTTGCAGCTGATGATGATGGCGACGCGACAACAGCGACATATTGATTACCAACATTTGGAACATATTGAACGGTTAGTGATGGTACACTTGGATTTCCTTGATTGTCGTTTGGATGCGAAATTATTTGATTTGTGTTCGGGACCTGTGGTTTTTGATAACCAGAATCAATATCATTGTATTTTGGCCGGGATGGGGGAGGTAGCACGTATCTGAAATAAGAAACAATACAATATTGTACGTATTAAAAATAAGACTCATCTATAATTTGTTTTCTATTCAACTTACACATATGGATTTGGATTAGGAATATCATTGCTTTGATCTTCCCACACTGAGGCCGGTTCCCGATATGGTTTTTGTGGAATCGGCCGTTGTGTTGTGGTTGGTGGCACAATAGGCCCCTTATTTGTATTCCAGTCAACAATTATAGCATTACATGCTGTAATGAATGCAATTGCTAAATATAAAAGCGTCTGTAACGATAAAAGAAAACATAAAATCAGAAATAAAATATAATTGAGGTATGGCAAAAATACCTGCTGGCCATTTATTATTCAAAAATATTTAACATGCATGTACATATATCTAACGATTCGGATGATTTAATAATAGGAAATTATTTTTGAATATACATAATCAGTTTTTCAGTGAAATACACTTGTTCGTATACATGAATACCATTAACTTACATAATTTATTTATTTATGGGACTAAGGTGGTATCAATGGCATTTATTGAATGTTTTACAGTCACAATTAAAGTTATACATCATTTCACAATGATGTGAAGGTTACAGCATAAATCTTATTTTAAAGAAGATGAGGTAACAAATTAATTCAGTTTCGGCGGGAGGATGATTTTAATCAAAATTTTATATTTTTAAATCGCATTTAAAACCGAATACCTTGACTTTGTTATTTAAATATTTTGTGGAAGTCATAAATTTTATGAAAGTATATTATTAATATTATGAGATTACAGTATGGAAGAGGTATACACCTATATTTTAAAAGTGATGAATTTGACATTGCTGCAAGTCATTATAAATAGTGTAACAAAATTGTATTTTTATTCGTATATATAGTTGATTTTATGTTATTATCTGAATGTTTCTTGTAAGCACATCGCGGTCCACTAAACACTATTTCCGCTATGTATTAACGATGCTTGCAACTTTTCGGTTTTACAACAGTTAATTATTTGTGATTTAAATGCAAACGTAAAGTGGCTTAAGCAAATAGTGTATTTAGTACAATCACTATCTATTGATTTTTTTAAAAAATGTTAAAAACGCGCTAATTTTTTTTATTTATTAATGGTATAACTATGGCTAAAAATAGCAAATCATACAACTACATGCCGCATGCGCACTTAAAATTCTCCTGTATATAAAATCAGATTATATTTCATCAACACTATATACATATGTATGTAATGTTTGTAACTATTGTCAATCAATGTCGTTCAATCGCAAAACAAACAACAACAATAAAATGTAATTGTTTACACTACCTTTTGTTATAAAATGACATGCTTGTGGTCTTTTATGTCGGAAAATATATTTCTTATGTATGTATGGATATATATGTAAAAACTTAGCCTCCAGCTAATCTAACTAAAAACACAAAATATTGAAAAAATGTCGTATGAGGTAATTATGTTAATACACATTTACGTGTGTGCGACAAAATAATACAACATACATATATGTACATATATGTAACTTATTATTAGATAATGGACTCGTACTTAATCAACCATCATGTGTATATATGCATTTTAATTTGTGTACTATATATGTTTAAAAATCGTTTTTGGCGTGCATTGAATTAGAAACAATAAAATGGTAACTACGAGTAAATACTTTGTAATTTAAAATTAAAAAACAACTTAAAAGTGGTATAGTAAAAAAAAAATTACGTTTTGCAAAGGTCATCGTGGGGTATAATTTTATTTCACCCAAAACCAAACCAAAAAAAAAAAACTCTATACGTGTGTATTACATAAATAAATTGCAAATATTAAATCACGAGCAACACGGTTTATAATAAACACTTCATCTCTATAAACCATCAACGAATTATGTAATAAACTTAATATATTTGATTGGATTTTATGGTCAAGCGGTTTTGCGTGTATCAAAAATAAACTCATAAAGTCAATGGGGGATGGGTCAACAATTTTATGGTTATTATGCGATGATTATTGTTATTATGTCGTTCTCTTACATATACTGGCTGGAATTTTTAGTGTATTTATACATAAAATATTGATTATATCAAATTTTGAACGACATATTGACGGCTGAATATTCAAATACCGTGAAATCCACTTATATTCTTCTGACGTTATTGTATTTGTAAACATATATCCAAAATTTAACATTTCAAGCATTTTATCTAGATACATAATAGTTTTATTATTATAACCGTGTTAAATATGGGTTATTCGTGTGTCTACATACAAACAAATCAATGAGATTAAAATCAAATAATTTCAATTAAAAAATATAAAAAACGCGCGGCTTAAAATATTTATTTATGGTTGTCAAAATAAAGTGTAAATAATAATTATGCGTGTAACAAAATGATTTGGAAAATTAAATTAGATTTTAACAGTTAAAATTAAAAAAAACTAGTGATTGATCAGCCGTTTAGATTTGCCCTTGGATTTAATATGATAATTCTACGCTGGCACAATTATAATGAAGAGGATTATTTATACCGAATAGTTATTTAACGCGATTATAGATAATGTACATATATATACATTTCGCAACCTTTATAGGATTTCATTTAACTCGTAGGCATGTATGTCGATTTAATTTGAATTATTAGGTTTGCAATTTATTTAAGTTTCAAAAGTTTTATATAATTCCGAAAGTATTTAATTTCTAAGCAAACACGGCTTAAAAGTAACTAACAATCCTTTTGCAAACAACTGGATCGAGGTTAAATTCTATCAGCAAACTCGATTTATTTAAAAATAATGATTAAAATATAATAATAAATATAATAATGATTCAAACAGTCTAGATTGTGTAATTTAAAAGTTTGTACTTAACCAAAAGCCCTCTAAAATATGTTACTTTCAAGGAAAAGTTCGGCAGATTTTAAAATTGAAATTAAAGTTTACAATTTAAATCAAAGAAGATTTTGGTTGGTTCAAAATTTCAACTGGACAAACCAAAAAAAATTAACAGTATACCTATACATTTTTGTTATTTTCTTTAGTACTAACTTCACAGTCATACTATTTCCAGTTATAACAAAATTAATGTTTTATCGAAGTTGAACTCGAATGAATTTGAATTAAAATATGCAATTGTAGAGCTTTCGGTTAAATATTTCGTAGAGGCTTTAAACGTCTTTCTACCAAACTCAATGAACCAGATCAACTTTTTGATTGGTGACTATAATTGATTTTTTCACCTGCTGGTATCTTATAAGTTACTTTTTGGAGGATATCATCCACGTAAATCATCAGGTGTATAATTTATTTTATCCAGTTTAAACATCCATCAGCTAAGTTGAGTTCACTTACAAGACTCTAAATATACATTTCTATGAAGGCACACAAATTCACAATGGCAAACATATAAACTTTCTGACAATCTGATCTGAAAATTGCTGTGGCCTGCAAAACTTTTAATTTAAAAATCGAAATATTATCGTTTTAAAAGAACCAAATAAAGCTATGCAAGATTTCATTCCCAATCGTCATGCACCAATAACCGATACAGATTGAGGAGAACCCACACTTGTCTGAACAAATGCAATTTTTAACGTAACCTGACAATTTAACACGTGGATTTCTCCACAAAATTCCTCACAGGGAATATATAGAAGATAGCAAATTCTTGCAGTTTAGGGTAAAATTAGCTTCCTTTTGTGTTTTCAACAAGGTTTAGGTTTGGAAAGATTTTAAATACAACACAAAAAATAAAATGAAAAACAAAAAATCAGTTACAGGAATGGGTGAAGGCCCATGTAGAGTGAAAGTTGAGTAACAACGAGGAGAGAGTAAGCAAATTGCTGGATTATAAGAGAGAATTGGAAGGCGTGAATGCAAGGAAATTTGGATGTGGCTTAGAAAATTCCACATCAATTTGAGAAATAAAATAACATTACCTTTTCTAATTTTAATTGAATAAATGAAAACATAATTTTATTTGAAAAATGTTATTTGAATAAATGGAATCATAAAAGATAAGTACTTTATATCTTAAACAAATTTATTTACGATCTCTATGTTATTCATAAATTGTCTCATGTGATCTCTTATCCTTTTAGCTTCTTGCGCGATATTTTCGTTATCTTCAATGTCTTCGATGGAATTTTGAATATCCTCGCTAAACTTTGAATAGCAGCAAACATCTCCACTTTTCCTTTACTACACCAAATACGCACTCAATTATTGAACGAGCTTTGGCCATGAGGTGTATTGTATCGAGATTCCAACGACCCTTCAATTATTTTTCGATAAGGAGTCAACATTCATGGCTCCAAAATGTAACCGGAACCGCCTATTTAATTTAGTAGTGATAGTATAATCTACAATTGAGATCGATTGATATAAATTACCTAAATGCCAAGAGGTATTATTCCCTCGTCTCCAATTCTGCTCCATAATTCTTCGATTCGCAATTATACTCCAAATTTCGATTTCGAAAATTTCATAATAGATATTTTCGAAATTATCGAAACACTCGAAATTATCGAAGTAAAACACTCGAAATTTTCATTATAGCTATTTTCGACGTTATCGAAATGTTCGATATTATCGAAAACAAATACATTCGGAAATACCATAATTGGCGAAGTATTTAAAACATTCAAAAACCAAATCACCCGCTCAGAAAGATAGAATCAGATTCTGAAATTTTAGAAATACTAAGGCATTTAGGCACCTTCTTGGTCGTCTCATCACTATACTACATAAAGCATATCAAGTATGAAAAGGCTCACTTAAACATTTCTAACATAAAAGTAGCTTTAGGAACGATTCAATCGATATAGATGTTTTGTGTCAACTAACAAAAACCAACTTTATACATTCAAAAATATTAAATTGCACTCACACCAGTGGATATAATAGCAGTCTGTAAGCTGACCGCTTCAAATATGTTACGAATAGTAGCAAATAACTTTACTTCATCAAATTTTAGATATTTGCTATTTCCGATATAACTTACGCCTCCGATTTTTTAGGTTCACATAATTACTATTTATTATCACAGAAATAAGAACAGAAAGAATAAAATCTAATAAAATATACGATCAAGGCCCTGGAAAACACGAGTTTCAATTACATGAATTCAACTTTGAGATCAGTCCTATTGGCATATTTAAACCAGTTTAAAGCCGAGTTCCGCTATTGACTCATACTATTCTCCATTAATTTGTGGTTGACATCATTCTCAATGCATGGAAAAAGTGTTTCATTAGCATTACACTTCCGTAACGAAAACATATAGGCAATAAAACTTGGCTGATAAATGATCTTTCAAAAACTACAAGATAATTTTGATCTGCATCACAGCCTTTCGGGAGTAATATATGGCCTGCTTGAATATTGTCAAGATTATCATTTATCCTCTGGTTATCCTTATCGGCACTGGTTATTTTATAAAAAGAACTGGGCTCAGGTGACAAATTTTCAAAAATTTTAAATAAATTTCTCATTTTGTATCCCAATACAGTCATTTTTGAACTGTAAGTACAATATATGTATGTCATGATAGTTTTTGCTATCGTGATAGTATTTATACGTATATATTTTTTAGGCTTTATTAATAGTATCGTCAAAAATGATTTTCTTTTAGAGCTGACACGTAAATATGATGTTTTTTTCGGGATAGATAATTTGAGCCATCTAATTGGACTAAACTTTAATTCTTTTGTCATTTTTATAGTGGAACTAAAAACATTGGTTAAGCTTAAGTATGCATGAGGCGCGATTAGAATTCAATGAGTTGTTTAACTATTGCTTTTATCTGTAATGACATCGAACTAATTTAGCCAAATTCTAGTTCAGATCGACCTTCTGTAAATATACTTTCTTAATTAACATTGTACACTAAAAAATGATTGAAATTAGATTGAGCAATTTTATGTTTAATTTCGAATCAAAATTCGTGGTGCTAATAAGCCTGACACTATAATTATATATACAGATATTGGGCAAATCACGATAATCATAACAAGCCCACTTTTATTTTAGTCAAAGAGTTCGCGCAAAAAATTTGTTTTCTTTAACAAAACATATTTTTTTTTATTTACATATATTTCACACATAAAGATGGATGATTTCTTATACCGCGCGCGTACTTAAATTTAAAATGTTTGTGTGTGTGTGTAAATTGATTTCAATTAAATTTAAAGTGAAAGGTGAATAAAAAAAATTAGAATATTTCAAAAGAATTACAATTACCTTAAATATGTATTATGTATATATGAGTGCGCGAGTATACACTCGTTGTATATGATTAAGATTGATATGTCTCAAAACTAATGTAGACAGTTTTTTTTGTGTATATACAATAATATAATAGAGGATTATGTAAAATTTTTAACTTTTTCTTAATATGTGAGAGTATAAATCAATATACTATCTATACTATATAGGTAATTTATATACAATTTGTAAAGCGAGTGTGTGGCATATACAACATAAACTATATAATTGAAGAGTGTTGGAATGCCGACTGCCTGTGTTGCAAATTAATAACATATGTATGTACATATAATTTTTTTGACAGAATGTGATCATAATATATGTATATATCGATCGCTATGTAGGGTAATTTATAAAATTGAAAGATTGGTATTCGCCTATTACACATAAATAATTCAAAGTTAAATTCTCCATCCAAATACAATCCAAATTTCACAGAGAGCATCTTTCATAACTTCTATATATATATACGTGTATAAAAATACTAATTAAGTGAGGTAAACCATGTACGTGATAACCTCATTTAGTATTGGCGGAAATTAATCTTGCTGAGAATGGCGATGACCAAATTTTGAAATAAAAAAAAATTTCATTCATAAAATGCATTTGATAAAAATATGGTAAAAACCATAAAATTTCATCTGATCAGTATTACCCAATCAACATCTGGTTCGTACGCACTTAACCGTTTTTGTTACATTCCAACTCTTTTAAATTATATTTAGTAATATTAATAAATCACAATTAATTAATTTTTAGTTTTGGATTCATTAAATCCATTTTGTTCTTGGTATACAAAAAATGCAATTAAAATTAAAATGCACTAATAAATAATTTTGTGATTTGTGGTATTTATGTATATTTCCAATCATGTTTAATAATTACACAATTTACTGTCAAATTAAATTTGATTGATTATTTGCTTGCGCTTATATATGTAGTTATTATATAACTACTACATATTTTAATTTCGATTTTTTTAATATGGTTGGGCGCGATTGCTTAAAAATCGTTTTTTAATCGATATAGTTTATTGCACTTCTATATATAGTGACACTTTTACCTACATGTATGTGTTAACTGCAAATTTAAAACAATTAAATCGTAATCAAATTTATAGTGAATACAAACTACTTCAGATTCCATAAAAATGAGGAAATTGAAGTTTCCGAATTAATTTAAAAAAAAAAAAATACAAAAAAATTTGCATTTTCTGATCAATTGAGTGTTAGATAATTTTGTTTAATACAAATTTAATTGGTTTTTAATAGTTTTACTTCTATTTTTTTAGCGTTCAATCTCCTCTACTTTGTTATTGAAGGTTAAATAAAATTGATTGATTTATAGCGATTGAAAAACATTAATCATACAACAACAAAAATTAAGTTGTTTTGATTATAATAATTGTTGCAATTTTGCGATTTATTTTTTTTGTCTGTACTACTATTACGTACATATGTTTTTACAACTGATAGATTTAAGTTAATTGTAAAAATTAATTCAATTCTCTTAAAAACTATTAAAATTGAGTTAGGTCTATTTAGCAGGATGTACATATGTACGATTTATTGGAAAAATTGATTTAAGATCAGTTCAAAGAAACATTAAAGTATTGATATATATTGGATGTCCGTGAAAAAAACTTAAGAAGTGAAAAGCAGAGGTAAGCTTATTGGTGGTCTTTGTTGTTTAATTAACAAAAAAATGTATTTCCGTTTTCAATACAGAGAAATACAATATTCATGGATAACAGAATTTTTTAAGAATTCAAAAAAATGAGACCTTCATTTATTACCATAATTTAAATGTAAGTCACTTGTTCTGTATCGGTGGTAAAAATTGTTTTCAAAAAATGAATTCTAGATTTAACGATTCAAATGTCAAAATATGAATTTCGGTAAACTACAACGTTATTTGAATTTTCAAAGAATATTTATATATATAAATAATTATAAACTTGCTTCGAATTGAAACTATGTATCATAAATTAATATTTTAAAATTTTAGAAAATATCGAGAATATCGAATATTGACATTTGAGATTCAGTTTTAAATTCTGAAAAGAATTTAAGTATCGTAGAAAATTGAAATTTCGTTGATTTCGAATTATGTAACGATCTAAGACATTTCAAACTATTTTAAATTTTCAAAATTCCAATAATTTTTAAAATGTATTAATTCGATTTAAAATTTAATATTTTGGAGTGCTTATATAAGAAATCGATTTCATAATTTCAAATTGACGACTTGTTTGGCAGTTCCCAAACAATTTAAAATTTCGTTTCGAGAATTTCCTTTGGTGATAAAATACCTTGAAACATTAATAACCGGTTGCACTAAAATATTAACCGTCGGTTAACTTGATTTAATCGGCTGTTAGTGGATAAGAGCGTTTCACAACACCTAACCATCTGATATATCTCAGGTTAAAGTTACGAGCTTGATACTGATAGCGACAGTGAAGCTGATAATTTGTTGTTCACTTTAGCTATCAGTATTCCTAGAATGCGACAATATCCAGAAAGGTATTCTATTTTATTAAAATATACAGATTTGAAATTTCGAGAAAATTTCCGATTTTCCAAAGAAACTGTGACAAAGTTGTCTGAAACGCTTATCCATATCTAGTGACCAAGACAAATTAATCGAAAGCAATATAGACGGTAAACCAATTATGTATCGCAATGCTTATTTTATTATTATTTTACCTTCCTCATCTATAATATAATTTTAAACTTGCATTATTTTTTAGATTTTTAGATATACGGGTGGTTCCAAATGACATGTGGCGACTTATTCAATTGTCATAAAAAAAATTCCAACTGTTATGGATAAAATAGCTCTATTATGGCGGATGAATACTATCATAAAAATGACAACAGCGGCAGAATTAAAGCGTGCGAAATTTAATTTTTACCAAAATAAAAATTCAATCTCCTGGGGAAGGCGAGGCATATCGAAAAAGAAAAAAATATTTTTCCCCATGTGTAAGCGACTCAAAACTAAAAATTTACGATGTTAAGGCAAAATGGCCAGCATCTGATTGATATCCCATTAATGTCACAGAATACCGCTCAAATAATTCGAGGAGATCTGTATTAATTCAAAGCGATTTTAGTTAATTTAATAATTTATTTAATAATTTGGAGCTAAAAAAATACAATAGACATTACAAACATACATATATATGCAAATTGCAAATTAACAATATAATGTAAAATAAACGCTTTCCGTTTTGTTGTGAACGAAAGCTCATTTTTATCCACACAATATAATAGTTTATTAGTTTTATTAATTTGGCAAATAATTCAATTTATCTGAAAAAAAATATCACACAAATGAAAATAATTTATTATCATTCGTTAAAATGTCAAAAAATTTGACATATTCGTTTCTTTTTTGGTTGGTAAAGTTTAAAGAATTGTGCAAAATATTAAAATATCGCCAATTAGTAAACTAACCATAGAAATTGTGTTATGAAGCGATTACTGGAGATTAGACTTATCACGCAATTTGCTAACCACTGGTTAATGCATTTTTCGCGCAATCGGGCGTAAGAGGTCTCAACATTTTTAAAATTCGTTAATTTGGAATTATATTTTCAATTTCGAATTTAGATTGTCAGTTTGGGTTTATATTTGAGGTAAGCGTTCGGAATTCACAATAATTTAAGAATTTGAAATTTTTAGAAATTTCAAAATCAACGAAAATATAAAACGAATTAATAAAAAGAAATGAAAGGAAATTATTAAATACAATCATATCCATGTACACAAAAAAAAAATATATTATTTGTTGTGTGTAATTCAGATAAGGTCAGAAATTTAAAGAATTCAAGAAATTTACAAAGTTTTAAATTATTAGGAAAAATCCTAAAATTTCAAAAATTTCAAAACGTTCAAAATTTTTTTTAGAAATATTTACAAATTTCAGAATTTTAACATAATCCATAATTTCGAGATTTGTATTTAAAATAATTTAAGAATTATAAAATTTTTAAATTTTCAGGACTATCAATAATTTTAAGAATTTCAGGCAAGAGTTGGATAAATTTGATGAATTTTGAAAAATTTAGGAACACCGTAAACTTTAAAAGTTTCTATAATTTCCAGAATATTATAAACATTAAAAATTTAATATTTCAAGAATATTAATTTTTTTTAAATGAAGCAGTTTATTAATTTTACCAGAAGAGTTAAAAAATGATATCAGATATTTCTGATTTTCTTGTCGCCAAATTTTGTATTTTACAACTATTGATAGTTTTAATAATTTTGTATAATTAATTGGAATTAAATCTACAATCAAATAAAATAACATATTAAAAAATAAATTGTCCATGTATCCGTAATTCTATTTCAACCTCTTACCAGGCCATTGAATCGCAAACAATTTTAAATCGATAAATCATACAATTCAATCATCCATTAAGATATTGGTATAGCTAACCTGCTGCAAAATTAAAATTCAACCTTCTGCAAACAATATTTTTTTTGTACCCATATAATTTTAAATAATAATCATTGCAGCGCGAGATAAAAAATAGTAAATATTTTTTAAATTTAAAAATCATATTCACCGTGTGTATAGATTTTATTTTTTATTTATGATTGATTAAGATTCCATTCAGGCAAATAATAATGGTGTAACCTCAACCCATTTCAAGCATAATATAATGTTCAAATATATTTTTTATTTTATGCATAATAATTACTATTACATATTTTAAAACTATACAAAAATATTCGTAGTAGGTATGTACATATATATGGCTTGGCTAACACCGGAGGAAATAAATATATTTCAACATTTGGTTGATTGTATAGTTAAAACAAAAGAAACGTACAAATTAATTTTAATTAAAGATCAAAATTGCCTTTAAGGTGGCTTAATTCTAAAATTTCTTCACCAAATATCATAAAAATCCATAAATGAAATATGTATATATATGTAGATAAAATCTATGATTTGTATCGCTATCGGGGCAATTATATCTTGTAATTAAGTTATAATTTCTTCACTTATGTATGTCTATCTAAATAATAAATGTTTTAATCAATCACGCACAAACCCATTTTGGTACAAATATGCGTCGTCGACATATAGATAGAAATCTTGATAAATAATATTTAATTAAACTTAATTAAAATAACTGTATGTTGTAATAACATAGAATTAACTGTGGTACGAGCGGACTCCTAACGTAATTTTTTTTTTTTTTAATTATTAAGTAATAGAAGTAATAAATGATTTTTGTCTCGCGTTGTTCAAGTAGTAGTTATGCAATTTGAAACCAATTTATATTTCGTTCGTCTCTCTATTATATACATTATATTGATTGTTGTTTAATTAAATTGGGCCACAAAAGGTTAGGTTCCTGACACGCGATATTAAAACGGTAGCACTTTCTTTATTTATAAAACAACACCCGGTTGTATATTATAGATATTTTACTATCGTATAAATTATTAAATCTTGCTACTAGGTATTGCGAAGGTATTTCATATCATTAAAATTATAACAAATTTTCCTTACACCAATACACGTCTAAGGTCACTTTAAATAAATTAATGAAATATAAAATTTCAATGAGATTATGTAACTCACCGTTTGTTTATTATAATATCCCGTCATCTTAAAATATTTGTTGTTATTATTAAAATTAATTAATTTTTTTTTAAATATTTAAATAATATCCAAATCGATCAATCACTCAAAAATTAAATATTTATATTTTATTAACACTAAATATTTAACACTCTTTAAAAACACCAGGCAGTATTTTTATTTTTATTTTACACAAATGATTCCAAAAATTCACCAAATTAATTAATATAAATCGCACGTTCACTTTTATTATATAGTTTAGTTTTAAATTAATTCAATTTTTAACAAATCAAAAAACCGACAAGAAATAAACAATTTCTTATTTCTTTATAATAAATTAGAAGAGTATATAAGAAACGTGACAATCCGCGTTGGCGACAAAAGCCCAACTGAAAGCAAAATTAAAATTATTTATTTAACAACAATAAAATTTACTTATATTGTTTATATTTATTTAGTTTTTTGTTGTTGTTGCTTTTTTTATTTTAGCCGACCACTGGATCGCGTTTTTTTTTTCTATAATTCTTTGATTATATTTCTTTGAAGATACAAAACACGTTTTTTCCAATTCTCAAGTATATTTTAAGTATTTTGTTGCTATTATTATTATTGTATAATGCTATGCGAGTATTTATCAAAATCTCTTCTGTATACAATGTGTGAGAATATATAAGAAAATGTATCTCTGTTGAGTTGAAGCTTGAAGTATATACATAGTTGAAAAAATAAATAAATTGAACTGCACACGGAGAATGGACATAGAATATACAGTGAATGAAGTCGGATTTGTATAACAGTTTGTAAAACTTCAATATCTTATGGTTTTCATAACTCAATAAAAATGGTTTACCAGACAAATATCTGAACGTTATGGTGCATAATGTACATAAATCTGATTAAGTTGTTATCAAAATCAACAACTAAAATTTAAACTATGTAGCTACTGTATTCCAAAACTTTAAAGAACTTGATGATATAGATTGAAGTGAAATAAATTTTAACACTCTCTCTCAACACTTTAAACATTTTAATTAAACATTTTATTTATTTGTTTTAAATTTATGAATTCAGATTAAAATGTATACAATTTTCGGGGTTAATAAATTTCATAAATTTCGAATTTAGCAAACTTAAAATTTTTAAATTTTAAAAATTGAGCTTAAAGAATTTTAGTTAATTTTTGAATCAATGATTGTATGTATAACTTGCAGAATTTCAAATTTAAGAATTTTCACGGTATTTAACACTGTTTAGAAATTTAGAAAAATTATTAATTATAGAATTTACATTTTTAAATTACAAAATTTTTAATTTGGAAAAAATTTATCAAATTTTATAAAAAATTGAAATATTTGAACATCAAATATTAGTAAAGCTCTTTAGATTCTTAAAATAATTGAAATTCTTGGTGGAATTTCTGTAAATTTAAATTTGTTAAATCTTTAAATTAGAGAATAGGGTTTTTTTCTAACTTTACTGAATTCTTAAAATTATGAAACTCTAGAAACTTTTCAGAAAATACTTTAAAAATTAAATTTTCCAAATAGTTTATCCCTTTAGATTTATTTAACAATTTTTGTACATTAAAAGTAATATTTTTAAAAACTATTAACAATTCTATATCTATAAAGTAGTTTTAGCTGTAAAATTTTTAGTTACTTAAAATTTTAGTATTTTGAGGTTTATAAAATCAAGCATGTTAAGTATTAACAGATATCTGATTTAACAGATATCTTATTCATTTTATATGATCTAGGTTTTTGTATTTAAAACTTTCAATATTTTATGTTTTAAGTATTTAAACATTTGAGAAATTTTAGAATATTTGAAATTGAACGTTAAAAATCTCTTGAAATTTAAAGGTTTTAATTCGATAAATTGTTTAAATTATTTTAAAAATCATTTCACATCTTGAGATGCTAGAATTTATGTATTTTAAAATTTTAATTTTTGAAATATTAAATTTTGTAATATTAAATTTATGAAATTTTTAGTATTCTTGAATTTATTTTTATTTATTTCAAATTTCTAATAACTGTTTAAACTTTTGATGTTCTTAAAAATTTTGAAATACAATTTTCGATATCTTGACATGTTTTGTGCAATTCACGGTTTACTTAAAGTTTGAGGAATATTTGAAGTTCTCGAAATTATAAGTTATTTAAATATTTCAAATTTCTTTTAAATATGGAAACTTTTGAAACTTTTGAAGTTTACAGTATTCCTAAATTTTTCATAATTCGTCAAATTCTTTTGCTTGAAATTATTAAAATTTTTAAAAAGGATAAATTTATGAAATTTTGTAAATTATTAACACTCTTGAAAATTTAAAAATTTTATAATTCTGCGACCATATTTATTAATATTTTAAGTTTCTTATTATATTCTTGAATTATTTATATTTTTAAATTATTTTAAAAATTTCATTATATTCTTAAAAACCTCAAAATTCTTGATTATCTTAAAATTTTGTAATATTAAATATTTCTAGCAAATGTTTTAAATTCCCTAAAATTTTTTGAACTTTTAGAATATTCTCTAATTCTTAGAAAATTTGTAAATATCTTGAATTCTTAAATTTCCAATTAATAGGTAGTTTTGTAAACATTAGAAAATTCAAGTCATCTATGTTGATGTGATCGTAAAAGGCCAAATCCAGAAAGTAAATATTAAAAACATTTTGTAGATCAAAGATTTATGTGCAAATCTCTTGTCCGTAATTCAAATGGTCAAGAATGGGAATATTGAGAAGTTTGGCAAGACAGGATATGGAGTTTTTAATAAATTTGGCGAACTAGTCTCAACCGCAAGTCTATAGTAGGAAACATGAACAAACTAAACCACAAGCATTAATGTACGCACCTATAGTAAAAGGAATTCACAAAATGGATTTATGACACCGAAGACTTGGACACTTACCAAGTTCCAGCGGCATGAAAATATTAAGTGGTATTGCATCTGAGGTCAAACTTGATCATTCTGACAGCAATTGTATAGCGTGCATAAAAGGTAAGCAGACACGTCAACCATTTAAACAATCCGAAACACATATGAAAGAAATTCTGGAATTTGTCCTCGATAGGAGGAAATCGTTATTTTATGACATTTATTGACGATTTTTCTCACAAAGTGTTCATTTTTTTGTTAAAATTAAAATTAAAAATTAAAGTCGCAGGAAAGTTCGTGGAATTCAAGAATTTTGTGGAGAACCAAGCCGGGAAGACTGTAAAATGTTTGCGAACCGACAATGGGGGCATATCTCAAATAATGTTAACGCTTCTCTCATTGAAGAGTGTAGCTCGGCTGATCTTGCAGCTGCACGGATTACTATTGATTGTTTTAATTCCCACACTGAACTGGTGATTGCAGCAGTATATCTGCCTAACGATTCCATAACACCTCCTCCTTCTGGGGAATTTACATACCTTGTAACATGTTGTAAGAACAAAAATATTCCTTTACTAATGGGTTGAGATGCTAACGCCAACACACTCTATAGAGAAGTACGAATGTTAACAGCAGGGGTGCTGCTCTGTTGGGTGTCAGCTTAGGATTGTTAACTTAGCTCGCAGTGAAGTGATTGAAATCAGTTTGTGCTCCATGTCCATTACTGAACTAATTTTAAACTGAAGAGTGACGAATAACATTCTCATCGCTGATTTCTTTTAATATCAGCCTTAAAGGACCGTCGGTTAAACCTTACGGTAATAGGAAGTTAACCGATTGGGATTCATTCTCTCTTGAGCTTGATTCTATATTTCAATCACGTAAGGAAATTTGTTCAACTGTGGATATCGAGTTGCAGACTTTTGCTCTGTCGAAAGCGATTTTAACTGCATTCGAGATTTCGTGTCCACTTATCATTAATCATAAAACTCGGAACAAACCTTTTTGGTGTTCTGATTTTTAAAGGTTCTGGAAAACAACTAGGAGGCTGAGGAATAAAACCAGGAGAACTAATCTTCGGGCTGACTGGGACACAAAAGGTGTTTAAAAAAGCGATAAGATCTGCACAGAGGTCATCCTGGATTAATTTCTGTGACAAATTAATAGCTTACCTGCTGTAGCTAGACTAAACAAAACCTTGAGACTCGATTCCCTTCGACTACCCAATAGTGAGCTTACTTCCCACTTCTTTCTACTCATTTCCTGGGTTGCAGCACTCTAAATATTGTCGAAACCACTAACGTTATTGTTGAAACTTCCGATTTTAATTTAGCTTGCAGATTAATAAATCATAAGGTCTTACGTTGGACTGTTTTCTCCTTCGTACCTTACAAATCTGCCAGTCCTGATGGTACTTATTCTGATGAATTACAGTATGGATTTCCCCTTATAAGGGAACATCTACTGCATCTGTTCCAGGCTTGCATTGCTTTTAGCTTTTTTCCACAATCTTGGTGCAAGAGTATAGATCTATTTTTATTCCGAAAATTGGCGACTTGGACTATACCGGCCCCAAGCCTTTTCGGCCTATATGCCTGTCATCAAAATTTCGCAAATAATTGTTGATAGATTCATCAGAGATCACCATTTAATTATCGCTACTCATATATGCATCTTTGGTTTGAACAGTTGCAAAATATCGTATGTAGGGCTGTTACTGGAGCCATGTCTTCGACACCGCTTCTAGCTGTGTAGTCTATTCTATCTCTGCCCCAGCTACAGTCATTCGTTCTTAGCACAGCTTGCTCAGCGGCATTTCGCTTGAAATGTGTTGGGGAGTGGAACGCATTCGGTAATATATCGGGACATAGGTTAATTCTTGGTGTATTTAAACCAGCTGGCTATTGCCTGAATTTAGCTTTTACAAATCATTCGAGGTGGTTTACCCATCGCATCTGCTGCCCATCGCTGGGTCTGAGAACTTCTGACAGTTTGGGTACTTACTGTACTATTTATCAAGCGAAATTAATCGCGGTTACTCGCTGTGCCATTACAGCTATTAATTTCGTGGTTAATGGTAAACAGATTATTTTCTGTACTGGCAGTAAATCTCAACTCCTTAAATAATCCTATGATCATTTTCTTTTGTCGTCTCATAAATTCTACATTTCATCAGATTAAGGGCCCAGGTATTAATAGGTAATAATAATATAAAGTGAAAATAGAGCATTTGTATTCCGCAAATAAAAAATATAAACCGGCGAGTTTTTTCAATTATATGTCCGTGCATTATCTGCGCATTTTTTTTTGTTTTGGTATAAAAGTTCTGACAAGATGGCGACAAATAATTTACGATCAATCGAAAAATTGAAAGGTCGTGAAAATTACGACACATGGAAATTCGCAGTTCAAAGCTTTTAGAACTGGAAGAACTGTTCGATTGTATTTTGGTAACTGGAGAAGATAAAACAACAGGATTTGAAAACAAAATCGAAAATTATCAAATCTGTTCATATAAAAACTACGATTTCGGCAAAAGAAGTTTGGGATAAGTTGGCAACCGCGTTTGAGGACTCAGGTTTAACGAGAAGAGTTGGCTTGTTCCGCTCATTAATTTCGACAAAATTCGAATGACAATTCGGTTCTGACAAGATGGCGACAAATAATTTACGATCAATCGAAAAATTGAAAGGTCGTGAAAATTACGACACATGGAAATTCGCAGTTCAAAGCTTTTAGAACTGGAAGAACTGTTCGATTGTATTTTGGTAACTGGAGAAGATAAAACAACAGGATTTGAAAACAAAATCGAAAATTATCAAATCTGTTCATATAAAAACTACGATTTCGGCAAAAGAAGTTTGGGATAAGTTGGCAACCGCGTTTGAGGACTCAGGTTTAACGAGAAGAGTTGGCTTGTTCCGCTCATTAATTTCGACAAAATTGGAGAAGTTTAAAAATGTAGAGGAGTACGTGACAACCATAATCAACACAGCTAACAAATCAAATTCCATTCAATTAAATGTATCAGAGGAATGGGTCGGTATAATTCTTTTGGAAGACTTACCAGAGGAATATAACCCTATGATTATGGGAATTGAGAATTTGGGAATGAAAAATTAGTGGAGAATCTATAAAAACAAAAAGAAAATTTATTCCATAATCATTATAACCTACCCAAACTATTCCTAAATTTTTAAATCATAAATTTACGTAATCGTAGTCTTATTTATTAGAAAATATAAATTTATATTTTTCTTAAATTATTAAATTTTCTTAATTCCTTTCGTAAATTCTAATGCACCAAAAGTGGCAACTCCTTGACATTAATAAATGTTTTCTTTCCTTAATTAATTAGAATTTTTAATTTTAATTATTCTTAATTCCAAAGCTGTTGAATCCTGATTCCCTAATTTACTTCGATCATTCAAATTTGACACGGCAAATCAATTTCCAAAATATTTAATTAAAATTCTTTGCAGAATTCGTAAATCTTCTTAAAATTTAGTAGTAATCATGTTTACCTTGATTATACTCGATCGAGCTAACGACTATATTTAAATTCTAATCAATCATTTCATTTTTTTTTGTCTTTTTGTTCAAAACATCTCATTTTAGAGACTAACGCACGATTTGAATCATCACAAGAATTATTACTTTTATAGATACATAAATACATAAGATAAATCGATTAAAGCAAGACACACCACACCTTAAGATCTATCAATGTTAATTCTAGTTTGCGACATTTCATGAACAAAATTAATGTATTCCACAATTATTTCTAGTTTTCTATATTTGTATCGATATATTCTATTTATTGAATAATATAAATATTGACTAATCAATCAATTATACAAATCACGCTAAACCGATCAAAAATAAAACCAACAAAATCGTTTAAAGATTTATCGCCTAAATTAAATTGAATGTATATTATAGAACCTCACATATTATGTGTGTGTGTGTGTTTAGCTTGACTGATTCGCATATCAAATCGGTCATCTCAGTTAATTGAACTTACATACGAGTATATGTTTATGTGCGTGGTGTGGAATTATGTATTGAATGAATATAGAATGTCGGTTAGTTTAAAATTCATCAGATCAAATTAACACTCGCGCGTATAACACACCAAAAATAAATTATAATTTCGAAATGTTTAAAACAAATAATTTATTATCAATTTAGGGCAATCAGCTGACATTATTTATTTAATGCTCATTTATTGTTTTTAATTAATTCGAATACAACATTTAATCACAAAGTATAATGGTTTAATATTTTATCTTGCAGCTTTTTAATTGTCTATATAGTAAACTATATATATATACTATATACATGTATAGATATAGAGACTTGTTTGTCAAACTTTACCATAACCTTCAACCATAAATCATTATAAATATGACGGCGTATACACGCATTCTTTGGAGGCATTGTAATGAATGAATGATAGATAAAAGTGACATAACTGGGTTTACCATATAGTGTCATAATTTCGTGGTTATCTATATTCGAATGTAGTTCTTAACCCTAGATGATTCCAGACAAAATTTTTTTTCTAGGTAGCATAATATTTTACTGATTTATTGTCCTTTAGTTGCCACGCAAGCAGCTATAGCCCAATTTTCTAAACTACATCTCACTTATTGTCATGCAAACCGCAGCGTTTTATGAGTTTTAAAATACATGTACAAATACTATGTATAGATATATATAATAACCCTGAAAACTCACTATTCCACCATTCCAATTTTTCCAGTTTATTCAATATTTAAGGAGGTAGAAAATCGAAAGCTGAACTCAAATTGAAAGTTGAAATTGAAGTTGCCTCAAACCAAAATACTGAATTAATTATACAAACTTTGTATAAATAATTTGTTGGATTTAGCAAATTGTGAATAAATTACTCTCTTGACTGGAACTGGGACATAATATATAAATAGGTTTGTGTAAATAAAATAAACTAACTGATATTTACTAACCAAATCATACGATTCAAGATAACCCAACATATTTGGATTCGCCTATTTGGTCAAATAAATTAAAAAATTAAATCAGATTTGGAACGAGTTTAAAAGCTTGATTTGAACGAGTTTGCAATTTTTAAAAATTGACCGATATAAATGTCAAATAGGATCTAAAGGCAATTCGTTTGGTTTCAATTTCGAAGATTTTTACATTAAGTTGAACACCGCTGAACTATAAATATATATATAAATACTATTAAAACTAACAAACCACAAAATATGCCACCCGTTAACAAACGAAATATAAGCTATACTGTGCAAAATTGTACATTTAAAAAGTCGCGTAAATTTCAAAAACAAAAATTATGATAAAATTTGTATTGTACCGCGCGCACTTAATCAAGATAAATCAATAAATATTTTAGGTTTAATTAAACTAAATAAAAAAAAAATTTAATCTAAGTAATTAAAACTATAATTATTAATGAAATTAAAGTAGATCGCGTATATAACGTACAAATAAAAATATTTTTAATGTCAGTAATACGTTGACATGTAGTAAACGTACAAAGCATACATATTACTGAATTCATCAATTAGCAAGGTTACATAAATTTATCATCATTACTTCATCAGTATTTTAAATTAATCACTGTCGAATGCTTATATACATAAGTACATATATAGCTACATACTCGTATATTATGTTCAAATGTTTTTGTGTAATTTAATCTGAGACTCTGACTGCGTATACTTAACCTATTGTATTGCGGAAAAATTGGGTATTGTATGTCCGCGCACTGCAATAGAAAAACCTGTTGTTATCTTACGATCGCAAGATCAATGTAGAGTATCTTGCGTATTTCAGTAATATTTACCAATTCCAACTGTGGGTGCAAACATGTTTAATGATAATTTATTCCACAAAACATGTACATATACATACCTATGTGTATAGGTACGTGTGAAGTAATTTTTTACGTGAGAAATAGTGTCTACACTACAATTTATTTAGTCGCCTGTCAAATCTGAAACGAAACAAGCAAAAAATACAAAATGGATGTAAGCGCAAAAAACAAAAAATATTTAACCGAAACAAAATTTGATAAACTCGATAGATTATGACATTTCAAGATCAAAATAACGAAATGCCATTGAACTATACAATAATTACGATTTATTATTTATGCGTTGTTATTGTTGATATTTTTTAAGATCAAAATTGTGTTTTTTTCGCTAATATGCTTATTTTTATTCCCGCCTCTTCTTCTATCTAACTAAAATCTAATGTATATATGTACCTATGTACATATATTAGGATTTAATTCTAAAACAATCTATGGACCCAAAATATACATATATAGATCATTAACCCAAAATTCGATGATTAATCGTTGTTTTCTATTATCTAAGTACGCAATTTATGTAAAAAAAAAAAAAAATCGCCATGTCTTACGTGCGGTTTAATGATGATCGCAAACATTATGATTAATCGAATGCAGTGATTCTAAACCTTTTTATGAGAGTTCAACGGTTAGGCAAACCAAGGCAAACCAATGTAAATAACAGTTCGAAATGGTTTCGGATTTTAAGTTAGATAAATTTAAATAACTTTTTGTCAATATGAGTGCAGAATTTGATTGACAAATTTATCAATTTAAACTTCAGTTTGAATATTTCGAATTTTTTTGAAAGAATTTAAAGTGTTGGCAATAATATTAATTTTCTATCTCGACTCCTCACCGAAATCCAATGATTAAAATAGCAATGTGAAATACAAGTTTGAAAATATATTTGAAGCAAGTTGGAAAAGTTAGAAAAGAGAAAAAGATTTTCGAAATTGTTCCGCGGAATGCCGATTAAGAATCACTGATCTAATGTATCGCGAATGAGTAATATCATGTAGAGTCGTGAATAATTCTCTATGGAGTCCTACAAGTAATGAGATAAACAGCAATTTCAATAGTGTTAGTCATAACTTCACATAGATAAAATTTATGACAAAGAAATTATTTTGAGGATTAAACTGAATGACTAAATTTGGCTCGCCCTTGTTTATTCAATTCTTTTAAAATAGGATTTAAACTTTTTTAAATTTAATTTAATTTGTTATACTATATAAGTGCTTCGAATTTAGAATCTTCGAAATGTACTATACTAAACAACTCACTATGATAATAGCTATAATCAAATGAGGCAATTTTAACAACTTTGTATAAAATCGTTCTCAATTTTTAATATCCACACTTCTCTTAGCACATCTTTTAAATTAGGGTCATTCATATAACTTAGGAACGATTAAACCTTATACAGTCCGCAGACAGCAATAGTATGTGAAAGTTAAGGCTCGCTATAGTAAATATAGTAGAAATACTCGATAAAAATCAGATACTAATCTCGAAATAACCTTTCTGGTAAGATTTCATATTCCTTTATTCCTGCAATTCGAGTACAATAAATTGATAAAAAAAATTTATATCTCTTGATGGTTTAGCTTCAAATCGAATGATAGGTCTCCTTGATAGTGGAGCTATCAATAGAATTTTTGCCTGACGCTAAAGTCCAAGATATAAACTGCAGATGGAACTTTTAATAAAATTGAAGGTTTGGTTTGGTTACCGGTGAAATGTGGCAGTAGAACTGAGAACATACGATTTTGCATTGTTTCCACACTTCAGTCTTCCCTTTATTGAATTGGGAATTGATTTTTGGGACTAATTTCATATAAAGTCTAATAAAACAATTATTGATTTGCCTTCAAATAAGAATAAGGAAAATTGTCATATTCTCGATGAGCAAAATCAAGCCAAGCTAGATAGAATTATCAACCTGTTCCCTTCACTTAAGAAAAACTGTCTCGGTAAAACCACTTTACACGAGCATTAAATTCAACTAATTGAAGACTGCAAGCCAATAATGCAATGGTACTACCCAGATTCACCCGCCGTACAGACGGACTGGTACTAGAAATTGGCCCAATGTTGTGTCTAGGCGCTATAGAGATCAGTTAGTTTTAGGACGACTTTCGGAAATAAAATACATCACGTGCCACCTAATGCACACGAAGTGTTCGTGTATCTTGACGATTTGTTGTTCAATAGCGAGAGGTTAAATCGTTATTGGCATCCGGGCCGGTATTATAACACCGTGCTATGAAAAACATTTTTTCATAAGACGTGGTGCAAGTATGGAGGGAGTCGGCATTGTCACAAGGATGTAGATGAAGAGGAAAAATCGGTAGAGTATATATGTCACAAAAATTGAACAAGGCACAAAAAACTATTCAGTTACAGAACTTGAGTGTTTTGCAGTTACAGAACTTGAGTCTGGGATTCCAGATATGCTGTGTGGTATTCACTGTGACGAAATAAACGAATTAAACGAATCTAATCCTAAAGTTTTGAACCAATCAAATTTTAGCTCGTCTGATTTCAATACTGAGAATTATAATAGTATGCGCGATAAAGTTGTGAACAATATCGACGATAAAATAATAGTATGTGCAGTCCTGCTTTTAAAATTGTTGATGGTCGTATTTTTTCGAATTGAACCGAGGGGCAATAGTGGGCTGTCAGACCTGTCGCAATGCACTCTAAAATAAATATGTTGAATATGTTAACATAATTGGTTATAACTTTGGTGAACTAGAAAATTTTTATGGTGAAATATTTTTAACGTGGTGATCAATTTTGTTGTGTGAATCAGTTAAAGTTTAGACAGTCAAAAATTAAAATGAATCGGAGCTATATAGATGGACGTCACATACAGATCAAATGTCCTGTGAACAAACACGATGAATACATCAACTATAAGGGGTGTTTATTCAATCTAGACCAAGCAGTCGTGAATAGTACCCACTTATTTAATGATATGTGCTCGTAGGTTTTCCAGGTTCTGTTCACGAGGGTTTTTAAAAATAGTCCGCTATTCAAAAATGGAACATATACCAACAACAACAGATATTTACTAGGTCACAGTAGGTACCCTTGCACATTAAACCCAGTAACAGTTATAACACCGAATAAGAATGCCACTGGATTGTAGAAATAGCCACGACGGAGAAATATTTTTAGGATTAGGATCAAAAATTGTATCAAAACCGTTTTTGTATTTTACATAAAATTTGTGTATCTGGCGGCAACTTTGGCCCAATATATGAAGCTAATGCTATTTTGGAACATAATGACACTATGATCGACGAAAGCACCAACGCAGATGTTACAGACTCCACAGAAGCTCTGAATTTTCGAAATAGCCTTTTGGAACAATTAGCTTAATGAAACAACAACAAAAAATTTAAATTCATGTAATTAACTCATCTTTCAATATTTAATTTTTATAACTAAAAAATTTAAGATAAATTCAATAAAAAAAAATTAAGTTAATCACATTACTATCTGATTTATTTAATTATTCCCGCAACGCTTAATTCAGAATCGTCTGGACCCGACGATATGAGCAAACCACTAACATTAATATTGGGGTATTCGGTTTTCACCATCTGGCTATACCTATACTCCCATTAGAATATTTATTTATTTTTCTAGTCGTTTTCTAGTCGATTTATTATCTAGAGCAGAGCTCGTCCTAGACGTAGATGGCGTTGAAGAATAACCTGAGGTAGCCGCTGTTGGGTTATAGTTAGAAGTCGAAGGCCGTGGGCTGGCGAGTGGTGGTGTCGGTACACTCTCAGGAAATAAATCGTCAACTGTCGTGCCGTTTTCTATGTATGTCCTAGTGGAATTCATTCAATTCTCCATTACTGTTGAAAATATACGTTTTTACATGATATTTTAGCACATTTGGCAACATTTGTATATGGTTTCGACCGTGATCAATATTTTTTGTATTTTTTTGTGGTGAATAAATTTAATTTTGCTGTCAAAATTTTAATTTTTACCACTTTTTAACAACTTTTAATCGTTTCACACAGAGCCTAAATCACCAATGGGTAAAGCATTTTCAGTCAAAAGATCATGGAAACGAGTGTACTGTACAGTGACTTATTGGGACCTTATCCGAGATCAAGTTATTGCAAATCTATGATAGTAATTGCGCTCGACCATTTTACAAAGTTTTGTTGTGATTAAGGCATTGACTAAATGTATTTATCTAATTATTAAAGCTTGGTCATTCGACTTTTTTTTCGATTTTTGTTTACTTTGAGAAGTTGACAAAGATGCCACATTTATTTATATTGCGGAAATTCCAACGGTCAAAAAAAATATCAACGCTGGCGTAATGGATTCTTACAGGGTCCTTAACCTAATCCCAAAGAGAAAATAGCCGTCCCTCAAACGACTTGCACAGAAGAATTTATTTTCCACCAAATTAATTTTACATATTAAAAAAGTCTGGGATGAATATTTTGGTACCAACTGTATATTTTTTTGTAGATGAAAAAGTCTGGGATATTTTAAAAAAAATCCTGGGATACCTTCAAGGGGGTTACTTTTGGGTATAATACCTCGTAAATAATATTGTTATTGCAATGGGATAGTTGCGCATTCGATTTGGCAGTCTTTCACACCAGTCGAGATAATACCCACATTAGTCCGAAGATCTAAATTCTGCCCGGAATGTATTATTTGTTTTATTTGAACTATATTTAATGATACATTCTGTGAAGGATTAATTAAGCCATCAATGTTGATTTATAAATCCAATCATTTTAAATCACTTAATTAATTTGTTTAAATTGTGTTTAGTTATGGCCTTGTGTCCCACAACCTCCCATATATTATGTAATTAAACAAAAAACACCGGAACTAGCACAATAATCATTGAACTCTCTTCACAAAATCAACTTAATTAAATTGCAACTGTACTTGGAATATTAATTTTGTGTGCGGTTATTATTAGTTTATAATAAATAATAACATTAAATATACACAAATTAATTAAAAATTAAATAAAATATTTATGTTAACGATACAATAAAAATACATATATGTACGTATGTATCTTATATATGGAATTCTAAGGTGTGTTTACTGTTTATAATTCAAGAGTACAGATAGATTAAATATAGGAAGGTATTTTGACTTTTTATTATTCATTCTCGTTGTGTGATAATAATCATCATGTAGCATGGGCAACAGTAGCTAGTATACACATAATTCATTATTTTTATGTCAAAAGTGTGAAATTAAAATTATAAAAACAATGAAATTCTATATAACATTAATCTTATAGAGTGTTGAGGTGTTAAAAAAAATTAATGGTATTTAATTTATTGTTTTCGGTTTAAAAAAATCCACGCACTAACATAGTATATAGGTATGTAAAGTAATTTGAAACCGCGATTCAGTCTGAAAGGAAATTCTCAGTCAAAAAAAAAAAAAAAAAATACGAGTACGTTAAAAGTTAACGACCCTGAAATTAATTTAAACCAACATTCAGGTCATTTTTAAATGTATAACACTTTAATAGTGTTGTACATGCGGTAATTGCGCACGAAGATCCCATGAACACAAAATGAATCTCATAATTTGTGTAATTTTAATTATATGCAAAATAAATTTTATTTCGTAATCAAACAATGTACATACTCTGTTATATACTTTCTAGAATGTCGTAATTTGGATACATTTTGGTCAAGAATGATCGAAGATCGGATCGTACATACATACATATGTGCGTACGCATTTAAATATTACACAAATATAAAGCATTTTTGGGCGTCAATGCACCCAACTCAAAACTCACACAAAAGAAAGTCATATTTGGTCGTAACATAATTTCTTATAAGTAAACCGTGCGGCACATTTTATGATTAATGATCTTAGAATTTTTTTTGTTTTAATTGTCATAACACAAGCGCTGGGTGAATTACACGGTGAGGCCTTTAACCACATAAGTCATAGAAAGTATATTTGTTGTGGAGATTTATGTTTTTCGTTTAGAAAAAAAAAACAATTATGAATTCGATGTCATTTCTTTGTGAAACAGATCTTTGAACTTTTGCTATTTTTATGATTATAATTGTTGTTGTTGTTGTCGTCGTCGCGTTTGAACATTACTTACATTAAGCAATAAAAATTCTATACGTGACAGATTGTCTTTGTATATAAAGTACGTATACTTTGTATAAAACAATCAGTACATATAGTTTTGAATGTGCAACAATTTCATTATATCTAAACCTAAAATCGTCACTAAAAAATCAAATTTCCACTAAAAAATCAAATTGCGGCCATTCCAATAATGGAATCATAATTTATGTTAAAAATTAGAAGAAACTATTCAAAAATACAAAAAAATTGTGATCCCACCAAGCGCAGGCCCAGAGGGGTACGATAAGGGCGAAGTCCCCTCCCTAAAATATTAATAATAATAAATACAAAACAATACACGGTTTGCACCAAATTCACCACATTTTGCATACTAAATTCACCATTTTGCAAAACAATTTCACATTTTTGTAAATCAATTTCATCCGTTTGCAAATTAATTTCAACCATTTGCAAGATAAATTCGGCCTAGCGTCAAACGTCTGGTTATGTTTGTAGGGTATAGAAAACAGACCAACGTTATTGGCTAAGATTTTCTGTGACACATTCAAGTGTACGGATGGATAACAAATTTACATTAAATTGAAAAAATTGCTTTGGGAGATTAAAATGAAACCGCCCTCAGCAACGGAGTGAACAAAATATTTGATCCATTTGTAAAATTTTCAGCTTCTCTTGTACTCTACATGAAAACGAAATACATGATCTCTGGTAATAGGGAGGTCACCAGATTTTAGTAGTGGGCACTACACGTTAGAGGGAGAGGTTTAAATATTTGGGATTTCTTATCAGTCACGATAACAATATGTATGAGGATAATAAAGTGCGGCTGGCAGCAGGCGGTCGTGCTTTGTATCCTCTAGGGCCACTGCTATAAAATCTAAGCACCTATCAAGTGCCGTGAAAATGAAGCTTTACAACGAGTTGATCAGGCCCTTGTTATGTATATGTTGGATCCTTACATTGGAAAGAAGAATAATGCCTGTAATATATGATGCTGGCTTGGTCACGTTCTGCGTGATGATCCGTAACGATCTATGAAAAGAGAGCCATCATATGGTACGACTTGGCTCCTTCAGATTATCTAAGATAGTATGTAGAGCATGCTCAGGATTGAAACCATTGGAGCTAAGTTGTTGACACAGTATAGGGCCAGTAATGGCTTTTAAAAACTGTTTTATTAATATTTTTTATGCAGATAGTTATATCACGATCAGTTTAATTAATTTAATTAATTTAAACTCAAATATCAAACATAAATACCAAACAATTCTCAACACAAAATGATTTTATTTTTGATAGCTGACACTTCTCAACTTTATATTTTTGTAAGGGCGACAACACATAGAAAAAAAATTACTCTAGTGTTGAACACTAGAACTAAAAGTGGAATAGAATTAATACCCCTATTATGGTTCTCGACTCACCGATAACTCGCCGTGATTTGTCAATTCGTGTGGGTACAATTTTGGTATTATGGTTCTCATCTTTAGTTTGATCAGTGATTGTATGCGGCGCCATACGTTTTTTTTTCGTTGTCATGTTGGCTACACTGCATTGTTAGAAATTTTGAGGTTTCTGCTAGTAGTTTTATGTTTATAAACAATAATATAATTTTTTGTGTTTTTATGTGCGTTGTAATACTTTTACTTTGGTGTTTAAATCATATTTATTTTGTGAATATCGCAAAGATTAGAAAATGTGTAATGGATAACTCTAATCCATTTGAATTACCTGACGCCAAGTGAGTTCGTATTATATTCTAATAGATATCGTAATATTTTAGGTTTATCAGCAATTTTAGGGTAAACAAACGAGGATTGCAATATTTACTTGACGAGCTGTGTGATAAATTTAATCCAGTCTTTAGATTACCATCTATTCCCCCAATCCTAAAACTATGCGCTGCTCTCACGTTTTTTTTGCAACCAGGAGTTACCAGCAAGTTATTGGAGGTGATTTTCAAGTACGAATGGCTCAGCCTACTTATTTGTGTGAGAAATGGATTTCGGAGACGAACAACGAGCAAAAACTGGAGTGCAAAATGTATTTTATGATGCGCAAGCCTAAACCAAATACATAATGATAGTAACTAACTGAACGATTCAATTTATACATTAATTTATTCTAATACGAAATTATGTTTCTTGATTATTTCTTAGATTTGTGGCCCAAAGTTATGCCAATAACTGGCTTCTTGGTAAGTAGACTAATAATAATATTTTTTGAAAATTAGTAAATTACTTAATATGTGATTTGGCGTATCCATTAATTTACGGGGCTTAAGCCCTAGGATGCTTTCTTTCATTTATAAATCACTGGTGCTGCCGCTACTATCGTACGCCTCTATTGTGTGGTGGCCAGTGGTTGACGTGAAGGCTTCTGTAGCCAAGCTTAATGGTCTACAAAATCTTGCTTGCAGAGCCATAATTGGGGCTATGTCCTCGACTCCACTTCTTGATATCAATTCTTTCCTTGCCTCAGTTACGCATCTTTATTTTAGCAACAGCCTGTTCTGCAGCTTATCGTCTGAGGTGTATTGGGGCATGGAATGTTTTCGATTCTATCGTATGACATCGATAAATTTTTAAAAATTATTCTTCCTGTGTACCAGAAATCGATATGGTTAATGACTACTCGAATTCCATTTCTCAAATCTTTTCTCGGTGGCTTATCCTTTGAGAGATTTGTGGAGTTCGCAGGTTTTCTTAACAAATTAGATGAGTCCATAATCTTTTATTCTAATGGCTCTCGTTCTGACCTCAGTGCAGACTTTGGAATCTACTGTCTTTGGACGATAATGACTGCCTTCACTTCGTGAGCAGTTGTCCTGCGTTTAGTTCTATACGAGTTCAGGTATTCAACTTTAGGTTTTTGAATTTAGACCAGTTGTCCTCTCTGCCTTGATCTAAACTTGTTCAGTTTGCGAAGGCAGCAGTGCGCGTTTGCGAATTGGGATAGAATCCTGGGTTTGCACCATGGGCCTTTGTGTCATTGAGTATACGGAATTCTCGTGGGTTCCAGCCAATTTTAATAATAATAATTTACCGGAGGTACTAAACTATTCAACACCATGAATACAAAAAGTATTCAAGTCACCTAAAAATATTTGACATACAGCGCACTCACGGCGACTATCATAATACCAAAATTAGAAAATGACAAGTTGAACTCGCCGAGTGCTGACATGTTTGAACCACATAATACGGGCATAGTCCTAAGCCAACGAAAGGTTTGAATGAAAATATTGCGGAATGAATAAAATATATGAAATTGTTGTTGTAAAAATTAACAAAAAAATAGACCTATAATTTTTCAAACTCTTTTGAAATTTCCCTAAAATTGTATTCAAAACATAAATTGTATGAAATGTTGGAGCCTATACAAAATCCCGGCAGTTAACACATGTATATATATATATATTTATACTTTAAACCTCGATCTCAAAAAACTTACAATAGCTACACCTACAAGCTGCATGTAACCAGTAAAGAAAAACAACAGACAGTAATAATGTTTCTTTGTTATCAGTGATTGCAACAATGTTATAAATTATCCACCCTGAAACCACATATATACGAAATCTCATTACCATAAATAAATTCTGTATATAAACGCAATTATAATCTTAAATAAATTTATGTATTTTATAGTTTCGTTTTCATTAAAAAATTCTATAATAATATAATTAACATATTACAAATTAAATCATATTTATAGTTACACAAGAATATACATATATATATATATATATATATATATATATATATATATATATATATATATATATATATATATATATATATATATATATATATATATATATATATATGTATAATAATAATTAATGTGTTGCATTAAATTAAAATCAAGCCGTTCGCTTGGATTAAGTACGAGAAGGTCTAATAAAATTGTGTATGGCTTGATAACAAAGCGGGTCTCTGTACAAAACCTCTGTACATATGCGACTACATATATATATGGACAATGAAACATTTTTTTTATTAAATGAGAAATGGACAGTTTAAATAGAAAATAATTATTTTTTAATTACATTATGCTAATTATCGGTTTAATTCCAAATATTTTGTTAGTTTGAAACTACTCTTAACTATCTACATATGATAAATCATTTATAATTATTATAAGTAATTATATAGCGGAAATTTTTTAGTTTTTTTTTAGATTTAAATTATTTTGAAGTGAATAATTATGAAGTGAAGATTATTTGAACAATTAGTCGTAATGAATGTTATAGGCATGAGATAAGACTGTGTACAAATTGCAATTTATTACATATTTGCAAATTAAATAACATTTTAATCAGAACAGATAATTAATGCATAACAAATAAAATAATAAATATTTTGTAAACAAAAATGTATCGTTGTTGCGACGCGAGTTGCATCAACGCATGTTGCGCACAGTTGGCGACTTACCATTTCTATTCATAGTATCATATGGTACAAAACTAAATTCACATAGTTTATTGTGCTTCATACAGTCTTAATACTGGCTCACCCACTAATTAAACTATATAGACGCACTAAATCTAATTTTTTTAATTAAAAAGAAAAATTATAATTGTGGGTTACAATAAGCATAACTCGCTTCGCTTTTATCAAGTACAAATATAGTCAATTACATTTTTATTGGAAATTTTATTTATAAAAACAATTTATTAGGTTTTTTGTACAAGTCGAATTTATAACGCTGGAAGCAGGTTTTATGCATGTACATCGTTTTAACACAATATTTAGGCAAGATTATAAAGAATGATAATTTATGGTTTTGTGTTTGCATATAATTCTGATGAAATATATGTAATCATGTGAAACAAACAAGTATAAAAGATTTTGAATGTCTACTACCCAGAGTATAATTCAATACCGTAATCGATTTTGTATAAATACGGCTGTCATCGTAACTGGATTTACATATTAAATTGCAAAATTAACGCAATAATTGCAAATGTCTAACGCGATATGCGATTGCTCTAAATTTTATATTTATTAAAACATAATTATTTAGAATAACATACAGTCAGCTTAATGTTTATGACGTTAAAGTTGAATTTGAATTTATAATCTTATGTATACTTGACATAGAATTTAACATAATTAAATATTAATTAAAATATGAAACTGATCTGAAATTCGAACGATTAGAGTGGGTTAAAAAAAATCAATTATAAATTATAAAAGCTCTGAAAATTTTCAAACTCTTTATAGATTCAAAACTCTCAACAAAAAAATTAAATTTTTGAAAAACAAATTTTTAATATTTTTAAAATTTATCCTGAACATTTATAAACCGTTTGCAATGATACTTTTTTACTACAAAAAAATCAGTTTCTTGTAATTTCTAAATTTGTAAAGAATTCAATTTTTTTATTTTTAAATTTTAACAAAATAATTCAAATTTGAAAATTGTTGAATCTTAGAACTAATATTATTTTATAAATTTAAAATCTCTTTAAAAAAAAAATTAAAACTAAATAAAATGGTGATATACATATGTATTTAAATAAAACCAAATTAATAATCACAAAAAAGGAACAAAAAATATTCAAAATTAAAAATACAAAAATAAAATTTAGTTTTATTTAAAAATAATTTTCAAAGTGATAAATTATCACACAAACATTTCTACAAGGAGGTTAATTTTCCGTTGCTCAGCAAGTAACTTAAACTGTTTAGGAGATTACTCTCTTTGAAATGCGAATTTATTAAAGCCGTCAAAAGCTATTGTGAATAATAAAAATTTCTAAATATCCGCTTGAACGAAATATAGAAAAACTGTTTTATATTATCTCGTTAAAGTTATAATTTTAATTTAATTTTAAAACATGAAATGCAAATTAATATTCAATTAATAATTTCCATAATTGATCAAAAACCACTAGATTGCTTACATTAATCATCTGTGGTTCAGGTGATTTTTTACAAAACGTTCTATCCTTTAATCTGTTTCTACAAAACTCCACAAATATTTGTGAAATTCCAATTTCAATTTTGTATGCAGATTTATGTTGATATGTGAATATCTCGTGTTTTCTTGGGTAGATTTCTACCAAAAGTCCATTAGACCTACATTTTAACACAAAGTTAATCTTTATAACTTCTAGTAGTAGGTTTTAAGTTTTCGTTTACAGAAAAATTAATCACAGACACACATACAGAGATTTTTACAGAGACAATACTTTATCCTTACTACTTACATAAATGTGACAAACTAATAAAACGGTACCCAAATAAATCAAATCGAAATCCTAATACATATTGTGTTAAAATTCTTAGTTTGAAGATAACATAAATTTTTGAAAATTTTGAAAACTTCTGGAAAATATTTTTGCCAGACAAAACATATTGTTACGAATTTCGGGCTCTTCTACGGATTCGTAAGGGATTTTACAATAAAACACTTGAACTATTTATGAACACTGCACAATTTATTCGAGAATAAATTAGCACCACTTGTTTTCAACACTTTCAGCTTTTTACAATCTCACTTTAGATCACTTTACTATTCCACTAGTTCACTTTATCCTACTTGTTCACTGATCACTGGTTGAATTTAAACTGATATTCTCTGCAACCTGGTCGCGTTTATAAATATATATATATATTTATATACATATATATATATATATATATATATATATATATATATATATATATATATATATATATATATATATATATATATATATATATATATATATATAAGTTAAATAAATTCCTTTTTATTTATTATAAAAAAAATCAATTTCTGATTTTTTGTTTGTTATTATATCTTTTATTTAATTTATTAACACTTTGTTACAATTATGATTGATTCTTTATTTGATATTATCTTTTATTCACAATTATAATTTCTTTACTTAATTACTATTCTAAATCTGGATTACAACTGACTTCTTATTCTAAAAGTAATACTTAATTTCTATATTGTCGTATAAAGGAATGTGGCTGGTCATCATATTTATTCAGTTCACCGGAAGTTCGCACGTGTTCTTGTATGACATGAATTAGGTGTCGTTTTATGTCGCTATATGATATTGCCTGCCGGATGTTGGATGTGCATTAACTCTTCCCCTCTTAAGTCCAAATGTCCCATTTGGTTTCTTAGAAGAATGGTGTTTCATAGAATTTCTTTCTGGGTTGGATTGTGATTGGTCGTTTGGGTAGTTCGAACATCTGTGTTGTATTACCCGTTTGGATGTCGTTGATCACTTTATTTTCTTTTGTACATTGGTGTTCTGATTTATCGGGGAGTTCATCCTTTATAATGTTAATTATCTTTAATGTTGTTTTTCTTCTATACAATATTATGAGAATGATTATGATGATGATGATGCCAATCGATCCAAGTCCGATGCTGGTGTATTTTTGGATGAGAGAGTCGTGTTTGAGTAATTCTATTGTTTTTGTGTTATTAATATGGATATCTTTCATCAATTGTACTGACAAGATCTCTTTATATTCGTTCTCTATCGGAGTTGGTTGCAAGATTGCTGGAAGTGTTTGGATTGTTGACTTTTCATTTGCGATGAATTTCATATCTCCAATAGACAAACTTGCATTGATGAACTTTAGTAAGTAGGTACCATTTAGTTTTTGTGTTTCGTTATTGATACCTATATCTCCTTCGTACTGATTGAGTAAAACGATGCCCTCTGCTATCTCGTCGATTACTGGTATATGTTGACTATTGGTTTGCCGACATTTTGATGGGCGGCTATTGAGCAAGTTCGGTAGGCACTCCGAGCTACTTATATCTATTACATTCATTTGTTTACATATTGTTAAGGAATCAATTGTTCTACATTTTTTACTAATACCATATATTTTGTTGTGACTTTTTAAAATTTGTTCATAATCTATTTCAATAATTTTGTTATTTCTTTTAACGGGTTTTAACAATAGTTTATCATAAATTTCAACAGTTGTGAGGGGGATATAAATGATATAAAGAAGGGACAAGTTGTTACTGATGATTTTAATGTTCGCAAAGTTCAAAGCTTCTTCTGGAGTCGCGTAAGGAAGGTTCTCATTTTCAATTGTCTTTATAGCTAGTTTAATCTCAGAATCAGATAGAATGAGGGAATTTATTATTCCTGCTTTAGCCCAATGTATGGCGTACTTGATGTTTATTATTTCTTCCTTCATCAATCTCAGTTTGTATTGTATGTTTAGAGCTAATTGGTCAGTTAATTTATTTTCCTTGTGGATGGCGTTGGTGATTTCATTAGCCATTTTGGTAATGTTGTTAATCCTATCGTTATAAAGCTGATTAATAATGACTTGTCTGTTATTGTTTTCCAGTATATTATTTATCTTATCTTTTATAATTTCGAAGTCTTCGTGGTCGGGAGTTCCAGCGATCCATTTCCACGTGGTACCAATGAAATCAAGGGAACGTTTGGTTCTATGAATCTTTAGTCCGTCCAGTAGGGTTTGTAGTAGAGTAAGTTCGTGGTGTAAGTAAGGGTACACGGGATGTACCGTTGTGATTTCGTCCTTCAGTATAGCGTGCATTCTAGTCATGAAGTTCTGATGGTTTTCTAATTCAATGATGTGGATTAATTTGAAATTCCCTTCTTGTAACTTGGCTCTACCGGTATTAATGGAGATAATTTGTGAATTCGAATAGTCTAGTATTTGAACTTCAGCAGCTGCAATATGTAGGGAGTATCTGTAATTTTAGTGGAAATTAGGATTTTATGTTGCTCTTGTGAATAATTTTTCCGGACTCGGTTATTATGGTTGTATTACGGTCTTCTTTAACAATTTCTTGTTTGTATCTGGCTGTTAATTTTGATCCTAATCTAATGTTTCGTTTTACATAAATAGTTTGTCCCGGAAGGTATGTTTTAATTAGTTTTCGTTTTTTGTTATGGTATGCTACGTCCTGTTCTTGTTTTCGTATTAGTTTTTCTATACTGTTGAGGCGTGCTTGTTCGAATTCTTCTGGAGAAATGTTTGGACTTCGTCCGAAAAATAACTCTACTGGTTTTCTTTTGGTTGTTGAGTGTATCGAATGGTTGTATTCATTTACCGCTCTTTCGAATAATTCTATAAATGATCGTTCGATTCCATCTGTCTTGAGGCACCTCATTATTTCAGACAGAGTTGAGTGAAATCTTTCAACCTGACCATTCACTTCGCTTTTGTAGGGAGGAATTTTGAATATTTTAATTTTTAGGGAATCTTCCATCATAGACATGATTGTACTTGAGCTAAGTGATGGTTCGTTATCAATTACCACAACTTCGGGTACATTAAAAGAAAATAATATGTCTCTGAGTGGTTGTTTTATATCTTCTACTGCTCTAGATTTGATTGGCTTACAAACAGCGAACTTTGTCAATTTATCTATGGCTGTAAGTGCTAACTGGTTTTCAGTGGAGTAGATATCTATATGAATGGTATGTCCCGGATAATTGGGAATAGGTGTAGGGGTAATTATTTGTTTATTTGGGTGTCTGTCATATTTATTCTCACTACAAGTGGTACACTGTTTGACCAGAAACTTTATTTTCTTGCTCATCCTTGGGAAGTAGTAGTTTTGGATGATTTGTTCCCTATTCTCTTCGGCATTGCGGTGTGCTCGTCTGTGTGTTGTTAGAATTTCATTGTCTTGCTCCTCTTGATTTATGATGTCTGTTACCATTCTACGAGTGTAGCGTATTTTATAATTCCTAAAATGTATTGGATAAACTTCTTGAATTATTCCCATGATTCTCTCGGTTGTGTTTAGGCCATTTATTGTATTGGGGTTTAAGTATCTCTTAAATATGTGTATTATATCAGCGGAGGTGAAGTTTGGTTTGATTATAGTGTGTCGTAAATAGTTTGGAAAAGGAGTTTGTATCTGGTATGAGTCTTCGTCGCCTGTTTTTAGTATCAGTTGGTTTCGGAAAGCGTTAATAGGAGTTTCGATTATAGGTATTCGATCATGAGCGGAACTTTCGTCACTGTGTTGCGTTGAAGTCATTGTATTCGCTTCAGTGGGAATTGTCACTCTTGAGAGTGCATCCGCTACTACGTTCGTTCTTCCTGGCTTATATTTTAGTTCGTAGTCATATTCTTCTAAAATGGCTTTCCATCTCTTCATTTTAGAGTTATTGTTCTTATTACTGAGGGCGAATGTCAATGGTTGGTGATCAGTAAATATTTGTACTTTCTTACTTCCGTAAAGGAAATTTCTTAGTGAGGTTAGTGACCAAATAATTGCTAGCATCTCTTTTTCATTAGCTGCATAGTTTTCTTCTGTTTTGTATAGGGTTCTAGACAGGAACGTAATTGGTCTTCCGTTTTGGGAAAGTACTGCACCTAGTGCAAAGTTTGAAGCATCTGTGGTCAGTTGGAATTCTTTCTGGAAATTAGGGAATGATAATATGACCTCGTTTGAGATGAGAGAATTTTTTATTTTATTGAAGGCGCAAATTTGATCGTTAGTAAAATTTATTTGTTTATTTCTCGAAGCGGTCTTGGACACATGTCCATCCTCCCCTCTTAAGAGTGAAGTCAAGGGTTTAGCGAGTTTGGCGTAATCCTTGATGAAACGGCGATAGAATCCGGCCATTCCTAAGAAGGATCTCAGCTCTTTCACCGTTTTGGGTGTAGGGAATTCCGTTATAGCCTTTACTTTTTTTTTATTTGTTTTGATTCCGTCTTTTGTTATTACAAAACCGAGAAATTCCACTTCGTCCCGTAAAAATTCACACTTGTCAAGTTGAATTTTCAAATTTGCTTTTTCTAGGGTTTCGAATATGGTTTTAATATTCTCGAAGTGCTCCTTTTCGCTTTTTGTATTGTGTCCTATAATCGACATTCTGTAATTTTAGACATAAGTGCAGAGCTTGAGGTAAATCAGAGGGTTCCCGAATACTAAGAAGGCGTGGTAAATCTCCTTTTAGGCCCCTGATGAACGTATCAAGTGCTTTATCTCTGTAACTTTCCGTTAAGTTATTTAACGATTCCTGTCCCATTTCCATGCAGGACAATTTATTCAGTATTAGGGATAGGTGTTGATAAACCTGTTGATAAAATTCAGGGATCGTTTGGTTACCTTGTATCAGTGTCATCATCTGATACTCTAGGGTACCTAGATCGCGCTTATCTGCATAATGCAGAGTTAGACATTTGGCGATTTTCTGCCAATTGAGTGGGGTGTTATAAGATTCTAATACAACGTCGGCGTGGCCTACTATTTTATTTCGAATTACGTTTAAAATGCCGTAATATTTCGGCGTACCTTTTAGGTGTTCATATATCTGTAAAACTCTATCTACGCTTTTTTTCCATGAACTGAATTCTCCTGGTTGGCCTGAGAATTCACGTATACATTTTACTATGTCGGGAATTTTGTCTAAATCCGTGAGGTTCGCTCTGTATTTATCTTCTATTGTCTGATCTATGTCGTTCTTGTGATTATTAGTTTTTTGGTTTTGTTCGACTATGATTTCGGTTATAATTTCTGTTAGCTGTCCGAGGTCGAATGTTTTATAAGATTTAGGATCTGTCTGTAAATTGCTCTCAGTCATTATATATTTTTTTAATTTTTTTATATCGTACACTAGAACGTTATTTTAATTGGGATAAATTTCTCTCAACTGTTGATTTATGAATAATTTCTTTAAATTTTAATTCTTATATCTGAATTGAATTTTAAATAATTACACTCGATTAATTTCTTTGAACTTAAATTTTTGTGTTTAACATTTGATTTTTAAATATTTTAATAATAATTGCTTTAGATTAAATTTCGTTTTACTTTAATTTATTTTATTTATTTTTTTTTTAAATTGATATATGCCTTAATTTTACTATACTTTTTAATAAATTTGATATATTTGATTAGTAGATTTTTATAAGTTTAATAAATTAATTAAATCAATTATTTATTTGTTTAATTATTATTTTCTCAATTTCTATATTGAATTATTTTTATATATTTAATTACTTTCTTTGATAATTTGCACAACAAATATATAGAAAAATTTCACTTACATAATAATATACAAATGTATGATTAACATTTGGAGTTGTATCCTAGTCCCTTGCTCAAATAGATCGACTTGTAACTGGTTGGACCGCTGTTGATAAAAATCCGCCTTGGTTATTCGTGATTTTGTTTTATCAACTCCGTTTTCTCTATTTTGGTTATTGTAAAGTACTTCGGGGCTTCTTTTTCCAACACTTATAATTACTTTATTCACTGTGTATTATGTGCGTGTGCGTTATGGTAAATTACACACAATTTTCACAATTATTTATGGTTAAACTTTGTGTTGCACTATAGTTTATGATTATTATTTTTTTTTTAACACAGTTTCACTTGCGTTTTGATTATACGCTGTTGTGAAATAGTTTTGGTTATTACTGCAGTGGACGTTTTGAATCAAGGGTCCCTGTTTCGGCGCCAGTTAAATAAATTCCTTTTTATTTATTATAAAAAGAATCAATTTCTGATTTTTTGTTTGTTATTATATCTTTTATTTAATTTATTAACACTTTGTTACAATTATGATTGATTCTTTATTTGATATTATCTTTTATTCACAATTATAATTTCTTTACTTAATTACTATTCTAAATCTGGATTACAACTGACTTCTTATTCTAAAAGTAATACTTAATTTCTATATTGTCGTATAAAGGAATGTGGCTGGTCATCATATTTATTCAGTTCACCGGAAGTTCGCACGTGTTCTTGTATGACATGAATTAGGTGTCGTTTTATGTCGCTATATGATATTGCCTGCCGGATGTCGGATGTGCATTAACTTATATATATATATATATATATATATATATATATATATATATATATATATATATATATATATATATATATATATATATATTTATATACAGAAATGTATATATACCCGTTCAATGCAACTCCGAAAAGTTTCATATTCCGTATAGTTGAATGAAAATTGTACAAGAATGCGTGTATTTACTCGAGAGAATTCTGTGACGTAATCAATGCAATTTGCACATTAATTGCTTTCTCTCTCTCTCTCGCAGTGCTTTTGCTAATTTCTCCTCTATAGGTTTTGTTCTCGTCTTGCTTCTCGAACAAGGTGGTGTTGTTTTACTGAATAACTATGATCATTCTTGCCTTTCCGACTCATCACATCAACATTGGTTGTCGAGTTAAATAAATATCCACCATAAAAACTACAAATGCCCCATTACGACACAATTAACGTTGGGCATAATCGTTACAATATTTTTATGGCGGTTAAATTCCTACAACCGCTAAATTCTCAATTCCCTTTTAAATAAACATGTAAACTTATTTAAAATCAAGAAATTAAAATCTTTACAACTTTTCTCATTCTGTATACATAATTTAAAATCAATTTAAGTTTCAAAAACTGTGAAATTGGATTATAATATCACATTAAAATTAGAATATTTAATTTAAAAATTTATTTAAAATTAAGAAGTTACAAATTTTGTAAATTTTTTTACCGTACTATATATTTTAAAAGTACTGAGAAAATTAAAATTGAATTAAAAAAATTTTAAAATGTTGAAGCCATAATTAAAATTATTTATAATTATGAAAATTTTTACAATTAGAAATCTATAAATTTTTGTAATTTAAAATTATAAACACTTTAAACTAAAAAATCTGATAGTTCTAACTGGTTTTAAGAAATGTTAAATTCGAGTTCTGAAAATCTTAATATTACAATTTAAAAAATTGAATTTAATTCTTCAAATTTTATATATGGTAGCTATTTAACATTGTAAATTTTTTTATAAACTACTGTATTTTTAGATTGAATAAATTCTAAAAATTAACATACTAAAAACGTAAACATATTCTAAAAACATTTTAATTTATGAAATTTTCAATTCGTATAAATTATAAAAAAATCCTAAATATATTGATTTGATTGCTTTAAGACTGTGTCCGAAGCCAGTGATAAAAAATCGTGAATTAAATATTTGACATTTACTTGAAAATACCGAACACACCCAAATTATTACTGTTATCGATTAATTTGTGTGCGCATGTCCAATGTTTGATTTGTAAATACACACAACTATTCAAATGTTCAACATTTGATTTTTAAATACACACAAATATTGTAAATTCAAATATTAACGATTTTAGATTACTTTTCTGTTTTCTTAATTCATTTTTTCAGTTAAAAACTACTGCCAGCCAATTTTTCTCATGGAATAGTAACTTTAGCCTTCCTAACCCTTATATCAAAACCACTCAAATTAATAAATGTACATACATTAATAAAGATCTAACTTTATAGGTATTGTTTATTTCAATTTTGTTATTACTTAAATTTTCATTAACGTAAATAATGATTTTATAAAAATTCATATTGCTGTATCCTATACCAATTTACTTAGGATGATTTAGTTTAATGTGTGATCTCAGGCTGCTACCAAAATTGTAAGCTTTGTTCATAACACACATTTATAAGGTCGGTCATCTAGATGAACATGTTCATGTATTTGACGGCCACCTGGATCAGTAAACGATTTATCACAATACCGACATTTATAGAATCTCTCGCCGGTATGCAGGCGCTGGTGAATAATCAAACCAGCATTTCCTGAAAATGTTTTACCACAAATATCACAACTATGTGGCTTTTCTCCAGTGTGAGTACGTTTAAACATATTTAATTGATAAAGTGTTCTAAAACCTTTTCCACACTCATTGTACAAAGTTGGTTTCTCTCTCGTATGATCTAATGTGTCGATTCCTCAACATTGTTCAAGAACCGTTTTTAACACAAGTGACATTTTTTAGGCCGTTCCTCCATTGGCATATGTATTTTAACGTGTTCTTTAGTTTTAAAACAATTTTGACATGTTTCACTACCTGAGATTTCTAAACTGTTAGTAATATTGAACTCTGCTTCGAATATATCTGGTTCAACTTTAACCTCTACATTTTCAACTGTGGATCTATTCTGAATTAAACCAAAAATATAATTAGCATTTGCTTTTTTAAACTCAATAGTTAATTTGAAATATTGCTTACACTACATATATAATTTATATCAGGCTCAAGTTCAACCTTGGCATTATACGACCCATAGCAAAAATGCTATCAGTTCAAGCTCTGCAGACCACCCACTACACTTTTTATCTAAAAACAATTCAATTTGTTGAAATGTTTTGGCTGATACGCGTAATTGTTTACGGGTCTCAGTGTCATCATATGCCAAAATTCGTTTTATTATTGGGTTTTGGCTTGGTATATGGCATCTTGTTTCGACTCAACAACATCCTGTTATTTAACCGTTGTTGTATGTGAACATAATAATAATAAAGAACTATTAAAAGGATTATGGGATCCAATATTATAATATAAATTTTCTGTACAATTTAGTAGTTGTCACAAAAAATTTGAGGTTATAAAAATTAAAATTGACATATATGACGTGGGGAAAAAACTTATGAGGTGAGGAGATTTATTACACATTTCGGACAACATAATAAAAAATCGTGAATGTAGGGGAATAATGTTCAAACAAATGTCAAAAAATTAAATCACGATTTTATATCACAGGTTTCGGACACAGTCTAAATCTCCAATATTTGGAGAAAGGCTGATAGAGAACATTGATAACATTCAAATTTCACAAATCAAATCTTAGAACTAAAACTATTCTGTAAATTTTAAAACTCTTTAGGTTAATGTGTTTCTATTGTTTGTTCCATACAGCAGAGACACATTAAATGTAAATTTTTGTATGGGAGAAGCTGTCACACGGACGTACATATACTTGGAAATCACTGAGGAACGACGGATTACTAAATTTATTATTAAAGCCCGTCCGAAATATATTCAAAGGTGGATGATCATGGCAGAGAAAGCTGCGAGCGATCAAATTTACATGGTCGCAACTAGTACTGGACGATTATCTGCATAAACAGAATCAGTCAAGTTTGGACCTCCACCAAACCAACAGGATTAAAATAAACAAAAAATAGATTTTGTACAGCCGAGTAATGGCGTAAATAACTCGATAAAATGCAGATTGTATAACCTAATGTTCTTTCTCATTCAATCAAAAGCACAACATTAGATTTATTTTGTTTACGTCGTTTCTAATTATTGTTTCTTTAAGTGTTTGGCGGATAATTGATTGAGATTTTTTATGGGAATAGTCTTATGATTATAAATGAATTAAAATAATTTAATTACTTTAAATACATATTTTAATTAAATTTAAAAAACTCGTAGTCAAATATTTTATGATGGTTTATTATTTTATACTTCAATAAATATATTTGATACTTAAATGGTGTGGTTAAATTATAAAATTAAGGCTAAATCTGCAAAAAACCGAATTAAAAGATTACTAAAAATGAAAACTAGTTGGACGAAAATTATGATAAGTAATCATAATTTCAATGCTATCAAATGATAAATTTCATTTTAGCCCTTTTTTCTAAGATATAAGAAAAAAATCTGGTAAAAGTCAACTTAGCCATAATATGAATGTTATTTACATTTATTCACACGTATAGCACTGGTAATTATTTTTTTTTGGTGAATAATCGGAGTTTGGTGAAATTATGTATTAAAATTATTTTCTAATAACGATGGACTTATTTGGGACCTTATGTTGGCCATCGTTATGCCAGCGTATCTTATGATCCAAAATCAACTAATTTGTTTACAAAAGTTATTTCTAGAGATGAAACATTTAGTTTTATAATGAGAATTCCAACTTAACCCTTTACTTAATCACAAAGAGAAAATAGCCGTCCTTTCAACGACTGGCCCAGAAGAATGTTTTTTCCACCAAACAAATTTTACATATTAAAAAGGTCTGGGATGAGTATTTTTACATTTAACCTTGCAACTGTATAATTTTATATGTATTTTTAAAAGTCTGGGATGGATTTTTTACGCTTGTGTTGTCAGAGGTATTTAAATTAATTTTTAAATTATCCTGGGATGAAATCTTTGGTAGGTATAGGTAAGTATGATAAAATAAAAATAACCTATTGCCTATTTGGTAGCGTATATTTAATACCAATATTGTTATTAACCTAATCTAAAATGACTTAAATATTTAGAAAATATATTTCCAAATGACAACAAATACCTCCATTAAAATTTCTAACATTCATAATAATTTCTCAGGTTTCTGATTATTAATTTCTTATATACATATGTACATATATCATCTTAAAATTAAGAAACTAATAAAAAACAATTAAATATGCTACGGATGTGAAGTTAGTCCAAAAAGGTAGTTCAAAAATTAGTTTGTTTCTTAACTAAATAAAAATTATATTAGCACGAAAATGTATATTGCACTCGACAAAGATATTTAAACAATTATATATACAAATATATATATATATATATATATATATATATATATATAAAGCAGTTATAAAGTATATAAGGTTTATATGTAATATTTATGTACATATGTAAATAAACATGTTCATACGCAATAGAGAAAACGTATATATATTTATATTGCTATTAAAAACTGCTCAGATGCCAATAATTGTGGCGTATAGAACGTACATGACAGTTTCCTCATTATCAAATAATTACTACCCCTATCCACTGTTTTCTTGTATGTAAACTATGTCCATACGATGGCGAGAAAAGCCATTTAGAGAACTAGGTCCTTACATTATTTGAGCTATCGAAAAACGCTCATTTGTCTATAATTGTTTCTTAGTTCACAAGGAACTATAGCGGAAACTATAGATGTAGCGGCTCTTGGAACAAACATATTAAGCACCTTACCATCGAATCATGTATGTTCCATATGCCGCTATATATTTTTCCTGTGAACGATTATCATAAGAAACGATTATAAGAAACGATTATCAGAATTGATTATCAGAATTTTTTAGATATAAAATTTTTCAGGATAAACTGAGGGCTAAGACACTTTTCAGTTTTAGTAAGTAAACATTCTGAAAAGTCTTTTTACGGGGTGAGAGTCTTGTTTCGGGCTAACTTCACACATTTAAATGCTACGTATTCATCTTTTCAATATTATCACCCCATTAAAATTGATGATTTAATAATGTTCAACTATTACTAAAGTTTAAATGGACGTTATTTTGTTATTAAAAAACAATTAAATATGAAACAAAAAATATAAAATATAAAACTGTTGAAACCTCTTTCAATATATAGTTATGAATGGCATATAACTATACATATGCTATTATTGTATTAAAATATTAAAATACATTTATAATAGTATTTATCATGTTATAATTATGCCTCCTATTTCTCTATATAGATATTGCAAAATGTAGGAATCCGCTGAAATTTCTTTGCGATGCCACGGGTGTCAACAATGTATATGGCATCGGCGCTTATACTATATATGTAGCTAAATTATTTGATTTTGTGATGGACTAATTAAATAAATCCTAAAAGAATTTATTTCCGCAATTAAAGTGTAAGTGACGAACCTGGATTACAAATTTCATATATATGTTTTTATGTAATTGTCTAACTGTTCATTTTTGTAACGTTTTGAGGTAACTTTAATAATAATTAAAACACATATGTATATGCACTGCTACTAGAAAGCATAGGTATATGAATTTGCCTTTGGGCTGAAACATAACTAAATAAATTTAAGAATTATGAGAATTATTATGCAATACGAAGAAGATGAAGAATCTAATAAAATTTTATTACGCCATATTTTTTGATTTTGTTTGTACATACATATACATATATGCATATATGTTTCGGTGCGCGCATATATTTTTATTGTCCATTCAAATCATAAAAAATTATGTTTATTACTGAAATATAGATAAATAGAATCATAATTTAAACGCTAAAAATTAATAATAACGTGAATATTTTTTTTTACATAAAATGTAATTTATATCATGAATATTATTACAATAATATAGCAGCGAGCTAAATATATAAACAAAAGTTACTCCCTTTTTTCATACATATCATTAATTTACCTTCGAAGCACTCTGGCATATATTTAATATACATTTATATATACATAAATGGTTTTCAATCATAAATCGTGAATTTATTAAAATTTTGTAAACTATGTATATAATTTTCCTTTATAGAGCTCGTACAGTAAACACAAAAAAAAAAACTAAACTAAATGTACAACACTTATACACACTATACAAGACGCAACATTATTGCTATTCCTGCGCTGCTATTTCCTTATATAATTCCAAAACGAAAAAAAACCTTGAAAATGATTTGTGATTTTAATTAATTCACATATATATACAAGAAATCAAGACAAGACAGAATTCTTGTTCGTCCATCTATATATGTATATATATATATATACTATAAGTATATAGTGAGTATAGCTATAAAAAATATCAATCATTCCTTTATCAATCAAAAATCGGCGAACCTGAAGCGAAACGAATTGCGTTTGATCGACGATTTATTCATGCGATATACCCATTATAATGAATGATGAGCTTTGAACCTTTTAATTTCCTTGTATTAAAGTCGTAACGTATTTTTACTGTCACCTGAAGAGATATAATTATATTGTTTAATTCGTTATAATTTGTTAAATGATTTATAGTTACGGGAATTTATGTAATTATATATAATATATTACGACGTTAATTAAAAATAAATTTTATTTATTTAACTATATATACATGTATCTATAGACACCGCACAATTTAGTGTTATAAATAATTATTAAGGTATACACTATTATTAGACACGGATACTAAAAATTCCATATAGCTGTATTATAGTACTTAAATGTCAGAGATTCACTTTTCTTTAGTCCGGTATCCATATATATCCATATATATACGAGTAAACAAGTTAGTGTATATACTATATAGTCAATGTCGTAATTTAATACGAGTTTACCATTCTATTTTATAATTCTCATTATATTTATTAGAGATGAATAAATTTGTGCTAAATCGCGGGGGAAAGTCATAAAAAATGTATTTTACTTTTAATCTATGATGAACTTAAATAATTTCTTATTTTATTAAATAATATATTTATAAAAATGTTATAAATTATTATAAATGGAGTAACGATTACATGGTTTGAGGCAGAGTTGTTTAAAAAAATAAATAAATATAAATAATTGAATAAGTGGCGCGAACAATGAACTTTCACTCTAGATAGTTAACTATAATATAGCGAGAAATTAGATTTACATAATTTTTCAAAGGATTTTTGATCACGGTCATTTTATATGAAAAATTCAAAATACCTGAGCTGCACATTTAATAGCTTGACTAATTGTATGTTAAAGATTGTGCAGAAGAGGAAGGCAGAGTTCACTTCTAACAACACCACATAAATATGACCACTTTACAAGAATATAAAAATGAAATTAAAAAAATTGTTTAATTAAAGATATAAAATCATGTCTATTCTGTAACTCGGTTGGAAAATTTCCACTGGATCAAAAAAAAAATCCATTGGAATTTAATTTGCTATTCTGTATCTCGTTGAACTTTAAATTTCTGTTGAAATTTTTTATTTTGGTGTGATTGATGTTTTTTCGGAGTTAAAAATACGAGAATGCCACTGATTACGGTCAAATAGATAAAAAAAAATTACATTTTACATATAATTTTTCCTAGACTACAGAACGGTTAACCCAATAAATTTAAATGTGTTTCCATCACTAGTTCCAAGATTTTCCTTTGTCTGGATGAAACAATTGCAAAATATACTGTTTAAGTGAAAATAGTCTAGATCAATCCAAAGGAAAGTGGTCCAAAAGCTGCCTCCAAGCTGCCTGAAGACTATCAAAAAATAGTAATATCGCAAACCGTTTAAACCGGGAAAACGTTTAATATTCGCCAAGTAGCCTTTAAAACAAGCATCCAGAGTTTTGGAATAAAGTGGTAATATTAAATTTGTATACATCCGCAACCAGCCTACTATAGTAGTTTTCAAATCTCGCTGGAATTCTGACAGATATCGCGCAGAAAGAATATGACGGATACACAGTGATGTATTAAGTACAATAATTCATGTTTATTGTTTACATTTTTATGTTGTATTTATATTTAAATAGAAAAGGAACGTTTTTAATCACAAAATGTTTTTATAATTTAACTTATAATCACTGACACTGTTGAAATTAATATTTAATTCGATAAACTAGGAATTAAATTGAAAACCGATTTTGCTATTTTTGTTGTTGTGGTTTTGTTCGATACGAATATCATTTGATCATTTATTCTCCTTAGTGCGTACCAAAATTAAATGTTGACATTGTTTTCAAAAGGCGTGCAATTTTTTTTTGACCTTTTAATTTTCACTTGAAATATGATTGTAATAACATAAATACATAATCATTTTGAATATTTTGTGTATTAAAACTGAAATATAATTCTTTTTATTGGTTATTTATTATTTTATTTAGGTTTGTTACCTAAGATAAATGCGACCCATCAAAATTTTTAGAATTTTTTTTTCTACTTCACTGAAAGCTGCGCAGAAGTCATAAGGAAGCTTACAGTTTCGACGTGACATTTTAATTTTATTTTATATTTGTTTGACCCAAAAACTGGAAAATTTTTAAAAATATTTATATAATAAATATTATATTATATTATTTTATATTTATAGCTGTATGGAAATACTTTTAAGTATGTTAGGTAGCCCATTGTGTAAAAAATGTAAGTGTAGAACAAATTGTATCGGCAAACTTTGTGTACAAAATATCGTATGTAAACTTTTGTGTACAAAATACTTTAATTTTTTACTGGAAATATTATGAAATATCCAACTAAATTTTATGTGTGCTCGCTAATGTATATTTTAGTTAAAACTTTAGTTCAAATTATATTTATGTTGACTTTTCTGAATTTTGAAACAGGACATAGATGGAATAAAAGCATGAGTGTGGTCAAGCCGCTGAAAATAAAATAAGGCTGCGCAGTCTGCAAAAAACTGCAAGCTGTCATTTTTTATTTTTTTAACCTAATCTTAAAAATAAAGTTAGGTTAGAAAAAGAAATTATTCGTTAAGTTTATTTCAGTGATATAATTTCTTTTGATTTTTCCAATATGATCTAAAGTTATCATTGTTCGAATTGAATTCAGAATTGTCTTATATTTTGGTTCCATTAATTCTTCCTCGTTTATAATAAAATGATGTAAGCCAACAGGAGCCACCACAAAATATTTGGCATTAACCAGGTTTTTTAACACACTTCCTGAACCGACTTTTAAGCATACCGCTTGTTCCAAAAACTTTTGAGTTTTGAGAGAGAGAGAGTTCTACTGCTCCACTAGTCATCCAAAAAATATGTCTCGAAATTTTAATTCACTGTCAAATATGTACGCTCTTTACATAGATGAGTACGCCCTTTAGATGAGGTCGGATATTTGCCCGTGCTATTTACGTCCGACCGTAAGATGAAAACTACGCATTTACTAAAAATGGTACGCACAGTTCGCAAAACTAAAGTACTTTTTGGTCGTCGTGAAGCAGCTTCGCGACCTGCAATAGTGAAAATGGTGAAAAAATTTGAGCTGTTGGAACAATTTGGTGATGTGAAGAATCGAAACCGTGTGCGTCGCTCAAGAACAATTGAGAATATTGCTGATGTAGCCCGTAGTGTTGAAGAAAACCCAGGTTTGTCGATTCCTCGTCGATCTTTGGAATTATACATTCCACAAACGACATTACACCGTATTTTGCATAAAGACTTAGGTCTTAAGGCTTTTAAAGTTCAGTTAACATAAGAACTCAAGCCGGTCGATCACCGTAAACGTCGTATTTTCGCTGATTGGGTCCTTCAAATGCATTAAAATGATCCGGATTTAATCATCGAATAATCATCTTCAGTGATGAGGCCCATTTTCACCTCGGAGGCTACGTTAATAAGAAGAATTGTTGCATTTGGGGCTCAGAAAATCTAAGAATGATTGTTGAAAAGCCTCCCCATCGTCAACGTGTCACTGTTTCGTGAGGTTTTTGGGCTGGCGGTGTGATTGGACCTTACTTTTTCGAAAATGAGGCTGGTGCAACTGTTACGATGAATGCTATGATTAATGATTTTTTATGGCCAGAATTCGAAGATATTGATGTGGACGACGTTTATTTTCAGCAAGACGGCGCTACGTTCCACACAAGCAACGAAACCATCGCAATTTTACAAGAAAAGTTACCTGACCGTGTTATTTCTCGAAGAGGTGATCACAATTGGCCACCGAGATCTTGTGATTTAAAATCTTTAGACTTTTTCTTTGGGGCCACGTGAAAGATAAGATCTACGCCAATGCTCCACAATCGATTCAAGACCTTAAAGATGGAATTGAAAGATGGAGCCGCAAATTTGTGAATTGGTCATGGTGCTGCAGTATTTGGTGCTGCAAGCGTAGTCGTGGTGGCCATTTGGCTAATATCGTTTTCAAATGTTAATGGTATACCTTGCTCTTTACAACGAAATAACTTTATGTATAATGAATTCGACCGCGTTTCATTTAATCTTTCAAGTAGTAAATTATTTACTAATTCAATGTTCTCATATCTTCTTCTATTATCGTCACTACAACCTATACATTTTGTGTGCTATTTCATGAAAATAAAAGATGAATTATGCTAAAAATATTCATGGAATTTAAAATTTCTAAACACAATGAAATTTACCATCACAAGTAAATGGAGTTTATGAAAATAAAAAAATCAATTTCAAATCAAGTTAATTTATAATTCAGTTTATATATGGGAATTAAAATTGAATAAACTGTCAATTCACTCATTAAAGCACTATTCTGCTATATAGAAACTGAAAAAGTTGACCATTGAGCTAATATTTATTGAATATAGTGTGCATATTTAATTATAAAATTCTAAATGTACTTTGAAATTGAAAACTCTTTATAAAACGATTATTTGCATAATACTATACATTATTTAATATTCAATATGAGAAGACTTTCAAGTTTTTACTACGTATGTGTATATGAATTCATTATATCTCGTTCATCTTACCGACTTTGACATATTTTATGACTGTCACACATGTACTAATTTTATTTAGAGCAAATTTTTGATTAATGGGAAAATAATAATTTGGGGCATAGAATCCGGGTGACCAAATAACTCAACTACTGTATGTGGTATAGATCTTATTATTACATCAATCACTTTAAGTTATATATATATGTATGTATATACCGATTTCACTTTGTTTAAAACAAACACATAACACAACATTTTTGCAGGTTCCCATACCAAATTAATACGAGTGATTACATTATGTATGTCCTTGAAAAAAAAATTTATATTTTTACTCAACTAAATATAGTAAACTCCATTCACATAAATCGTAAGACATCGTATCAATAAATAATCATAACTCATCTCATCTGTTTGACATGCATCTTCTGATTATTCATTATTCTCGTTGCCTTCATCGTTGTCGATGTCGTGCATATACAATTTTGTACACACAGTAAACAACACGATATTGTATATAATTAAATACATATTTATTGTATATAATTGACTTGTAATGAAGTAAATAAGAAAAATAAAATAAAATTGCAGCTATATTTACCTTGAAAAACTGCGCGCGTTCAACTAAATCTTAATATGTGCATGTGCCAGGTAATGGCAAAATTTAGAAAGAAAGTTTATTTAAGAAATTCAATTTAATTCCTTAACCTCATCCTTTCAATACGCAGCTTTATTCGGAAGCACTAGACACTGTACATTCAAAATCATTATGATCCCAGCCGTTCTAATCGTATAAAGTGCAATGAATCCAAATAACATATATTTTTAATGCAAATAAAATAAAATCGAAAGGATTGTAAAATATTTCCAAGGAGATGAACATCTCGAAATTCTTGTTTATAAAAAAAAAAACTATAACATGACGTATATTGATCAAGTCATTGTTTATTTATTTATATATATATTTATTTAAATATTAACATGCGCTTTCTAAAATTAAATTAAGAAATGTTTTATTTATAAGATTAAGAATCGAAGATACTATATACATATTTTTAAAACCTTGGATGGTTTTTAGAAGTTATACAAAAACAAAAAAACAAAAAAGTCAAGTGAAATAATTTAATGTATAACACAATAATATATATTCGTGTTTTTCTTAAAACTTTGTGAAAGGATGAGTTGGGTACACGCGTGAAAGGTATACATATTATATATGAATCAATCGCATATACAGGCATTCCGATTGAAAGTAAAATTAAATATTTTTGTACCATCAATCTATAAGAGATCGATCCAAACAGCCGGTAAAAAATGTACCTACATTGTTCATCTTCCTGATTATTCAGCCTTCATAAAATTCTGTAAACTCTTTGACCAATCCATCATAATCAATTATGTCTTCATCCGAATGATTTATGATGATATTAAGTTATTAATTTGATTTTTTGTGTGCGCACATGCAAATTCCAATAACTCCTATAATGATAAGCATTACAAATTCGCATTTTTAATGATATCATCAGTATATACCATATAGTTGAGGTCAAAGGTGGAAAGGTATATTTACTTACATAATTTCCATATTGAATGTTCATCGATTACTTCACAGAAGCATACTGAAGGACATATTACTCGATTTTGTTGTTCTTTTTAATAAAAAAAATTGCAATTAAAATCAATTTTTTTTATTAAGATCAAGGTAGAACTCTGTATCATCATTTTGTTGTTTACTTTTACATGTTCACATATTTAGCGCTGGAATCAACCGAAAATTATAACAACTGAATCAAATATTGTTACTTAATGGAACACACGAGAAATCGATGATCACATGATTTTTTTTATTTTTTTTCTCGTCTCTATAACTGTTCTATTGTCTCATTAGTATCAATGACTAATGAGACAATTCAATGTACGTAGTACCAGATATTGTGCTAGATATCCTTGAATTCTTTGAATTATGATTTAAAGATACATTTAATTAACTTAACCTAAAATCCATTATAGAGGTCACGGTAGATTTTAATAAATTTTTATTTCTCTATAGAACTTATCTATAGCTAATTTAAATTTTCTAAATAATAAAATGTGAAGTTTGTTGAAAAATGTTGAAGTTTACTATTTGGAAATTTGGAATCTAACATAATCTAAAAATATAAAACATAGAATGTGACCCAAGTTATTTACAGAGACTAGTGTGAAGTTTTTACATAAAATATACAAATTTATGCGAGTGTTTAAATTTTTCAACACTCTGCATATAAAATAAATTCATGTATAAAGCACACAAACTAAAGAAATAGTGGAGATTTGGTCCTTTCAAAATTCGTATAGGATATTAATATAAAAAGGATTGAGGTCAGTTGATAAAACTCGAAAAGTAAACAAAAATCATGCAAGCCGTATCTAAACGTTTCACGCAAGCACCATAATCTCAGAGTTTTTGTCATATAGGCACTAGTATTTCTGAAAAGTGGACACATGGACGGAAGGAAATTAAATAAATCTTAAAAATTTAACAAGAATATTATGCAATGTGATACTTCCAATTTTGAATGGTTTACTATTCGGAAATATTAACGCCTTTATGGTAAAAAATTCATATATACTATCGTCAATTTTTCGAACTTTATCAGAGGAACCCAATCCTTTATATCACACTTTTTTCAACAGTCGTTCATTTCAGACGTGTTTTTTTTCTTTTCTTGTATTTTAAATTTTTTACAAATTAAGTTATGAGTGAGTGCTCCATCATCATAGTGGATGAATGGTTTTTAGTGTGTAAGGGCTTTATGTGTGATAAACTTAAATCAGCTAATGATGTGAAAAAGTGCATGAAATTAGATTTCGATGAAATGCCTAGATTTAGTTGGTTCTGTCCTGAATGAATGTTAGGTATGAAAGATTCGAATTCCAAATTGGATACTTTAATGCTGAAAATGGTTGGAATTGAAGAGACATTGAACAAAACAATTAATTCACTTTCCACCATTCCCAAAATAAATCAAGAACTTCAAGATGAGGATATTTTATATGCACTTAATCAGTTTGGTGACGGATGTGGGCCGGATAATATTCCAACGTCTATATTAAAAAAATATTCAATTTTAATAAAACCATTAAGGAATATATACAACCTCTCGTTAACATACGGAATATTCCCTGATACATGGAAAATATCTAAAATTACACCTATTTTTAAATCGGATAAAAGAGAAGACATCACTTGTCATAGAGGGATATCAACCACTTCAACCATAGCAAAATTATTCGCACTGGTTGTATGTAACAGCTTTAAAGGAATCCTACATCTACTAACCTTGTTGAATTTACCAACATAGTTATTAATGAAATTGAAAACCACAACCAAATAGACGTAGTGTTTACTGATTTTAGTAAAGCATTTGACTCCATCTGCCATCACAAGTGTACAAGTGTACCTGCCATTTGCATAATACTCGTCAAATTTTCATAATTTATCAGCAAAGTCCAACCCTTTAAATAGTAATATTTTGTACTAATTTGGAAAGGTTCAGGTGTTCACTATGTGGCAAAAATATTGAGATTTTTGTGCTTGAATAAAACATTTTCATACGATTTGCATGATTTTTGTTAATTTTTCGAGCTTTATCCACTGAGCCTACTTTTTTTTATAATGTTCTTATTATGTTCTATGCGAATTTTGAAAGGTCGAAGTATCCACTATTCAAATATACTAGTGGCAGTAGTATGCCGTTACTAAATATATAGTGTAACACTGTCATGATGCCGATAGATGTCACTACTACTAATTAAATTCATAATTTATAACGATCTTTAACAACAACGAATTACGAACGTAATTAACAAAAAAATCTTGGTTACTTAAACGTATTTATTAATCATTGATCTCTAGTGACAACTGGTGGCATATGTTTAGTGTTATTATACTCGTTGATCGTGCTGCTCCTGTCGGAAAACATGATCTATTAAACTATTAAGTAATTTAAGGATTAATCTGCGTTGATTTACTTATATTTTAACAAATCTTTTTATTTTAAAAAAAAAAAATTAAGAAAATATATTGAATGAAGTTGCACTCGCAAAATTAAGTTCCACTACCAGCGGCGCAAAAAAATTAAAAATCAGATGTTCTAGTAGTTTTTATTATCCTTATTTGAAATTCTCAAAGTTCCAGTCACAAAATTGTGAATTTTAAAATTTTAATTTGTATAAAAATTTAAATTTCAAATTTCCCATTCTTAAAAGTTTAGAATCAAAATTTTAAGTTTTATTTAAGATATATATAATTGTAATAATCTGAAATTATAAAATTCAAATTCATTGTGAACGTCTGAGTCTGAGATGTGCAAAATTTTAAATTTTAATTTAAAAATTTGAAAAATTAAATTAAATTCATATTTTTATAAATTATAAATTATAAAATTGACAGAATTAAAATTCTAGCTTTAAAATTTTAAACCTATTATACTTTAGAAATTCTGAATGAATTATTCAAAACATAAAGTTCAAAAATTTTAGAAACGAAATTTTTTAAAAATTGTAAAACAGAATCTCGCAAGTAGAATTTGAATTTGAAATAAACTTCAAAATGAGGAAATTGGGTGAAATCTGAATAGTTTCTTATATTTATAAGTAACTAATGGCACACAGAGTTACAAACATCTAATCTAGATCATGACAAATTCATTGTTCAATCGTGCATTGTTTACTTAATGCCGATTTTATGGTATGTGCAAACCTTTCAATAACCGTATAATAAACAATTCTAGGCATTACGTGGTCGTTTACATCAATTCTACGAGGTTAACCATATTCTCGGCCAGTCCTTAGATGCGTAGGACTAATCTTCAAGATTATATGGGCCACCGACAGTTAATATAGTTTTCGTAAGCAAATAAAAGCAAGCTGAAAAGCAATAATGATTTGCAAAAAATATGTAAATCTGTCACGTGAAAAAACAATGTTCAGCGAACATATTTATAGCTTCTAGCGTACGCTACCATTTTTCGCGCACTAAAATCCAACCAAATTCATCATATTTTTGTGAAAAGAAATAATTTCTCTTCACGCTTTAGATTTTTAATTTACAATTTTTACAAAACAAAACAACAACGAAAATATAAATTATTTTTAATTTTCATATATATATATATACGCGATTCGTCGGACGATCATTCTTAAAAAAAAAAATTTCTTATGATCGCGATAAAAATAGAAATTCAGAAAAGTTAGTTCTTATGCTGCTTGGCGCAGTACTAAATGTAAATGATCAGTATTGTAGTACATTGTCTGTAGAAAAACTTAATAAAGAGTATGTTGTTATTGTAAGTTTTACTCGCGTTTCGTTTGCTATAGACTAGGTCATCGTCTATAAATTTTTTCCTCGTTTCGGAATGATGATCATCATAATATGAATAGTTATATGATGGTGATCTTTTTTGAGAAAATTGCGAGATCGAAAATTTTCTTTTTCTTTTCAATTATAAATAAACAAAAAACATTGTGTATACAAATTTAGAAGATCACGGATGAGAACCGGTATTCATATACATGATCATATTTTTTTTATTATATTGGTTTGATGGTGTTATGATCGCGGTTCTCATCCCAGGGTGCGGGCAAAATTTTATCCGAAAAAAATTGTTGAGAGAAAATACGAGAAATGTTTTTTTGATCAAGTAACAAAAAGAAAATTTTGTTCAGTCTGTGAAAAACTGATCGCGATCTTAACACGCCCAAACCGTGTATCTATAAGTTCATCTTAAAAAGTTTAATTTCTTTTTTATGATTTTTTTAAGTGTTAATCTAAGTTCAATAATATTAAGTGATTATCGATCAGTGTGTGAAAATTTTTAGAAATTTGTATTTAACAGTGTGTGCGTTTATTGATTGTGTGGTGGGGTGATCAAAAAGTATTTTTCATTTTTAGTGATAATTAATAAAAGTACGAATCATTTTCTTCATACTTATGTAATAAAATTAATTTTTCCGTTTCGATATAAAATCTCGAAATATTCTTGCTCTTTGCCCATATATATGTAAATATATATATGTATATAAATAATAAAATTTACTGCGGCTCTCGTAGTCCATCATAATGTGGTTTGATCATTTGAAATTTTAAAGCAATAACTGTTTTAAAAAAAATCGTTTGATTTCTTTAAACTTTAAATAAAAAAAGTGCGATCAAATTAAATTTAAGACTCGCGGGACGTACTAATAGTATAGCATATGGGAACAGATGTAAGCGTTCACAAAATTTATTGTCTTATTCACTTTATATATACACACACACACAAATACACATACTCGCAGATCGGTGAGAAATTTTAAAGAAATTTCGTGAATTTGAGATATATACTTATATACAAATTTCATAATGATTGAATCATCTCTCTCAGCCATTTTGTAAACAACATTTTCAATTTTTCATTATGGGATTGTGGAAAGTCATCAAACGTCACTTAGATCTTTATATATTTATATATATAATGAGTAATAAATCCAAAATTATCCGTTGCACAAGGTCGAAAAACGTGCCCGAACCAAAACATTGCAGCGTAATTCAAGGTTTTATATAAACAAGCGCGAGGCGAGATAGTGGTGAAAATAGGTCAATGTTTTCTAGAATTAGAACAGTAATTATCAACTGTTAGAGAAAGTGTTATACGGAGATCAACGATTCTCAAACTTTTTGCCTTGTTTTTTTTTTTTTAGTATAACGAACCACCATAATTTTCACGAGTGGGATCTTTAATTTTATTAACGAAAAGAAATTTTTTTTTTTATTTTCACCAACATAAATAATAAAATTCGGCTAAAAATAATTTTCATTGAATGAAAAATACTTTTTTTTTTATTATGACGTTTTGATTTCGTCACACAATAACAACAACATACGAACACAAATTTAATTTATTTTTCAAAATTAAAATAAATAAATAACAAAATTTTCGGTTGCAGATATATTTGTGAAAATTACCACAACTAACGTATACAAATATACATACATAAGCAAGTATGCCGATTACAAATGTAACGCCAAAAACGAATAGTAGTAGTAAAGATAGTGCGGCAAATCGTTCAACATTTCGACCGCCATGGGTGCGAGAAGATGGTGCTGAAACAGTTAAACCGTCACAATGGCGAAGACCTTCAGCAACGACCACAACACCAGCTGCCGAAACAACAACAAAGCCTAGTGATGTAGAGAAAAAAGCGGCCACAACGCCAGCTTTAAAAAAATCGACTGTGAAAACACAAGCCTCGACACAAAATGCCAATGAGAATGGACAAGAAAAACCGAAAGAAGTGTCCGCTAAGCTACAATCACGTGAAATCAAAGTACCTATAATGACTGAACATAAAAAGAAGGACCCACCGCCAGCCACCACAACAATAAAAAAAGAACCACCAAAATCGGTGGTACCAGAAAAACCCAAGGTCGAAGAAGAAATAGTGCCAAAACTATTAAAATCCAGTTTAAAACCGATCGAAAAAATTTCAACAATCGATAAAATTCCACTCCAGAGAGAAATGTCGACTGATAAGAAATTTATTCGTCCCGTGTTACGCAAAACACCAAAAGTTGAGGAAAGTTTCAAGGAGATCGAAAAGGTTAAGGCACCCAGTGTGGTGCTGAAACGAACCGAACCGATAAAAAAAGATCCAGTGAAAAAACCAGAAATTGAACCAGTTCAGTTACAGCGAGCCGTGCTCAATAAAAAAGAGAAAGAACCTGAGCTGCCCAAGAAAAAATTAGAACCTGTGAAACATTCATGTAAGTACATGCCTGTTGTTTTAGACGATTAGCTTCTGTAATTAACTTCTCGATACTTGACTATAAAATTTTTTTTTATTTGTTTTTTTTTTGGCAACTACCCGAGTGTAAAGTGTGGGCAGATTTTTAGGTTATAAATATTTACATTTCATTTGACATCTATTCCAGATTTTTGTTTTTTATACTGACCCAAGGTTATAAATAAGATTTTCTAGACATATTTTCTAACTATACATCTACAAATCATTTCAAAAGTGTATTTGTACACTTTATTATATTGGGGTATATGGTATATGGATGTGTTTTCGCATACATACGTATGATTTATATTTTACACGATTCTATATTGACGGGAAAATGATGAAAATTTATTTTCTTTTGTGCTCTGAAAATAAATTTGAAAAAATTGAAATTAGTTCGCATTGCAGTTACCTATTTGGCGGCAGCTAATTATTTAATTTTTAATATTTTTTTTTTGTACATATGTTATATCTAGTCAGTAAAAAAGCAATGCCTATCTTGGAACTGGACGATGACGAGGAGGAGGAGGAGGAAGAAGAGGAGGTTGAAGAAGAGGAGGAAACCGAAACCGAAAGTGAGGAATCGGATGAAGAAAGTACAGAAGAGGATACACCAAATACCAGCACTCCTGCTAAGCCAGAGATTAAGGCAGCACCAGAAAAACCTACAAAAGAAAATACTCCAAAATCGGGTAAGAAGTGTGTTACATAACAAGTGATAGTGATATGGAGAAAAAAAAATTTAGTGAACAAAAATAAATTGTGATGCGTATACATATTTGTATTTTAGAAAATAAAGCTGCTCCTCCACCACCGCCTCCACCACCTCCGTCTAAGGCTGGGGCGCCACCACCCCCACCACCGCCACCAGGCATACCACCTGCCGGCGATTTTGAAAAGAAACCAATCACGAAAAAACATAAAGAATATCTAGAAAAATTAAAAATTCGTCCGAGACGGCGGCCCGATTGGTCTGAAATGATGAAAGAAGTGGAATCAGGAAGAAAACTACGACATGTCCAATGTAACGATCGGTACGTATTTATCACGAGAATCATAGAATTAATTAATCTCAATTACATTTCAAATTTCAACAGTTCGAATCCAATTCTAACATCAAAATCCATGACCAAAGTGAAAGGTGAGTTTATTTACGAAACAGAGAAGGCAACGAAACATAATCAATTGTTGCAATCGATTCAAATTGGTGTGCGACTACGTCCAACGAAGACAAACGATCGTTCGAAACCGATATTGGAGGGGCTACGCAAATTCCGCCGACAAATGACCGTCGAGGAACAAGTATTAAAATCCGAGTCTAGAGCCGTATTGAACACCGAAGCCGCAGAGTTGGAGGTTAATTAACATTTCATATACAGTTTTAGCACATGTCAAACACACTTTTATTAATTTTTTTAATTTATTTTTTTAATTTTCTTTTTTAATTTTGATTTATTTATTTAATTAACGTTTATTGCATGCAATTACGTATATATACATACATACATATACTAAACACACTCCAAAATTATAAAATAAATTTTACATTATGCAAATTTAATAGGCGCCCACTGTCGATTCACCCGATGAAATGGACGACATTGATAAGCTACGTGATGATTTACAAAGTACAAAACAATTATTAGCTATTGAATTACGTAGTCGAGAGGCACAGGATCGCGAAAATAAACGGCTACAACAGCGTGTACAAAATTTAGAGGCTGAATTGGCCCGTGAAAAATGGGTCGTTCCGATTGCTTCGCAGCCCGATACACAAACTAAAGCTGCGACAGCAGACGAGTCACTAGTCGAATCACTAAAACAGGAGGCTAAAGTGGCACAGAGTACGGCACAATTACTCGAAAAGAAATTCCATGATACGGCCGAACATTTGGACAAGGCCAAAAATGAAATTGAAGAACACAAACGACAAATCGCATTGTTAGAAAAGAAATTGGCACAAGCGATGCAGGTAATTTTCTAATTTTATTGATTGATTTAATTCGAACAAAGCTTATTGCGCGCTTTTTAACTATAAATATCCGCTTCATAATCAAACTAATGCTATTTTTATACACTTACATATATACGCTTTTTCATAATCTATTATATAAAACTAATACTGAAGAACCAGAGACCCGAGTCAGATGGTCAATGGAACTATTCATTTGTATGGCAAAATGAAGTTGAACCTGATTGGTGGGGTGACAACGATGTAAGATAGACAGTTTTTTCTTTATAGTAGTGTGTAGCTTATATAAATATAAAATTCTAATCCACATATAAAAAACATTGTGCGCTTAACGTTCATCCACGAATCAATCAAAATACTAATGCATATTCTTGTAGGGTGTTGGATTTGATGCGGGCCGACGACAAAGTGAAGCTCACCAAAAAGATAGTTCGCCCGAACCAGAGCCTGAAGTATCGGAAAGCGAGGAAGACGAGAGTGAAGAAAAGAAAGCTGAACGTCGTGCCCGCCGTTTGGCTCGTGATGTACGTATGTTAAGCTCCAAGCTATCACGTTTCAAGGATAAAAAGAAGGCCGCAAAACGGGAACGAGAAATGTTACGAAGTGCCATGAAAAAAAATCATGTTATATTGAAACAAGAAAAGAAGAAATTCAAAAAGATTCAACGCGAAGTGGATAAAATCTCGGCCATGATGAAAGAAGAAGAGGATGAGGATGATGAAAATGCTGAACCAAAAGAAGAAAAAGAACCGGAAGCCGTAGCTGAAGACGGGGCAAGCGAGGATGAGGAGTCTGAATCGTCAGAAGAAGAATCGGAGAATGAATCGGGCAATGAGGCTAGTGAATCAGAACCAGAGGTTAGTACACTCAAAAATTTTTGATTTGTTTTAATGTTCACTAAATGTTCAACAATTTCGTATGCAGGATGCACCAGACGACAAGAAAAAAGATAATTTAGAACCACGTGTTAAACGACATGAAGGCCGATTAACCGCACTAAAGAAAGGCAACTTTTTGCTACAAGCAAATGTCGAACGTTTACTAGATGAGATCAATAAGACACGTGAAAATTCAGTAACGTTACAAAATGATTTAGATTCAATTCTGTGTGAATTAGGATAACCAATATAACCATTTACATAATATTTTAAATAATAATCAATTTTTAATTTTTCAGCTTATTTTTAATTATTTTAGTTATTATTATATAATTTTTTTTCATCGCATTTTCTTTTATAATCATCCAAATATTTTCCCAAGTTTAATTATTGAACGCGGAAAGCTTTTATCAAAAATATTATATTCAAGAATATTGCGTATTTTGTGATTTTTTTTGTATTCAAATAAAATTTAAAAAAAAAAATATCCGCTGGCCAATTATTATAAAATAAATAATTATACAATTAAATATATAAAATTATTGAATATTGTAATATAAAAAATATTTTAGAATAAATAAAAAGAAAACAAATGCGTTATCTGCTATAAAGTTTCTCAACACTCCACTCCTTACGTCATAGCAGCAAATAAAATAAAAATTATTGTAATCCAGTTGAGGATCGAATCGTTTCTCCTACTCGATCTGAAGTCCTATAGTAATAAATGCGTAAATTACTTAATTTGGATCAATGAGTATGGCTTCAACATTAATTTGTGACACAAATTGGTGCTGCCCTTACTCGTGGTCGATATTTTATAAGCTATTCGATAATAATAGAACTGGTATGTTTGTATAAAAAAAAATCGCAGAATTTTTGTTTATGTCCATTTAACAACCCACACAATATCATTAAATTATTTGAAGATTAACTAAACGTGATGACACAATTAGCAGGAGATAACAAATTTATTGTCACCGATCACATTTTTTTATTTTTTCTAAACACAACATGTGTAAAAAATTTCAGAGTATAACCGTGAGGAATCGTGACTCTGTCTGGCTACTGTAAACGAAGACTTTTGGCTATTATACACGTTCCAGGGACTATTTATCTAATATTGAATAAAAGGACGTGCTGTTAAACCTCTGATTATTTTAAAACCAATTTTATTTGTTCAGAGCACATTTTGTACAAATTAAATATAATAATTTTAAACATTTAATTAATTTTTTTAAAATAGCAGATATTTTAATTCTAGTATACGTCATAATGGATTTAAAAAGTGTAGAATAACAGTTTATTGTGCAGCGATAATCCTGCGAGGCTACGTGAAGTCACTGGTTTATGCTGATAAACCAGCAACAATTGACGCCTTGGAGGCCAGCATTGTTCGTGTTATTCGTGACATATGACCAGCAGGGCTAGAAAAAGTGGCCCAAAATTGGACGTCCAGAATGCGTTTCGTCAAGAACAGTCGCGCTGCCATATGAAATAACCGAAATCATTTTCAAATATTAATGCCATATGGGTATTGATCTTTCGAATAAAAAAAAAATTTGATCACAATTAATTTTTTGTGTTATTTTTACAGATTTAAAATTCTATCGGGCTTAAAAAACACCCTTTATTATTGTTTCGTTTCGACGCTTCCAAAGTAAATCCCAAAGAAATAAAAATTATTTGTTATGTTTTTGTTAGTGCTAACAGCTTTGCCGGAGATGTGCCAGCCAAGTGTATAAATTATAAGGGTCAACATACGGCTAATTACCGAGGCTGTGAGGTTGCTAAACAACTACAAAATTAAGAGATTAAGACATTAGCTCAGGAAGTGAAATAGTTTAGTTTGCTCAGGTAGTGAAGTGTTCGGGTTCAACCAAATATATGGGATCTGAAAATAACCGACTTATAGAAAACATTATGAACAGCATTGAAGCTATTACAAAGCGGCGGCTAGATGACACAAGTAATCTGAACATAACATGATAAAGGGAAAGTTCAACCGTTAGTTGATGTGTAATATATACGACGGAGTAACCCATTCCTTCTCACAATGACGCAAAAGAAGCTACTAGATCAATAAAAAAAATTAATTATTTAGGACTAGAACCAATCACCAATAACACTAACAAAATGGCCGAAAATGTTACAAAGCAGATCAAGGAAAACATGAAACAATATACATAGTATTATAATCAATTATAATTTTTTGTAGATTTTCTGTATTTTGAAGTAATGACAGAACTTTTGTGTTTAAAACAAATACATTCAACAACAAAATGTATTGATATATTTGAAAAACTAAAATCTGTCGGTGATGAAAGGAAATTAAAATGGGATATTTACTACCTTGGTAAATACAATTGATGCGTTTAAAATAAAATTAACATTATTTTCGAGAAAAGTAGGAAATAAATTTTGGATTATTTTGAAAACCTTAAAAAGCGAAATATACTTAATAATATGGGTGAGAGAGAATTATCCATAATTCTGAAGATTCATATTATGAAAATTTTAAATGTGAACAGGAAGATATAGATTTCGATTTATTTAAAGAGAAAATTGATTGTTTAAGAACTGAATTTGAAAGAAGATTTTCTAACTTAAATGAAGAATTAGATTTGACAGATTTAAATTTACAAATGAAGCCAGAACAAATTCATTTTTAAAAAACAAGTTTTTGGAAACTGTATGTCCAGCGCAAGTGATGAAATATAGTTTTTTGAAACTGTTATCAGATTCCCAATTTTCAAATTTAAATAATTTGCTAATTGCTCAAAAATTTATTTTCCGCTTTGGAACAACATATAAGTGGGAGCACAGTTTCTCCACACTTAATGTAATAAAAAACAAGTCGGACGTCGCCTATTAGAAGAAATGAATTTACCCAAAAACTTTTCATTTTAGCTCTGTTGACACTAATTAACTGAAAAGATAGAAACATTTTTTTTCTCGTTTAAAAACCAATCCCGAGTAAAAGTGTTAGTAATTGCAACACACTATCTGATATTAGTGAGATAAGAAACTGTTTGATAGCTTGATCAAGTGACGTAATAATATATAATTTCACAAAACATTAAAACATCATATTCGTGATAATATATACACTGACGAGAATATTAATTAATCATTCGGCATACATCATATAGTTTTCAATTTTTATTAAAAAAGGAACTAAAATCGAATCAACTGTATCATAATATATTACGTATGCAGCTGAATATTTCGGTATATTTGGTGTATCGATAAAGTATATCCTTATAAGTAAGAATGCACAATAATTTCACACTTTTTTCTATGTACATATGTACATATGTACATACATAGTGGAGCCATTATGCAATGTTCGGTAATTTATTTATATATTTTATTGATACAAATTACAATTACAAATTTATTGCACTATAATGTCTTTAAATTGAATATACCAATAAAGAATACATATACATATTTTCCCACAGACCAATATAGGATTGCATTTTGTCAATCAAATTTATAAATCAGCTTAACATAAAAGCGATACAAGTCGATCATAATGCACACAGTTTATGGCTCCATTTGACCAAAAATGGTGCAAATGAGAAAAACTTGCTATGCACAAATTTTCCAATTATCAAAGTTGTAATTGCTTTTGACTATTTTGGTATATGTACTTATATACAAATATGTATATATGCGTAAATAAATTGTGAATTGAAATCATATCGAAAAAGATAAAACTGTATTGTAATTCAATAGGCTAATAAGAAAAATCAACGTTGCGTTACAATTTGATTTATCGTCGCAAACATTTTTAAGATTCGATTCTATATGCTGAAATGTACTGATGTTATAAATTTATGACCATAGCTTTATTACAGGTGCTTACTACTTTACTATATTTTCATTGTTTGTAATTAAATATGTTACAAAGAATGTTATGCATATATGATATCATAATGCCATAATGTAACTAAAGATGTATGTACGAGTGTATACATATTTAAATTAATATATAGAAATGTAATTTTAAGATATATCATAATGAAACATACATACGAGTAGATAGAATAAATATTGTGTAATAGCTTATGTTTGGTTGTGAGAATTTCGTAACCCCCCATATAGTATATATGTATGTATATGATCTGAATATATTCGTACTTGAAAGCTAATTATATGGAAGTGTCGCATATTGCAAATCTTAAATACGACTACATATCACCTACATGACAAATTGTATACAATAATATATGTACTTTTCATAATATGCATAAATTGGGGGTTACAATTGTACTGTATACACATCATGTCTGTATTAGAAGTTCGTGTGGGCTGTGCACCACGATACATTGTTAACTGAAAAAATCATCAAATATAAGATTAATTAGCATAGAGTACTAAGGACATAATTTATATTGTTATATGGAAATACAATATTCATTGTGATTGATGCTAATTTAATTTGAAATATGTTAATTAACATTTGCCTATGAATATATGTACATATGTAGGAATTAAATTAAATCTCAATTTGCATTATTTCAAATACGCAAATATAATAATTTATAATTAGATTTGAGGTAAATCAAAATAATAACAATAATTTTTAACTTTATAGAATACTGTCTCAGCATATTTTATTTTATATAATTGGACAAAATTCCAACGTCGACGCATAATAAAAAATCTGTTAAATTGTTGTTGAATGTAGAATTTTTATTATGTAGATTTCCGGATATGTATAGGAGCAGCCGAATATTAATTTTCAGTATAATTTGTAACAAAATAATAAATTCACGCACGATGCAACCATCAGCAAAACTTGCAGGATATGCTAGAAAATTATCAATTGTGTTAAAAGTAGCCTATCAAACCTAATTCTTGAAAGCGGCTTAAGGCGCGTCTTTCAATTGTCAATGGACAAATTAAATTTAATCATGGTTTTGTTTAGGAGAATGAGGTTTTAGCATCTGGTTTAGTCAAAATTTCAAATAAACCTCATTTTAACCAAAATGTAATTTTGGTTTACATTAGTAAATTTACCTCTCTTATACAAGAATGTGTGCTAAGTTTTTTTAACTATACAAGTCTGTCTTAGTAGGTTGGATAAATCAACCCAGAATTTTATTGTATAGTAAATATATATTAGCGAACATTAGTAATTAAGCCTAACTTAAGCTCGGAAGGCGAAATTTTAGGATGGGAATACATAGAAGCCGCCTATTAAACTTCCTAAAGACAAAGTAGTTAACTAAGCTAGTAATAAGGTAATAATAAGTCTGACTTAATTAGATTTATTCAAGAGTATATAGTTTATGGAGATTAAATTATGGTTTTCTAGCTCAAGGACTGGATAGGTTCAAATATGTTTGATTGCATTTCCTTTACTCAGAAGATGTCGAGAAGAGTTTTATTTGGCCTGTCCCACACAGGAGTTCATACGTATAGTATTTAATGTAATTATGTCCATTATGATTATCGGATATGGTACAAATATTGGAATCAATAAAAAATATAAAAGCAACCTCAATATCTAAATTCAAATATATTTGTGTAGTTAAATATCAGAACTAAAGATTATCATATTTAGTAAATGTTTATAAGTTTGGGAAAATTATGTGGAAAATGTTGGGTGTTTATATTCAGGGAGGTCAATCTTTTAACAATATACATATATTATTATTTTTTTAAGGTAATTTCTCATCTTCATTGTACATAATTGAATTTCTTATTATGTAAATGAAAACTTTAAATATGTTTCGATCTAAATGTGGTGACTTTGGTGTTAGAAATTCAGCATCTGAACTGTAGAAGATTTGAAATTTTATTCAACCTCATTTTTGAGATACTGGAAATGTGTAAAAATTGCAACTTGTTTCTTCAAATTTTGCATTTTATCAATTCAGAATTCAACAATTTCTCAAATGAAAAAGAAAAGGAAATTTGTTACAAAAAAAATTGTAATCTCATCAAAGTGATTGTTTCGCACATCAATTTCAAATAAAGTAGAAAGCTTTGTAAATGGATTTTTTTTAAATTTTATTCTCTTCTATATCTACGGAAATAAAATCTGCCTTCTGCTTTCTGTATATATATATATATATATATATATATATAAATATATATATATATATATATATATATATATATATATATATATATATATATATATATATCAGGACTAGGATTAAATATATTGCCACCCATGCAAGGGTATGAACGTACACGTGCCCCTCCACTTGTAACAACCAAATCTAATTCTCTTTCTTTGCCCGATAGTCCTACAGTTATTGAAAAACCAAGTACGGGGCAATTCCCTGGGGGTACAGTACGCGCAGCATACATATAATCATTGTTACATGCAACAACATAAAATACATTTTGTATCGTATTATAATTTTTCAGAATTCAAACAAAAATGTATTAATTATAATTACAGTTGAACTAAATGAAACTATTTTGTTCTTTTCTTCGGTGTGCGTTTTGAGACGTTTGAGTTCGTTGCGGCAAGCAGGGCCGTGCTAACCCCGTGTTCGAGTGTGCGACGAACACGGGCGGCCAATTTCTAGGGGCGGCCGGATTTTAAGAAAATTTTAAACAAAAACTCCCGTGCTTTTTTTGTACCATGTGCTGAACATACACCCAACTTGGTGGTGGATGATGCAGCCAAAATTAACTTTGAAACAGTCGATTTCTTTAAATTAATTCAAGAATTGTTTATATTTTTTTCTTCATCAACATAACGTTTGGACATGTTAAAAAACATGTTACGAAATTACTGATAAAACCGTTAAGCGATATACGATTTGAAAGTCGCATAGATGCAATAAGACCATTAAAGCAAGGAATTGGCGAAATTTATGATGCCCTTTTCGACATAACCGAAGATAAAAATAAAGATGATAAATCACGACATCAGGCGAAATGTTTAGCAACGAAATTAAAATGTTTTAAATGTTTATGTTCAGTGGTAATTTGGTATGATATTTTAAATAACGGTAATGTAGTTAGTAAAATAATGCAAAATTCACAACTGAACATAAATTCCTGTATAGATAAGTTAAATAATTTAACTAAATACCTAGAGGGAAAACAATCTGATGATGGTTTTTGGAATTTTTAAATCAAGCCAAACAATTAGCTGAAATTTTGGACCGAAACTAGATTTTCCGATATCTCTCTTATAAGACGACGTAAAAAAAAATCAATTTGATTATGAAAACCCTGATGAAACGGTGCACAGTTAAATTTTAAAGTTAATTTTTATTTTTCAATTCTGGATACGACAATTAATTCATTAAAAGACAGGTTTGATTTATTAAACTCACATTGAGATGCATTCAGATTTCTGTTTGACTTGAGTGTTGAGTAATTTAAAGCTTCTAAACGATGATAATATTTCCAAATGTTGCAAAGATTTAGAAATTAAATTATCGGATGAAATCAAGAATTAAAAGGATATCGATGCTGTTGAAATGACTGACGAATTAAAAGTACATCGAAATATGTTAAAGCCAGATTTATTAGGGCCAGAAATTTTAGAGTATATTATTGAAAATGATTTATGTAGTACTTTACCAAATATAGTAGTTGCTCTTAGAATACTTTTTACATTGCCAATGAGTGTAGCCACCGAAGAAGGTCCTTTTCAAAATTAAACTTAATTAAAAATTTTCTTCGAACCACAATGGGCAGGATAACTTGGCATTGGTTTCTATTGAATTCGATCTAGCTGAATATTTAGATATGCATGATGTGATTAAAAAATTTGCAACATTGAAAGCTCGCAAAGTGAAATTTATTTAATATAAGTACTCATTTTTTGTTTTAAATATTTTATGTTAATTATTAAATAAATATGTGAATTTTTATTCATATGAACACGGGCGGCGAGGATTACCAAATATTAGTAATGACTGAGCAGGCGACTGATACGAATTCGATCAAGAATGCACTCGGAACTAGAATAGGGAGGAATAATCGAAGGGAATGCTGAAGAAAACATGTATACTAAGAAAGAGATATATTTAATAGGCCAAGTTACCTATATCTGCATTTTAAAATGTCTGAGAACATCAAAACATGGCCGAAGAAACAACGCAGTAAAATATTAGGAAGCAATACTAGTAGTATATATGAGGTTCCATAATGCAATAATGTGAAAATAATGTCTCTCAGTCAAAAGATCGGATACAGTTTATTTTATACTGTTCCACTCTCGTTCTTTTCTTCTGTTATACTGTTCTGTTACATATTTCTATGAAAACTCGATAAACATTTCAAATGTCTAAATACAAATGTTTGGATTATTTGAATTTCGTATCAAGTTTTTCCTAGAAATAATCGAAGATTATAGAACTACATTGCGTCGACGCCAATATTTCTGTTTTGTTTCTAAATTATGCTATTGAATATGAAACAAAAAAATGTAATTGAAACAAATGAAAATTAATTTTACTAATTTTTTATCGTAACTATTTATTGGGAAAAATACAGAAAATTATCAGTACGTTGCTTTGATTTTGTCCATCAGATGTCAATACTATCGGTGAAGGTTAAAATTAAAAATTGACCTTTAAATTTAAAACTGAAATTATGTATCTCGAATTAAAATAAAGCAAAATGGTGACGACTTGTTGTGTGCCGAATTGTACCAATATAAATTTATTAAAAATAGTGGAATAAAATTTCACAGGTTGGTTTCGAGTCAACAAATTAATTTAAAAAAAAAGAATGGATTTAAATTAAGGCTTAAATCCAGCTAACTGGTTTCAAGTGTGTATCGTACATTTTGATAAAGACGAATACAAGATATTTAGCTTAGGAATGTAAATTTGAGGCAAGAAGAATAATGATAATAAGCTTTTTTAAAATGTAATTTTATTATGTTATATTATACAGGTAATAATAAAATTCTCAAGTCGCGATTCATTCCAACAAACAATATACCTCAGAGATTTTGAATTGCACGCTCGCAAATTATCGACATGATAATGATTTTTTGTTCATACAAAACCTTTTTATGATAAACCGAAATATTATTGCAAATATATGTATGACGTTCAAAATCTGTAGGGTATTGCAGCAGATTGATTTTTGGCAAATATCGAATTCTAATGGTTATCGCGCCGTAATTGATTGTACGGAGATCTCTGTTCACAATCCGAAAAGCCCAACTATCACCAACTAATGGTCATATTTATATCTGGTACGGAGGAGCAATTTGTGATACAAAAATATTTCAAAAATCAGGGATTTTGGAAAAATTGAAACGAGGCAGATTTTCCTAGCAGATCGAGGTTTATTAGAGGTCCAAGAAGTCATTTTAAATATCCATCCATTTTAAAAGGCAAAAGCGGAAATATGAGCACACATCATTGATAGCAAACAAACGAATTATTATTGAACGGGTTATTGGATTGGCTAAAACTAATCAAATTACAATAAAACCAATGCCAACAATAATGTGGCCTTTTGCTAATTAAATGATAAAAAATGTGTTTCCCTTTTGTATAATTAGAAATTTACATTCTCCAATAAAATGCAGTTGATGGTTCTGTTTTAACCGTCCGTCTTTGATGTATATTATCAAAGAGTCTACCATTTCTGCAGCTGCGTAAGAACATTTAATTGCTATAATTATGTTCCATTTTTTTGTTTCGGGGCTACACTTAATTTTAAAATACTTGTTGCACTTTTCTGAAATGTAAGTGACTACCAGAAATGCGAATGAAATAGTTTTGTGCCGTGTTGGTCACCTTTATAAGCCCCTTAAAATAAATCGTTTTAAGATAAATTTGAATGATATTTGGGGTCAACCATTTAACTTCTCTATTACAAGCGCCTCCTTGGTAAGGTTCACCATCGTCTAAAAAGGCCTGCTGGTAGGGTGAACGAGATTTGGATCTGGCCAAAGAACTTTTGTCTTTTAATAAATTCGGATTCATAACTGATAGAATCACCCTTTTAATAGCTCCGGTTTATTTCCCGATGTTTTAAAACCTAGCGGCCTTAAATTTGTTTTCAAATGTTGATTCATAGAACACCTAAGTTTAAAATATGTAAGAAATTTAAATTAATATGAAGAGAATACCCATCCCATAAATGCAACATTTTTCAAGTAATAAGCCGTGTTGCTGCAACAACCACTTAAAAATAAACGATGAACTAATAATTTAATTTAATTTGCCCCATCCTTAAACGTAGAACAATGGGAGTAAGCCAACTATATAGAAGAATCATGCTTTTATAAAAATGGGATACTTCGAAAAGGTTAGTGGATGCCTTTATTCAGACCCTGGTGAAATAGAGAACCATTTCCACCACGCGTGAACTTCAACTAAAAAACAATTAAGCCTAAGCCAATCCATTTTTTGGCGAACGTTTCTTTTCAATTTAGGTCGAAGTCTCTCAGGCCCAAATTCTGGTATCCGAACAAATTACAATGTATTGTACTAAAACCGGTTTAATGGTTGCTTATACGTTTGAAAAGTAGGTTAAATTAAAGATTATAATAGAAATACTATTGGAGAAAAGTAGAGTTCATCTCATATACGTTGTATGTGGATTGCGAGAATAGCTGACTCAAAATTGATATAGGTACATAGCTCGAATCGTTCGAGGGAAATTTTTGGTATATCATTAAATTGAAAGCTGTACTCGAGTTTCGAGATTGTTACCAATTAAGATTCAAGTTTGAATAAAATGTTATTGAAATTGATGAAACATAATTATATTAACAACAAATCGGTTTTATAATTAACTTTCAGCTTAATAGTATAATTCGAGAGGAAATTCAAATATTCATATCACATGCATTCCAATTACAAATTATATAAATCAAATTTCTGTCGAAACTCCATTTAGCCATCATAAATATAATTTTAATAGCAAAATCAAGGTAAATAAACCCGCAAAAAAAAAATAGTATGATTTACATTCTTTTCAGTGGTAGGTTTATGAGGTATATCAAAAATACAAGATTTACCCTTTTAAATTCACAAACACTTTATGATAGACATCTGCCGTCACTTACTCAATGCGGCAAATTACGGATATGTCAAAGATTTTTTTTTAAACATACATAAAACAACAACATGACTATAATAATAATAATAATAATATACTAAATTTATATAGATTAATCTCGTGTCATTTACACAAATTGCAATTTTTTAATTTTATCTTCTTAAATAATATATTCAACTTTCAAATAGTTGTGAGACTCGCGCACATATATACATATAACGTATGTAAAATTATAGTTTAAACAAACGAAAAACAAAAAATTAATTTAATTTTTATTTCACTTATATATCCATAATTATTATCTAATTTGTAGTTAGACATCACAGAGTAATAAAAACTCTAACGTATACATATGTATTACAAAATTAAAGGTCAATCGAACATACTTTCAATATTATTATGTATTATGCCTATCATGTGTCTACGAGTTTTTATCTGCCTTATGACATCCAATATCCAAATATAGATTTTGTTTTTGTTCTTGTCTTTATTTAATCATCCTCTTAAATCTATTTTGAGATGTGTGACTTATCGCAACTATATATTGAAGCGGAATCAATGGATGATGAATTGCTGTAACAAATATATAAATAAAAAATCCTTGACTCCGGAATTATATAAATATATTATGGATCCGGATTTTATTGGATGGATGGAGGATGTGCTTCATTTTTGTAAATTATACTTATAAACACATCATTATAGTTCAAGAAATGAGCCTTGAAGATGGTACATGAGAAAACACATGAATTTTGAAAAAACATCAAACTTTTTACCATCCTTGATTAAACTTCCAAAAAAAAAATTTTTTTTTTATCATAACATGAGTTCAGCTGAGTACGATGAAAAATATCATGATCACTTATTAAAATATTACATATTTAATAAATAAATTCGAACTAAAAAAATAAAAAAAATTAATATTAAATTAATGTCTGACATACTTTCGGTAACAAGTTTCTGTATTTTATTATTGTTAATCATAAATAGTATATTGAATAATTTTTTTATGTTCTTCTACGTTTACAACAGTATAATTTATACGCGGTTCTTCCTCAGATCGGTATTGTATGTTCACGGTAAATAAAAAATAAAAAATTAAAGACGATCTGTTAAATAATAACAATTACAATATACAATTTTTTACTTTTTTTTTATTAAATTTATTAACCTTCACTTTATCATTATATTTTATAATAATAAATACAAGAATATAAATAAAAAAAAAATAGATAATTGAATATTATTTTAGAAAGAATTTAAATATAATACATCGTATAGAAAACACTATTTCCATTGCCTGCATAAATTATAAAAAAAATTGTGACAGAGTCGGGTTGGAATTTGGAATTAAGAAAAGTTGAGTTAAAATCTGTAATTTTTTGACGCATATCATCCATAATTTGTAAACTAAACAGGTGATCAGTTAAAAAATAAAGGCATTGTTTGCGTCAGCCGCAGTGATACTGAGCCGAGTGTACATAGTTATTTACAAGCAGGTATAGTTGTTAATTTTTAATGGCTTATTATTTATTATTTTAAATGATACTTAGGCCTATAACCAGGGATGGGCATTTACGCCTCACCTATTGTTTTCTACGTCGACAACGTAGACAAAGTCGATAATGTAGACAATTCCTGGAGTGATTTTATAAAGTAATTTAAAACTATACGGTGACCAAATATTATTAGGATCAATGTGATACTGGGGCGTCTTCAATGCATTTGAATCTAGACTTTAAAAAAAAAAAATCTTTCTAATCTGCATTGTCTGCAAATCGTCGTTAAAATCGGTTTTAATAGTAAAAATGTATTAAGGAATTATGATTTAGCAGGCGATTTGCAGTTGTGGACTCAAGAGTCGGTTTTCTCACACTCTCCAAAATGACGTCAATTCTATGCAAGTTTAGTAGAAATGCGGTAAACTGCATTATAGTCAGATGTTTTATTCTTTCAACGATTAATTTAAAAAATAGTATTGAACGCCCAAATGAACTCAAACAATCTTCAATATAATTTTTATTTTATAGAAAAGAAATTGTATACTAAAACTGCACTGAAATCTTTTACTGAGTTAGCTAGTTGACAGTAATCTATAAAGGCACAATGAATTGGTATGAAACTAATCTATTCCGTATTGTCTCAAAGGAGCTGTAATATACATGGTGGAATTGGTAAAATGCTAACCATCGTGTTCTCCAGTATCTATAGTGCTTTGCATTATGGTTAGAAAAATGGAACAACTTGATTGGAGACCTTGTGGTGATTATAGAATATTAAACACCGTCATCGTTCCTGACCCTTGCCCCATACCGCACATACAACATTTTCCGATTATAATATATTCTATAAAATTGACCTTCATTTGGTTCATTATTATCATCGCTTTGTACCAAAACTAGCTGAGTTGTTATCGTCGATTCATGCGCATTTAATTATGTTATTCAAAAAGCCACAACTGCCACTAGTGGCCACTATTAAAATCTGGTGTGCCATTGTCCCTAAAACCAGAGATCATGTATTTAGTTTTGGACCCATTGATCTGGAGTCCAACAGAAACTGAAAACTACAAGCGGATCAAGTATTTCTTTCAAAGACCTGATCAGTGACTGATCAATTCGGACGAAATCCTCCTTTATAGTCACCAACCAGGCCCTCCGCGAGAGGGGTGATTCTATGCAATATAATGTAGGACAATAATTTGTATGCTGTGCAAAGGAGAGCTATACCGCGATAATTCTCACACTGCAAGCGGTCTCTTTCCACTTTCCAATCGTCAAGCATTACTTCAGTTCACCATTCTAATCGAATAAGGTCGAAAAGACAGTTCCACAAAGTATCCCCTTCGAATATCAAGAGATCAGAATTAATGCAGTCCGCTCCAGGTGAGCGGTTTCGTTTTAGTCTCTGCATGGCCTTAATGAATCCCTTATCGGATGGATCTTCAATACAACTCTCCGCATTCTATACTTGAGGTGACTCAACTTTCAGGGTGTGACGCATGGTGAACACCAAGCAGGTCGGTAGAGGGTCCATTCCATGCGTCGATGTTGACACAGAGGTTTCCATCCCTGTCCCGAATGACAGTATGGTACCGAGCAAATAGCACAATGGTTAAAGCTATGGCGTTTGGATCGGGAGGTACCGGGATCGAATTAGAATGGAGGCAGGATGCAAAATTGATTATTCATCCATGATTTCGATCAGGATGAAAAAGAAATTTCGATTAGAATAGAGTTAGAGTGCGCACAAATTACAAACATGCCATATTTTATTGGTGATGATTTTGATTTAATACTTGAAGAAGAAATGCTGGTGTTGGTAATAATAGACCTGATGGAGACGATGCAGGATAGAGGTTCATCTTCCTACAAAAACCTTTAAACGACGAATTAATTGCCCATATTTTAAATACAAGGCTCAACAATCTTAATTCGTCATAACAAACTTTATAATTGGATGACATGGACTTATGAATAATATGTGGTACTAATATTTGATTTCAGTATACTGAACCCTATAGGATGGTGCTACTTACCACACAGCGCGAGAAAGTGAATAGTAAGGTCTATACCAAAAAGCCAGAGAAGATTGCAAAGTTGAAGGACGAAATCATACGCGTTATAACTGTTATTCAGCTCCAACTATGCCAAAAAGTTGTGGAACCTTTTGATACGCGCACAGTTGCCACTGTGATCGTGGTGCACATTTGGCGGTTATTGTGTTTCATACAAATATGCTATACATTAAAGAACACAACGACAGACTGCGCAGTCTTTTGAATCACCCTATATATCGAGACGAGAATTTCCAGGAAATTTAAAAATATTAATTTCTCATTTCCCGGGAACATTCAACTAAATTTCTCACATTTTTTATTAAACAAAATTATTTTGGGTTAAATTTAAATTTGGACTGTAAAACTTTTGTAAGGCAAATATGGTCGAAAGATTTTTAAGAATATTAGACCGCTTTTAGAGCCATTATAGTAGATCTAATTTTCAGTCATATGTGGTGGCCCATCTTAAGGGATTAATGTGACAACTTTCGAAACGTCGCAATTCATCACTAGTTTTTCTTTTAAAATTATTGAGTAATACCAGAAACAGAAACTTAAATCAAAACTTATTTTCAATTAATGATGTATAACTCTTAAAGCCGATAAAGTATTTATGAAAAAATCAAACTAGAATGAAGATCAAGATGATGATCACCATAAAGGCAATGATACGATTACAAATACAGATACTTATAAATTAAAGTTTGACGGCTGTATCCAGCAGCCAATGCCACAAGTGGGCACACGGTGCAATACGCGGACAAACACAAATATTTACACATTAAAAACACCTCACCTTGATTTTTATTTTTGCCACCGGTAATCGAACCCAAGATCTTCGCAACTTGTGATGCCAACGAAAGCGGTACTTTATCCTGCATAAAAAAACTTGAAAAAAACATTAGAAGAAGCAATAAAACCTACCACGGTTCTGAAAGCCTAACACGATTTCGATGTCCAGCTCTATAGATGATTATACAAAATTAGAGAAATTTTAAGTAATTTAGTATTCAAAAACGGAACTTTAATAACGTTTATCAACGTTATCTAAGCATTGTGTTAAAATTAGTGTTGTATGCAAGAGTGCACAATCTAACGATTCCCCAGTTAAAAATCGGCTTACCACGAGTAATATTACATAAACCTTTAAGGATATTTTTGATATAACCATCATTTAGTTTAAAAAAAACAACTTAGTTGCCTTAGTGTAATCCGAATTTGAATGTCAAATTAGTCGGATTACGGTTAGACGATCCGATCCACAAATGTTTCGTAGTACCAATTTATATTATTTTCGGATTTCATTTTCATTTCGTAATACATAATTGGGCCCCAGGGGGTCGTAATAAAATACGGTGAAAAAAATCATCTAGTCATCCATTTTCAGTTTCACAAAACAAAATTGTTCAATTCTTTTTGTACTGTACGATCGATTAGTTTTCACGCTAGACCAAAAATAATAATTAGAAAAATTATTGTAATTTTATTGAACTTAATTATTTTGCAAGTTGTAGAACTTGTAGTGAAAATGACCACTTATGTAGATTTATGCAGTGAAAATTTTAGATTTTAAAGTAGCCGCACACAAATAATAGAAACAAATTGAATTCATTATTATGGTTGGGTTACATGTATAATAATTTTTTCATTTCATTTTTCACGAAACGCGAATCTACCCCCTGGTTTGTTTAACTTATTTGTCTTTAAGGAAATGTCGAAATATTTTCAAAAGCACACTATGTTTGAAAATTATAAAATATTCACGATTTAATACCATTTGGCAAGTAGACAATAACATAGTATGTCAAATTATACCTCAAGATATAATTTCGTCAAATTCTGTACGGTTCAGCTCAACATTTGGAAAATTTTGGGAATTCTGGGAATAAAATTTGAGTTTATTTAATTTTATACTTTCAAAACCTGAATTCTAAGCCATTATCGAATTTTGAAAATGACAAATATTATATACATCTGAAAATGTCAGATTGTGTGGAAATTTAGATTTTTGATATTTGAGAGCCTACAAAATCAATTCAAAATTTAAAATTTCGATTCAATATTTACAGCTAACGAGAGTTAATAAATTTAAAAATTTGGGAATTCTGAAATATAATTGATGTTTTGAAAGTACAAATTTCAAAACAATTAAACTATTTCCTTTTAAAGGTTACAATTTTACAAACTGTAGGAACTTTATGATAGTTGCGATTTGCACATCATGAAGGGTTCATGAATTAGGCCCAGTTGTCCTTCTCCAACACAATTCATTAAATTTTGCAATTTTTATCCCAAAAAAGTATTTCGCTTCATACTGCGCTCAGTCGAATAAAAAATATATTTCTACGGATTTCAACAGCATCAGTGTAGATCTTTAAGTTGTTCAACACCTTAAACTAAACGAAGTAATGTGAAAGCCAACATTCGCAAAAAAATATGTTTACTATTTCTTTAGCAAAATGTCGATTTACTAATCAGTGTAGTTACTGAATTTTGTTAGCCCAGGTAGTTCTGAAAAACTGCCATTAAAACTCTTCGGAAGTACCACAAAGGCAACATCAAAGAAGACGGCACATTTTCTTCAAAAGTGGGTTGATTACATTTATAACGTTACTTGCTCTATGGTGCCATGCCGGCTCCGTAATCCAAATTGATGGTCTTAATAAAGTGTTTTCAAATAAGTTTGAGATTGAAAATTTCAGTTTCATCTTATGCAGTTTTCGATTTAATTTATGGTGACTTTTGTCGCTACCGTCAACTTTTCCTGTTTTCTTGAATTAATTCCTGCGGATAAGTTATGTGAAAATTTATTAATTTTTTCAGAAATTCTGATGACGAGCACTGTCTTTCCTGCTGCCATTTTCAGAACATCTTTTAAGTTTTCATGGGGGCCATATTGTTTCCTCTTAAACACATTGTACTTACGCGGTTCTTCGTAAGATTGAGAAAAGCATTAAAAATAGAGCTATATACTAGATGTCTTGCACTTTTGCTCCATAGAAATATTTCTGTTAGGAACAATAATAGGCTTTATTAATCAGTTTTTTGTCATCGTTTAAGTTTAAAATTATGAACTATGGATCTAAAATAAAATAATTAAACAGAAGTAGTATATAGTAAAATCTCGTTTTAAGAAACATCTCACATAAAATTTAAATAAAGTTTAACCTTGCGATAACTAAATTATGTAATTAGGAATTTTTTTCATTTAAAATCAAACATCATTAACCATTCAAAAATCTAAATCGAAAAGATTTTTTGAATTGTTCAATAAACAACCTATTATAGTAATACGAGAAAATTCAAGTACATCCATTTGTACTCAACTAAATACATATGTATATACCTATAATATCGCCAATCAAAAAATAGTTTTTATAAAACTATTATACTTATTTTTAGCTATCAAAACTATATATAATTAATATAATTAACGTCATGTAACTGAGCAATTTTGTGCATACCTTGTTGAAAGATAGACAGACATAGAATGTACAACTCAATAATATAATATTGCAATAATTATAATTTCGACAATTACATAAATGGAACCTATTCGGCAAATATACTTTATACTAAACTGAATTACTATATGTACATGTGACAATGTTAATTTAAAATTACAAATTAAAATTAATGCGTTTAGTATTAAATGAATAATTCGTGATTTGTTTGTTAATATTGTGTGCGTTCATGTACTCAGCCTAAATGAATGCAATTGAATAATGGATAGTTTCGTTGAGTACTGTATCGTTGTAAAAAAATATATAGCACTTTTCGTGTTTCACCTGAATGTTGACTTAAAATTATACTTTTTCGGAACTGCGTATTATTAGCCCAAATGAAGATTTATAAAAATTTGTTGAAATGTTATAATATTTAGCTTCGCTATATAGACTTTAATTATGTAATTTTAAGCCACAATTTTAGGGGCTTGAATAGTGCTGCGGAGTCATCTACATACCAAATTAAATAACAATATTTACCAATCTGACCCGCCCCATTTAATATTCGCTTACAATGAAGTTAAACTTACAATTTTCACATAAAAACCGATCAAAACAATTACATACATTTTAAAAGTGTTTTTTTTTTTAAATAAAATTGTAAATAAAAGATTTTAAACAATTTTTTATTTATTAACAAACCATAAAATTAACATAAAATCTAGATTAATGCGATTGTATATTGTATAAAGATACATTTTCAAAATAAAAACGAAATTAATTAAAGTAAATATTTAAGGTTAAATTACATAATTTAAAGTATTAATTACAAATGAAATATATTTGGGAGAAACTTGTCGGGAGATGACAGCAAACTATATACATACCACATAATAAATGTATAACACTATTGCGTGAAAAATAATAAATAGTTAAATACATACTCGCGTATGTTACTATTTTCTCATGTTAAGAAACAATTTGGTAAAACTAAATTTTTTTAATTTTTTAAGTGTATACATCGCGATATAAATCTAGATGGCCTCCGTCCAGATTAAAATACAATTTCAATTAGGCATATTTAGGCCAAAATTTCTGCACGAATATGATATAGTGCATACGCATTGTTGTTATAACAAAACAATGATATAAAAATTAGCCATGAAAATTTTATCATCAAACTTAATGATATCTTTTATATTATTATGAAGACAAGGTCAATATAATGAATTTATATCCATCTATACTTGTATATCAAATGCTAATTATATATTTATGTAGAGATATAAATTGCTTAATCGTCTCTTAAAAAAAAAAAAAGTTAAGAAATTTTCTTCAAAGCTATATGAATATTTTTAAATAAAAAAAAATTAAATTAAATAAATCAACAATCTCTGCTGGTTACAACACAAACAAAGTGGATTTTCAACTTTTCCTATAAGTCAATAAAATTATACTAAAAATTAATTAAATAAACAAAAATTATGTATCGTAAAATTTTCCAAATAATAATAATATAAAGGTTATTGTCTTATTCGGATGCAAATCACCATAATTAAATTTTAAATAGACACGCGCGGATTTTTAATATTAGGTTGCTAATTAATAATTTTATGGTCGCGCTCTGCTTTTAAAATCATTTTCATTGTAATATAATCATGATCATTCAAGTTCAGGATCGTTGTTCGTTCAAATGACATTTACTGATTATGACGTCAATATTCACCGATTTATAAAATTTATAGGTTTAATTCATAATTGCGGTGATGTAATTACGGAATATTAATAATTTAATTTAATTTGTAATTTTCAACGTATTTATAAATATGCAATTATTTAAGATTTTTGGAATTTTTTAAGGTCAAAGAATACGCAGTTAGATATTAGATTTCAAAATTTAAAAAACTTGTAAGTTTATTTTAAAAATATTTTTTTTTTAAATTCTTATGTATAGATTTGTAATTTGTAATTATAATTATGTAATAATTTTAAGATATTATTCAAATTTCGCCCCCCTCAAATTTTAATGTATGTAAGTTTATTCCTGTTCTTTTTAAATTGTCATAATAGTTATTCCACTCCAGCACTCAGTATGCCACCGGGAATCGAACCCGATACCCTCGAATTACAAAGCAAAAACATTAAACATTAAACATTTAAATTTTTGTGTAATATATTCAACAATATTAATTTTAAGAATTTTAAAATGTTTTTACAACATTTCTACAACGAAAATTAATATTTTTCAAATTTAAAAAAAAATTATAACCTTAAAAATTTAAAATTTATTTGCCGTATTTAATTATAGATGTAAAAATAATTTTATTAATTCGGGTTTTTAATTGCCATTACGATATTTAGAAATCGAATTTAATTTTGTTAAAAACTTTTATTAGGCGATTATATGGTTTTTGAATTGATAGGCAGTTTTAATAATTGTCATAATCAAGATTTTATAGATTTATTATTAGTCTTTAAAACCAAATTAGTATTTTAAATAACTAAACTAAGTAGCATTTCTTCGCTTCAATATTTTCATATTTAATTTTTGTTCATTTTATCATTTTCAGAAGTATTAAAATATATAAAACGTTAGAACTTCAAGTTTAAATTCCAAAACTCAACTTTTTTAAATTTTCGAGAATTTTTATAAATGTAACTTTTTAAGAATATTAAGAATTTTGATTTTAAAATTTATACATAACGAAAACAGTTTAAGAATTTTATAAATTTAAAATATACAAATTCAAAATATTAAATTTATTTCAAAATTTAAATAATTTAACATTTTGATTAAAAATAAATTGGAGGGTTTTGAAATTTTCAGAGGGTTAGTATTTTTCGAAATTTTTTTTTTTTCAAAGTTTTTTCAAATTTTTTTTGTCAATCTGGAATTTTGTGAAAAATATATGTAATTCTTCATTGAAATTTAGTATGTAGACACTTGACCATTTATTGATGAAAAATAATATCTGGCAAATGTCCACCAAATTTCTACATAATTGTAGCTCTATTAAACGAATGTATCCGATATTGATTTTGAGACCTTTGATTGACTGTGGGTTATTCTCATAAACCTTATCTTTCACTTAGCCCCACAAAAAAAATTGAATCGTGTTAAATCACACGTTCTTGGTGGCCAACAAATATCCCCTCTTCGCGAAACTTATTGTCCATCAAATTCATTTCTCAATAACCGATTGTTTCATTGGCTGTGACATGTAGCGTCGTCCTGTTGAAACCACAAGTCGTTAATGATTTACTGTCAGTTTACAGGTACGAGATTAATGCGCATAAGATTGAAATGGGCTCTTAAAGGGATTAAAAGGTCGATTGTTGCCTAAACATTATGATTTTATGATGCGAGAAGAAATTTCATCTACAATCCAGGAACCAAGCGAGACCATTGTAATATTCTTAATGTATATATGTCAAAATTATTAAAATGTATCCTCTATCCCATGCTGCATAAGTATCGGTTACAGCTTTTGAACATCGATTGAGTCGGTGGATCCGTTAGGGAGGCTTGACCGAACTATCACTTGCTGGATTTGTCAAGAAGGCATTTGTCACCGCTAATCAATGCCCCAAATAAGGGCGGTAATTTGTTTATTACCGCAGAAGGAAGGCCATCGAAACCCAATCTGGCAAATAAGAAGAAGGACAAGTAGGGATTGGCTTGCGTTCAGTATCGTTGATCCCCAAATTGCAGGAGCGAACGATCGTGGAATGCAATTCATTTGACTTCAAAGATAATTTTTACTGTGGCTCGGGTGTCTGCCCAATGTAGTTTACACAAAACATTTTATCTTATGTCAGATCAGCGTTAAAAGGTGAATACTATTCCATAAACATATTAATTTATACTGTATCCCGTTTTGTAATATCCTGTTTGGTACCTTATCCCGTATTTAAATATTCTGTTTATTCAAACTCTGTGTCTAAATAAACAAATTGAATTTAATCATTAAATTCGAAACATATAAGTACATAAAAACTAAACTATTATACGATAAATCGTTCATACGGTAAATTGTTGTTCGATAAATCGTTTATGTTAAATGTTGGTGTAACACGGTAAATTGTTCACAAAAACTCACTGGCACCCAATATTCATTACATCAAATATTGGTCAGAAAAAATTGTTATCATGCCTCTGTAGTGAACACCATTGACAGTTAACAGCAGCCGTGTTTCTTGACGTATGATCTGATCCGGATTAGATCATATCTGCTTCCCTTTCATTTGTATAGTCGCGTTTCATGAAATCAACATAAAAATTGTATTCTTTTTTGTTTTTGTATCAAATTTTTGAACCAAAATGCTACTAGGATCATTATAATAACCTAAAAACAAAAAATAATACAACTTTTGTGTTGATTTCATGAAACGCGGCTATACAAATGAAAGGGAAGCAGATATGATCTGATCCGGATCAGATCATACGTCAAGAAACACGGCTATTGTTACCAACTTTATTGTTGAAATAATGCAGACCAATGATACCTCCGTCCCATAGAGCCCACCATACAGTCACAAGAGAAGAATGCAATGGCTGCTCAACAACTGGCCGTGAATTTGTAGAAGCAAGAATTTAGAAAACAAATTTTTTTTTAATAAAAACATCACCATGCAAATTGTCGACGTTGATTGATTTCAAGGCAAAAATTCACGGACGAACCCAGCTCTAAGTTGCTAAATTAGATATCACGAACGACTCTAATAAAACGTATTAACCTAGATACTCTCAGGTTAGTATATATAGGTTCTTACTGCTGACAGAGGGTGCTTAATTAGAGTTGGAATTATTGCGCTGAACAAAATTTTGTGACAATCAGTTACATAGCTTACAATAATATAGTGTCAAACGCTTTTTACTCTTAGGTATAAGAACTAAAGACTTTCTTAAATATTTGATTCAGACTTAAAAATTTCTAATTTTGGGAATTCTAGGAATAAAATTTGAGATTACTGAATTTTGAACTTTTCGGCATATGTACTTTTGAACATATGTACGTACTTTTTTGATAATATGCGAAATTTAGAAAATTCGTTTGTCCTAAGTTTTTTATCTGAGAATCTATTAGTAAAAATGATAAATCTCTCGTTATTATGAATTTTTTACCAAACTGGTATTAATTTTGCAAGAAGAAAGAATAATTAAAAATGTAATTTACCGAACTAAAAAAGTACGTAAGTCTACACAACTTAAGTAAGTGTGTATCACATAAGAAATATTAACATAACATTAAGCTAAGTGACTTAGGACGGGAGTGCAATTGACCACCTTGTATGTTAGTACACATTGTAAATTTTTAAAAAATTGTCTTGCTGAACCAAGGAGTGTACCCAGATAGGTACGTAGATCTATCCCTCAGCCCTATACGTTAGATAAAGCCCTCAGCCCTATACGTAGCTGAGGGCTTTATCTATGGGGTGTGTTATCATGTTGTATGTTAGTACAAAATTAAAGAACTTTTCTTCATTATGAAATTTATCATTGCTCGTGGCACTTTGCCTATAATTGTGTCGTTTATGGTGGTTTGTTTTCGAAAGCAGCGGTTTCAGCACAGCAGATCTGCCATTAAGTCCTTGATCTTTAAGACGCGGTTTCACTTTCACGCGTTCCTTTTCAGCAAACTCTAAGGTACCGTCAGTTTCTTTTAAGCTTGGGTAAGATTCTAAAATTAGCATATCCTCTTTCGCGGAGGTTATTTGAGGTAGCCCACGTCGAAGTTTGGTTGTGTTGTGTTCAGTTTGGTTAAATCACTGTAGTATGTATTGCACCGTAGACTTAGAAATTTTGAGATCCTTGGCAAATTATGCATATGAGTACCCATCGTCATGTAACGTAGCAATGGCTGCACGTAATTCGAATTACCAGTTTTCGTCCATTTTTTTTTTTTATACTTTCTGAAACCTTTTTTCATAAAAAATTACTTAATTTTAATATTAATAATTAATATCAGAAACAATAGACAAGTTTAATTATTGAGAACGTCGTGAAATCGATAAACGTGCGGGTTCTCTGCAAACTTTCTCTCACTGTAGCAATATTTTCGATTGAAGAACCTAAACGAGAATACTGAACCAGAGAGTTCAAACTTTTGCATTAAACTTTTAAGAGCGAGTTCAGATGGCCGATTTAGTCTACCAAAAATTATAGGAATTTTACGAAATGTTGGTTTTACAGATGTACCATTTTCATTATGGATTTTAATTATTTTAAAACGATTTTGAAGCGAAATATGAATTTATTTTAGTAAATGGTCAACCTTCTACGGTTTATTTTTAAAACAACTGAATAATTAAACTTTTAAAATTGCTACAATATACTCTATTTAAAAAAAATTCTAATTGAATGACCATTTTGGTTTTTTAAATTTAAAGGAAGTTTTAATATTTTTCATAAATGCCTGTAAAAACAAATCAGTATTTTGAATAATTTAATTGAGTAACATTTTTGAAATGAATTTATTTTAACATTTTCAGAAGTATTAAAATATATAGAACGTTACGATTTAGAGTTTAAGCAAAGAAGATATACGTATATACGTTACGATTTAGAGTTTAAGTTGGAATCTAATTTTTTTAACTTTTAAAGAAAATTTTTAATGAAAAAAGTTTATGAATTTTATAAATTTAAAATATACAAATTTAAGATTTTAAATTTATTTCAAATTATAAATAACTTAATATTTTTATTAAAATTAAATTTAAGCATTTCTCGAATTGTTATTTTTCGAAATTTGAAAATGTTGAATGTTTCGGGCTCTCTATTTGGGACTTGACAACTTTGAACTTTCACTGTGAACGCACGTTTACAAATAATTAAAATTTACTACAAAAATTCCGAGTCGCTGACTGCAACTTCAAAAACGTTAATTCCAATTTTTAGTCAAGCGCCGTTTTGAAAAACCTCATATGCTTTGAAAAAAACACCACTTCATCCACAAAAAATAACTGTATGGTGTGGTTTTCATGCTGGTGGTGTCATTGAAGCATTTTTTTCGTTGATGAAAATGACCGTCACGTTACAGTCAATGGAGATCGCTACAGAGACATGTTGCAACGTTATTTTTTGGTCAATTGCATGAGCTAGACATTAATGAAATGTGGTTTCAACAAGACCGTGCGAAATGCCATACAGCGGGTCTAACAATCGACTTATTAAAATCTAAATTCGATGAACGTATGTGACATCCAGAAATGATCCTGTCGATTGGCCGCCTAGATCATGTGATTTAATACCTCCAGACTTTTTTTTTATGAGACTACATTAAATCATTGGTCTATGCCAACAATTTGTGTTTAATTCCATTTACCGATTTTTAATAATTAAGAAATTTTTCAAATTTTGGTTACAGAATTTATTTGGTTTTAAAATTAGAAAGATTCATTTTAAAAAAATTTTAAGTAAGAGTTCTAAAAATTAAATTATATTTTAATTTAGGAAGTCTTCCAAATTTTCGGAGTTCTACGAATTTTAAACTGTGAATTTGAAATGTAAGTATGTATATAGTTTTTAATTTTTTTAACAGGATTCGATTTATTTAATATTGTTGAAATTAATGATCTATTACAGCTTTATATATTTAAACAACATGTGTTTAAACAAAATTATCGTTGTTGTTCACGATAATAAAATTTTTTAAAAAATCATAACAATTTATATTCATAACCACATTAACACTAATGTTTCATTCAAAATACACCACGAATAATTTTAGTTTGTTTCATTTTGCATAACATTGCAAAATAGTAATATATGTATCGAATATCGGTCGTCAAGCTGACGATTACGTAATTGAACGCCAATTTTAACAATTCAAATACATTGGTATTCGTTATGTCACAGCCATCAGACAAGATACATTTCTAAAGGCTCGTGGGAAATTTAAAGTCAATTTTATTTCCCTGAGGTCAATGAATATACATATGGTTACCCATTTTAAAATCAAGGCTCAATACAAATGTATAATGAATAATGATGCAACTTAATAATATATTATTATTATTTAGTCAATTCAGTTTCGCATATTTAGCTTCTAATCGAAATTGGAACGTAACAAACTCTTACGAAATTTAAAATCAATGCATTCATATTAAAATGTTGCCATTTTATTATCATTATACGATATTGAAATTATTAAAATTTCATTTTATTTTTTTAAATTATTGCTTAATTTCTTATCAATGAGAAACGACCATTAAAACATATTATAATTATCTAACATTTAACGCCGCGAATAAATCGAGGCATAACTTAAACAAACATCAATAATATAGTAAATATATACGTAACGCAGATAAATTATGTTCCAAACCATCAAAGCGTTCAAATTCGCTGTATCTCAATCAATTTTATCTTAATAATAAAATAATAATAATTTATAAATCAAATATATAATACGAAATAATTTAATATTCACTTTCCTCTTTTTATGAATATTAATTAAATATAAATAGCCAACGTAAACGAACCGTGTATAACAACAATTAACAATAAAGATCCATATAGACATTTCTCTTCCACCATTTATGAAGATCGTTTCATTGCTGTCATAAAAAAAATTTCCTTCCGATCTTATTTTATAATTAAAACATTTAGTTAATTTGTATTTATGTACGTAAATACAATATTTATATATATTTTGTTTTTTGTTTTTTTTTTATTTTATATAAAAATAATAATTCATAATAAATATTTACAGAAATATAAAAATTATTATAATTCTTGGTTTTTGTTGTTTATAATTAATTATTTATGCGTCAGTCGCAGGTTTCTAACAGTTTGCCATTTGTAAAATTTTGTTTGTTTAATTGTTTGCTAAACTGAGAGATCACATATGAAAAATGTTTTTGGTTGTTATAACAGAATGTTTGTTTAATAATATTGTTGGCCATAATTATCGTATTGTCCATCGTACGAGGCATCATTATAATCAGCATAGCTTAATTGTTGTGGCTGTTGCGCATAATGTTGTACTTGTGGGGCTGGTGCATAATGTTGTAGTTGTGGAGCTGGTGCATAATGTACTTGTGGTTTCGAATAAACTAGAAAACAAACAAAAAAACATTTTAAATCACATATATACAAGGGATTGGATACAGCTTATAAATTTCGATCGGATTATGTGTCATTATATAAATAACCTTCATTATGTGAATAAAAATTAATTTTGTTATGAAATAGTGATCTATACCCGATGCCATGTTGATCGCCCAATGGCTTACATATTTTAATACGATCGTGACATATTACATGCGGTGTTCAGCTGAATTGCCAAAACATAAATTAGGTAGCAACACCGTGCGCATTAAATCATAATTCTCATTCATAAAATATTATATTTGTAATGTATGTACATAATAAAACAATTACTGTTTTATGTACATATATATTCTTTATAACAAGTTGTGAGAGAATTAGAATATTGCATAATAATACAAATCCATTGTATTGTTATTTGTCTAAAATTTCATATACAGCAGATTACGAAATTTAGGTTACGACTTGTTACTTTTCGCACAGTAATCATCGAATTATGTATGTATATAATGCGCGGTGTCGAGGATAAAATTTAAGATCATAATCACGATCGTATGTATACATATAAAACAACAAAAAGTCATATAACGCGTCATATGACAAATTTAGTGTTTTATACGCTGTGTGTGTGTGACAAAAGATCATTGAATTTTAACAATTTTCACAATTAAAAGTGAAATTTCAATTTTTTTTTTAAACAGTTATCTTTTATACAAAAAAGAAAATATCAATAAAAATAAAAAAAATCGAGATGATGTTATATGTTAACATAAACTATATGGTGATCGATAATATAATTATGAAATCGCGATTTAATACATAAATGTATATATACAAAACAAACAACAAATCGCGGAAGTTTTAAGAAAGCAGATAAAATTTTTGCTGATTATACTTACTAATTGGTTGTTGTTGTTGTGCGTATACAACTTTTTGTACATGAGGCACAGCTGGAACAATATGTTTGTGTACTGGTTTGGCGACAATAGCGTGGGCATGAACTAATGGTGCTGTTTTCGATACAACAGCATTAAATCCATTTATTGGATCGGCTGTATAATCGACGGTACGAACTGAACCGTCTGGCTCGACGAGCGAATATTGTCCTTTCACAACATCACCGTCGCGTACCTCGTGTTGTGATTTAACATCACCAGTTGTATGATCAGCTACGCCATAATTAAATGCATATTTTGGATGATCATGATAATCAACATTGTATCCTTGATGTTGTTGTTGTTGTGCGTATCCTGGTAATGCAACTGAATATCCAAACATAGCAATTAATATTAATCCACAAATTTTTGTTGCCATTTTTATTTTAAAAGATTTTTTTTTTTTGTTTAAATAATTTATTATATAATTCACAAGTCACGATCACTCACTATACTCGCTTTTCACAAACTGTGCTTCAATTCGAAAATGTTTTATGGTTTTATACCCACCCAACATTTTAAAGAAACAAACCACACACAAACGAAATAAAAGAAAATCTATAGATATTTTTCAAAAAAAAAAATAATAATAAGATTGGTGGGTAGTGGTAAAGTTGAAAAGTATAAGAAGAAGAGAAGCAAAAAAGCTTTTTGTATAGACAAAATTTTACAATTTTTTATTTTTTCGGGGGATAAGACGATGAATGAATGACATTCGGAATTTAATTATTGTTATTAGTATTTCTAGTGCAATTTTTTTATACATATTTTCACATCAAAACTAAATTACAATACGGCTATTTTGTCATAACTTCATTATTTTTCTCGCACTTTACATTTTTAGTGATTCGCGCAACTCTGATTTGGATCTGTGTCTGTGTGTGCGCGATGTGCTAATATTAATTATTTAGAAGACTTATTATTATACGTTTCATATGACAAATTTATTTCATGAACTATTAATTAAAGCAATTTTTTAACTATTTGTTGATTATGAAATGAATGGTATTAAAGGGTGTTTGATTAATTTATAAACAAACAAAAAATAGTTTGTGATTCATATTGGATTATAATTTGTATCTATGCAAATATATAAATTTAATCTTCGTGTATATAGTTATAAATTATAGAATTTATGTTTGGGTGTTTAATTTGTTCAATGTGGGATTTGTTCCAAATTGCAGTAAATTTAAATAAAATGTCTAGTGAATGGATGGATTCTAGTGAATAGTTCTATATATGTTAGTATATATTTGTACACAAACTATAAATCTGCAAAATATACTTGTTTCTCAATTTGTTTACTTTGTTAATAAAATTTCAGCTTAAAATATAAATCTTAATTAGAAACATTATTATTGCAAAAATAAAAATAAATAATCTTTCAAAGCACGAAATGTTTGTTCATATATTAGAGTAAAATATTAATGTTTTCAACTAATTTCCATCTCGATGGTTTGTATAAAAATTTAAACATAAATTGGTTTTATATCTAAATCAGCATGTTTACCGAATCATATTTCTCCATCCTATTTCCCGATGCTTTGTGAGTTCAAATTCTTAAAAGTAATAAAGTTACAAACGTATGTAGTCGAGTAAATTCGATGTGACGAAATTTCAAATATACAAATGTGACCGTACCAATAGTCACTCTGCCATCAATGTTTTGGCAACCAAATCTTGGCCTTTAAAGCACGCCTTACAAACGGCTTTGAAGATATACATATATAAAATTGACATTTAGTTCTGCGTATTGTGTGCTAAATTCTGGATTCAGTGTGTAACGAAATTCTGACTTCAATTATTTTAAAATATCTTAGACTGCTTTGCATACACTACAGCCCAACAGTTTTTGGTCGATAATTTTTTTTCAAGTAATTCTACTCAATTAATTAAATTTTAAATGGTTTCTGATGTTAAATTTTCGTATCAAAGTTAAATTATTTTGTTTATGAAAAAGCCTTTCAAAAAGAAGAAAACGTTTCGTAACGAAGGTTATAACCCAAATGCATGTCTGCCGTGCAATACACACTACAGCAACTTAATCAAACTTTTGTTTCGAAGAGAGTTTTGTTCGACGACTTTTATGACAACATGGTAGGAGATTTGATAGAAACGACGGAACGAATGGATTGCTTCGACTATCTCTCGATATTGGAGAAAACTATGCGGTGACATCTGGGCTAAGATTAATAGGTCGACGATTTATTTATAATAATTCAAAATACTCATCTAGTGTGTTTAAAGCAGATCTGCAGCAATAATTTCACCACCAAAAGCCATATTTATTGGTTTAATCGTAACACTTGCCTGATCTTAACCCGATCGATCTGTTGTAGGATCGTTAGAGCGGGATGTTCGGGAAACATGCCCAAAGAATAACACATCGTCTGAAAAATTGTATAAATTATACGAGAGAGAGTGCGCAGAGTATGTCGCACAGTTATTCAAGCAAAGGAAGCTTGTGTGCTTTCAATTTAAAGTGTTTCCTTACCATCTTCATCAGCCGGCAAAGTTCCGTCAAGTTTTTTGGTGCGATCTCATCTTATTTGTCCTGCAAATTTTTCTGTTATCAATTTCATTAGAATGGATGGCTTCTTTCTTGGCATCTGCTTTTGATATAAATTGGGTGTACCTTCTAACCCTGATTAAAAGTATGAATATAACAGAATAATAATGAATTGAATAATTTACAAATAAGCAAGATACAACCAATGTGATTTTATATTACAGATACATGAAATTTTTTTAATGTGATTTTGTATTACAGATACATGAAAATTTTTGTCAGTGATTGAAAAAGATGTTAAGAGAGACGGGGCGAAATCTGAACTAGCCGGCTTGTACAGTGCTTAACACACTTTCTTTTGTAATATTTTTCTCACACTTTATGTTCAAGCTCATCCGATTTCCCTTTGTGTTTATCTCTGATATTGGAACTAATGACAATAATCATCCTATATGTCGTTACCTCGGGTTTATCCGGTGGGCAACGATACGGATTTTGGCTTCAAAATCACATTGTTGAAATAAATTTGCGAGATCTTTCGGGATCAATTTAAAATTGGAATCCTTTTATTTTACTGATGATGGCTTTCTTTTATATTAGAAACAGTGTAATTTAACCGTAGACTACACTTGATATTGAAAGTTTAAATAGTTTTTAAAAAAGAGAAAAAAAGCACATATGCCCGGTTGATTAATTTTTTTTAAACTTAATACTTGCCACTTGTTCCTTATTTGAATATATAGGTATTTCAATTTTGTCAGCCATTCCCAAATTGTTTGAATCAATTATTACTGACCACATTATGTATTCCGCGCCCTGAAGTCACGTACAATATGGTTTTGTCCACGGACTTTCTACTGTATCAAATTTAGTAGAATCCTCGAAACGAGCTATTCAGTAAGGCATTTGATTCAATTGATCATGATATAATTATCCTATTGAAATGCTATTGATGATAATTTGATCAACTGCGGCTTGAATTATACCTAGCTGGGCGTTTTCAATTTGTAACGATAAATAACAGTGTTTCTAACTGGATCAGTGTACATTCTGGGGTACCAGTTATTTTGATATTATTTTTAAATGATATCAGCTTGTATAAAATATGCCCGTTGTTTATACGCCGACGGTAAAAAAAATTTTCTGCTACACGTAATCTATCTGATGCAACCAATTTACAAGATAATATCGATTCGATTGATCTTTAGTGTATCGTTCATCCTCGAAACTTATATATAACTGTAACATTGCTAATGTTACTTTGACACGTGTAAATGAAGAACCAGATCTTGGGGTTACCTTTAGAGTCAGTACAAAAATCGTTTCTAATTTTATGCTAAGAAGACACTTGGATTGAACCATCGATTATCGTGGTGGGAAAATGTTAAGAATCTTCCATCATATATGAGGAGGTGCCACGCAAAACCTACTTTATCACATTTTTTTAAAATCGAGAGATCAGTTGATTATCAATTCTTATCTTCAAAGCTATTAGAAAACCATTAAAAAGTAGTCCAAAATTTGATTTATCCCTTAAAATATCGTGTCAAAACGTATACGGTCAAGCAAAACCAACTGTATCCACAAATTGGTTTGTAAAAAATCGTAAAGATTGCAGCAAAGGACGATGCAAAACCAGCTGTATCCAGTAAAAAAATTTCAAAAAACTTTTTTTTTAATTATCCAACATTTTGTTTAATGTGATAAAGTTGGTTTTGCGTGGCACCTCCTCATATATCGGGAGATGTAATATTTTAAAAATTGAACCACTTGAAATCCGTCGTCAGCACACGGGAGCTAATTTTATTTCCGATTTATTAAATGGCAACATCTTAAGTTCATATTTGTTATCGAACTTTATATTAGATGTCCCTATTCAACACATGTCCCTATTCTTGAAAATAGATGTTCCTAGAACCAACTATGGAAGTGTCAAACCGTTGAGCTCAATGTCGAAAATTTACAACGTTTTAAGAAGTTTTACGATTTTAACTTGTCGAAATCTAAAATCGGACGATCGTATTTAACATTAATGTTTATTAAAATACAGTCTTCAAAGCCAAATTTTTTCTCCAATCCAGCATTTTACAGACGTAATTAACTTCAAGGTTTGTCATATATCAGGTGTCAAAGTTAATATTACGCAACTAACGTTTACGGTTGTCGAATGGTTGACATCAAAGCTAGATTATGATAACGATTATTTAAGCTGATTATTCGACTGACGTCGAAATTTTATGAAAAGAGCGTTAGGTCTGCTGCATCACTAGCATATAAATTCAACCTTCATGTTAATGGAATGTCGAATTTTAAAATTATTTCTTGAATAATTTTTGTGTCGCACTTTCAGAATTTTGAATTTAGTTTCTTAAAACTTAGATTTTCGAATTTAGTTGAGTTGGAATTTTAAGAGACAGTATTTTATGATAATTTCACCTCTATAAAGTTTGGAATTTAGCATCACTAATAAATATAATTCTGGCAACTTTAAACTTTTAAATCCCGACTTAAATTTAATAAATTTGAATACCAATATCAAACTCATCTGAAATATTATTTACTAATACATATTCAAAATGATTTACCTAAATTTTCAGCTATAATGGTGAGTCTGCAATTATCTGACCTTGGAATAAAATTTTGTATCAATCTTGGCGGCAAGCAAATCAGTCAAAAATTGGTTCCTCATATACATATTTATATATTTGGATTTAATAATTATAATCTATTGGATTATAACAATTAATCTTCGTAAATGTTCACAATAGTTAAACGGTGATATTGATTTTTAAATTTTCTAAACAATCGTTTAAATTAGATTTTGTACAAGGCGGTAATTTGTCCACGCATTATACATATATAATGTAAAGGTTATATATTTTATTAACTTGTTTGATATTATCTGATTTAATGATGGGGCATGGTAAAATATATATATATCAAACGACGGATCATTTTTTTTTTCGATAAGTCCACTTTTAGATATTTTCATTAATAAAGTTTTTTCAAAGTTAAACAACTTTTTACTTTCTTATACAAATTATAATAAAGTTACAATGAAAATTGGACAGGTCGACGTTTTTTTTTCGACTATTGCAAAAGTCGCTATATACAAAACGAACGTTATGCAATGATTTTCCAAATTATATTATCAAAAGTATTTTAAACATGCACACGCGCATTTCAACAAAACTTTGCGTTAACAAATTAATGCAAACACTCATTGTTTGCTTTAACAAAAATAATAAGAACAATAAAATTTATCACATCTTACTATATACAATATATTAAGTTAATTCGGTTATTAATTCAATACATAACCACATTATTATCATACAAATTCATCTACAAAATAATGTTAAAATCATCGTATCCATACATTGTTGTTAAATCTCACAATGCTATACTATTTGATAGAAATATGAAATTTGACGAAAAATAAAATAATTTAAAACATACAAATCGATGAATTACATAAAACGTAGAAAACCATAAATTTATGTTCCATTCATAAACAAAAGCGTCAAGTTTTTGCGTATACCCTCATTAACCTGCATTCATAAGTATATTTATACGAGAGCGAGTAGCTATAGATACGAGTAAAACTGATGAAATGAAATCGAATTTAATTTTAAAAACGTAAATTATGTCACTCGGATACTTACATAAAAATTAAAAATTGATTATCTTAAATTAAATTGGATGAATTTGAATTGAAATTTATTCAGTTCTCATTTTTTTATTTAAATTATGTATATATATATATATATATATATATATATATATATATATATATATATATATATATATATGTGTGTATATGTTATATGACCACAAGACAAACATAACCGCGTATTCTACATATACATACACGCATTGATTAAGTGCATGGTGCCAATGTTAACTAATATGCACGCTCTAGCAATTTTGGAGATTGTCTAAAACCTTCATTATACACAGTAATTCTTGCACTCACAATAAAAAGTTACATTTGAAAGATTATAATGCGATGTCTTGAGCGACATGATAAGCATCATTACCAAAAAAAAAAATACATAACATACATTTTGCAAGACTCATGCAAAACACAATAACCATACATGAGTCTATATGAACTACATCAAACATATTATATTTCTTCAATACGAGCACATATACAATATACATAAATAACATAAGATGATGATGTTGTAATGTTACTCAGCAGACGGAAATTTATATACAAAAATGTAAGAAATAATCCTTCATGCATCAGAGAGAATTCCCAAAACTAAATCTAAACAACAGCACAATCATAAAGTTGTAATAAATAACTTTTCTAACATCTAACTTCTTATATATACACATACATATAAGTTTTTAATAAAATTAACAATTAAATAGTAAATTAAAAAGAAATTTATTACCAGTGTACATATTCCCGTACGCGGCATAAATTATAATTGACCAAGGTTAATAAAATTTAGTTTAGACCAAGACCGCACACTCGACGGAAAAATCACTCATCTGCATCACGAATATAATTTATATATTTAACGTAATCTTAATTTTCCCATTAATCGCATAGTACGAGAGTATATATATTGTCTTGTACAATAATTATTTTGACCCTCTAGGGGTTTTTTGTATTGTGGATGATGATGATGATGAGATCAATATTATGTTCAATCAGACATAAATGCAATAGCAAATAAACCACAAATTTATGAAATATTATAGATTAAGTCTATTGTATATGTATATAAATATGTAACGACGAAATGTCTCAATTTCATGATGGCATAAATTTTTTTTTTATTAAAATATCATAAATATGTGGTTTATGGTTTTATCATTTAATAAAATTACTTTGAGAATATTTATATATATAGTATTGGTTCATTGTTTGTTGCGAGTTGCTTTTGATTTACAGCTGCATGAAAATACTGTTACTATTTTATAAACACATTTGTTTTTACTCCAGAGATTGGTGATGTTTGGTACAAACAAAAATACAACACTTGCGACGCAACAAATGTTGGACTACGCACCTATTATATAAATTTGGAAAACATTTTATATTCTTAAAATTACGAAATCATAAAAAATGTACATTGTTTAACCGCAAATAGCATGTTTATGCAATAATGTGACACATCACTATAAAAAGCCATAATTGCTACTTGGTGTGGAAATATAAATTAACTTTATAGTTAGCGCATAAAATTACACGAGCCAACATAAACCCCAATTTGGAGTTTGCTATGTTGACTACGCTAATGTGCATCGAATTTGATGTGTTGTAAATTCAAAAACCTTTCACTATAGATTGAAATTTTTCAAATTTTAAAATTTAATTATAAATTCAATTTTTTTTTTTAAATTTTGCTTTTTAAAAACCGAGTTAAACTTGAGAATTGTTAACATCGAATTTAATTTAAAATCTCGATTATACGTAACCTCTATTTTGCGCTCCTAATCGTAGTTCGAAATTTAGAATTTGCAAAATGTGATAATGTCAAAATTGACAAATGTAAATTTTATTTGTTTAACTTGTTATCACGTTTGAATCATAAGTATGTATACATATTTATGATTACCTAAGTAGCGAGCATATACAAGTAAAGAAAAGTTTTTACATTCTAAAGAATGGGCCTATAAGAGTTAAATAAAAAATTATTGTATTGATAACAATTATGTGAAAGATAATATCGACCAAATATTCACCACGGTAGCATATACATATCAATTCGTTTGCTGAAACTTAGGAGATATCCTGGCATAATTGCTTCTCTATTCCGCCAATTTGCCTTATTATCTCGTTCTTTAGTTCTTGAATTGAATGCTTATTGGCATAGCCCTTACTTTTTAGATAAACGCCCATTGAACGCCGAATTTCATAATAGGCGTCGATAATGTTAACGCGTTGTGCCACCGTGTATCTATACATGACTAAAATTGTAATGACTGAACATCACAGAGGAGTACTCTCATCCTTACTGTGGCTCTTAGTTAACGATGAATTACTTGTTAAATTAACGATGCATTACTGGTTGTCTTTACTAGACGTCGAGATAGTGCTAGTCTGTCTATTCTCACTCTCTTTCAGCGCCTAGGTGTCATTCTATAGCTGAAATACTTTCCTGGATATTGCACCTTGATTATAAGCTGCAAAAGGACGCTACTATTTTTTGGCAATACAGAAGGGCCTCTGGCAATTCCTGGGGTCTGATCCCCAAAATGATGTCTTTCATCTACAAATCGCTGGTTTTACCTTTACTGTCCTATGCATCAGTTTTATATAATGCCTTTGGAACTTGTACAGGGCATAGGCAGATTCTTAATAAATATAAGTCACATATTCCGGAGGTTGAAATGGTGAATTAAAGGCTGTTGCCTGAATTTAACTTCACCAATCCACTGTCCGTCGTTTTCCCTTCGAGAGAGTAGTGGCTCTCTCATGATTTCTATAGGCAGTTGTCTGGGTCTATCGTCTTTTTTGCGGATGGCTCTCATTCAGGAGTCAGTGCAGGGGTTTGGATTCTATACTGTCCGAAATATGGGTTTGGATTTTCGGATAGCCTGGATAAACACTGCATGCGGTTTTTCAAGCTAAATTAATTACTCTTACCGATAGTGTGGTTGAGGCGTTTAAGTTAAGTGATTTAGGAAATGATATTATTCTCTGCACGGACAGTAAAGCTGTGCTTAATACCCTTAATTATCTTTTGACTGTGTCCAAACTGGTCAAAGATTGCAAACACCTCTGTTAGAGCACCTATGTTAACCTGTGATTTTTGAAAGGCTTAGAGAAGTAAGATAATAAGTATTTACGTGATCCGCATAAACAAACTACAGATTGTAATCGGATTAATTAATATTTCATCGTTGAAGCCAGATTTTAAAAAATCCGTGGATATTTTTATCCGTATAAACTTTATATAAAAAAAAATAAAATGGACGTATTTTTAGTATTTAAATGATTTAATTAGCTTACTCGTAGTAGTGCGGATAACAAATCATCGAATTTTTATTCGCATCCGTGCATTAGGTTTAAATGTCATAAATGCCGGTAAACCATTAAATTTATTTTTTTCGTGAGCATAGCCTAAACAGGGCGTAACCTATAAAGTAGAGTCTGTAAAGGTTTCAGTTGTGATGTCGTATATAATTACATTCAAGTACACCATGACAAAAAAATTAGGGCGTTGAATTTATTTCTTAATAACCGATTGCGTAGAATATGTACTAAACATTATTACTATTTTTTATTATTTAGGTTATTATTTCAAATATGCCTGAAACATATTTGTTGTCTCAATAGGACTTAAACATATCATATCAACAGGGCCGGATTACTGAATAAATATTAAACTGATTATGTACTTATGATTCAAACATGGTTGACAAGTATTCTCGTGGCATGACAAATTAAAAAAGAAATTTATCTGTAGAATTTTTGGCATTTCCACATATTGAAAACTGAATTATGATTACCTATAATTGAAAACAAATTTGACGGTTACAATTCTCGACTGGAACTCGAAATAATAAACTACGTTTTAAAAAACGAAAAACTTTTTAAACTTTTAGATTTATTAGTTAAATTTTAAAATTACGAAACCGAATTTCTGAAAATAAAATCAAAAATTCGATTTGTTTAATTTATAAAATTTGAATATTACTTGCTCATGGTGATCTCCAATTTTTAAAATTTCTACTAATTTCAGTAAATTATTACAGGTTATCAGTTAAGTTCATTGGATTTCCAAACATTTATAAAAATTTCACTGATTTTAGAAAATTTGTCAAACGAATTTTAAAAATTAAACTATTTTAGAAAATATATTCTGCGCGCTAACCATTTAAATCTTACAATAATTCAAAATTAATTTTTAAGAGTTTTGACAGATCCTTCAATTTTTATTATTTGAATATGTCTTGTATATGATTTAAAATTGAGAGAATTTTATAATTTTGAAAATTTTGCAAATTTATAATTTCAAAAATTTTTAAATTTTGTCGGATAGGTGAGAAGGGTCTAGGACCTGAAATTAAATATTTTATTCCACATCTTCATTATGATTGACATGGAGTTTACAAGCAGCCGATATATTAAGGATTCGAGCCATATATCACGCTCATTGAAAAGGTGCGAAACGAGTTATGGTTTCAAAAAATGTTTGAAGCCTGCAATTTTATTCCAATTTCAAGTACAGTATGAAATATCAAAGATGTATGAAAATATGAAAAACGTTAAAGACTTCGCCAATTTAAATTTTTGACAAATTTCGAAAAATATTCAAAAAAATCCAGAATTTTCAAAAATGGATTTGGAATATAATGATTATTTTAATTTTATAAATGTAATTTCACTCGAATTATACCGAGCAAATAGCACAGTGGTTGAAGCTGTGACGTTTGTATGTTTGAATCGAGAAGTACATGGGTAAGAATCCCAATAGACGCAACATGCAAAAGGGTTTCGAATTAAATCGGCACTGTAATCGAAGCAAACTGCGAAAAACTGGGGCCTCAGACCAAGTAGAAAAAAAACAAATTCAACATGTTGAGTAAACATAGTATAGTTCATGATTGTTGGTAAAAATTTGTTAAGGAACCCTTTATTTAATACTGGCCCCAGGGATCGGAATTTTAAGAAACAGTGTTGTTGTCCTATTGGTTATTTACATACAAATACAAAACCATTTAAAATCGATCAAAAGTTTTTCGATCGTCGCCTGTGTTGAAATTTTCCAACTATAGAACTCCAGATGGCGTTCTGTTCACTGAATGAATCGGTCGACATCTTGGCTCATTTGACAACTGGTGCAGGCAAGTTTTGAAAAATATATATGTTTGTTACTAATAAAGTTGATAAATGCTTCTATACACTGATTTAATATCCATTTTAAATTACTTATAAATTTATTTTATAATTATCGAAGATTCAGAAATTTTTTGAATGATTTAGTCTGCAGATCATGAATTGGAGGTCATGATCTTTAATTTGAATTAAATATTAGCGAAAAAGCCTAAGTCTCTCTAGTTTTCAATTAAGATTGAAACCAAGTATTTAATTCATAACTAATTCTAAAGATAAAAATTGTATGCTAAACTAATTTCTAAAATAATGGTTAAATATGAAATTATCTTGAGTAAAACTAAATTTCAGATTTGATGGTTTACCTGTAAAGTATAATTGATTTTAGCCCATAGAGTCTCGATTACAGTCGATTTGGAAATTTCAGTTTAAAAATCTTGATGTCATTCAAAAGATAAATGTTTTATTGTCGTTCATTTGCAGAAATTTTCACCATTTGTCTGATATTGATGTTGTAAAGAACTCGGTATGTGCAACATATGTGAATATGTTGCCACATACCGAGTTGCAACATCAAAATCATACATCTGGTGAAAATTTCTGCAAATGATCGCACGAAACTGTATAAGAGCACCGTGAGCATATACAATTTTTACGAAATACCTATATTTCATTTAACCATATTGCAGAACTATAAACAAATCATTTACGTCGACACAAAAAATGTGTCGATAAATTGTTTATGAAAAACTGCCCGGATAAAATGCGTTCCTTCGACGAACTTTAAACGAAATTTTTTTGGAAAACTCCTCTGATTTAAATCAAAATTGAAATGTAAATTTTTGTCGGAATGCTAAGGATTTAGTACATTTCTAGCCACATAATATTTTGGCCTTTTCGATGTTTTTTTGAGTTTGTTGGGTCAAATATTAAGAATTTGATCTTAATTGGTTGAAATTATTTTTTATATGTATATGACGTCAATAAAGTATTAAGCTGAAAAATTGTTGTCGAGCTTGTCGTGGATGTCCAATGTCAATTATAAATGGATTATTTTATTGATTTTGAAATTATTTCTTTAAAAATGGCATATATCCAATCAATTTAAATTACTGGCCCACAAATCTTTCCATCAGCCGAAATTAGGTCAGATTCGATCATACAGCCCGCAGATAATAAAAAATACAACAAAATTTAAATACCGTGCACCACATTATTTAATATTCACTGACTTTAAATTGCATAACAAAATAAACTTCTTATTTCACCTCAACTAAGCTAGACAAATACAAAACATTTTATTTCTTTAATTTAATTAATTCGTTTCATTGTTTCTCTAATTGAAATATAAAAAGAAGCAAAAAACTTTGTAAAATGTTACAATATAATCTTACAATTATATTGAGCTTAGCTTAGAGTGATGATGATGCTGTGTATATATGGTATAAGTTTATGTGTACGTATATTGTGTCAAATCGTGGTGTTACATATTCAATTGAATTGTATTTGTTTGCGGTGTGTGTATTTAAGTGTTGCGTTTTTTTTTTGTTGGATTTGTTACCTAAATTTATGTTAAATAAAACATGGGTAGGTTTAATTCATAAATTTTATAATTAGACGATGAGTAATTATGTGCTGATAATTACTAAATATATAGGAAGGTATATACTTAATGTATATTGTATATGCTTGTTTAGGCACCTTGTCCTATATTATAAATTTCCGTTGATGCAAATTAATGTGTGCGGTATTATAGAATTTAAATAAAAACTACTTAGCGATTTCAATGTTAAATTTTGTATTGTGACCTGAGTCATTCCAAGAATCAAAAGGTAATGTCCATATAGTGTTTAGGAAAAAATAAAATATTTGGTTATTGTCCAAACCGATTTAATAACAAATCATGGGAACTAACAATGAGTTGGCAATAATAATCCAAAGGAAATGGTCTTACGTCCTTGCCGTTAATTATAAAAATTCTTATATAACATTTACCGCTTGTGTAAAACTTTATTTAAATATAGTTAACAAAACTATAAATAAATTAATTTTTCGTGATATTCGAATTGGAATCACAAATAGCTTATCTCGATATAATTATAAATATGTATATCGATTTTAATATATTCATGCATATAATCCCAAAATTACTAAATCAAGGTTTTTTGTAAATTATTAAATCTTTCTTTAGAACGTATAACTCATATAAGTATACATGAGACAATAATCATGATATTAAGCAAAATTAAATGGACTAAATTATGTAATATTTGCTTATTGTTCAGTTCTTTGCATTTAAACTGTAACATTCATCGTTCATGATTTTTTCGTAAATAATATTTACAATTTAATTTTCGAATTAACAAACAAAACTAAAAAATTGTTTTAGAGGCAAGAAACCTCAAACTACAATAAAACACCATCTGAATTGTTTTTATTTTTCTTATACGTATATTGTTGCGAAATGTTTTAGAAATAATATTCATACATTCCTGCATCTTAAAAAATAAATTAAATAAATAAAAAAAAAATTATGATGTTGAGTAACACACAATTTTGTTGTTGTGGTTTGGTTGTTTGTTTTGTTGCTGTATATCATTTTAATTAATACAAGGTTATAATTGAAATTTATTGTTTTATTAATTATATATCAATCAGATTGATGCTGCCTACAAATTATAAATTATTTTTCAATTTGCTTTGAGAAAATATATTGCTTATCTCAAGATCCTACATTTTGATTCAATTTTTTATACAACAGGTGCAGTATACACATAGCTGTAGCAAATTGTACCTTGATCGTGAACACCCACAAATTTGACAATTATTCTGATCCGTCGCAATTCCTTAAAGATTTAATATAGAAAATACAATGGCAAGCTTATACATAATTGTGGTTCAAATCTGTTTCTGAATACGCTTCGTAATAAGAATGGCGTTTTGATTTCAAAATCTTTCAACTTTCATCCAGAAATTAATTTCCTGTGGCAAATTTTATTAAAAATATTAAATCATTTTTTAATATCATTCATAATTTACACGATTCCTCTCTCTCTCTGCTGTTTAGTCTATTAAATTTAATTAAACATAATATAACTAAATTATGTTTTTTGAATAAATTAAAATAAATTTCGCTGCCGTGATTTTATGAGCTTACGACCACCGTTTATTGTTATACATAATTAATAAATTTTCCAAAAAAAAAAAATAAAAATACAACACTCAAAGTTGTAATTTCCAAACTTGAACCACTTTAAGTGTGAATATATGTAGTTAATAAATCAAGGTTAAGTATGATAATCGAGACTATAGAAAAACTTTTTATTAAATAGATATCTACGAATCACAACCTTCCTGCGGCTTATAGTAAGAAAAGTTGGAACAATATTAATGTACATAAAGATTCCATTGACCTGTGATGATTAATAAACTGCTTACTGTGTCACGTCCACGTGTATTACTCTGGCTCTGCGATATTGCATATAAACTTGCAATATCAGTCATTTCGAAAAGAATTGCTTTAGATACAATATTAATTTATTATCAATAAATCGTCGATTCCAGCGAGCAAACGAACAAATAGTCGATATTTCATAAAAAAAAATGAAAGCTTAAGCCACCAACAACATTACTAAAAAGACACGGAAGGGAATACGTCCCACAGTGCTCTGAAAAGGTAACTCAAATGAACTTCACTATTCAACCAACTCTCGGTTGGTAATACTTGCAACCATCATCATGATACAACCAACAAGTTAAGAGATAGTTATTAGCTTGCTCTGGCCTCTGCGCCAAATTACCAGCTACAAGTTATTTCCATATTCCACTTAGCCCAGACAATTACAATTTGCAATACGCAAATAACATTAAAATGAATGACTTACGAAAATACATGTATGTAAGATTAGAGATTCAAGGTAACATCATTAAATTTATTGCATGCATAGGTACAATATCAGAATCAATATTATGCTGCATGCAGGTTACACTACAAATGTTATACAACATGTCACTACGTTAAATGGCATTCTGCATTATCGACATCAAATGTCATATTTCTAACCTGTAAAATTTGCAAAAATCCAAAAAATGTTGAATATACTTCGAACTCGTTTAATTTCCTCAAGAAATACAACATTTTTAAGAAATCAATTAAATAAAATATATGTGGTTCGATTGTACAGTGAAAAAAATATAGAAATACCTGAAGAAAACAGTGCTGATGAGAATACCAAGAAAATCGGTGGCTTTGCCAAAGCGTACGAGAAGCAAAGTATTTCGTTAACAGAAAAACCAGTAGAACAAGAAGAAAATGTTACTTTTGCATCATTACTAAAGAATTCTAAATTTGTTGATGTAAATATAAATCAAGTTATTAAATTAAATGTGATGTACTATCTTCATTTTTTCGATTATAGTTGGGAGACCCGGAGGGTAAGATGGTGAGCGGCAAGATTTTTCATACGGTTGGAGATGATTTATATATCGATTTTGGATGGAAATTCCATTGTGTATGCACTCGACCATCGAGAAATTCGGACGATTATGTGCGTGGTGCAAAAGTTCGTTTGCGAATAAAAAGTTTGGAGTTATCAACACGATTTTTGGGCTCCACCAAAGATTTAACCATATTAGAAGCTGATTGTCATTTATTAGGTCTTGTGTCTAGCCCATCAAGGCGTATGGTCGCAGAAGCAAATAAATAAATAAGTTATAATTAGTAAATAGTTGTATGTAGAAATAAAATAAATTTTTTTTTAAATCATTTCGAATACTCATCTATAGATGTCGTTATAAAATATGTTTGAAACCTCTGAATCAAAACAAGCGAATGTCATGCGAAAAGTACTGTCAGTGAAGTTCGTGTTTGATAAGTGTCCACGTAATAAGAAATTCGCAACAAAATGTTGTAAATTATGAGTAAACGTGATAAATCCAGCAAAGTTCAAAATCCGAGTGCTTGGGGTAATGTACAACAGCCACAAGCGCGGCCGAAACCGGCGAAAAACCAACAAAATTCGGAACTGAAATCAAATCCAGTCAAAAATCAAGAAAAGTTCAAACAAGTGCAAGCGAAACACTTGGAGGCAGCTAGTAAGCTAATCAAAGATTATGAATCGAGTTCCGATGAGGAAGAAAATACGGCAGGTGATGATATCCTGAAAACGGTGTTCCAAAGTTATGCGGGCAATTCGGCCGATTTAACGAAGACTCAACAATTTTTGGAATATTTATTTCAATCTGGATCGGCAACGTGTCTGATTTGTATCGGCAGTGTTAAACGGGCTGATGCGATTTGGTCGTGTGAAAAATGCTACACATTTTTTCATCTTCAGTGTATTCAACGTTGGTCCAATGATAGTGTCTCCTTGAAACAATTGAATATCTCAACCTCGGACCAAGGATACTATAATAATATGGGAGTTTATGTGCCTAAAAAATCAAAACCCATTGTGTGGGACTGTCCAAAATGTCGCACTACCTATAGCCCGGATCAAATACCGCGGAATTATATCTGCTTTTGTGGAAAAGAAGTTAATCCAATTAATCATTTGTGGAATATTCCACATTCATGCGGCGAATCATGCGATAAACATCTAAAACCAGACTGTGGCCACAAATGTGTGCTACTTTGCCATCCAGGCCCATGCCCACCGTGCCCTCAAATTATATCAGTTTCGTGTAAATGTGGAAATTCAGCACCGCGAACAGTTCGGTGTACTCAGAAATCGTGGAATTGTGCCAAGAAGTGCAGTCTAAAGCTGGGATGCGGAATTCATGGATGTGAATTGATATGCCACGATAAAAACGAATGCCCTCCGTGTAAAAAGAAAAGTAAACAAAAATGTGTATGTGGATCAAGTTTCGAGGAACGAAATTGTTCTCAATCAGAATGGAAATGTAAAAAAGTGTGCAACAAAATGTTCCCGTGTGGCCTTCATAACTGTGAAAAAGTTTGTCACAACAATGATTGCGGTAATTGTCCGTATGGAGAGCCAAGGTCTTGTCCGTGTGGAAAGCAACTTTCGGTGGCACCTTGTTCGGAACAAGTGGAATCATGTGGCGATACTTGCCAGAAAACTTTACCTTGCGGAGATCATAAATGTGCTTTACGATGCCACAAAGGTGAGTGTAGTCCATGTTCAACGATTATTGAGAAAAAATGTCGTTGTGGTCTGCATGCTAAGGAGTTACCGTGCTCGAAAACTTTTACATGCGAGTCGAAATGCAAGCAAATCAGAGAATGCAAAAAGCATCCGTGTAATCGAAAATGTTGCGATAATCAGTGCCCAGCATGCGACAAGGTGTGCGGCAAAACACTATCATGCACTAAGCATAAATGCCAGTCACTATGTCACAACGGTCCCTGTTATCCATGCAATCAAAAGTCGATTATTAAATGTCGATGTGGGAGTACTACCAAAGAGGTTCCATGCGGCAGAGAACGTAAATCAGCATCACCAAAATGTATGATGCCATGTAAAATTGTTTCGAAATGTCATCACGAAAATCCGCATCGATGTCACCAGAATGATTGCCCTATTTGCGTCCAAATTTGTAATTTACATAATGATACTACGGGGTGCAAGCATCCTTGCGAAAGCCGATGTCATGATGCCGTCAAAGTATTGATCACAGATAAGAATTTCAAACCAGCCCTGCCGTGGGAGGTCCAGATCGAATCGTACGAAGTTCGAAAATTACCACATCCCGCTTGCCAAATTAAGGTTGCGGCTATTTGTTTGGGCGGGCATGAAGAATGTTTATGGCCGTGCTATAATTCTAAACCAACAAGTTGTCAACGAACATGTGGCCGGAAATTAAAATGTGGAAATCACGTGTGTCAGAGCTTGTGTCATGAGGTCAAGGATTTAAAATCGACAGAGCAAGAAGAAACTTGCCAGCCGTGCGTGGAAGGATGCAAAGTGGCCCGATCTGATGGTTGCATTCATCCATGTAAACGGGCATGCCATCCTCCCCCATGTGATCCATGTAACCAGAACATTAAATCGCAATGTCATTGTGGATTATCGCCAGTATTCTACAAGTGTGGTCAATTTTTCCGCGCAACGAAAGATGAGGAAGATCGAAGACAATTGGCTGAAGAAAAGGAAAAAATTATGAGTTGCGGTAATCGCTGCAATCGGAATGTAAGTAGAATATGAGATTATTTAATTTATTGCTAAATTTGATTGCAGTACACAGTACTTGAATTGATTCAAACTTGAAACAGAAAATGTCCAAAATTGGAGAAATATTTAACTAGAATTAGATGCTTTTAAAGTTCAGTCTTCAAAATATTCTCATTACATTCTGTTGAATTAATTTCAATTGTGTGAAGCAAAATTCAACTTACAATTACAAGTTGTGTGTTCTGCAAGCTTTGTTAAAACTGGCCCTGCTGATTCGAGTTTAAGTAAATTATTATAATTATTTTTTTTTAATTAGTATCCATGCGGTCATCAATGTCGTGCATCGTGTCACTCGGGAAAATGTCCCAATCCCGATCAATGTAAGAAAAAAATCAAACTCTATTGCCAATGCAAGAACGTGAGGCAGGAAGTAACATGCGATAAAATACGCATTGAAAATTTCCAAATGAGATGTAATGAGACATGCACTACCAAAAAACAGGAACTCAAAGAGGCGGCCAAACAGAAGGAGGCCGAACTTAAAAAACTAGAAGAAGAACGAAATCGAATCGAATTGGAGGAATTTGAGAAGAAATACGCAAAGAAAAAGCCGCGTGAACGTAAGGCTATAGTAGTTGAGGACAAGGAAGATAAAAATTTAGCCAAACTTGCCCTAATCGTAGCTGGTGGCGTAGTTTTAATATCGCTTGTGGTTTATCTGTTGACTAAATAAAAAATGTATTTTGCACTAAAAAAAATTGATTGTATTTATTGAAGGGCTCCTAATACTAATGCTATTATTAAGGCATTCCGTGGATACAATGTTGATGTTCCAGATAATTCCGATGCAAACGCTTTTAACTTTGGCAGTTTCTTGGGAATTTTGCATGGATGTTTTAGACTTGCGACAACAACTTTAGTTATTATACAGTACACCAATGCACTTGTTTCTTCACCACATAGTTCCGCAGTTTTTACATAATCACATGAAACTATGTCTGCAAATGTCCCGCACACAATAGTATCGTTTGGAAATTCAAACCAATCTGCTGGCCCTTCACAATCTATATACTCTTCGCGCAGTTCACGTATGCATTCGGCATTTGCATCGAACTTTTTTTGATATTTCGCGTCTTTACAGAAAGCCAGTTCAAACATTTTAAGGCCTTTGAACAGCATCATATATAAATTGTCGTCGTCTAATGGTTTACAATCTTTCAGATCACTTTCAATGATGCGTACTGTGGTTGTTACCTGACTGCACACTTGAATCGATGACTCGAAAGTAGAAAGCAGTAGTAATATACGCTCTGGGCTGATGATTTCTAAATTGGCCAGGGTTAACATTAGCTTGTTCTCATCACAGTAATCCGCTTGAACGCTGCGCTTCGACAGGCTCTGGAACATTATAAATTGAGTTAAATGAAAAATGGAGTAACATAACACGATCTTACCTTTTCTGCCTTGGTAATGTCATAGATGGCCGATGAACTGATGGTTTTATAGAAAAAATGTCGTAAACTTTCTAAACCGAAGAATGCTTGTGCAAAACTTAATAGAAATAGAAAATAAATTAATACGGATAATGCACTCATATTTGACGGTTGAGACAAAATTAAATTCCTTCGGTTGCTCGGATTAAAAAAACGAATCACAGCTAAATGTTTGGATGATAGCTGGCTTACCACTACATCAATTTGA